>CM046662.1:97252948-98454615 GCA_025594165.1 Tamias sibiricus
CTGAGTTATCCGTGCAAAACTACAAAATGCATGTATTTAAGCAGGAGCAAAAGCAACATTGAAACACTATCTATTGATTATAGTCTTATGTACTTATTCAATTCTCTTTCCAATGAGGTTTTCACAGACAACATATAATATCAAACTCTTCAGTAAGAACTGGCAGTTTAAACATTTCCAATTAACATTAAATTCTGACAGGTGCAATGTTTTGAAAGGGGAAATGGAGCCAAGAAAAACTTTAAATTAGTTTCTAAGTCTAAAATTTTATGAATATAAAAAGTTGTAATTGAATCAATAAAACAGTAGGTATAGGATATGTTCAGTGTCTTAGTCTGTTTGGGCTAGTATACCAAAATACCATCGAATGGGTGTCTTATCAGCAACAGAAATTGAATTCTCACTATTCTAGAAGCTGGGAAGCCCAAGGTGAAGGTGCTGGCATATTCAATGTCTTGTTGAGGGCTCATTCCCTCATAGCACCTTCTAGTTGTGGCCTCCCTTGGTAGGAGAGAGAACCAGATCCCTAATGTCTCTTTTATAATGGATTACTGGATGATAACATTAGGGAGATGTGATGTGGCTAAAGAAGGTAGGTGACTGGGGGCGCGCCCTTGGGGACTATATCTTGTCCCTAACGCCTATCTTCCCCACCCCTCTCCCCTTCCAAGCTGCTATGAGCTGAGAAGTTATTCTTTGCCATACCCTTTCACCATGTTTCTGCCTTGGAGCCAGCTAACCATGGACTGAACCTCTGAAACTATAAGCCAAAATAAACATTTCTTCCTCCAAGTTGTTCTTGTTTGGTATTTTAGTCACAGTGACAAAAAACTCATGCCTTGATGTGTCCCTTAAAATTTTCTAAGGCCTTCTCTGATGCCTAGTTGTGGCCAGAGCCAACAGTGCCTATGAAACAGAGTTCTCCAAACTCAAATCATGAACTTTAAAACCTTCATTTTATTTCCCATTTCTCTACTTAGTTGAAGTATCCTCCCTCTTTCCAAGTATGTGTTCAATAAAATATCTCAGGAGACCTAGGACTCATGTTGATGAAGTTATTCTGAATCTCGCTGGGTGGCCCTTATTCCAGGAGATATGATTGAAGAGAGGATGTTTCCTGATGGTCAGTATACCATTCCATCTGCAGGTTCATACAAGATTGAATTGCCAGAATGGCACCAATGAGCACCAGATGTTAGTTAATGCTCTCATAAATATCGGACAAATTTAGGGCTCTGGGCTACAAAGAATCTACCGCTGAACTTTGGACTTGATCTGTATATGTGTGTTCTCATTCATCTCTGTTTTGACCACTGCCTCGCTTTTGATACAGCATCAAAGGCTGTGCTATCCCACACATACCCTTGGCTACTGACCATCTATCCCACTATAGGCTCCATGACAATTATCTGGCAGTCCTCTGGGTATGATCCTACTTATCTAGTCTAAGGATTTGGATCAATAACCACTCTTGCCTTTGATCAATGTGGTAATACAATGCTTTTCTGGAATAGATTTCTTTAAACACATTGGGCCATTTACTTTTGCTTTCCCATTTCCCTATTCCCTGCACCTCTCACCTATTCTCTTTGGTGGTAACAATGTGTAGAAGGAAGAGAGGCAGTCAACATTTAAATATAACACATTCTAGGAATGTAGTGGTTATAGTCTAAAGATTTCAAGAGAAAACATAATTAGAAGGCATGTTGTTGTATATTTATGTCATAAAAGTCCAAAGGATAAATTTAGCATAAGTGGAAAATGAATTGCTCACGTTTCTGTATAGTTTAGGTAAAGATTATATTTGTGTTTCTCATTAAGAAAGCATAGTAACAACATTTAAGAGAGTCTTTGGAAGCCAATAATCATGGGAGGTACTGTGGATGATGCAAAGTCATGAGCAAGTATATAACAAGAATTAAATAAGTGGTATTGAGGAACTGCAGAGGCAAGATCTATAATTTCAATATAAGCAGGTTTCAACAAGCCATGGTCATGTAAGTAATAGCAATGTTAATGCCTTTTTCTCTCAGTGGGAGACAGGAAATTAGCCAGGAATGGTATATTTGACAACAAGGAATATGAAGAACTGGTTGCTGGGACTTGAACAGGAAGAGATAATGCCTGGATACTATTGGTAAAGGCTATTTGCCATGGCCTGAGTAGTCCCTGCATGATCTTGCTTTGCGTGCTATATTCCAAGGCTTATCCACCCCATGATACTGAAGAGCTTCTGTTACTAGTTGCTGGATCCTTGGCCATTGGGTTCTCTCCTACAACCTACTGCTTGTGCAGGTGTATTCTTAACTCATCTTGTCCTCCTGGCAAAGAGAATCAATGCAAACATGCTGGTGCTCATAACTATTTGCTATCTTGTGAACAATTAACTCCTTTGGCTCTGACCTAGAACTCCCATTTTCCTCTACCATTCTTGAATAATAGCAACTAACTTGTTAGACTGCAAGTAGAGAAGACTCTCAAAACCTCCATCATTCACGGCATTTTCTTTGTTTCTTCTTCCTTCCTTCCTTCCTTCCTTCCTTCCTTCCTTCCTTCCTTCCTTCCTTTTGTTCATGGCACTTACTGCAAAGAATTTTCAGATGCACTGATTAGACATATAAATAAATACAGAAAAATCCCTATTAATTATTCTAAATCTTCATCAATTCATCAGTATAACTCAGATGGACCTGTGAATTTCATAACACATTTTAAAATCAAATTAACCATATGGACAGGGACCTGAAGAAAACAGTTTGCCTTGGTCTCTATTGTCCCTAAGGATGGGCCTGGATAGGTTCCCATTGCTTGAATAATAACATATAAGAGAAAATGTATCCAAGTTGGCTTTTTGTATAATGAAACTAAGAGTCCTAAAATAATTTAATTATATGTATTCAAAATATGTGTTGTGCAAGTAATCAAAAAAGATGACAGAAATAATAACATTTTATTTAATTATTATATGCCAGGCACTGACCAGATGTTTTATTTTCTCATTTAATTCCAAAATACTATTATCCTCAATTTTTTCAACTAATTAGCATGTCTAAAATTTTATCCTTAGTTAGTAATTTTAAAACATTCTACTTAAAGGTGTGGATAGAGTTGAACTTAATACAAGGAGGGTATAGTTTAAAGAAGGTGTGAATCAAGAATGTGAGTGTATTTGCTGATATTTACAAAGAACACTGGATCCACTTAGGTTGAATAAGAACAATCAAAAGCAAAATCCAGGCTTTCAAGCACCTCAGCAATTGGAACTAGAGATGTGAACACCCTCCTCAGGACTCTTGTTTCTTGTCTTCCTTCCATTCCCCCTTCTCTTTTATTCCTATGTCTGCTTAGAACTCTTAATCCAAAGCTGAATCAATGCCATTGGCAAATAATTAATATACTCATGTTTTCATCATCAGAGATAAAAGGGCTCATCCCTCTAATTTAGGTTTAAATTTTTAGGAAGACTTTGATTGGCATGACGTGTCAGATGCCCACTCCTTGGATTAATCACTGTGTCACAGTGTACTATGATTAGCAACTACGAAATGTAGGGTGTTAATCACAAAAGAAGAGAAAGATACCAGGCAAATCAAGCAAAGAAATATCTACAATAAACCATTGAGTTCATCATTACTCTAAAATTATGAACTAGCCATATCAATATCATTGGTTTGTTTTTGCAAAAAGAAAAAAAGGTAAATTATGAACTGGTATCCAAATATGCAACTTGAATGCTACCTAGGGAACCAGAACCCACATAGCTAAAATTCTCCGACTATTTATGAGCATGGATGGCACCAAAGTTTACAAAAAAAAAAAAAAAACAAAACAAAAACAACAACAACAAAAAAAAAAAAAACAGTGCTCGGTATAGCCAAGAAATATATGCTAAACATACTGTAGTATCAGTCATCATCAACAAAAAGGGATTCCCTGATAGAGCTAATAAAAGCAGTAGGTTTGTTATTTATCTTCAATAAAGAATTATATTACATTTATTCAATATCCTAGAAGAACTAGTTAATTGATTCAGCAGCATGTTTGAATTTACATTAGAAAAGCAAGATCATTTGTTTAGTATTACACACAAATATCCATATTCTAATCATGCATTTTAAAAGTCAAAAGTGTTCTTTGCAATGATTAACACTTTCAAAACATGTATTTTCATGAACTTGAAAATTTTGGCAAACTCTTTCACTACAGGGCATTTAGAAGACTATTTCTGAACACATGACAGTACAGTATGATTTTTTTATGACTGTACCCATCTCTAATATTGTCATCTGTTTATTAGAGCAACATCAAGATGTGCATGTTCCAAAAAGTACTTTCACATGTCAAATGATTCACTTGGAAATAAAGAAGTTACATGCCATTGTAAAATCTCAGTTTGAAGGGATGATTAGGGACACGTTCCATGGTGTTTGACAATTCCACTTCTGGAAAATTAAAAAAAAAATAAACTATACTGAGGTAGATATCTGTGGTCTGACAATAAAGACCAAGATGCTCTAGTAGATGCTAATAGCATATGTCATCCAGCAGGCATATATAGGAGCTATTTTAAGGCTGGATGCCTCTTCCCTAGTTTCCTTGGAATGAAGGCCATATGCCCTTTCTGGGTCCCAGGCACTAACCTACTTTTTGAGCCCCCTTACTCCATACAAATAATAAGCAATTATATTTTATCACTGCATTGGCATAAATATGAATACAATACTATTTTACAATAAAACATTTTCTTTGACCTAAAAGTTTGCTTATTCTGGTTTATAAGACCTTAAAACATATTCATGGACCCTGAAAGCACTGTGGTCCCTAGATACTATACCTTTTGCATAATGGAGAAAAAGGACCTGAATAAAATCACACCACTTACTCATCAAGAATATTCATCTTTGAGCTGGGCACAGTGGTGCATGCCTGTAATCCCAGCAGCTCAGGAGGCTGAGGCAGGAGGATTGCAAGTTCAAAGCCAACCTCAGGAAATTAGCAAGGCCCTAAGCAACTCAGTGAGACCTTGTCTCTAAATAATATATAAGAAAGGGCTTGGGATGTGGCTCAGTGGTTAAGCCCCTCTGGGTTCAATTCCCTTGTACAAAAAAAATTCATACACACACACACACACACACACACACACACACACACACACACATGCACATTCAGCTTTGAAACTGTTCTTCAGTCTACAGCCATACCACCCTGAATGTGCCCGATTTTATCTGAAAATATAGTTCAATCAGGTCATGTCATTTCTAGAATAAGAACTATTGTAAGAGCAGATTCTGAGTGACTGGCCAGGGGGTACAAGGACCCACTAATTTAAACATAATAGTCACACCATCACCGATGCAAGCAGTCCATTCTGTTTCCTTAAATACAAATGTTGAGAAACTTAGATTGAAAAGAAGTACAATGTAGAAGCAGCTGTTCCCAAGGAAGTTTCAAATGTTACCTTTGAATTGAGTTATTTGGCAGAATATATGAATAAGTTGGCAGATTATAGTGTCTTCTTCAAAATATGTTAAAACATTTGTTGGTTGATTAGATGCCATATTCTATACTCTAAGCCACTGAAATGTAAGTAAACACTGGCCAGGCATTTGACAGAAGTAAACATTGCTGTCCTAAATAAGAGAAAGCCATTTTACATTATTCATTTAGTCATTCAATAAATATTAATTAGCCTACTCTATTCATTGCTAAGACTATGAACACAAGCCCGGAGGTGTGAGAAAACCTATGAAGTTTAGAAGCCCACAAGCAGTTCTGTAGGCTGGGTCACTGCATGTGTTGGGGAGTGGGAGATGGGGGTAATGACACCAGAAAGGGGATTGTTTGCCTTATCAAGGAGGTTGATATTGACTTAAAGTTGATGAAGAACCAATGAAGGATTGGACTGGATGAGTGAAGTGATTAAATTTATAATTGGAAAAGATCTACAGTGGTAGTACAGGACATGAGTTTGCAACCTTGCTGTCAGGAAAGCATCACCTATAGAGCCTTTAATCATGCCAATGGCCACACTCCACCCTAGAAAGATTTCTGTTCAATTGGGTAACATAGGACCCCCAGCATAACAGTTTTTAAAAATTGCCCAGGTGATTCTAGTGTGCAGCCAAAGCTGGAAAACCACTGCTAGAGAAGACAGACTACAATGGAACAAGACAGCACTAGGCTAAAGTAAGAGATTATAAGGAGCTGAACTAATAGTATCAGAGAAAACTGCATGCAGAAACAAGAAATTTGGTGGGTTGGATTTGCCATGAGTTATTTCAAAATCATTGAGTGTAATAAAATTGGTGTCTTCAGGATCTAGCCACATGGCTCCACCCTGTGGATAAACTGTGATGTACCAAGGGGGCTGATTGCCTTCCTCCTGATTATGGTTGCTGTTAGTATAAGGATATTAATAAAAAAAAATTTAAAAGCCAAAAATAATGTGTTGATTAGAATAAAAATGTGTTGACATTTTAAAATATTTATAAATCACATACTTTATTAAAACCTCATACAATGCTTCACAAATGAAATTTCTTAATAATTTTTTCTTGGGCACACTTATGAAAAAGTTATCTTTATATTTTTAATTCTAAAACATATTGAATAGTGAAATTTTCTCATATAATTTTGTTTAAAGAAATAATGTTGTTCTGAAGACGTTTGAAATGCCAACCGTTTGTAACTGCTTTTTATGTCTATCAGATTCTTTCAAATCATACTGCTCTTATTCTTGGGATATACTGAAATAATTCAGGTAGAAATTTAAACTGATTAGAAGAGCAAAATAAATTGACTAATTTTTATGACTACAGAAGTTTCTCATCTTATTTAACTACTCACATAATTCTTTTCAAAAGCTGGAATGTATGATGTTTAATGGCAAAATAAAACATTTTCATAGTCTGTAAACTTTCATACATGATTGGCTATTGCAATTTATCAATATCTCTTCAAGCAAATTCTGAAAATAGATTACTAAACTAAGAAATTAACATTGCATTTCTAATTCACCAGCCTCCAGGAAATTTGCACAGTAAGCAGTTTTTCAGTTCATAATTAAGGTGTACTCTTCATCTCAAGGCTTGAATCAAATTTCAATTTTAATTCCATAGTATGATTTAATATTGACTTGGATTTTACTTCAACACTGTTTTTGTTCTGGAGGAAACATAATCCTTACCACCTATTGTAGAGAAAAAAATAATTTAGTTCTAAAAATGTAGTCACTGGAAAAGAATATCATCTCACTTACTGTGATGATATCCTATCAATAAAAATTTTTTTTCTAGATGTGGGACAATAATTAACTTTATAAATATTTTGAGAGCATCTGCCATATGTAAGATACTATGTGAGCATAATAAATGATCAATGTCTAAAATCAGGACCCCTACTTTGATGGAGTTTCAATCTTTGGGAAGAGTTAAGACTGTCACACATTTAACATCAAACAACAAGGCAACACAGAATACATTTAAAGGTAAAAGAGTAAAACAAAATGCAATGAGAAAGAAATCACAATAAACTGGAATAGTTTGGAGAGTGCATAGAAATAACAGGATTTAAGTCAGAGGAACCTAAAAGAAACTGGTGTAAGCAGGCGATCAAGATACTGTAGTTAGGGGTTATAATAATGAGAGAAAAAAATGAGAAATGGAATATAGTCTTCAGTCTGTCAATATTGGTTTCACCCAGTACCATGACAGAAATGAAGAATCTTGGCTCTAACTTACTGAATCAGAATCAACATTTTAACAAGATCTGCAGGTGATTTATATGCATATTAAAAATTTAAAACACTCTGATAGGACAATAGTGAGCAAAATGTTCTCTATAGAGAGTTAGATAATAAATATTATCTAACTTTGCAGATCATATGGTCTGTCTCAACCTCTCAGCTCTGCTGCTGTAACATGAAAGCAGCCATTGATGACAACATGTATACAAATGAGTATGGCTATGTTCCAATAAAACTTTATTAGTTATTGTGGTGGTTAATTTTATTTGACTGAGACGAGAGAATACCCAGACATTTTGTTCTGGGTGTGTTTGTGAGAGTATTTCTGGATGACAGTAATATCTGAATCAGTAGTCTGAATGAAACAAGTTGCTGTCTTTGATGTGAGTGGGTCTTAGCCAATATATTGAGGGGGAACGGTGGGGGGCAAGAGTAGGATAAGGGAGAAAATGCTTTTTTATTCCACTGTATTTTTCTCTTTTATGCTGATTAGAACTTATATCATTGGTTCTCCTTGTTCTTGGGCCTTCGGACCTTCACTAAAACTACATGACCGGCTCTCCTGAGCTCTCTCTTTCAGAAGGCAGATCAGAGCATAGGACTTCTCAGCCTCCATAACTGTGTGAGTCATTCCATATAATAGATATATGCATAAGAGTACTGGTATTCCATGGCATGAACTATTAATGGGAATACATAAAATATCTGCATTGGATACTCCCAGCCAATCAGTTGTAAGAGTCAAGAGTTGGGTGCCTTTGAATATACTGTTTTAAGAAACCACCTAACCAACCAACATAATGAGGGTCACAGGTTGCTCTAATGTCACTGGACAAAGATATGAAAGAGATAGCATGCGTTTAGAAGTTCAGTTTCTACACTCAGTTACTACATGAATGACCTGACCCTTATCTCCTGTAGATGCAGAGCTGAGACTACTGAAAACCAAATGCAGAATCTAATCCTTTGGCTGACTGAATTATGTTGCCACCTGAAGCGATGGCCGCTGGAGCAACGAAGCCACGGGAAGAAGTTCAGAGGCGAACTGGAAACAAACAGCTTTTTATTCTGATAACTTTTCTCTCTGGCTCTAACAACAACTAACACACACCACACACCACCAAAAAATGGCGCTGACCCGATCAGCAATCTCGGCTCAAATCACTCGAGATCCCGGGCCAAGTCCCGCGAAATCCCGGGCCAAGTCCCGTGAGACTATGGAAGGCGACAATGCCCAAATCTCTATGGCCCATAGTCAACCACAATTTAAGCCATCTCCCCAAACAGGGCTCCTGCATTTCCCCTCTTTTGTTTTAAAAGAGGGGATGCTCTAGGACGTCTATGTGCAACCAACATTCTTACCCGTCATCGGATAATCAAGGCTGTGCCCTTGACTCCTGTCTTAGGTTGATATGTCGGCCACATGAGACTGTCCCATGCGACTGTGCCTGTCTTAGGTTGTCCCCCTCTGGGGATCTTACCCGTCATTGGCTAACCAGCCACCCAATGGAGCCCTTTAGGATCGATTGTGTATGATGACTAACAGCCGTCCAATTGTGAGGAGATGTTGCAGCTTTAAGGCGACAAGTCTTTTGGTGATGAGACAAATTGCATAGCATATCAAATTGTTTAAACAAATCAGCTGCCCTAAGTTCCATCAAGTAACACACTGAATTCTCTAGACAAATACCCGCAAGGCATTGTCCTGTAAAGTCCCAAACAATGAAAGATCAAAATGTCCATTTGTTATAACACGTTGATGTAGGAGGCCCCATGCATGTAGAGCAGAGGCCACACTGTTGGTGAGGTTGTTTGATGCTTGAGCAGCAGGGATGCTTGCGGCGACCGCAATCCCTGCAGCTGTAGCAGCAGACGTCTTTTTTATGTCTAAACAATGCCACCGGCAAATCTTTAGGGCCCGCTACCTAGAAACTCAAGCATCAATTATTAAAGGAAAGGCAGTGCTATTGCAGCACTGAGTCAAGAGGTGAGTTGTCAAACTACAAAATAGAATAATTAGATTAGAAAATTAAAGTTGATTTTTGTTCACACGCATCGCTGGTTGAGCTTCTACAAACATAAGTTGGAAAAATATCATATTTAGAACAAAACAAAGAAAGACTGAGGGTAATTACTGCATTAAAGATAGATTAAAGAAAAGGTAAAGGCACTTTAGAGAAATAATTTGTTAGCTGGAACCCTTGAGTCTCTTTATACAGAGCAATCTTTTACCTGTTGAGATAATTGAAATTAATGAGCTATTAAACAAATGAAGTTAATAACAAATAAACAATCTTATGTCAAAACACCAAAATATCAGGTTATATAGCACTAGTCATATTGTTTACTAAAGAGAAGTCCCAGGACACCTATAAATCAAAATTGAAAGTACCTTCATTTATAAAATTATTTACTCTTAATTGAATACTCTTAACCTAAAATGAATTAAAGTTATTTGGATCCATATATTTTTTTTTTCATAAGCGCTTTGTTATTTGTGACGTCACACTGGACAGATGCACAAACATACAAACATATATTTGTGACGTCACATTAACATGAAATGTAGACAAATGTACAGACATAAACACATGTATAAAAAGAAAAAAAAATACAATTGTGTGCACACTAAAGAGAGATCTCCTCATCCCGGCCGGAAGGAATGACACTTAAGTTGTGAAATATTTAGAAGGACTCTTTTGAGGGAATCATTCTATACCTTAATCTTGGTCCTCTTGATTTTGTACCTTTTTTATTAATCTTGATTCTTCAATAACTTCATCTTGATCATTTTGATGTGGTACCTGTTTTATTAATCTAGATGGTATCCATATTGGAGAGGATTCGTGTTTTGGAAAAACACAAACAGATCCTCTCCCCCAAATTAATACTGGATCTGGACCCTTCCATGTACCTGAAAGAACATCCTTCCAGTAAACCAAAGGTTTATGTTGTTGGTGTGGATTCCAATGTCTGTTTCCAGCAGAATAACCATTAGAGTCTAAAGTTAAAAAATTTAAGGTAAACAGGGCAACTGCCAATCTGTCCTTAGGATTTTTCCAATTTCCTTCTTTTTGTTTTAATAACATAATTTTCAGTGTGCGGTTTGCTCTTTCAATAATGCCCTGACCTTGAGGATTGTATGGGATGCCTGTTTTATGGGATATATTGAATTTTGTGCAAAACTGTTTGAAAGATGAGGACGTATATGCGGGGCCATTATCTGTTTTAAGCATTTTGGGGATGCCCAATGCAGCAAAAGCTTGCAAACAATGAGATGTAACATCTTTAACTTTTTCTCCAGAATGTAAGGAAGCAAAAATCATGCCTGAGCATGTATCTATGGTAACATGAATAAATCGCAATTTTCCAAAACTTGGCTCATGAGTAACATCCATCTGCCACAAATGATTGGGCATTAATCCTCTAGGGTTAATGCTGAAATGAGGATTGGGCAAATGTGTCATACAAGATTTACAATCTTTTACAATTGTTCTGGCTTGCTACTTTGTGATTTTAAACCTACGTTGCAAGGTGGTGCTGTTGACATGAAACTGGGAGTGAAATAAAGTAGCTTGTTGTAGCACTGAAAGTATAAATATTGTTTTTGTAAGTTCATCAGCCTTTTGATTACCTTCATGGGGGGGACCAGGCAAATTAGTATGTGCTCTAATATGGCCTATGAATAGAGGTTCTTTTCTTGCCCACAAAAGTTTTTGTATTTGATAAAACAATTTAAAGGCTGGAGTATGAGGTGCTATTGGTCCTGCTAACTCTAATTTTGGGACGGCTTGTACAATATAGTGGCTATCTGAAAAAAGTTTACGGGCTGGTCCCTAAAATTTTCCAGAGCTCTTACCACAGCTTCCAATTCCACTAGTTGAGCTGATTTGTGTGCAGTTATATAAGTCATATTTTCTTTTTTAGTGACTACTGCAGCAGTACCATTTGAGGACCCATCTGTAAATACATTAAATGCCTTAGGAATAGGTTGATTTTTTATTATGTGGAAATATAATAGGATGATTAATACAAAAAGATAATATAGGAGACTTAGGAAGGTGATTATCAAAATTTGCAGAGGTAGAGCATCTAGCTATAGCCCAGTCATTATCGTTGAAGCATAAATATTCAATCTGTGACGATGAATAGGGAGTAATAATAGTAGCAGGGTGATTGCCAAATATTTTAGTAGAAGTCTTGAAGAATAAGTAGAAGTAGAAGTAGAAGTCTTGAAGAATAAGTAGAAGTAGAAGTCCTTGAAGAATAAGTTTAGCCACCATGGAGGTATAAGACTCAATTATACTTTTAGGAGAGATGGGCAAATGTATCCATAATAAAGGTCCTTGTTACCAAAATACTCCTGTGGGTGTATATTGTGAAGAAATAATAATCAACATCAGCGGTTGAGTTAAATCAAATCTATCACAATGAGCTCCTTCGATGGCTTTTTCTACTAACTTTAGAGCTTTCCTAGCATCAGGAGTCAATGTTCGTGGTGAAGAAGGATCAGGGTCTCCGCGAAGGATGTCAAATAAAGGTTTTAGTTGGCCAGTAGTGAGATTTAGTGTAGAGCGAAGCCAATTAATGTCTCCCAGTAGTTTTTGGAAATCATTGAGGGTGGTCAAATGTTCTTTATTTATTAAAATTTTGGGGGGTCTAACAAAAGTATCCATGATTTTAAATCCTAAATATAATATGGGAGATCTGGTTTGAACTTTTTCTTCTGCTATATATAATCCATATTTTTTTAAATTTTCTACCACGTCACTGAATATATTAAATAAGATTTTTTGATTAGGGTGGGCCAATAAAATATCATCCATGTAATGTAGACACATGAGGTTTGGATATTTATTTTTAATGGGTTGGATAGCCTTGTCCACATATATTTGGCATATGGTGGGGCTATTAGCCATTCCCTGTGGTAAAACCTTCCTTTGATATCTCTGATCAGGGCCATTATTGTTAATAGAAGGAACTGAAAAAGCAAACCTGGGGGCATCCAGAGGATGTAGGGGAATAGAAAAGAAGCAATCCTTTATATCAAGAGTAATAAGATGGAAATTTTTTGGAATAGCTACAGGACTAGGAAGTCCAGGTTGAGTAGGGCCCATAACTTGCATGGTTTTATTAATTTGTCTAAGATCATGTAACAATTGCCATTTTCCTGACTTTTTCTTGATCACAAATATGGGGGAATTCCAGGGAGAGGTGGAAGGTTCTATATGTCCTGCTTCTAATTGTTCCTGAACTAGTAGGTGGGCCGCTTGTAATTTCTCTTTAGATAGGGGCCACTGAGGGACCCACACTGGCTTATGTGAGCTAAGCATTTTTTATTTCCCCTTTGTAGTCTGAGTTTATTACACCTGGGGTCACTTGCAAACCTAATAAGCTTTTAGGACTTTGCCCGATAATAAGTCCTACAGTCCCTGAGGGAAGAGGTCCCCTGACTCCTGTGGGAATCAGTTGAACCCCCATTTCAGGTGTTAACACTATTCGGGCGGTGGAACAGAGGTCTAATCCTGTATTTCCTCTTGTTCCTCTGGCGAGGGAGTGGATGGGTAGTAGGGATTGTGTCGGGGAAGCATCTGAGTGGATGCTTGAGGATACTCCTCCTCCAATGCCCCGTACATTTGTGGGCCCCAGGGTATTGGGCCCCGTGCCCCGTTTTTTGAATTCCTGAACAAAGGATTTCCATGGATGTCAAATTTTGAATGGCATTTATTGGCCCAATGATTTCCCTTTTTACACCTGGGGCAGCGGCCTGGGGCACAGTATGAGCTTGGTCTTATTTCTCTTTTGGGATTTTGCCTAGAATAGCCTGATTGATTATGATAATTTTGCCTGGAATATCCTGATTGATTATAATGTCTAGGTTTAGCCTTTGTGAAATTTCAAGGGGAAGCACCTCTCATTGAGGCTGCAATCACATTTCCTGTGACAAAGGCGTCATTTATATCTTTACATAGTTGTATATATATGGAAAGATCCTTTTTAGTTCTCCATGGCCCAATGGCTGCTTGGCAGCATTTATTAGCATTTTCATATGCTAATTGAACAACTAATGGCACAGCTTGATCAACATCTGCAAACACACTACTTGCAGTTCTCAAAAGTCGATCAGCAAAATCAGCATATGGCTCATTAGGTCCTTGAATCACTTTTGACAAGCTACCTTGTAGATCCCCAGGTCCTTGTACAGTTTTCCATGCCTCTAAGGCAGCTGCGTTTATCTGAGCATATACATCTGGGTCATAATCTTTTTGAGCCTGTAAGTCTGCGAATTGCCCTTCTCCTGTGAGCATTTCTATATTATAGTTTCCAAACCCTGCAGACGCGTTTCTTTTAGCCGTTTCTATACAAAGTTCTTGGAATTGCGATCGCCAAACCAAGAATTGCCCCCTGCTTAATGCTGCTTTACATAGACTTTTCCAGTCTGAGGGGGTTAAGCTAAAGGTGTTAAGGGACTCCAGCATACTCAACGTGAAAGGAGCTTGGGGCCCATAAGTCATTACTGCCTCTTTGAGATTTTTATTGTTTTGAAATCTACTGACTGATGGACCCTCTGTCCATTTTTCTTTTCAAATGCTGGCGGTTCCCAATGTATCTGTGAGTTACCCTCGAGAGCGCATAAGCGATCAGAAAGACTTTTTATTTCTGTTTCTAGGGTATGCAAATGCCTAGTAATACCCTTCATATTTTCTGTAATGGATTCCACCCATGGGGGAGTAGAGGACACAAGTGGTTCCTCTACTTGACGGTCCTTTTTCTTGGTCTGTTTTAGTTTCTTTTTCCTCATTTTCTCAGGATCACTTTTACTAGATTCCTCACCACTGCTAATTTCACTGACAGCAATATCCTGAGGCCCAGGTTCCATTAAGAGCAAGTATCCTTCAGCTATCTCCAATAACTCCCGAATAGCTCTACTAGCTTGGATTTTTGTCATTTTGGGGACTCTTCTAATACTCTCTTTACTGGTCTTAGTTGGCCCAGTGGAAGCTACGCTTTTTTGATCACTTTCACTTTTTTCTAAATCCTCCTCACTGAGAACAGAGTCAGGTATATCAAGGAGTCTTTGCATAGCCTCTATCACTTGGGATTCAGTTATATTCGAACCCATCTTTAGAGACCTTTCAGTTCTTACCTGTCTGCTCCAAAGTCCCCATACGGGCCGCCACCTGTTGCCGCCTGAAGCGATGGCTGCTTGGAGCAATGAAACCGTGGGAAGAAGTTCAGAGGCGAACTGGAAACAAACAGCTTTTTATTCTGATAACTTTTCTCTCTGGCTCTAACAACGACTAACACACACCACACACCACCAAAAAATGGCGCTGACCCGATCAGCAATCTCGGCTCAAATCACTCGAGATCCCGGGCCAAGTCCCGCGAGATCCCGGGCCAAGTCCCGTGAGACTACGGAAGGTGACAATGCCCAAATCTCCATGGCCCATAGTCAACCGCAATTTAAGCCATCTCCCCAATCAGGGCTCCTGCAGAATTATAATTCAGGATGAACTGTAAGCCTCCCAGGATGCCTATATTTTTAAAGTGAGAGCACTGAATTGGAAAGAAATTTATATTTTATAAGTTGGGATGGGGATGTGTCCTAAAGACCTGAATGAAATTGGGGACTTGAATACCTAATTAAATTCAGATGAGTCTTTGTCAACGGAAGAGACCTCCTCAGTGAAAGCAGCATCCATACTTCCCCATGTGGTAGTAGCCTCTCCACTCCCATAGGTATCACCCTTGAAGAACTTTGTAATGGCTCTTCTCTCTAAGCTATAACTTGCAGTGGGAACTACAGACACTCTAGATACGGGTTTGCCTTCTCAGCATTCAATTCTTCTGTCAAAACTATAATCAATGAACTTACAGAATGCCTCATCCACTGACACAGTATTCCACACAGCATTGCTTCTGACCAAGGAACTTACTTCAAAGCCAAAGAAATATGGTAATTGGTTTCCTGCTCATGTAATTCAAACCAAAGCACCTGATTTGATCAAACAGTGGAATAGCCTTTTGAGGGCTTACTTATAGCATCAGCTATGTAGAAATACTTTGCAGGGCTGGGCAAAATTCTCCAGAGACCTGTACATGCTCTGAATTAGTAACTAATACATGGATGTGTTTCTTCCATAGCAAGGATTCATGGGTCTAGGAATCAAAGGGTGAAAATAGAAATAGTGTTGTCACTCACTATTACTAATAATTATCTAACAAAATTAGTCATTCCTTTTTCCCTGACATTATGCTCTACTGACCTAGAGGTCTTAGTTCCAAAGAGAGGAATGCTGCAATTCAAGATGGAGGATTAGAGAAAGGCTGCATTTTTAGTTGCTATGTGGCTCAGAATTCAAGTAGTGGGAGCACTATATCTCAGTAAGCTGGGTGAGAGGAATTTTATGAAAACTCAACATTGGACAGTCAGAGTATCTTAGAGAGCAGAAATTTGATACATTGAACAAAGAATGAAGAGTATTTTGGAGCTAAATTTGTTACAGAAGTGGCAGTGGTGTTAGTTCACCACAGAGAGGAGGGAGGACACAGAGAGACATGCATTGGACATATTTAGTACAGAAAAACCTGAGATCAGAAAAACAAACAGTAGGCACTTAGATGATCCAGAGCATTCTTCTCATGAACTGGTATTTGAAGTGTGCTTCTTGGATGGCCTTGGAGAACTGAGGTAGGAGCCATCTTGAGGTGGCCATGTTGCAGCTGCTGCTGCAGGAACTGAGAGATCATAGCAAACATTGCCATACTGCCCCAGCAAGTGCCTATCATGTGCCAAAGTGTGGCATCTTAGTGGCATCTTCTTTAAGGACAAGGCCAAATCGGTACAGCTTATGGTGGTCCACCAACAATATGCTGCCTTCAGCAATGCTGACTGGGAGCCCTATGAACTAGTCCATGGTCCTTGACAGGATGTGAAGGTCTAAATCATCCATGGGAAGCCTTCTCATGTCTTCCCCTCGGCCGAGGCTTGCTGGCCTTGGGTAAGTCCACCCGAAGTGCTAGGGTGGTAGTCAATGACGGGTAAGATCCCCAGAGGGGGACAACCTAAGATAGGCACACCCTCAAGTAAGGTGGGCTCCCATCAATAAAGCAAAAAGGGAAAAAATGTTGGGACCTTAAGAACACGTCAGCCAAAAGCATAACTCTCTGGCTGTCTCTCACTTCCTGATACGTGGACTTGGCCTAGCCCAGGGGTGTTACCCTGACTTATGATGAAAAATCAAACCACCACTAGGATAGGCTAGTGGCTGTTCCTCCAATGTGATCTGCTCATGTTCCCTATGCTCCCCTATAACCTTTCTGCTGATAAACCCCTCTCTTTTTTCATGAAAGATACGATAGTGCTGAAAGAGTTATTTCTTTTGTTTTCAGAGTAGTTCAAAATAGTTACATAGAAATTCCTTGGAGTCCTTCAGAACTAGCATCTGGCTATGCCTCCTTTTTTTTCTACCCCTAGGTTGTAAATAAGACCATGATAAAGAGTGCTTTGAAATCCAGACAGTAGTGCAGGTGTGCAGAGGAATGGCTGCAAGGAATTCTTAAAAAGATAAATTTAAACCCAGGCTATTGCAGATAAACATAACGAAATTGCAGAGAGTTCAAAACAGTATGTTTGTATAAAACCTTGAGATGTTTAGTAAAAGATAAATGTCTAAGATGTGATCAGCAAAATGTTATTGTTTCCCTGGATCTTATGACTGTATGTAACCACAAATAAGAAAATGTGTTACCATGATGTGCTTATATACTTGCTAAAAGTGAAAGTAAACGGAGGATTTCAGCAGCCTGACTCGTGTTGATTTCTTCCACCATACTCGCTGACTCTCTTCATCAGCACCCTCGGGATTCACCCTATCATCACCGCGGAAGCTGGCCTTCTGCACCAAAGGGTGTGCCTAGCAGTACATAAGTGAAACTGGTACATAGAAGATTGTACCCAATGTGATTCCAGTTGAAAAAGTGAAGAGGAGCACAAATCTCTATTCCTTTGAGTCTAGTAGCTCACATGGGCAACTGAAGGGAATCTGAACAGGTGGGTGTGAATACACGCAGGGACTAAGCCTGGGAAGGCTGGTTTGTGGGCAGCAGAATGTGTGGAGTACTGGCGCCCCTGCCCCATGAGTATAATTCTTGGGAGACTCCTGAAATCCAGCCTTCCAGAAGAACCCAGCATCTGCTTGGTACTAGGGGTATGTTCATCTAATCTCTCCAGAACAAATACCACCCAACAAAGCCCCTAAGTCCTGTTATTAGATCTAAACCCCAGCCAATGGAACTCCTCCCATAGAACTCTGCAGCACCACCCTGGGAGTGCTTTAAAATTCCAACTGATAGTGCTTTTTGTTCCATTCTACCTTATACTGGTGAGTAGGGAAACTCAGAGTTATCTCAACCAGCTTCAGACTTCAGCCATTCCAACAGGCAACTCAGTGAGCAACACAAAAGAGAATTAGGTTAATATGACTAGCCCTTGCTTTCTATCTCTTTCAGTGCATAGTTCAAGAGGAAATGAAAAGAAGGACACTTGGGCATAGGCAGTAACCATCCAATCTCATTGACTATTTTGACCATCTTAGTGGAGACAATTCTCTCATTTTTCATTAAGAATCTTTTTCTGTGTGTATGTGTGTTGTGTGCATGTTCTTGCTGTGCTAATTGGTTCATGGACATATATGGACATATAGACATATTTGTTTGTTTTCTCATTTTCAGCATTTTTAATGCTAAAAATAGTTATTTTCCCTTGCCTTCTTTGGAAAATAAGAGTTTTAGTTTGTATATTTTTGTTTTGTTTTCATTTGCTTATATTTCTTGTTTCTCCTTCTCTCTTTTCTGCTTCTGCTAACAGTCAGATTCTCTTGTTCTTCTCTCACTTTACTTTGTTTCTTCAATTTTTTCTCCTCCTTCCTTATAACCATTACCTGTCACACCTCTTCTGCCTTCTCTCTGTCTACTTTTTGAAATTGTTACCTCTTTTCTACCTTCCTATCAAATTTTCTTTTCTCTATATTTTTGCCATCTTTTAGAACTAATTGGTTTTATATAATTCCTGTCTCCACCGTTCATGCTGGTGCAATTATTACTGCTGTGGATGACATAGTTGGCACTTGTTGTTTGCTTTAATGGCAAATCTAGTTTATGGTTACTTAATTTTGTCTTTGTCAATTGCTGACCCTACCATTTCTGTTTTTTGTTTTTGTTTTTGTTTTGTGTGTGTGTGTGTGTGTGCGTGTGTGTGGTAATTAACATTGTAAATGTCATAGTAGGAATCAGGTACTTATTTTAATGCTGTATATTGTTTACATTGGTTGTTGCTATTGTTTGTTTCCCCCATCTTATGATGTGATAGGAAGCTACAGGGACACTACAAGGTCACAGTGTAGAGACTCTACTGCTGAACTAAACTCAGCCAAAAGACAGCACTCCTTGTTTCACACACAAATTAATGACATTCAAACTTCAGCTATATTTTAATACAAAGACTAGAAGAGACAAAAACCCAAACTAATGATAAGGATTCAAGTAGAAATAGCTAAAGGTGGACCCTTAGGCCCCAATCATAGACACTCCTCTGCTCTATTAAAAACAGAGAGAATTGACACAAAGTCTACAGATACCACACCTACGAGGGAGTCTCAATCTAGATCACTCTAGAATAATTTAATGTGAACATAATGCCTTGAAAAGACCTACATGTTAAGAGTGGAAAAGAAATCCCTCCTAAGCAATGCATAAAACTCAACACAGGAATGTAAGAAATATGAAAAGACAAGATATCATGACATCTCCTAAGATTCATAATTCACCAGCAACTGACCCCCAAATTATTGAAGTGGATGAAATATCAGATAAAGAATTCAAAAAATAATTACAAAAATAATCAATGAATTTCAAGATAACACAGAAAAACAACTGTATGAATTTAAAAAGTCAGTCAGAATATAAATGAAAAATTCAATAAGGAGATATAGATATTTAAAAAGAACCAAACATAAATCTTGGAAATGAAAGAAACAATAAATCAAATAAAATGTTCAGTTGAAAGTCTTTCTAATAGAGTAGACTATACTGAAGACAGAATCTCAGATCTGGAAAACAAAGCAGCCAGCCTTGAACATTCTTACAGTATTAAAGAAAATAAAATAAGTAACCATGATCAGAATATACAAAAAAATTGGGACAATATTAAGAGACCAGATTTAACAATCACTAAAAATTTAAGAATCACTAAAATTGAAGAGGATTGTGAGAGGTAGGCTGACAGAGTTGATAACCTCTTCAGGGAAATAATAACAGAAAAACTTCCAAACCTTATCAACCTGATTGATAAGCCCTAAGCCAAATTAACAATAAGAAAAAGACATAAGACCCAAATTAATAAAATCAGATATGAAAAAAAAAAAGAAAATAGCACAGACATCACAGAAATGCAGCAATCATTAAAGACTATTTGAAAAAAATTCAAGAAACTGGAAAACCTAGAAAAATGGATACATTTTTGACACATATGATATGACAAAATTGAATCAGGAGGACAGAGAAAACCTAAACAGACAAATAACTTATAATGAGATAAAAACAGTAATAAAAAGTCTTCCAACAAAGAGAATCCCAGGACCAGATAGATTCTCAGCTGTATTCTCAGCTGAATTCTACCAGATCTTTAAAGACCAACTGGTGCCAATACTCATCAAGTTATTCCATGAAATAGAAAAGGATAGAACACTTCCAAACTCATTCTATGAAGCCAGTATCACATCATACCAAAACTGGCAAAGGACACATCCAGGAAAGAAAACTACAGACCAATATCCCTGATGAACTTATATTTAAAAAATGCTTAATAAACTGTTAACAAATCATTTTCAGAAACACAAGAAGATTGTACATCATGATCAAGTTGGTACTATTCCAGAAATGAAAGAATGGTTTAAAATGCCCAAATTAATAAATATAATTCATCACATAAATGGAATTAAGGACAAAATCACTTAGTCTTCTCAATAGATATGGAGAAGGTCTTCAACACCCACTCAAAAAAAAAAAAAAACTGAAAAAACTAGGGATAGAAGGAATCTACCTCAACATCATAAAAACTAAGTATGAAAACAGAAAGCCAACTTCATAGTAAATGGGGAAAAACTGAAAGCATCTCTTTCACAATCTGGAACAAGACAAGGATGTCTACTCTTACCACTCCTATTTAATATAGTGCTAGAGATTGTGGCTGGAGCAATTAGGCAAGATAAGGAAATAAAAGGAAAAATTAGGAAAGGAAGAAGTCAAATTATGACTGCAGATGATATGATCCTATGCTTAGAAGATTAAAAAAATAACCTCCACCAAAAGATTACTAGAGGTAATAAATCCAACAAAGCAGTAGCTTACAAAATCAATATACAAAAATCAATAGGCTTCCTATATGCCAATGATGAATCTGCTGAGAAAGAAATTTGGAAAACAATTCCATTCACAATAGCCTCAAAAAAATACCCAGGACTAAATCTAACCAAGGAGGTGAAAGACCTCTATAATAAGAACATTGTAGAAAAAAAATGAAGAAGGCACAGAAGATGGAATGACCTCTCCTGTTAATGGATAGGCAGAATTAATATTATTGTAATGGCCATACTACCAAAAGCAATATATGGATTCAATGCAATTCCCACTGAAATGCCAATGACATTCTTCACAGAATTAGAAAAACTAGTCCTAAAATTCATTTAGAGTAATAAAAGACCCACAATAGCCAAAGCAATTCTAAATCCAAAAAAAGCAATGCTAGAACCATCACAATACCTGACTTTAAATTATACTACAGAGATATAATAACAAAAACTGTATGGTACTGCCATAAAAACAGACACATAAACCAATGATACAGAATAGAAGACACAGAGACAAACCCACACATCTACAGTCATTTGGTCCTTGAGAAAGTTTCCAAAAAAATACACTACTTCTTTAACAAATGATGTAGGGAAAACTGGTTATCCATATGTAGTAGAATGAGACTAGACCTTTATCTCTCACCCTGAACAAAAATCAACCCAAAATGGATTAAAGACCCAGGAATTAGACCAAAAACTATGCAACTCCTAGAGAAAAATATAAAGTCAATACTCCAATATATAAGTGCAAGAATTGACTTTCTAAATAGGATACCTAAAACTCAGGAAATAACATTAGGAATTAATAAATGAGATGGCATCAAATTAAAAGGCTCCTGCAGAGCAAAGAAAACAATTAGTAATGTGAAGACAGAATGTACAGAATTAGAAACTCTTTGCTAGATACCCCTCTGATAGTGAATTAATATCTAGAATATATGAAGAACTCAACAAAACACCAAAAAATAAAATAACCCAATTAATAAATAGGCAAATGAATTAAACAGACACTTCTCAAAAGTGGAAATACAAATCATCAACAAACATATAAAAAACATGAAATAACACAATTAGCAATTAGAGAAATGCAAATCAAAACTACACTGAGATTTCATCTCATATTAGTCAGAATGGCAGTCATCAAGAATACAAACAACAATAAGTGCTAGAAAGGATGTGAAGAAAACGGAACACTTTTCAACTGTTGGTGGGACTGTAAATTAGTACAACCAATATGGAAATCATTGTTGAGGTTCCTCAAAAGTCTAGGCATGGAACCACCATATGATCCAGCTATATACCACTCCTCAGTATTTTTCCTAAAGAATTAAAGTCATCATAATATAGTGACACATGCATATCCATGTTTATAGTAGCACAATTCACAATAGCCAAGTTATGGAACCAGCCTAGGTGTCCATAAATGGATGAATGGATTTTTTTAAAAATGTGGTATATATATATATATATATACAACGGAGTTTAATTCAGCCATAAAGATAGATGAAAGTCTGTCATTTTCAGGAAAATGGATGGATCTAAAGGCCATTATGTTAAGTAAAATAAGCCAAACAGAAGGTCAAGGGTCTTGTATGTTTTTTCTCATATGTGGAAGCTAGAGACGAAAAAGAAGGAGAAAGGTGGAGGGGTGGGGAACTTTATGTAAATCAAAGGGAGATCAGTAGAGGAAAGGGACGAGGGGATGCAAGGTCCAGAAGGAGGGTGAAAATGCTGGGAGCAATATTGACATAAATTATATTGTTATATTGTGTGCGTGTACAAATATGTACTAAAAATTATCATTAGGTACAACTATAATGCAACAATAAAAAATGTGAAAAGTGAAAAGAAAAAAAAAGAAACTAAATCCCAAAGGGGGGGGGGAGGGTGATAATGCTGCCACTAGTAAACGCAACAATGATTTCATTGAACTAGAAGTTAAAACTTGTGCCCAACTACGTTGAAGTCTTCAGACCTCTGAATCAATAGGCAAAGATAAAAGTTATTATGCTGACTGAGGTGATTGGTGATGATTACCAATGGGAAATTGAATTGCTACTGCATAATGGTAAAGAAGAGGATGTTTATAGTGCAGGAGATTTTTTCAGGCATCACTTAGCATTACATGTTCAGGTCAGTGGAAAATTGTAGTTCAATACAGGCAGAAATACTAATATCCCAGGTCCTCTTGAAATAAAAATTTTGGTCTCCCTACTAGTGGATGTATTTGTTGAAGACAAAAGGATTGGATCATGAAAAAAAAGGTAGTAATAAATATCAGCTTCAATGGTTTGACTGGTTATAGAAATGAAAATTATAATTACTATGAGTATTCTCTTTTATTTTGTTGTGAATATGGTTGTCTTAGATATGTATGTGTATATATGTATATGTGAAATACAGAAATATAAAGATATGTATGTTTTCTCCCTCTTTTATTCCCTTATCATGTAGCATAAAATGTATTGATGTTATGATAACATTTAATTATTCTTAATTTTACATCATAGTACTTAAGTCATGTAATAACAAAAAAAGTCAACATCACTCAAGGATTTTATATCCTTTTCTGAAGAAGGAAGTAGTGTATATGCAATTGTATGTGGGATAGTTGTATCATGTTAAATAAAATTATGACCTTGCTTTTGTTCATTTGAAGATTACAAAGATTAAGTATTAAGAAAATATGAGACTATGGTGGTAGCTTAGTGATAAAGCACTTGCCTAGCACATGTGAGGCACTGAGTTCGATCCTCAGCACCACACAAAAATAAATAAAATAAAGATTTGCATCCATCTACAACTAAAAAAAAAGTATTAAGAAAATATATATTGGTTAAAAGTTAACCGAAGGTGGATTTGTGATCATTAAGTCTATGTGCCAACTTGATGGGAAGGTGGGGTGCTCAGATATTTGATTAATTTTGTCCTGAGGGTATTTATGAATGATATTAAAATCTGAATCAGCAGCTAAGTGAAGCAGATTGCCTTCACCAATGTCATTCAATCTGCTGGAGGTCTAAATGGAAGAAAAGATGAAGCAAAGGAGAATTGGTCCTCAAGGGAGAATTGGGCCCTCAATCTTCTCTTACACTTGAACTAGAACTTATACCACTAGTTTTCCCGTGACTCCAGTGTGCAGGCAAGAGACCATGGAACTTCTCTCTCTCCATGATTTAACAAATGTGCATCAATTGCAACTATTCTATTCTATTCTATATGACATGTCAGTTCTGCTTCCCTAAGGAACCCTTATATGATTATGGACACAAAAATTTGAATTTCATATAATTTTCATGTGTCATGAAATGTAATTCTTTTGAAGTTTTTTCAATCAATTAAAAATGTACAAACCATCCTTATCTTGCAAACCACACAAAAACAGGCACTGGCTCAATTTGGTCTATGAACCATACTTTACTGATCCCTGTCTTAGGATATGAGCAGTAAATAAAAAAGTGAAAACAAGTTATCCCTTCAATTTTGTTTTATCATCTAAATTCTAGATTCTAGAACAATAGAAGAATAACAAAAGAGGCTGATAGGTTTTATTACTCTATAACAAAAGGTTATTTTAATCTATGGGGGAATTATTTTTTCTTTGCCTTTTATAGCCAATGAGAATGTGGTTATTTCCATTGTTTTTTTTAAAATGGATATTAAAGCCGGGCGCGGTGGCGCACGCCTGTAATCCCAGCACTTTGGGAGGCTGAGGCAGGAGGATCGCGAGTTCAAAGCCAGCCTCAGCAATGGGGAGGCACTTAGCAACTCAGTGAGACCCTGTCTCTAATAAAATACAAAAAAGGGCTGGGGATGTGACCCAGTGGTCAAGTGCCCCTGAGTTCAATCCCTGGTACCACAAAAAAAAAAAAAAATGGATATTAAATTTCACTATGGTCCTGAGTTGTGTGTAAGGTCAAAAAAGTATTGATCATGTTTCTTTTTTGCCCCCTGTTATAATAAGGAATAAAATTATGGTTTCTTTCAATCAGAAAAGATAAAGACTCTTCATAATTCATCATTCTTCCCATCAATCAGGCTATAAAAATCAACTGGAGTAGTGTTTCTCAAAGTGTGTACCATGTTCTCAGTCTCAACCCGAAGCTAGTTAGAAATGCAAATTCTTGTGTGTGCCCAAGACTGATGAATCAGAAACTATACAATTTGTGTTTTAGCAAGTTCTCCAAATGAAGCTGTTGAACATTAAAATTTAAAAACCATGGAATCCTAAGGAAATATTCTTTGGGCTCTCTAGATCTAATAAAGTTGAATCTCTGATTTTGTAACCAAATACAATGAGTTTGCCTCTTGGTGAGTGCAAAGTCAACAAGCACAACCAGGAGATGAAAGAGTAAAAAAAGGCTTACTGTAACAAGTAAGGAGCTCATTAAAGACTAAATTCTTAGAGCAGTACCCGCTTTGAACAAAGAAAATGTTGTAGTTTGGATCTGGAATGTCCCCTGGAGGCTCATTATTAATGGATGCCTCACTTTGGGCCTTGAGAAATGGAGCTGGCTCTCTATGGACTAAGACCTCTGAAACCATGAGCCCCCAAATAAACTTTTCCTCCTTTAAAATTGTTCTTGTTGGGTCTTTTAGCCACAGCAATGAAAAAGCTGACTAAAACAATTAGTCAAATTTCTGTTGCTGTGACAAAATATCTGAGAAAATCAACTTAAAGGAGGAAACCTCAGAGATTTCAGTCCAAGTTCATCTGGCTCCATTGGGTCTGAGGTGAGGCAGAATGCCATGGCAGTGGAAGCTACTCACCTCGTGGCAGACAGAAGACAAAATAAATCCCTCAGAGGAATGCCACCTGCAATCTACTCCCTCCAACAAGATCCTGCCTCCTAATGTTTCCACTATCTCCCAACATGCCATTGGCTAGAAACCAAGCCTTTAGCACATGGTCTTGGAGGAAATTTAAGATCCAGAACATAACTTTCTTCATCTGGCCCCCAAAGTCTCCTATCCATCTCACATTAAAAACAGCGTTCAGTCCATCTCCATGTATATCCAAGGTCATAACTGTTCCAGCATTGAAGAAAAGGCCAAGTCTGAGTCTTCTCTGTGACTCATGACAAACTCTTAGCTATAAGACCCTGTAAGAGCTGGAGTTGTGGCTCAGTGTTAGAGCACTTGCCTAGCATGTGCCTGGCCCTGGGTTTGATCATCAGCACCACGTAAAAATAAATAAATAAAATAAAGGTATTGTGTCCAACTACGACTAAAAAATAAATATTAAAAAAGGACCCTTTAAAAATAACAAGTAACATACTTCCAACATCAATGGCACAAGGTAAACATTCCCATTCTAAAAAGAGGGGTAATAGGAGATCCCTTGATGATAGGATTAAAGTAAGACCAAAACCAAGTAGGGAAAGCATCAAATCCTATAGCTTCATACCCCATATCTGTGCATGTGGTGGTGTGAGGTGAGCAGCAAAGGGTTTGGGCCATCCCCCTCTATGAATTTGCTGGCTTCAGCCTAGCCATTCTTCAATCTTGATCTGGTTTTGCTTGTTTCCTGTGGCTTTGCTCAGCAGATACTCTGTGTTTCCATTGCAGCTTCATGCATCACCCTCTCAGAGGCTGCCTACAGAGTCTCCAACCCTGCTGCACACTGTTTGGTCTCCCAGGCCTTCCTTTGAAATATGGATAGAACCCTGCCTAACTCCACAACTTTTGCATTCTGCATGCCTGCAAAACCAGCATCATGTGAACAATGCCTAGGTCTGCTGCCAGTGGGAATGATAGCTGAGCCCCCTCGGACTACAGTTGAAATGGGCTCTGAGTGCTTAGATGGCTAGGCTAGTGAAACAAATCACAAGGAAACAATTTTTATGTGGCTTTGGGCAAGCAGTTGCCCCATGTTTTCTTCTTAAAGCAAAGTCTTTAAAACAAATTTACACTTTTACACCCTTTAATCTGTGATGGGTAGATTCCTGCCAATTCCTGTGATGCCCCATCATACGTGTACAAAGTACTTCGTGTCTTTCCAGTTGTGATAATCTCTTCAGCAACAACATCTTCCTTGGCTCCAATTTTTGCTTCTTTTAGGACAAACTGCAAGAAAGATTTTAAATTCTTTCTGTTCTGCTTTTTGCTCACAACCCTTGTTAAAAGCAGTCAGCAATAGCTCTCCTATAGCCTGAATGCTGGGATACATTTAAATTTCTTAATTAGTCTAATGCCTTTAAATTCATCATTGCAAAAAGTCTCAGAGCATGGACAAAATGTAGACAAGTTCTTTACCAGAATATAACATGAATGGCCTTTTGTGTAATTCCCAGTAAAGTCCTCATTTCCAGCCTTAACTGCCCACAACCTATCAACATTCAGGTCTTCTGAGTTACACCTGTATTAGGGTTCTCTAGAGGAACAGAATCAACAGGAAGTATAATTATAAAAAGGCGACTTATTAGGTTGGCTTACGTGACCAGAAGCTGGATAGTCCACAATGGCTGTCTGCAGGCTGAAGAGCTGGGAGAACCAGTAGTTGCATAGTCCAAGAGGCTGAAGGCCCAGAACAAGAGGGATCAACAGTGCTACCCTAGTCTGAGACCTAAGCCTTCTGGAGAATCACTGTCAGAGTCCGCTTTGGAAGAGTGAAGAAGCAAGAATCTGGTATCCTCAGATGATTGCAGCAGCAATCAAGAAACTGTTCAAGAAGAATCGAACTTGCATCTGCTGCTGCTTCTTTATTCTTCCAACTTTTATTCCTTCCAAGCCATCATCCTATTGGTCGATGCTGCCCATGCTTAGGGAGAGCCTCCATTTCAGTTGGCTATCCCACGTGTCAAACATTCCTAGACACACCCTCATTGACAAACCCATAATCCTCTTAATCCTTTGGATTTCTTAATCCAATGAAGTTGACAATTCAAATTAACCATTACGCCACCAGAATTACCCATTCAGCTGTGCTTACAACATCATAAGGCTTCTCTATCCTTCATTATCAGTCCTTTCAAAACTCCTCCAACAAACTACTTCCAAGGCTTCTGAACCACATTGTTAGTTATAATCACAGCAATGTCAATGTCCTCACTTCTGGTAACATTTTTTATGTGTTTTAGTCAGCTTTCTGATACTGTGACAAAAATACCTGATGAAATAAACTTAAAGGTAGAAAGATTTATTTTGGCTCACAGTTTCATAAATTTTAGTCCAAGATCAGCTGGTTCCATTGCTTTGGGCCTGAAGCAAGGAAGATTATCATGATGGTAGGACATATGTGGTTGAGGAGGCTGCCCACCTCATGGCAGGTGTGTGTGTTAGTTATCTTTGCATCATTATGACCAAAATACTTGATAAAAACAACTTAGAAAAGAAAAAGTTTACTTTGGACTCACAGTTTTAAAGGCTTAGTACATGATCAACCAACTCCTTTGCTCTGGGTCTGAGATGAGATAAAATAACATGACAGAAGGGTGTGGCAGAGGAATATTCTCAGCTCCTGGCAGTTGGGAAGCAGAGAAACAGAGAAGAACCAGGGACAAAATATAATCCCCAAGAGCATGCCCCCAGTGACTAACTTCCTCTAGCTGGGCCCCATGTACCTATAATGTCACCTAGTAATCCATGCAAATTATTTTCTTAATAGCTTTATTTTGTTTATTTATTTTTATGTGGTGTTAAGGATCGAACCCAGTGCCTGAAATGTGTGAGGCAAGTGCTCTGCCACTGAACCACAACCCAGCCCCCATGCAAATTATTTATCCATAAAATGGATTAATCCACTGATGGGGTCAAGCTCTCATAATCATTTCACCTCCAAACACTGCTACATTGGACATCACTTTTCCAGCATATAAACATTTTGGGGGCCACTACATGATAAAACCATAACATCAAGTAAGATGCAGGAGCTGGAATGGGAACAAAATAAACCCTTCAAAGTCATGTCCCCCATGACATGCCTCCTCCAACTAGGCTACCTCCTAATGTTTCCACCATCTCCAACAACACCATAGCTAGGGACCAAGCTTTTAGCATATTGCATTTGGAGGACATTAAAGATTCCTCACATGCCCCTCACACACATCCATCATAGGTGATTTCCCTTACAAGTTCCTGCCAAGTCACTAACAGTTTGTGTTTCCCAAAGCTTCCCCTATGATTATATTGATTCATATTTGAAAGTTACTACTTTAGAGTGGCTGCTTCTCTTTCATCCCACCACCAATCCTATCTATAGCACTTACTGACTCCTATAAATTTCACCTTTGCAAAATCTTCCAAACCTAATGCTAATTACCAGAAAAACACTAAAAATTTAATAAACAATGATTTCCAGGCCTACCTTCAGAATTTTACATGAGAAAAATGTGAGATGGATGTATGATTCTCTCTTTCTCTAGGGGCATGGTGAGGAATCCATCTACCTTATAAATTTGAATCTGATATAGTCAGTCAACAGATATTTGAGTATCACTATAGAATTAATCCCCTTGTTCTAGATTAATTTATTTTAATAAGGACTTTATAAAGTCCTCTTTTTCAAAATAGTCATAAATAATTTTCATGTAAAAAGGAGGGAAACTCTGATCATTTTACCTTTGCACTCAAAAATTTTTACTCATTATGTATAAGTATTACTCAACTTGACATTCAAATCTTCCTGCTAGTTCATACGTCAAATAATTCAGCTAATTCTCTAACTAGTCAAACCACATGCTACTCCTGAGTCTTTAGACACATCTGGTGCTTTGAACCACTTTGGGATTTGCCAAGCAGATCTGTCCACCTAGAGTACTCCTTCACTCAGCATCAATACAAATTCACATAAATGTTACATCCTCCTATTAACCTATTTTAAGTATCAATTAAGTAATAAGCAGCTTTTTAACATTATGTAGTACCCTGCATTAACTAATTTAATCCTCACAACCACTTCATGAGGTAGCTATAACTAAATAAAATATGAAATTTAGGGTTAAGTAGGTTGAAGTGACTTCCAAGTCACTGTAGCAAGTGACAAGGCTGCAATTCTGACTTCAGATCCTGAGTTCTAAAATCCTAGATCTACTAAATCACAAATGTAATCTTTCTACCATATTTTTTTTTTTTTTTTTTGTGGTACCAGGGATTGAACTCAGGGGCACTCGACCACTGGGTCACATCCCCAGCCCTTTTTTTTTTTGTATTTTATTAGAGACAGGGTCTCACTGAGTTGCTAAGTGCCTCGCCATTGCTGAGGCTGGCTTTGAACTCGCGATCCTCCTGCCTCAGCCTCCCAAAGTGCTGGGATTACAGGCGTGCACCACCGCGCCCGGCTTTCTACCATATAAATTGCTATAAAACTGTACTGAAAATGATCAGGTGGTATTATGCATCATAACTGCATTTATTCTTAATTGATATAAAAATGGAAAAGGTAGTAACAGATCACTCTAAATTGTGGTTGTAATAGAGCTAAGGTCTTTTTGTGTTTTGGATTAACAGTGATTTTTTTTAATGCCAAAATTACATTCATGTTGACCACATACCTCTGGCTAATAGAGGGGATACTGTGTCTTAACACTAAACCACGGCTGGTTAGAGCTAAATGAACCAGGCTCTGGGCTTTCAAACCATATAAAATTCTCACCTACATTGGCACCAAGTATCAACACTCAGGGGTCAAAAATCATATTACATAGATCCTTATTGAACCCTACTAAAGAAAAAATTATATAGTACTTCTGAAAGATTGTAAAACAGACTTTATTCAAACGGGGACATGGAAATAGGTACAGAGATCACTGCAAAGGGATCATGTGGTGGAGGAGAGAGATTGGACTCTATTCTGATTCCAATAAAGACAAATGGGGATTTATAAGCCTGGAGCTGGGTTGGGGGTCAGGATGAAAAATTTTCTAAGAGAAAACATTAAAGATGAGGGATTTCTGGCTAAACTGACTTGATAGGATTATTGCTAAAGGATTATCAGAGATTGAGAGTGGTGAGATTCTAAGGGCTGGGGATTTTCACTAAACTGACTTAGAGAATTCTTCCTCACACTAGATTCTATAATGAAAAAGAGGAAGCTCAGGGTCAGGCCTCCTCAAGAGAAAGACTAAAAGTAGCCTGACTAAAGTTTTAATCAAAGGAGAGAATAATTATCAATCCTATCCAAGGTCACTGCCACTGAAAAGAGACTGTATTTGCATGTTGTAATAATTTTGCTATACCTGGGGCAGAGATTATGAAATAGTTATTTTTGTGTCCCTTTCACCATCATCAACTACCACCTAACAATTAGTACCAGGGCTTTAGTATAGTGGTGATTTTTGCTGAATTAGACATGGCTTTTGAGAAGTTACTCTTTAGTATGTTGAGCCTTATTTACAAACAAGCCTTCTTGATTTTGAATAGTCCTAAAACAAAAGAAAAAGCATTTCAATCTTAGATGAATGATATTTTAAAAATATTCTCTTTCCTTTTTATTTACTTTCTTTTAGTAGCATTCTGTTTCAGAGAAACTAGGTATTTGCTATAGGCAACTTCTTTTTTACTTGTAACCTGAGAACTGGGAATAAAATTAGGAAATTATTTTAGAGCCAATGATAATTGTGCATTTGTGAATTGTAAAGGGATTAGTGGTTTTAGAAAACTCATTGCAAATATTTATTTAAAATGTCAAAAACCCAGTCAGTAGGGTTTCATGTCAGATTTTAAAATAAGAAGGATATTGTTTTGTGATCATAGATGTGGTTTATATTTTCCTGTACACCTCTTTTTCTTTTCATTCCTACTCTACCTGAAAATGTGATCAATGTTAATTTTTACCCTTTTTTTTCTTTGTGGCCCTGAAATCAGAAACTATTTGGATATAAGTATGCTAATGTATTTGGGAAATAAGAACTAATTAACCAAGTAACTGAATGAGACATTTTATTTAACTGCAAAATATTATTGGTCACCCCCTGCCCCCCGCTTATTTTTTCTTTTCAGACAAGTTCTTGCTCTGTCACTCAGGTTGGTCTTGAACTGGCAATCTCCTACCTCAGCCTCTCTAGTAGCTGGCCTTACAGGCGTATACCTCCATGCCCTGTTCTCCCTTACCCTTCTAATTCCCGTTTTCTTCCTTTACTCTGGGCATCAGGAAGTCTGAGCTTTATACTTTCATTGTTTCTAAACTATTAAGATCACTAGAGTAGAGTATGAAAAAAAAAGAGAAAGACTGTCCTGAAGCAAGAAAGAGGAATTCCTGATACTCTACTCTCATGGGAAATTTTGGAACACCAAGTGGGAAGTAAAGAGCATTTCTGTGGTGGCCAATAGATAACACTTGCTCTGCAAACCCTGACCTCTGCAACCCAGGTATTATATGTACTACTTGCAGTCAAAATATTAAATAATACTAAAAATAATACTGAAACATAATTTAAAAACTGAAGCACAAAGACATTATGTTTACTTTAAAAAGTTGGTGAAATGTTTCCTGTTAAGATTTCACTGCTGGGTAGTGTGTAATGAAATAGTAATATTTTCATTGTGAAGCTCTCTATTACTTTTCAGGAATACTAGATTTTATTTTGTTTATTTGTTCCAACCATCTCTATTTAGTAGCAGGGAAATGTGACTTAAAGGTAATAGGAGAGGAGTGGAGGAGGGTGAAGGGGAATTGGCCATGTATTGACAATTATTGAAATATGTTTCTCTATGTTCTTTATTTTTTGTAAAAATAAATTAATTAAACATAACAGGAGAGAAGCACTAGCTGCTTTTTTCTTGAAGTAGACACAGAAATAGGCAAAGGCACCAAATTCTAAGTCCCTATTCTACCTTCTGCTGTAAAAGTAGCAAAGGAACAAACCAGTGTTCAACCAGTTCAACAAGAAAATGTCATTCAGGCCAGCTGACTAATGCACCATCTGACCTGCTTTATATAAATATATATAGTTGTTGATAGACCTTTATTTTATTTATTTATATGTGGCACTGAAAATCGAACCTAGTGCCTCACACATGGCAGGCAAGTATGCTACTGCTGAACCACAGCCACAGCCCCCTGGCCTGCTTTAATAAGGAAGAATCATATATAAGACTTAATGTTATGGAATCAGAAACAACTTTATTCTATAGATGGTTAATTCAAATACAGCCCAATTTCCACTCTACCTGAAAAATATGGTCAATGTTAATTTTCACTAATATTTGTTAAATGTTTACAAATATAGTTAGAGCAGTGATGCAGGCTTTTTCATATTTATCTTCCTAAATGAACTATGACATTGACACTCACCAATTTTATTCACATAACCATGGAAATCATATTCTGCTAGCTCCACCTTGGCATAAAACTAAGGTGTTGTCAAATATCTTTCAAAAAAATAAAACTAAGGTGTTGTCAAATATCTTTCAAAAAAATAAAGAGAATTTATATGATAAACATAGCTGTCACGAGTCTAATTTCACACATTCATTATTTAGATCACTTCTTTTTTCTGCCCATCTTTTGTGCCTTTCATTATTTTCTTTTTAAAAAAATCATTGTTTCCCCATTGGGACACATTTTGGGTTGTCCACAATTTGTTGGACTTGTTACCTGCCATGTCCTTTTTAGCATCAACACATTTTCTCCTACTTTCAATTTTCTTAGCCAATTTACTAGTCCATATTATACAATGTTTGAGGAGTATATGGATCTCTCATTTTATAAATCACAAATGGTGTAAATTTGAGGAGTCCAAATAACTGTGACAAACTCTACTCTTAAGTACACACAACAAAAACTTCCCCCTTTCTTAATCCTCTAACTGCATTTTCATAGAGGGCAGCATTACCTCATCTTGCCATCTCGCTTAGCTGTATGGCTCTAGGTTTTGTTATTTTTATCTGGTTTTTATTTGTCCCTTTTTAGGAAAACTACTTGCTATAGGGAAATCCATCTTTCTGATATACTTGAATACGCTTGATACACAGGAGATACACAGGACACCCAGGATACTTAATACACAGGAGATAAGGTAGGGACAAAAGTCAAAACTAGTAAAGGCTTTTGGAATCGATGTAAATTTTATATGTCAAATGCAATTTTAAAAGTCGCAATAAAATGTAAATCTCTTAAGCATTAATGTTAGCTTATAATGCTAAGATTCTCTAGAAGCAATAATGAAGATGGAAATCTCAAGAAAACACTAAAACTACCATACACTTTGACTTCAAAGATGGAAATGGGGAGAGGATTGGCTAATAATCAACAGAAAGGTAAGGGGAAAAGCACAGGGAAAGGCCACCTTAGTAGCAGAACAGTAAGGATCAGTCACATCCTCTGTTTTTAGTTTTCCAACCATGTTCCATTCCCTGAGATTTTTCATAGTGGTCCAAGAATTCTTCCTTCCTTGGCCACCATATCCATCTTTAAACTAGCTGGGAATGCTTCTGTCCTTAGGACCTTTACTGTTTTCACTCCCCGCAATGCCCCACATCCCTCCAGATAATCAATAGACCTACTACTTTCTTAACTTTTTCAAATTTTTCTCAAGTGTAATTTTCCCTCTAAGGCCAACATTTAAACATTGACACTCTCCCAAGCCTTTTAATGTGAATTTATGTCAACCTACTCCAACCAAATCACTATATTCCTTTTGTACATCCTTGCCTGTCGTTTCTTTAAATCGCGCCTGAAAGGGGCGGAGCTAGACCTGAACTAGCGGGTCCTTAGGCTCCGCCCACCTGTGTCAACAGGGGCCGGCAGAGAAACGCTGAAGACACTCCCCTTTTAGACGACTCCGGAAACGACTGGGTCGGCGGGCTCGGCACGTGGTAGTGACGTCAGCGCGCCCGCGCCAGCCTGCCGGATGCCCCAAGGCTTCCGCGGAATCCGGGTGGAGTCTGGTCTGCTTCACACTAAGGTGTTGCTGTATTTTTATTTTTTTCCCCAAGCTTTCTGGGCCTGGGCCTGGACGCTACGATGTACCACAACAGCAGCCAAAAGAGACATTGGACTTTCGCCAGTGAGGAGCAGTTGGCGCGTCTGCGGGCTGACGCCAATCGCAAATTCAAATGCAAAGCGGTGGCGAACGGGAAGGTGAGGTCTCAGGCGGCCACCCGCCCTGCCCCAGCCTCAAAACTCTGGGCAGCTGCGGGAGATCTTTTGGCTTCCTCCCGCTTCTGCCTCCGGTGCGGCGTGTGTTTATCCAGTAAATAGGCGAGTACCGTGCCAGGCTCTGTGGGTACGGAGACGAGCAACCCAGTCCCCGTAGTAGAGAGGCAGGCTGATTACGTCTTTGTAAAATGGCGAAGAAGAGACTATAAATGCTGAGGTAGTGGAGGGCAGGAGTCGTTCACTTGTCAGAGATGTCGGGAAAGATTTTCCCAGTGGTTGATGTGAAGAAGATGGGAAAAGAACATGCCCTACAAGCATGTGTAGAGTGGAAAGTCAAAAGCTGCAGGGCGGGTGCACGGAATGCTTGTGGACATTTGTGGCTGAAACTGACCTGTGCAGCAGTGGCCTAAGTAGGCAAGGAATTTTTAAGCGCAAGTAAGGACTTTGAAATTTATACAGAAACTATAGAGAACTTTTGAAAGATTTTAAATAAGGTTAATCATATCCGGTCCCCGTCATAGAAAGAGCCCTCTGGCAACCTGGAGGTGAATGGATTTCATGAGCGAGTAAGACAGGAGACCTTCAAACCATCTTCAGATGGTTTGGAATGTGACCTCCTAGCCAAGTGACTTCTTGTACAGTCCTCAGCCTCGTTTTAAGCTCTCTTACAAGTCCCCCTACCCATTCTAGCACTTGCTTCACTCCAGCAAGTGTTCCATGCCTCCAAGCCTGTTGCTATTGAGCTCCTTTTACACTTAACTGATTTCATGTTTTAGGACTTGTATTGGTTTGTTAGGGATGGCTTTAAAAAAAGAAATCACCAAGAACTGGGTAACTTAAAATGATAGAAATTTATTGAGACATTTGCTGTTTTTAACCTTAATTTGTGTGACACAGTGATTGACAAGGCATGCTGAAAACTTTCCATCCGTTAAAAATGTGTATCTTCTTTTGAATTTACAATTAATGACATGAAACCTGTGAGCGTATACCGTATCATGATTGTTTATATATTCATGAAGCAATGTCCAGCTGACATACTGAGAAATGTGAAATGATGGTATAGTTTTAGTTCATTCAGTATTTTTATAAAGATATTTGTGCAGTGCTCAGCAAATCTATAACCTGTAAAGATACAAATCTACAAAGAGAATGATGGATGGCATATTTATAAACCTCATTTAATCTGGACAGAAGACAGTTTTACAGTTAATTCACTGAATTTACAATGTAATTTCTGCTCTAAAGGTTCTTCCAAATGATCCAGTCTTTCTTGAGCCTCACGAAGAAATGACACTCTGCAAATACTATGAGAAAAGGTTACTAGAATTCTGTTCAGTGTTTAAGCCTGCAATGCCCCGGTCTGTTGTGGTAAGTTATGGTGGTAGGAAGTATGATGTCCTTCACCTGGCTTATGAAATCTGACCTCTTCTAAATTTCTAAATTCCCTATCCACCCTAATCTTAAAAAAATCATCTTAGGTTGTATTTGTTTAGTTTTTATCATAGGTCTTTCAATAAAGCCCTTGAATTATGAGTTTCTGTATCATATCTTACAAAGTATTGCAAATCTTAATAGTCAAAAGAATTTGAGGTCTGCGTAAGTTATAACATCTTTATTTTATAGAGAAAGAAAAAGATAAATTAATTTTCTTTCCAAGTTATCAACAAGTGAACAATAGAATTGGGAACAAAACAAAGACTAGTACTTTTCAAATCTGTCACACTCAATATATGATTGGAATAATGCATTAATTTATTGTTTGTAATCATGTCTCAGTTGAAACTCATGCCATAAAATTTTTTTAAACCTTCATTAGTAGAAGCTGGGGATTTTTCTTTGACTTAGAAATTATCTTCTGGTTGTTTCATAGGTATGATTTTGAGATCCTTGTTTGTTTTTGATAAGGCAGACAATGGTAAGGAGAAATAGGTAGCTTATATTAAAAAGCTGAATGATAAAGAGAAAAGCCAGAGTGGAAGAGTGTATAAAACATTTTTACTTTGCTCATTATCTCACAGGTTTGTTGTGAAGCTCATATACAGAAGTCAATATATATTAAGTGTTAAAATTTATACAAAACTAATAACTTATGACCCTGTATAGAATCTCTCTCTAGGTATCTTCATTTTTACAGTTGAAAAATTGAAGTATATTAAAATATAAGTCAAAGTATTTATGATATTTCTTAATTCACAGATCTTTATCTGAGCTATCAAAGATTCACAAAAGAATTTTAGAACACTTTATTAGTTTCTATCTTGAAATTTGGCTCTTTGCTGTTAAAGGATGTATAAAAATGAAGTAGTAGGTTTAAGTGATTTTAGGATGAAGGAAGCAATCCTTAAATTAACTTGCGTGGAATTTGTCTTTATGCAACATGTTTATGACTGGTGAAGAATTTTTTTTATATAAAATGACAAAATTTAAAATAATTTGAAATGAAATATTCTTTTTTCTGTCATAAAATAGATTGAATGGTTATTTCATTAGTTCTAGCCAAATAACATTGGTTAAAAATATAGACAGCTCTTAGTTTAATTCAGTCCTATTCTTTATTAACTATCTGAATAAGTCACTTAACCTTGTTGATAATCAGTTTCCTTTTCTGTAGACACAGTAATACTTCACCAAGTTGTTGTAAGGATTAAAATAGAATGATAGTTTTGTGCTTGGCACAGAGTGGGACACATTCAGTAAATAGTTGATGCTGCTTCTACAGTTCAGTTTGGCAGCAGTGATCACAGTTATATCTCAGATCTGCTATGTCATATCTTTTTGGATTAGTGGATTTAGAGAGCAGGCTTATTGTCCCAATAGTCTTTTTCTGTCATAATCTTTTCAACAGTGGTTGGTTAATTTGTGACCATTTGTATTTTTCTGATTCTAGACATTTTTGGTGCTTCTTAATTCTAAAATAAGTATACACATTTTAAAATCCAGTGAACATAAGAAAGATTACCTAGAAGGCTTGCTATCAATGGCCAAAGGGTGGGAAAGAATCTTCTATGAAATTTTCATAGTATTTAATCACAATTTATTTTGATTAAAGGAAAATTAGCAGTTATTGATATTTTTCTGGAGAGCATTTTCAGAGAAACCTTTGCACAAATAAGTTCTTTTTCACAAAATTTATTGTGTATCATGTGCCAATAAATCCTGATTATATATGTATATATTTTAACTTTAGGGTACAGCTTGCATGTATTTCAAGCGTTTTTATCTAAATAACTCCGTAATGGAATATCACCCACGGATAATAATGTGAGTATAAGTTTGTTATTTTCATTAAAGACTTTTATACTGTGTGAATATTTGTGTGTGTGGTGTGTGTGTAGGTGAGAGAGAGGGGGATGGGGGCAGAGGGGCTAGAGAATTCCTCATTAAGGGCAATTTAGGTTGGCATCCATTTTTTGTATTCAGAATTTAAAATCCTTATTTACTTTTATCTCTTGTAATACAGGTGGATCAGAACTTGCTCAAATTCACAATGTTTTTCTCAAACTATTTCCCTAATACTGCTTTTTTTTAGTGACACTTTTGTTCTCCTGTTGTTCAGACTGAGAATCATTTGCAGTGATTCCTCGATCTCCCCACCCATTCAGTCTACAGATCTTGTAACTTCATTTTCATTTTAAACAGAGGTCTGTTTTATTTCTGCTTTGCTAAGCATGATGCTCATTAATGAAGATAAAAATAGTATGAAACTCAAGACCTTAAAATCACATTGTTTCTACTTATTTTCTCTTTTTCATTCCCATCCCCACCTGTCAAGCTCAGGTCTTTGGTCTTTTGGAACTTCCAAAAGCTCTCTGCATTAGCTTTCTTCTAGTTTTTGACTCTGACCTCATATAGTAGCCAGTTGAATTTTATAGGTTTGCCCATGAGCTCATCATCCCCTACTCAGATGACTTCAGAAATTTCCGTTGATGGCCTTCTGAAATTTTTTTTTAACTTAATCTTTTTTTCCATAGTCATATGGTACATATACACACACACACACACACGCACACGCACACACACACACACTGTTCTGCTTTTTAACTCTTTCATCTATATTTTCATGATACAAACTACTGTTCTTTCTCAATTATTTTGTTTTTCCAGATTTTAGATTGAACTATATGAAACTACTATTAAGTCAATGATGGCTGAATGCCATAGCAATATTAGATCAACCTGATTTTATAGTTTATCTTATGTATGCTGATGGATAGAAGTTGAAGAGGAAATTGTGTTTTCCCCCTAATTTTCTGCAATATTTAACATAATGACTTGTGACTATTAGGCAATTTTAGAAAGTACTTTTAGGAATAAAACATTTGTTAGCTATTTCTCAAAGTATATGCATGTGCCTCCACTCTCACTTATTTTTTCCTCTAGGCTCACTTGTGCATTTTTGGCTTGCAAAGTAGATGAATTCAATGTATCTAGTCCTCAGTTTGTTGGAAACCTTCGGGAGAGTCCTCTTGGACAGGAGAAAGCACTGGAACAAATTTTGGAATACGAGCTACTCCTTATACAACAGCTTAATTTTCATCTTATTGTCCACAATCCGTATAGACCATTTGAGGGCTTCCTCATTGATATAAAGGTAACTTATTATATGAAGTAAGCTAGTGAGTACACTGCTTTCCTATTTTAAAGAAACTAGAATTTTATAACCTTTAATCATCCTAAATTTCTCTCTTCTTGTGTGTCAGTATAAACAATATGAGGAACTAGGTAACTCCTTCAATAGTAGGTTTGTTTGTTTATACCAGCATCACCAGAAAGTAGAGCATTGTGCTATGACTATGCAGCTATGAAATCACTAAATGATAAGAATTTTCAGCTCCATGATTTCTGAGACCATCATCATATATATAGTCTATCACTGATGGAATTGTTATGTAGTACATAACTATATATGTAATTTGAATTAAACAGTTGGTCTTTGAAGTGGAAAAAAATGAGAGAATTGAGAAAATGTGGTAAATGGTAGAAACAGAAGAGACTAATAAATGTTTCAGTGCTAATCCAGGGAACTAACAGAAAAAGATTAAAGGAAGAATGAAAACTATATGGCTCAAGTTTCTTTTTTGGAGCAAGGAAGAAGGGGTTGGCCTAGGATGCAAGAATTAGCCTTAGAGGGAATCATAGCCCTTCCTTTTAACAAAATATGGATAAGGATATTGTTAGGCCTGGGGATTTGGTAATGGTAGGAAATAGTGCCTTTCTTTGTTAAGAGCAAGAATAATTTTCTGAGAATGATAGAGTTTCTGAGAATTATCAAAGACATTGAGACAGGTGGAAAGGTTTACCGTACTCACTGAAAAATGGGAGAAAAAATTTTCTATGAAAATATTATCATTGCCGGGCATGGTGGCGCACACCTGTAATCCCAGCACTTTGGGAGGCAGAGACAGGAGAATCGCGAGTTCAAAGCCAGCCTCAGCAATGGCGAGGCACTTAGCAACTCAGTGAGACCCTGTCTCTAAATAAAATACAAAAAAGGGCTGGGGATGTGGTCCAGTGGTCAAGTGCCCCCGAGTTCAATCTCCGGTACCACACAAAAAAAAAAAAAAAAGAAAAAGAAAGAAAGTATTATCATTGCTAGGTAGTGTTAAGAGACTTACTGATGTCATTAAACATGAATTTTTAGTAACATTATGAGACTTCTGGCTCTATGTTTTTCTCTGGTACTACCCAGAAGTCTGGGTATAGTTGCAGAACAAAAGGTTGTTTAGAATCAAATACAGTTGACATTAAATAAGAAATGTGTTGGCAGCCTGTTGGAGCAGGGAATTCAGGAGGGAAGTGAGGACTAGAGAACACTGGTGAGTGGGAGCAATTTCAGGGATTAAGTGACCAAAGATTCCGAGGGAGGAGACCTGCTGTGAAATATTAAGCCAGTGTACTGGGGAAAGAACATTAGTGCTCAGAGTAGAGTGCATCATCATTATCATGTCAGGCATCTTGGGTTAACGACAGGCCTGTGTGGACTACACAGTTAAAACTCTGGATATTTTGTTCCCAAGTGTAGACAAGATTTCATACTATTTGAGATCTTGATTATGAAGTTCTGTTATTAACAAGAGGGCTTAGGATTTAGGGTTCATCTTAAAGGATTTATGAGAAATTATCAGGAAATATTTGGTCTTTAATATATCTTGAACCTATTCTAAAAATAATTTTGTATGTTTTTGGAAAAGTCTAGTAGATTCAAGAATCATTTCTATTTATGTCTTCCTAAAAGTAAAATTTAGAAGAAATTTCTTATCAGAATGTGGTGGCATGATTCTTAAATGTAGCCTTTTATCTGAATCACCTAGATTACTTGGAAAATCTACCTGGGAATATGCATTTCTTGCATCTACTTTAAATCTACTTTGAATCTCAGATGGAAAAGGATAAAGAGAAGGGATTAACATAAATTGAAAATAGCATCAAGTGATTACTGTGCTGGGAACTTTTGATGTTATCTTAAAGTATATATTTCTTACTGAGGTATTAAGAAAAGTTTGAAAACCACTGTGTTAAAGGATAATATCAGAGAAGATGTGTTTTTAGATATTCAGAATTTATTGACTTAAATTTCGCTACATTCTAATAGTACATACAAAACAATCTCATGTTGAAGATCATTTCTTATTGTGGTATATATAAAAAAGGAGTTCTTTAGCATTCCATATTAAACACTTTCTGGTTAATATAACTATTTTTGAATTTTAAGAACTCTATTGAACTGTCAGAAATGGTAACATTGGCAAACTTTATTTCTAGACCCGCTATCCCATGCTGGAGAATCCAGAGATTTTGCGGAAAACAGCTGATGACTTTCTTAATAGAATTGCACTGACTGATGCCTATCTTTTATACACACCTTCACAAATTGCCTTGACTGCCATATTATCTAGTGCCTCCAGGGCTGGGATTGCTATGGAAAGGTATTAATTTGTGTTTTACCTTAGGTCAGATTCAGTCACTTGATTTAATTCTTAAAGGAATTTAAGTTTTTAAGTAAGGTCCATTTGTGATTCTAGTTCCGTATATTTCTTGTAGCCTCTGAAAAGGTTGATGAGGGAAGAAATGAGATCAATTGCCTTTTAAGGAGGTCTAAAAATTAAGCAAAGTATTGTTGAATTAAGAAAATACATTTATGACTAAAGTAAAACAGGTAATCTTGGAAAGATTGATATATCTATTAGTATTATATGGAGAGACTATAAATTTATGAACTGGTAAGCAACTTGAGTATAGCAAGTGTATCTGCTTTATTTTAATCATTATTGCTCTGCCATAAAGCATACATGAAACATGGAATTCAGTAAAGATTTGTAGAAAGAATAATACTGCAGGTGATATCCAAATAAATTGTAATTGAACCATAAATAGTTATAGCTAACAAAATAAATTGCACAATGAGTCCCAGGCTGTATGATAAGCACTTTATGTGGATTAAAAATCACTTGAGTCTCACAATAGTACTTTGTATAAAGATTAATTAAATGTTATAGATTATGTCCATAAATGAATTTAACAGTATCTGGTTATAATTTGTTTAATTGGGGAGGAGGAATAATGATATAATAGACATATTTGCTATACTCAAGGTGCTTACCAGATTAGGCTATTTTTTTACTTAATATTTGTTCATGATCTTTGAAATTCTCTTGGTTTCATTCCTAGAAATAGCTAAGGAAGAAAGATAAAACATTTTAAACTTTAACTGTTTTATATGTTTACAATATGTTATCTACAATTTTGAAGTCCATTGATAAGGTGGTAGCAAGCAGGAATAAATGTGATTCAGTTATTACCCCACTTAGTAGGAGTATTTATGTTTCCTTGCAGAATAAAGGATTTTGCCTCAGACATCTCTGAGGTATTTCACATATCATAGTATATATACCAGGTTACTTTTCTAAAACAAACATTACAAATTTTAAAATACATCTGCATTCAAAATAAGGGATTGTGAGCATATTTTTTTTTATTTATGGTTTGCTTCTCTGCAAAGAAAACTAAGCAACTATATATAAATATGTACATTAATCGAAAATGTTTTATACTCCATTTGTTTACTAAGTCATAACATTTATTGAGTGCTTTCTAGGTCCTGTTGTGAACTGTAGTACATTTTAGGAGTGTAAAAATGAACAAGATATAAATCTTTGCCTGACTTAGGAAAGATAGCTATGTAAATCGTTGATGTTTATGAAGTTTAGGCGTGAACTTTCATTTAGTAAGGGCTAAACCTTTTTTCCCCACAATTTAGATATAGCCAGAAGTCATTTAATCTGTTGAAGCATCTTATGCAGTGTATATTGCAAGTTTCGTGTGGTGAGATTTTAGTGATGTGGGAGTTGTGTGGTGAGATTTTTAGTTAAGCATCCTAAGGTCCAGATTACAGTTTTAGTTTAGTTATAATTCCAAATAGAAAAAAATTGAAGTCGTGGTACCCTGGCTCACTGCAGATTAAATAGCTTTTATGACATTCTCAGGGACTGTAGACATTGGGCATTTTTTCCCCTATTAGGGAAATACTTTCCATTCATTATAAACTTAAAAGTGATTTACAGGCAATCTTTTGAGATACTTGAGAATTGGATTTACGTTTATTGCTTAACAGGAAGGCTCTTGTGATATTGTTTACATTTGGGACAGTGCCTCAGATGAATACTCATAGAATGTTATTTTGGGGTTCTCTTTTCAGTGAATATAGAGCTTTATTTCACATCTATTAGTTTGACTTCTTAAGAATTCTTATTTGCCTGTAATGTTTAACAAATTAAGTATTAAAAACTCCAATTCAGAATTGAGTTTAAAAACTTTCATAGAGGTAAAGAGTCTGGCCAGCTAACTCTCAGAACCAAGTGTATCACTCTTAAGCTTAAGAAATTGAAAGGAGGGGCTGGGGTTGTAGTTGAGTACTAGAGCTCTTGCCTAGCATGTGTGAGGCACTGGGTTCCATTCTCAGCACCACATATAAATAAATAAACTAAAGGTCCATTGACAACAACAAAAAAATTAAAAAAAGAAAAAAGAAATTCAAAGGAGGAGGAATAAAAAGAAACAAAGATGGCAAAAAGTGTTAAGTTTTAGAAAGAAGGAGAAAGGAAATTACTAATTTAGTTATTTTGAATCATTAATTGACCAGAAATGCATTAGTTTTCAAGAAAGTTATTGATTTTCATATCCAAAATTAGTTCCCATAATAGACAATGAAGATGTAATATCAAATTTACAAGATGGTGTAAAACCTTGTAATAAAGTTTAAATAATCTGGATAGCAACAGCAGTTCTTAAAGTGTTTTTGTTAACAATTTTTCCCAAGGGGAAAACTAAACACTTTTTTGTACTTATTTTTGAAAGATTTAATGCTTTGAGAATCTGTTCACTTAGGCTTTTATCAAGTATAGACCAATTTTGGGTACACTAAACTTCAGACTAAGTAAAAACTTAAAGATACAAATTGTATTGTCATACAACTATGGTGGTTCTTAGAAAACATATAATTAGGCTTTTATATCACATTGATGGGAAAGTACTGACCTTTGGTTTGGACTTGATACAAATAAGATGTTATATTTATAAAGCATGGGGTGATATTGTCATTGGTTTGAATGCCTATTATTCTTCAGAAGTGCAATTAATAGGTAACATGATGTTGATATTCAAAGAAGAGAAAATCCTTACTAATGCCAAATTCTATGTCTGTTAGGTAACAAGTTTTATGACTTGGTCAAATAAAAGGTCATGATTTGTCCATCCCTATAATTAAGATTCCTTATCCATCAAATGAAGTTAGACTTAACAGAAATTCTAAATCAGATACTACAAATATTATAAATGTTGACTATTTTTGTTTTTTATACAATTTTCCCTCTGAAAGTTATGCATTATAAAATTTGAGTTGATTAACTTTGAACAGTGAACATTTTTAAAGCTCATATGAGTTGTAAATCCTTAAGACTGTAATAGTTGTAAATTATGGGATTCAAAGTGTTATGTAATCTTTAAAAAATAAATTAGTTTAAAAATTGCTTTTGATGAAGAAATGAACACGGAGGCAAACAATTTATAATGTCAGGTTTTCTAATATGCTATATGTTTTCAATAGATTAAAACTGTTTTCCTTTCTTTGCCAGTTATTTATCAGAGAGTCTAATGCTGAGAGAAAATAGAACTTGCTTGTCACAGTTACTAGATATAATGAAAAGTAAGTAAAACAGAATACTTTATGAACTGTTCTATTACAAAGCTGTTTTCTGAATAAATATATGGTATTTAACTTAACAGATTTTGTTTAGATTTATTTTTATTGGATTTTTGTATTATAGAAGCATTAAAAATACATTGGTGGAGAACAGATAAAAGGTACATGGAAGGAACTGGTCTTCAAACATACATCAGGAAAAGAAAATCAGATTCAGAAGGGGATTTGTGAGTCAGCAAGATCCTTTTAAAGTATACACAATCATGTGATAGGCACTAAGAAAGATCAAAGGGAGCTAACTTAAAGATAATGTTTAAATTCAGCATGTCTGTTTTGTATGTCAGTTTTAATTAGTTAATGTGTCACTTGTTCATTTTGCTAGTTGATAATAACAAAGGCCATGGTTCTCAACTAGGGGTAATTTTTGCAACTTCTGGAGACATTTTTGACTTGTCACAATTTAGAGGGTAGTAATGGTTAACAGCATCTAGTAGGTGGAGATAAGACTGCTTCTGAACATCCTGCAGTCTACAGGAGAGCTCCTGTAGAAAGCAAAAAAATGGCTTCCTAAGAGATCCATGTCCTATTCCCTGGAACCTGTCAATGTTACCTTGTATAGCAAAAAGGAAACAAGTGAGATTGTGGGTATTTGTGGATAATTTAATGACCTTGGGATGGTAGCATTGATCTGGATTGTTGAGGTGAGGACTAAATGCAGTTACAAAGTTCTTATGAAAGAAAGGTAAAAGGAAATTTGACACACCCAGAGATAGCAATGTTTAGACAGCAGAGAATTTGAAGACGCTGGTTTTGAAAATTGTAGGAATGTGGCCACAAGCCATAGAATGCTGGCAGCCACTAGAAGTTGTAACAGTCAAGAAATGGATTCCTCATTAGAAACTCCAGAGAGATAGTTGCCCTGTGCATACCTTAATTTTGGCTGAGTGAAACTGATTTCAGACTCCTGGGCTACCACACTTTGAGAGAGTACATTTTGGTTATTTTTGGTAATTTTAATAGCTGCCTCAGGAAACTACTCCACCCCTTTTCAGCAAAGAATAATCCAGCCCCAAATGTCATTAGTGCTAATGTTCAGAAACCCTGTTTTAAAGACTGAGTAGAATCTCTGCCTAACTGATTGGCTGGAGTAGCCATTTCTCTTCATTTTAATTCTTGAGTATGACATACTGATTGCTCATGGCTACTGGACTACTCCCTTAGGGTTAAAAGTTCTTTTGTTCCCAAACTTTTTTGTGATTGTGACTATTATTTTTATTAATTAAATTTGTAATTAAATGTTGACCAAACCAATAAAATATAAAGATTTCAGATCTTGGTTTGGGGTGGTAGTAAACAGATATACACCTTTATGTTTACTTTCAAAGTTAGGATGCTTTGGGGCATATAGATCTCATTTCTCAATTATCCAAAGTGATCTTGAGGGCTGAGGGCTTCCCTCTTTGAGAATACATTTGATCATAAGCTGTAGGTCTTCACTTTTACCACCAGAGGGTTCACTTCCAAAGCTAATTGTTATTTTGGCCAGATATCAGGATCATAATGGAAGGGAGCCTTAAAGATAAACAACTGTACTTATTTAAAGCTTTGAATTTTATTATTGATTTCTCAGTACCTTTTATTTTTTCCATTTATTTCTATAGGAAAAGAACAATTTTTTCATAAAATACTGAGTTTGAACAATGTTAAGTATTCATAAGTATAACACAACATGTATATTGAGTTCCAAGTAGTAATTCAGTTGAAAACACTACTTTGTTTGCATTATGAAATAAATCATTAGTATAGTTACCCATTTGGAGCACATGGCTGGCTAATAATAAACCTAGATCTTTGTTTCCCTAACCTTGAGATTTATATTCTTTGATTTATTATACTTGAACGACAAGATTAGCTAGATGATTTTTTAATTTAATTTTATTTTTTTTGCAATTACAAAGTTACTAATAGAGTAGTTTCCTTCTAACCTAAAGGAAGATATGACATGTTGTTATTTTTTTTGGTGATGGAGTCACTGGGGATTGATTCCAGGGACAGTATACCACTGTGTCACTAAGCTAATGTCCTGATTCCATGCCCCCCACCCCCTATGCCTTTTTTTTTTTTCTTTTAAATTTTGAAACAGGTTGTTGCTAAATTGCCCAGGCTGGCTGGCCTTGGACTTAAAAGATCCTCTATCCTCAGCCTCTTGAGTGCTAAAATTACAGGCAGGGACTACCACACCCAACTTGATGTGTATTTTACTATACAAAACATCCCTTATTTATTACATGTTATATAGTAACACTTTCTTTTGTAAACAAGAAGTGTACTCCTCACCCACCATCTTTAGGATACTAAGTACCAAGTATGTTCACTAAATTTGTGTATGAATTTTTAAAAATAAAAACTTGAAACATATTAAAAAGTCTGTTTATCTTTATGTACTACATGGATGGGATAAAGAACAGCCAGCCATAAATTACTGGAATTTAATCATGGTGCTTCTTGGATTTTAATCCAGAATAACAAATCCTGTTAAAGAATAATCATGTCAAGTGTTTTTTGTAGTTTGCTATAACAAGACAGGAGATTATTATTCAGCTCCCTTTACCATGAGAAACCTTTTTATAACTCAGTGTAAATCCTTTTTTATCTCTACACAGGCATGAGAAACTTAGTGAAAAAGTATGAACCACCCAGATCTGAAGAAGTTGCCATTCTAAAACAGAAGTTGGAGCGATGTCATTCTGCAGAGTTTGCACTTAATGTAATTACGTAAGTAGATGCAAGAGTTATTCAGGTATAGCTATAGCTGTTATCTAATCCAACTAGTTTTAAGACTATAATTTTATTGTAAAAATTTGTGTGGGAAAAACTGACTTGTCTATTATTTTTTTTTATTATTTTTGTTTTTAGCTGAGTACATTTTTAATAGTATTAAACATAATAATTGGTTTGGCTTCCCTTGTACAGTTCCTGCTGTTGTCAATGTCTTTGGTTTGTAGGTCTTTTCCTATTCTTTTCCACCTTGTAGGATAGCAGTGGGAGGCTTTCTAGAGAACTCCTGAACCTTTTCCTGCCATTTTCATCTTTGGTCTTGTCACAGGTCTAATATTTGATCTGAGAAGCAAGCATACAGTTCCAGATTTATTTTTATTCGCTAAAGTGGAAGAATTTAGTAGTTTCTTTCAGTAACAAATTATATTGAAGGTAGAACCAATAGGAAAATGTGCTATTAGATCTTTTCTTGCAGCCAAGGGAACATCCTTAATGTCTCTTTGTAGGCTAATGTGGAATAACCATAAAATTTACACTGTTTTATATAAAGAATCCACTATACTTTAGATGATAGGAATGATGAAACTAAAATGTTTTATATCTTTTGTGGATTGCATTCTAAATAGAAATTTGTTCTACTTTATTAAGATTTGTAGTAGGAGTTACCTGTGGCATCTGAGAGTTAAGATGTATTTGAAATAGCATATATTCACCAAATATAGGGATCAAGATAATAGACATGTATGAAAATCCTGAATGGCATTTCAAAATGTTGAGAACAGGTATTATGACTTAGAATTCCTTAGCTGTACAGTTGTAGTAGGAGAATATCCAGGGATGTATGGAGTGTACAAATTAAAGGACTTTTTTTTTTTTTTTTTTTTTTTTGGTACGAGGGATTGAACCCAGGGATGCTTAACAAAGGAGCCACATCCCCAGGCCCCACTCCCTCACCTCTTTTTTTTAAGTTGCTGAGGCTGGTTATGAACTTGTGATCCTCCTGTCTTGGCCTCCCAAGCCACTGGGATTATAGGCGTGTACCAATGTGCCCAGCTAAAAGACTATTTTAGTATAATCATAGCTATAACTTGCATGGATTAGCATAGAACTTGAAATGGGCAAATTTCACTCATGAATTTTAGTAGTAACTACGGAAGGTTATAAAGAAGTAAAAACATTTACCTTAATGAATAAAAAAAGTATTATAAAACTCATTGGGTTTTCAAGTTGATTTTGAAATGAGCTTAAACCAGGAATTGGCAGATTGTGGCCTACCAGCCAGATCTAGCCCACCTGTTTTCTTTAGAAATACAATTTTATTGGAACATAGAATACCCATTAGTTTACATAGCATTATAGCTGTATTCATATCATAGCAGGAAAATTGAGTGGTTGTGACAAACTGATTATAAGGCCTGCAAGGCCTAAAGTATTTACTCTTTGGCCCTTTAAAGAAAGTTTTTCAACCACTGCTTTAGACACTTGATCTGTTATTTTTGCTAAGCAACTAATTCACAATTCCTAATTGCCAGGATTTTACATTTTATTCCAAGTTATCATTTGCTTTTTAAACAGTCAGATTCTACATCAGCACCTGCAGTTTTCTAAAATATTCAAGAGATACTTTTGTAAAATACAATAAAAAATGATTTACTAGAAAAATGAGACATACAAAAAAATTTCAATTTTATTATGAACAGTCAAAATTATTCTGCTAAATTGATATGAAAGTTTCTAAATACACAGTTTCTGTCTACTTATCTCACTGCAAACTGGAAACAGTTCAAGAACCACACTATGAGTAGCACTACTTTTAAGACAAAATATTTGCTCTTTGATCTTTAAAATTCTTTTATTTTTTTGCATTACACGAGAACTGTATTGTCAGTAAGCCAGTTAAGACCAGTAAAACCTAAGGTCCCTTTAACCAAACCCAAATCTCAAGATCTCAGAAGTAACTTATCATCAGTTGGTATTTACCTTTGCCAACCTTTTACCAGTGTGTGTGTGTGTGTGTGTGTGTGTGTATAAAATAAGTATTTTTGTTTTCCCTTTGTATGTTGTCATACATATTGTACAACACTTAATATTATTTGCTAGTGTGGGTGAAAAAAACCCACCACATTTGTATTTTAATTTGAACTTCCCTGATTACCATTAGGAATTAATATTTCCATGTTTAACATTTATATTCTTGCATTTGGTTACTTATGACCTTTCCCACTTGTCTGGAGGTTTTTTTTTTTTTTTTTTTTTTTTTGGTAATGCTTTATAAATTCTATATGCTCATCTTTTTATGTATGATTTAACTATTTTATTGTTTCTTCTCAGTTTTTCATGTGCATATTCTTTTGCTTTATTGTATATCTGAATGCCTTTAGTATTTTGCTTTTTGTTTAGCTGTTAAAACCACTTGCAATTGCTTATGAGTTTAGTAAATTTTTTCCAAGTATTTTTCTCCCACATTGCTTTTGAATATTTCATGTTTTTCCCATTTAATTGAACTATTCTTTTAGACAAATTAAAATTCCTATGTATACAGTCATTTCTGGCCTGCTTTGATCATTGATGTATAATTATTAATAACATGCATTTAATTATCTTAGCTTTTAGTTTCTTGTTATGATGACTAAGATAACATTGTTCTTTTTCAGATTCTCTTTCCATAATCTTTCCTTGGTCAGTGTTACAGTGACATGTTCCAAGAAAAAAACAACTAATTGGAACTGCATTCAGTTTAAACACTGATTTGAAAAGTACTGTCTTTATCCATAATTCTCTTTCCACTTATCCAGGCCCTGTTCTTCAGTACATGATATTTCAGATTACCCTTGTTATTTATTACTAGTTATATTTTTTAGTTTCTGTTGCCAATACCAGATTGCTTATTGATAATTGCCTAATTATAGGAAGAAGAGGAAAGGCTATGAAGATGATGATTATGTATCAAAGAAATCCAAACATGAGGAGGTATGTTTACTGTAAAAGTGAACTTTAACTCATCTTTGTTATACATTCTGGTATGACATCGAGTTGAGATTTATTGTTCCGGAGTATGATAGAGGTTTGGGTTTTCCAAGTATTCATTTTTTTGCATACTTCTTTATGTACACCGTCCATTATATAAGGGATTTTTCTTGTTTGCCTCAGCCTCTTCTGAAGCATGTAATAGTTATTTGATAAAGAATCCTTCCTATGTTCCTAGAAGGCAGCAGGGATACAAATACATGCTAAGTTTTTGCTTTGTTTCTTATTATCCAAGAATTCTTCCCTTGCCTCTTTTCTTTAAAATTGGCAAGTCAGAGATAAAATGAAAAATCAGAGGCAAAAGGTCACAGCTGTAATCTTTACTCCTGATTAGGGTGGTCTGGTGAGATCATGCTAATATAACTATTAAGATTCCTGTAAACTTTCCTATAAGCATAGGATAAAGTATTTTCATAAGGGGAGGAAAGGAGGGAAACTGATTGTGTTTTTTTTTTTTTTTCCTTCTTAGGAAGAATGGACTGATGACGACCTAGTAGATTCTTTCTAACCATTTGAAGTCAATATTGTCAGTGCTAAGTAGCAGAAGTAGGAAGCATATCTGGCACTTTATTAAAAAGTATAAAGTGAAAATATCAAAATATTAAACTTTTTTTATTTGTTATTTTCCTTTTGTAAAATAGCTTTGTGTAAAATAAAATGTCTTCATAAAAGCCAAAATGGAAGGAACTAGTTTTAACAGTCATGCCCCAACACAACTAATATCAAATTAAAACTATAATGTGTTTATCTATATTGTTTTAAACAAAATGTGATAAGCCAATCTATCCTTTTTGAAAAAAGGTCTTACAAAAACCCAAACTTAGTAGTCACCTTTAAAAGTGCTAAGGAGTGTGTTTTGCCCCTCTGGAAACCTTTGTAATTTAGATGCTTTAGATGTTAGCCTGATATACTTATTTGTGTATAACTATGAACTGCACAACATACTGCAGCTGTTCCTTGGTAATGAAAGGAATGAAAGGTAGTCATCCTAATCAGAAAACATTTCCAAATATATTTTAAAAAATCAAATATGTATTCTTGAGTAGCTGTCTAGGTAAGAATTTTAAACTACCATAGATTAATTGTAATTAATCTACTATAGCACCTATAATTGAATCCATACAAACAGGTGTTTCAGTTATTAGGAATTTTGAAGAATATGGCACCTAATTATTTTGGTATGTATCAGGGCTGTCTCTGTTTTACCATATGACCTTTTAAGTTACTAAACCTCTGTGTACCAATTTCCCAAGTTGGAAATAGGAAGATAATGCCCACTCCTCATAGGATTAAGCAGTGTCTACATATTGCTAATACTCAACTGCCCTGAATCTAATTCAGTTGTATGAACACACACAGTTCAGACTTGGCGCATCCTAGGCTGCACTCTCTATGAAGGTAGGTAGCAGTTTACTTTTGTCTTGGTATGTGACAGCAGTATTTACTATATGTGTATTCATCTCTAATAATTCTTTATAATTTAGGCTTGAGGTTTTGGGTTTGTTTGGTTTTTGTTTTCTCTCTTATTCTGTAATGAAGTGAGTAAAATTGACAAAAATGGTAGAAGCCAAAGCTTATATATTTCTCCAATATAGTTCAGGTTAAATGGTATTATGCTAGACACAGACAGAATTCCAAAGTGTTCACAATTTATCTCTTCCTTTCCTTTCAGATCAATAAACTTTGGCATCAGAGCAAGGTCCACATTTATCTCTGAAAACTTCCTACCCAACCCCATTTAAAAAAAATTAATGTTTGAGAGATTTTATTTCAACATTGACCACCTAGCTACTACAGGGCCTACAAAGGTAAGTAACAAGTTTCCCATTCCAATTTAAGGGAGTCTCTTAAGTCTTTCAGGTTTGTGTCTTTAGTAAATGGCAGAAAAGGGAGAAGCAATTCAGACTATAGAATGGCAGATAAACTGGTATGGCTATAGACTGAGGTATGACTATTGGGAGGGAACTACAATCCCTTGAACTAGAGTGCAGACCTTTTTGCCTGTTAGAAGACATCACTAGTCCTTATCTCTTAGTCTTCTATCCTGTAAACCTGTAGAAAAGAAAGCAACTGTGGAACTGTAGCCAAAAAACAGGAGAAATGGAAAAGAGGAAAGAAGTAATAGGATAAAGAGATAACAAAGGAGAGAATGAAATACACATTGATATCAAGGAAAAGGGAGTACAGGATGTATTTTTTGGTATCATTAGTCAACTGTGATTGAAGGTACATAGGCTAACTGCCTGTGTAGAAACAATTGCCTTAATAATTGTTGAAAAACAATACTAAGTAGCCATATTTTAAATCTTTTGGGGCTGGGGGTATATAGTTCAGTGGTAGAACACTGCCTACTTAGCATGCACAAAACCTTAGGTTCTATTCCTAGCACTGCAAAGAAAAATAAACCCTTGATTACAAATCATCATTTTCACTCACACTTATCAGGAGTAGATTCTAGTGTTGTTCTTGAAATCTAGGTCTTTAAAAGACTTTTCTTTACTATATGAACTGGTGGCCTTCATACCTTGCTTGGATCCTGTCTCACTCAAAAACTGTAATAATAATAGTTCATATGTCTTATCTCCCCTGCCCAGTAATGGGAAGGAAGGAGATGTTGCTAAAAAAAAAATATATGGAATGAATAAATGGAACCCTTTTCAAAAGAGACCATTAGTAAAAATACTGACTGATGTTTCATCTTCTCCCTGGGCCTTGCTCTGGTGCTAAAGTTTGAACTGCCCCTAAAGGAAGAAGAAGAAAATGAAATTAAATGCTTAGCTATATTTAGATAGAAGTAATCAATTATGCAAGATACCCCTTGGTTTTATTTTAACTTAACCCTTGTGAATATTTCACAAAAATACACAAATAAGCAAATAAAACTATACAAACTAAATATCCAGCAGATACAACAAGTAGTCAGAAGATCAAAGATGGATAAGTTGTTAAGTGCTGATGAGGTTGTCTGCACAAAGGGGTAACACAGAAAAATCAACTTGTACTTAACAAAAGCATTGGAGCATTTTTTACCAAAAAAAAAAAAAAAAAACCTGGAGATCTATAAAATGGTTGAAAGGATAACGTGCATTCTTCAGTACGTAATATTTACTGAGTTCAAGCTATTTACTGTTGTAAACATTTAACAAAAGCATTATGAGCTCTAAGTACAGTCTTTTGACAATTTCAACAAAATAAGTGGTATGTTTAAAAAATAAAGCTGATGAGCAATAGATCAATTCTATATATTTTCTTTCAACAGTTCCAGAAAGAGAAATAGCACAGTATTTTAAAAAAAGTATACAGCAAAGATTGTTCCTATTGTAATGGCAAACTCTGGAAACTGTAAATACAAATGAAGTCATTGAACAGTCAAATGGTCATATTCCTAAACGGAAGGAATTACAGTAAGAACAGTCTGCGATCCAGTTATATGCAATTGTCAATAGAGAATGCTTTTCCTCATCAGTTGTTTTCATAGTTCTTTTTCCGAGAGACAGCAATACTTTGGCAATTGGTGTATTGAAAATATATTTTCAAAGTTCAAGATACAGTCATAGCATTTTTTGTGAAAGTTGATCTGTACACCAAGGCTCAGAGTTTGGTAAAGATTCCATGTGGAAAAAGTGCAAATATCCTGCACAGATAGCTTACAAAATGGATGGCACAGTTATTTACTGACAGAATCTTGGGTTTTGTTTGCATAGCTCACACATCACTGGAATGTGGAAAGGTGTGCTATTTTTTGGCAAGAGCAAAGGAGACAATTATACTGATGGTGAATTACCATGTTGGGCATGCTGAATCCATGCAGATCACCGAGGCAAAGGCTGCTACCTGACATCATTGGTTTTTGTATACTGGTTTTGTTTTTGTTGAAGCAACTCTGTTATAGCCAGAAGCTTTTTCAGTACATGCTAGACAGAAAGAAACAGTGTGAAAGTAATTAGTAAATAAATGAAAGCTTGGTCTGAAATTCAGGTTAGGAATCTGGATTTGAAAGAAGGCACATCAAAGAAAAGGAATTCATAAAACAGATTCATTAGCAATCTACTCCAGGCATAAAATTGTCGTATTCCTATTATTCAGACTCTGAGTATGTTTGGTTGTAACCAAGACAGAGAATAACAAAAATTCTTTGTGTTTTGTTGTCTCCTAAAACAATCTCTAGGATAGATCATCTTAATAGAATATAGATTTGTCATTGAAAACCTAAAGTTATCAAAACATTTCTAAAGTAGAATTATAATGAGGATGACTGTTATCTAAAATTGGAAAAAAGAAAACCTTGAGGATTCTAGAATCTCAAGTTGAAGACAATTCAATCACCGAGCGAATTGCTTTCATTTCTTTTGCAAAATCCCAAATGATTATCCAGTGTAACAATAATATTCACTGTCTCCTGAAACCATGGAGTCAGACATAAGCAGTATGCACCTCAATAAAACTGCCCCCACTTAACTTCCTGAAAGTAGCCCTTATCTCAGTTCAGGCCATACAAAATTCATTTTGTTCTCTGCTTCAAGATAAAGAGAACTAGAATTTTAAAGGACATATTTGAGTAGTATTCTAATCTGTGTATGTTGAATCTACTAATGTCAACTAGTATTTCTTAAAGTGTAAGCTATGATCCACTTACATTTAAATCCTTAAGAGCTTTAAGGAATGCAGTTTCAAAGGCTCACCACAAAATCTCTGGATATGGAATTTGAAATATATAATTATTTCAAATTTCCCTAATAATTCTCACATTTCATAATTTGAGAATCACTTTGGATCTGTGTATGAGAGACAAAGTGAAGTAAAAATTTTTTAAAAAATACACTCATATTAATCAACTCACTTGCCATTTTCACATATGCCATTATGTGAAAGTGTATGAACACCATCATTTTCTAATAGAGTTAAAAATTTAGACTAGAGCAAGACTCCTATTTGGCAGTATCAAAAGTACATCATCTTAGTCTGGACCCTTTATTATTTGCTGAGGTCCTTTTGGATTATGATTCGCATTCTTAAAAATGCAATATAACTGTTAAAATGTTGATCAGAATTTAGATATTTACTGCATCTCAAACTGCATCTCAAACTCTCATGCTGATATTTTAATAAAACATTGTTAATGGTAACTGGCAAAAACCTACCTGCTGTGCACCACGTTCGTTACTGAGTGTTCTCAGTTCATCTGAATGAGCCACACAAATCTCATGCAGTGCTGCTAAATCACGGGACAGGTCAGTTCTAGAATGCTCTGTAGTGTCCGGAAGTTCAGGTACATTCTTTAAGGGAATCATAAAATTGCATTTAGAAATACAAATCTTTATATTCTCTTCTGAAATGTTCTTAACTGGGTATAATAAACAGAATTTTTAACATAATAACCTCATATTTAAACATTAGAATTTTTAAGGTTTTTTTTTTTTTTTTTTTTTTTTTTTTTGTGCTGGGGATTGAACTCAGGGGCACTCGATGACTGGGCCACATCCCCAGCCTTTTTTTGTATTTTTTTTAGAGACAGGCTCTCACTGAGTTGCTAAGTGCCTCACCATTGCTGAGGCTGGCTTTGAACTCGCAATCCACCTGCCTCAGCCTCCCAATTGCTGGGATTACAGGCGTGCACCACCACCCCCGGCTAAAATTTTAAGGGTTCTTATTGAAATAGTCAGTATTGAAAGTTCTAATAAAAATGTGGATTGTCTAACTTTTGTATTCACACGAGAGCCAGGATCCACTTTCTTCCACAGCATGGCAGAGTATGGCAAACACTGTGGACGGCCCTAGGTTTCATCACCAGCATCACATAAAAATAAATAAAAATAAAGGTATTGTGTCCAACTACAAATAAGAAATAAATATATTTTTTAAAATTGCTAATGTGTCTGAATAATCTTGTTAATTATACTATATTTAAGTAAAGTTCATTAAGTAAACTTGGTCATTATGGTAAGTTTATAGAACTTTTTGATTAGCACTAAATGCTAATATTATTTCAAACCATGCAATAAAATTTAACATGGCTTTGGATTATCAGTAACTTTATATAAATTCATTTCCCTCTTTAATGATAATGTTTGCTATACATCCCTAAAAACTGGAAAGCAGTTTTTCATGGTATAGAAACACAATTAATCAGAACAATACATTCGTTCCTATTGACTGTTACTCATTTATTCATTCAGTGACTAAAGGATTACAGCCATGTACTACTTAATATAAAGGAAAAAACAGTAAACCGGTCATAGCAAGAGTTATGTATCATAGATATGGAGGGAAACCCAAGGAAGCAGAATAGAAAGAGATGTTTTAGGAATCTGAATTATGCAGGTAGTGAAGGAATAGAAGATTATGAGGAGATTGAAGGGATATCAGAATATTGCCAGATTATGCAGCCTAACTAGAAGAATGATAGATAGTAAAGCTGGACTACAAATATTTTGTGATTTTAGAAAATAAGTGGAATCCAAACCATGAATCCAAAAACCTAGAAATACAGCTTAAAATAAGTTAGCCAGCCTTAAAATTGGATATGCATTTCCCAAACAGTTCCTTAAAAACAAATAAAAACTTTTTATAATCACTGACCAACTATATTTGTTGGTTGTTCTATCTCCAAATATACTTAGGAGTTCACAAATAGAAACATAATGGACATTTAGCATTCACCCTTTTATTTCTCAATTTCCTTATAAATATATAGATATGCTATAAATAATTTCTTTCTCACTAGTTTTTATACCTGACTTGCAAACTAAAAGCCCACAGATGATTCTTATTTGTTTGTCTTGGTGGTGTGGTTGCTACTTAAATTTTTAACAGAATCTGAATGCATTAAGGTAAAAACATGGGTACCTCAGACTAGCATTCCCTAAAGTCATACTTTTGGCTCAGTTCACACCTGAAATACTAACATATTAACTTTAAAACTGATTTAATTTGAAAAAAATCTATGTAATCCATAAAATTGAATTTTACTAAGAAATACAGGGGTTTAGAAGTTATAAATATATCCTCATTTTAATTTTATAATCAAGTTTTACTATTTATAAAGGCCTGCATGAGGCATAGATAGGAACACTATTTGATGCAAACACCAAATCCATATTTTATTCCTAGAAAAGCCACAAGAATATTCCTTCTCCAGTCTCTTTACTTTTTTGATTGGTCAGAACTGTAGGTTACCCATTTTGTTTCAAATCTTACAGTAGATGTAAAGTAAAAGCTGAAGAGACAATAAATTTCACAATTATACTGATATGGAATAGCTAATAGGATAATGAATAGCAAGACAAACTAAAACGTTACACAGGTAGGTCAAAAGCCATAATAGTGTATGCTTAGCATAAACCATGTAATGTAATTTAGTCTTTATGACTAAAAAAAAATAAAAATCTGCTTAACTTATATGCACAATGTTCTGTGTATAAAATTTCAGTTCTGGATATAAAATCTTCCTAAAGACTGTTGAATACAGGTCTCAAAATTATATACGTACCCCAAGTTCATCTAAAAACATGATCATACGATGTTTGTTGCTTTTGATGAATGGATTGACACCTTCCATATAAGGCTCCTAAAAATAATTAAAAGGAAAAGTTACCATATCCATCAGAAACAACTTCTTTTAACTACACATATAACAAGAATTCTTTGATATCTAACGTCCATAAGTAGCAGTTTATAGGAATTAATCACATGACAGTATACTCCTTGTAATATAAACTATTATGCTAAGAGAACTAAGGCATTTTTAGTGAAAGAATGATAAGTTCTGGACCAAAACACAGATCATAATATTAGCGTGGTAGACTTAAATTAGTTACATACATTCAAAAGTAATTACTGAAAAACCATTTATAAGAAATTTATAAAATACAGTGTAATACTCCACAATATTAAAATATATGATTTATAACTTATCTCAGGATTCTGATAAGTTCAAAAGTTAAACCATGTATTATGAACTCCTTATAAAACTAAAATCCAACAATACTTTAGAATATGCTATAAAACAAAAAGATTAATATTAATACATCTTAAAATCAACAAGAAATTCAATGAGACCTCAATAGGCAATTCCAAAGGTGTAGACATGAAAATCTAAGAGTAATGAAATGAGACACAGAGTAACACTGTGCCTACTAAATGAGAAAAAGTTAAAATATCTACCTAGTTTCAGCAAGCCTGTGGGGAACAAAAATATCTTAGGGCAATCTTAATTAGCAAAAGCTATAACATTTATTTCAATTTGTAATCCTACTTAAAAGGAAATAAAGGACAAGCCTGAAAGGAAGTGTATAAAAGGATACTTGTTACAGCAATAACAATGACAAATAGCCATCTAAATATCCAAAAGTTATTTACTTCCAGGTATGGAAAGGAGTTTGTCACATATTAAGTGCAAAAGCAGGTGACGAGAGGCTGAGGTTGTAGCTCAGTGGTAAAGCGCTTGCCTCCCAAATGTGAGGCATTGAGATTGATCCTCAGCACCACATAAAAATAAAGAAAGAAAGATTTTATCCATCTACAACTTAAAAAAAAAAAAGAAAGAAAGAAAGAAATAGCAGGTGATGGGGCTGGTATTGTGACTCAAGAGGGAGAGCGCTCACCTCACATGTGTGGGGCACTGGGTTCAATCCTCACCACCACATTAAAAAAAAATGAAAAAGATATTGTGTCCACCTATAACTAAAAAATAAATATTAAAAAAAAAGCAGGTGATGATATGATCCCAAACAGAATATTTTTAAAAAGAATATTTTTGAAGTGTTGGACCTTTATTTTATTCTTGTATTCATATGCAGTGCTGAGAATCGAACAAAGTGCCTCACACATGCTAGGCAGGTGCTCTACCACTAACTAGGCCACAACCCCAGGCACCAACCAGAATATTAATAGTTGTTATTTAGTACAATCATGTGTTTTAAAAACTCTTCTGAATTTTAATACTAATTTATTTATTGTAACATATATAATAAAATGACTTTACTAATAAACTTGTTCAATGATTTTTTTTATGTTTAAAAGCAAGGGAATCCTGAGAAATTTGTTTTCTATACTTGTGAAAATGATTATTTTTACCATGTAAGTATCCACTACTTAATACACAATATCTACTACTGGAAATTTGAGCTATATTTTATGGCTTTATCATGTCAAAGTTTCCTTCACAAATGACATTTTAAACAAATTGTTTTTACCTTAGCTCCAAATTCCACAAGATTTGCTAAATTCTGCACAGATTTAGCCACTAATATCAGTGTTCTTGCAGCAATCGGAGATGGAGAATCTATATAAGAGAAGTGGGCACAGCTAATGACACTAACTCTAAATGTACTTTCAGGTAAACAATTCTAAATTGAGCACTTTAATATTTGTTTGCTATTAAAATACTAACATTCTTCTATTAAGAACTCATAATGTTTGAAAAGTACCTGACTTGTCCAATTCAAAAGAACTTGAGTTATAAGGGGAAAAAAAGGAATATACTTATTGTGCTTCTAATTTTGTGAAAAGGCACTACAAAGCTCAGAAATTGCAAACTTGTTGATAATATTTCAAAATACCTCAAAAAGATTTTTATTGCTAAACACTGTCTTTAAAGAACAAGAACAAAGATAGTCTGGGACCTCTGCTGTATATTAAGGAGAAAAGCATAAAATTTATTAATAAACTTCAGAACTATTTTAAAGCTCAGGAAACTTCTCTATAGAACATAGTTGAATGTAAATAAAAATTATTTACAGCTATTAAGTATATAAATGCTTATATTATAAATAGAAATATTAAAATTAATGTAATTATTTACCTGCAAAACTTATAGTATTCTCCCTGACTGCTTGATTTTTTTAGCTTAAGTCTTAAGGAGCTGAGCTATAAATACTGTTAAGTAGGAGATAAGAGGCCAACATTCAGGTAAATGTCCCCCAAAGAATTCTAAACCCTTAATGCAGTTTTGAGATTCAGATTATTAGGACAGTCAGGTACAATGGTGCATGCCTGTAATCCCAGAGGCTGAGGTAAGAAGACTGCAAATTTTTGGCCAGCCTGAGCAATTTAGTGAAACCCAGTCTGAAAAATTGAAAAAGCAGGGGATGTAGGTAAGTGGTAAAGTACCCGGATTAGATTCAATCCACAAAACTGGGGGAAAAAAATTTTTTTAACTTTAAAATAATTAGATTTTAAATATAATTTTTATATTTATTATACATAATATTACTTGTATTCTTTAAATAACTGTATAAAGTTATGTAAACTCATTATTACATTTCAAGTTTTAAGTATCACAGTTATTCTTTCTTTGAAAGAAACCTACAAGTACATCTGGAAGTCATTCTTATAATGAGCATATAGATAAATAAGAAAAACTGAATTGTGTTTTATTGGTGGTTAAAAAGGCTTATGATTAACGTCATGTAACTGGTAACAAATTTTAATGGGAGGAACCAGCAATAACATATACATAGGGCACTACTGTGAGTGACTCTAGGTAGAATTTTAATTAGATCTTCAAAGAAACTCCAGTGTACATCAATTGAGCATGGATTAAGCACACAAAAGTTCCCAACTTGCAAAAACCCAATTACAGTCTGTAAAATGTCATAATAATTTGAGACACAAGAAGGGATGGAAAGAAAGTGAAATGCGTATAATTCTGCCATCTCAGGCTTAAGATAGTAGATGAAAGAAAAGCTAAAGAAGTGAAGAATGAATGGGAAGCGTGCTTATACCAAATCTTAGAATTTGATAATTTTTCCAAAATCAGATTTTTTTTTAAAAGAGTATTCTTACCAAGTAATATGAACTGTTTGCTAATTTTATTTTTATTTCAAAATTTATCAAAAGCTAATTACCTGAGATGATATTAAACATCCGTGGATTCAGGATGGCAGGACAGATAAGCCGAAGAAAAACAAAACCACTGGAGGAAAAATTTTTTTTTAAAGAAAATAAATAAATAATTATTAATATTCATAGAACTACAACCTTTACTCTAACTTAATGTAGGGCAGCCCAAAGATAGAAAGTTTGAAAAAAGTAAATCAAAGCATTGTATTGAGAACATGTATATTCAACTACTTCTTCAATATATATTACCAGCTTCCTCAAAATCGATGTTTTAGATTAATTTTGGGAATAAATTAAGTTTCATACAGCATTTACTACCTTAGCTAAGAATTTCTGAGATGCTATAGTAGTGCAAATAAACTCTTCATAGATGTATAGTTCTGTATTCCTATTACTCTTGACATTTTATAAACAAAACATCCCAGCAAAGTCTGTTATAAATCAACTTGGTTGCTATCAATTTTGTTGATAAGTCATAAAAATGGAAATCCCTTTTAAATGAAAGTGTTTACAATAAATAGAATGATGAAAAGCTCTTAATAAAGAAAAAGACATGAATTCTAAAGTTTATAAAAAGCTGTCAAATTTAAAAATAATAATAGCAAAAATTAGTAAAAAAAGCATATGGCATAATGATAGCTGTTATATGAGATTTTACCTGCTACTTTTACTTGGGGAACAATTTACTAATGTAAAGAGGTAATCTTATATAGATATAGTCCTACTGTACCTCCTTCAGTCACTAGTACCAAGACTATATATATATATTGTCCTGTAGGTTATTTTCTTTTAGGAAGAATCCATACTAATACTTGATCTACTAAAAGACAAGCATTATTGCCAAAATAAGTTTATAAAATTTCATCTAGAGTTAACAAATAACAGAGACTGTGCTGATTAAGAAGAGAAAACCCAACCTTCAAACATATTCTACATTGTTAATTTTGGACTCTTAGAAAATAAATGCTACTTCTCAAACAGCACTTGTTGAAATTATATAACTGTAATTATTAAATCTTTAAATCTGGATTTCTTTTAAATGGGTTTATTACAGTTCTTGCATAAATGTACTTGAAAACATTTCAAACTTAAGTAGGATCTGTGAACCTAAAACCTAACCTGGCTACACTGAATCATGTTAAGAATGCAAAATTGTACAAATCTACTTTGTTAGTGTTTAGAGATTATTTTAAATTTGAAAGGAATATGTAAGTACCTACAAATATATAAAGCTTGGCCTCTAAAACACCTTGTCATACTAAGTTATCAATATGTATAGCAGAATTTCCTACTGTGCTTAACATTAACAGTTAATTTCCATCATATATATAACTGCTGAAATATTGTTTGTAATCCTTTTCCTTTCTTTCCAATCACCATTTTAGCCAATAAATAGAGAATTTATAATTTTTAAATATATCATAACCAGTCAAGAGAGTTATTTTGGGGTGATCACTGTTTTTTGTTTCTCTCTTTGCATAGTAGTGGTAGGGGGTCTAAAATGGGGCTTTGCACATGTTAGGAAAGTACCCTGGTATTGAGCTGTACCCCTAGCTACCCAGGAGAAACTTCATATGTGAGAAAAGTAAAAGCCCTTGATAAAATTGGAGGGAATACTAATACACATTTCAAAACTAATTGTATAATATTGTTGTCGTTTAGTGATTACCTAATTTTTTTAGATCTGTCATAAATTGACAGTATATATTCTACATAATAAACTATTAGAAACCTCCTTCATTTTCTGATGCATTTGCACTAAACTTCCAATAATGTTGTATTGGTAGGGATGTGCTTATTAACAAAAGCTTGCAAGAATGTTAAAGATATCAGGTTGAATTTGCTTTAGTTCTGTCTTGGTTACTTATGTTCTATATATCCTTAGGTGAATAATTTAACTTTGTTTATTCATTAGAAAAGTAAGTTAGAAGGATGATAATGAAGTTCCCACATATAAGCTCCCAAATTCCGAAGAACTACCAAAGCAATATTTCCCAATTATTGTTCAAGCAAACTGAAACAAGCTTTGGAACTGGAGGCTTTGGCTGAAGATAGCCCCAAGTCAAAGACTGTGTTATAAACCAATTTATCAGTATATAAATGGTTCAATTCTTGCTCTTCTCTCTTAGCACCAAATGTCTCTCTCTTTCTCTATATGCATGTATGAATACATAAATAAAAATGTGTACATACACACACACACAAAATCCGTGTGTGCTATATATACAGTGTTATAACAAATGAATTGATGAGCCTTACCTAACAACTCTTGTTCTCATGGTGGTATTTGTAGGCCATTTGTGTTGAACAGATTTCTGTAAACACCCATAAATATATCTCAGTGTCCTGCCAAAATAACACAATCATCTCAATACAGAAAAAAAAGTTAAAAAATACTGATCTCATGGCAGCCAAAAGCTTTACCCAAATATACCACATTTTAATTCAACTGGCCTTTCCCCTCAAAAAAGTATTTAGGCAAAGTAATAAACACATTTAGCAAGAGGTAAGGAAAACATAATGCAGTGAGTTTATCATCATCAAATTTAGACTGCTTGTCTTTAAGGAGGGTATGGAAGAAATACTGGAATGAGGATAGAGAAACTATTGTGGTATAAGTTCTGTGGAAAAACACTTTGACTTGTTAACTACATCTACTTGAATAAGAACGTTCACTAACACTGAAGGCCCTTAAGCAGATGTTGAATGATATTGACATCTGGTATACATTAATTTTTTTTCTTTTCTGTTTCAGTACTGGGCAGAGAATCCAGAGCCTTGTGCATGCTAGGTGAGCACATAAGCCCAGAACCACATTCCTAACCCTCTGGTGTACATTTTGAACAAGAAATTCAAACAGACTAATAAGACAACATGTCTTGCATATCCTTAACTCTGAGGTGACAGGCTCCCTTTATTCACTTCACAAGCTACTAGATAAATCACCTACATAAATGCATGGTTTGTTTTCCAAATGTAAGTATTTCATTCAGCATTATTTAAGAATATTTTACTCTGGATACTTTCACTCTTCTTCCTTGTAAAGATTTAAAACTATAACTTTTTCAGAGTATAATAATATCAGGAATACACAGCTTACATATATTATAGAAAAAGCAATTTTCCAAAACATAAATAGACAATTCTTGTCAAACGAAAATTTTACTACTTACGGTGGAAGTATTTCCGAAGCCATGAATATTTTCTCCACAAGCTCTGAAAGTATGTTCAATAGGTGTGCTAAATTAGTGTTTACATCTTCATTTTTTTCTAACTTGGATGGACTTAACTAAGAAGAAACAGATAAACATAAATCCATTTTGGCAATGATAAATACAAATAAATCAAGGTAAACAGTTACAGTTTTCAAGATTCTCTACTTTTCTATTGTATCCATCTTTCCTTTTTTTTCCTTTGCATAAGTGGGAATTTTAAGTAGCTGCTCTACCATTCATTCCCAACTATTCAACTGAAGAGCAAGCAGTGATAAATGAATTTTATTTATCTGAAGAAAAAAACTGATTAGTAAAAAGGCTTTTCTGAATGAGATGGGACTTATTTAATGGCTAATGAAAATACTAATGCCTTAGGCAGAATCATAATCTTTTCAGAAAAGTAAAATCTTAAAAAGTTCTGTTCTGGTGTCAGTGGAGGAGGTTTATCTATGAAAGTATGGATTCCCTCTATTAGGAGTTCAGGACTCTCTACAGACTTGTTGCATTTCTATATCATCTTTCATGGTTAGACTAACTATGGCATTACCCCAGATTTTCAACACCAGATCATTCATTTCTTCCCTTTATTAAATATGAACTGACAACTTAGTGCAGAATTAACATCTTCAAAATTTTTTTCATTGATGAATCTTTATTTATATGCAGTACTGAGGATTGAATCCAGTGCTTCACACATGCTAGGCAAGCGTTCTACCACTGAGCCACAACACCAGCCCCAGAATTAACATCTCAACAGTTCTAGCATTAAGACAAATTCCTTATTTTGTATCAATTCAAAAAGGTATGTATAATCAGTATCTTTCTTTTTAACTGCTCCACCACAAAAATAATGTAAGAAAACAGCCCTGAGAGTTTCTACGCATCATCTTAATGGTTTATTTGAAGTACACAAGCCTTAATCATGCTAAAAACGTGATTCTTATTTACTTTTCTTATAATAATCACCTTTCCCCAAAAGACCTTCCAAGTACAAATCTGTGTTATTAAGTGTTATGTAGGTTTTACAGGTTAAGCATCCCTAATTGGAAAAGTCAAAATCTGAAATGCACCAAGTTACAAAGCTTTTGAGTGTTAACATATTGCCACAAGTGAAAAATTCTATACCTGCCTTTATATGGTGTATCTTAAAGCACAAGCACACTAAAAACTATCGTATAAAATTACCCTCTCTGGCTCTGTGAATAAAGTATATAAATAAATTTTGTGTTTAGATTTGGCTCCCATTTCCAAGATACATCATTGTGTACATAGAAATGTCTAAATTTGGGGAGTAGGGGGAGATCCCAAAACTGAAATGCTTCTGGTCCCTGGCATACTCAACTCAACAGGGATACTCAACCTGTTCAATAAAAGTTTCTAAAATGTTATGCACATGAAAGTAGTGTATTCTTGTTCGTTAGGATAGTAGGAGAAAATCAAAATACTTTAATGAATTTCTGGTGCAACTTAATGGTTTCTAATTCCAAAATAAAGCACATGTGTGATCCTGGAGATTAAACTCAGTACCGTACACATTCTAAACAAGTGTGTTCTACAACTGATCTACACATTAAACTCCTACTCCTGTAGTACCTCTTTTTTTAAAGTCCGTATTTCACATTTTGTAAATGTATTACAGAAGGCATACCTGCTTTGATGAATAATTTTAGGAAAATATATTTTCCTTAAAATGCAATTTGTTGTAACAATTACTACTTATTAACATATGCTATTTGCTGAAATACTTAAAGCATTAAATTCTTACCTCACAAGACTGTTTGCTTTCCATTATCTTTAAGATGGAGTCTTTCAAAGCATGATGAACAAATTGTGTAGCAGTAGCTTTCATATATTGCTCCATCAAGGTGCTTGCAAGTGTCGTGGCTCTAAATAGGGTAGTGGCTTCATCTACACAAACATTTACATTAGAAGAATATTTGTAGAGAACTCAGGTGACCAAATTAGAAATTAAATTATTTTTCTGCAACAGTTATAACCTTTAAATGTACTATGCAGTACTGAAGTATCAATTATAATGACATAATTCTAACAACTCTTTTGTAAAAGACTTTCATGTGTGGTAAATCATTAGATAATAAACAGGAGAAGGAATGAACACCATCATGTTCATGTGGAAAAAAAGGAAAACTCAGAATGCTTATATCACTTGTCTCAGATCAGTTAGCCAGTTAGTGATAAGACTGAAACCAAAAAATGCCTGCTTTGTTATCTGATTTCGTGCTTTGAAAAGTCCATTTCCAAATAACAAAACTCAAGTATAAATTAGTAGTTATGTATATTTAATTTTAGAAACATTTTAATAAATATTACTGGAAAAGAAATCTCACTGTAAAATATGTACCACTATTTTATCTACTCCTTGACAAACCTATGTATTTTTACAATTAGAAGGAAATAGTTCCAGACTTTGCAATGTATTTAGGGAACTTAGAAGCAAACACTGTTACTGAATCAAAGTACTGGGGGGAAATGGATTATTCTGTCATTATCAATACAGCTGTTAAAAGTACCGTGTGTCCCATGGCCTGGGAACTACTAAGCCTGAAATAAAATGTAACTGACATCAAATGTCCATGCAATGAATTAGTAAGTAAAAAGACAACATATTAAGTATACTAAACTATTCTTAATAGTGAGGCTGGTCCATTGATCCAGACACAGAAATCACTTTCTTGGGTTTTGTAATATATACCTGTTATAACAGGAACACATTAGAAATATTAGTACCCCCCCATGACATTTCAATTGCAATTTTTAAATGAAGAAAAAAAAACAGAATAACTTACTCTGCAATATGAATTAATTATTTGAAGACAGAGCCCAAATATTTACATGGTTTATATAACATATAAATCTAATTATTAGCCCATTTTTATACATCCATACCTTCCATGCTTATTTCTCTGTCGTTTAGTGTACACAACAGCAATGATTCAAGCTTTTCATGAAGAAAAATCCTCAGTAGGATGCTAGCCAGTAGTGTTCGGTCTTGTCCACATACATGTGATAAAGCATAGACTACATGAAGTTCTTTTTGCAGTATAAGCTAAAATGACATTAAAAAAGATGGTTGAAATTTCAGAGCATTACATGTTCTCCGTAAGACTAACAGGAAATAGGTTTTTTTCATGTTACATTTAAAGAAACATGTCCACTGAATAAATTTATTTAAAATACTAATGAGTTTGTTGCCTACATATTTATTAATTCTTTTTTTTGGTATTGGGGTTTGAACCCAGGGACTCTTTGCCACTGAGCCAAATCCCCAAACCCCTTTAATTTTTATTTTGAGATGGGTTCTCACTGAGTTGTTCAGGGGCTCACTGAATTGCTGAGACTGGACTCGAACTTGTGGTCCTCTGGCCTTAGCTGACTTTTATAGTACATGATTTTTAACTTCTGGTTATCAGTATGCCACTAAGCTTTGAAATCACTATATTTAACTTAATGGACCTTTTATTAAATGGTAAATGTTACTATTAAGAATGTCATTAAAAATAATTAGACTGGCAAATAATATAGTACCTCTTTAAATTCACTGTACTCTTCTTCTGGCATGATTTTTTCCATAGAATATCGTGCTCGAACACGCAGGGATCCTGGTTCAATACCTTTTAGTGGTATGTGGGAGCTGAGCAGAAACCATTCATCTGTGGCATGTCCTTTCTGTAACCGGCTTAACTGGCAGCGCATAAATACTTTGAAAGGAAAACAATGACATCATTAAATTTTCAGTCTTCTCCACAGTTGTTCCATGCTTTTCATTAAGGGGGTTTTCTATTACAAAGTAAGTACTTAATAGCTTAGTTCATTCATTTATTGAATGCCTACTGTGTGCTAGGTTGTGAGGGGGCATATAGAGATGATTAAGACATGGTCTTACAAGAAATCAATTATGGTACAGCGTGATAAGTGCTGTAATCGTGTTTAACACTTTTTAAAGAAATAGTATCTAATTCAGCCTAGGAAAATTAAAATTCCTTTCCAAACAGGTAACCTTTGAGCTGATTTATAATAGGATAAGTGAAAAAGTAGAGAAAAAAAAAAAAAGAGATATTACATTCCAAACAGGATGTATGGCTTTCCTTTTCTACGATCACTATTTTATCATGAAAGTAATGGGGAACCACTAAAAAGTGTTGTGTTTAAATAATATAGCAATTACAGAATAAACATTTTATACAGACAAATTCAGGCTTCGATCTATCAGTTAATACATATCACTTCCTTCCCTAAGCTTGAGTTTTAAGAAGGTATTAACCTAATTCACCCTGATGTGAATGCTAAATCCCACTGACATCTGTTCTAGCAGTACGCTGGGAAGAAGTGTACTCCTGAGAACAAGAACTGGGAGCATTTGGAGATTAGAAAGAACAAATAATATACTCTAGTTAAAAGAATTTTTTTTTTATAGAGTACTTTTTTACTTAGATATGCTAAGTACAGGAAAGTAGGAAAAAGCTAAAAGTAGAAAGGAGGAAGGGAGAGGGGAAGTCCCACAGAAAAATGACCTATGTTACCATTTATTCTTTTTTATTTTCTGGAGAAAGATGTCTATTTTAGTCTTAAGGGCTTAAGTTTACAATATGTACAATTTAGCTATTTTTATCTTTTTCTTAGATTCACCCTCTCAATCTATACTTCTAGATTATAGTGAGAAACTATCTCAAATGACAATACTTGCATTTGTTTTTAATTTCCATTTTAAGATATATCATTATGACTCTACAAATAAATAAAGGATGCTGTTTTTACTTTAGAAAGTTTCTTTATCAACTTACAGATATCAGGATCTTTGCTTTTCTTTGTTTTATTACTAAGCGTGATTTCAAATCTATTGATGTCAGGAGGAAGATCACTACAGAAGCAAGGAGAAAAAGAATTAACAGTATGTTCTAACTACTTGATTTTTCAGTGTTAGTGCTATATAATAAACCCTCAATTTCTGTTAAAAACAAGTGTGCTAGACTAAACGAGTGTGTTAGACTAAAAACTAGATTGACAACATATTTTATTATTTGATATACAGGAATACCTACAAGCACATTACACTACCAATAATTCATTCAAGTAAGACATAGAAATCCTATTAACCATTTTGTATGTCTTTGGACTTACCAATAATGCTAATTTATATTAATAATTAGGTGAAAAAAACCAAGGGCATAGCACTTTACTAATAAAGGTGAACAAATGCAACACAAAAAAACATCTAGACTAGATTCCTTGTTCTAACAGTTTAGATTAGAGACGTCCCCCTCCAAAAAAAGGAAAGAAAATGCAATATGGTAAAAAAAAAAAAAAAAAAAAAAAAAAAAAAAAAAAAAAAGATTTAATGTAATGATAAAATAAAACTTACTCAAAGACAAACTCCTCAGACCATACTGGGTTTTGCCCTTCCCTTGCATGAGTTTTTGCTACTTGAACACTATTCAGGTAGATATTACAATATGGATTAGTAAAATGTTTTACTGGGAGTTTGTGGGCTTCTTCAATATGTAAAACAAGGCTGCTGACCTGAAGAAAACACGAAAAATTATTACCCCCAATTGTAAGAACTGTACATTAGGTTTCTAAAACAATTATTATGAAATAATAAAAAATAGTGACTTGTTTTTCTGCTTGTCTTCTTTCATGTAACATACTACAAAATGCAACATTTAAGCATTTAAAATAATCTTCCTTACTTAAAAATCTCAAAGATGCAATTTTATTTTGTAAGCTATTCCTATCATTTTCTTGCAGAGTAATGAAATACAACTTTCTATCATACAGAGAAAATAAAGTTAAGGATTCTTTATTAATATAAGTAGATACCTGTCACTACCTGAATCAAAATTTTGAATGTTGTATAATGCTAGCCTGATAGATTTTATCACTACAAAATAGAATTCCTCAGCTAAAAAATGTTTATCAAACACTATGTCTGCCTTCTGATTTTACAGAAAAGGATACAAATCCAAGGAAGCTTAATTGCTTATCAGTGTTGGCGCCAAAACTCAAAACCTTCTGCCTCCTAGTATCAGGTCATCTTTTTCTCTTTTGTTTTCTATATGTGTGAACTTGGACAAATCAGTCTGTTTGAGCCTTGCCTTTCTCATGTGTAAAACATGTATAAAGACTGCACTGAAGGTCATAAGGACTAGAAACAGTATATATAGAGCACATAACAGAGTACCTGACACACAAAAATGTCTCTTAGCTATTATTACAGCTACAATTATAAGTTTCATACAATACGCAATTTGCTATTTGCAAAAATTCAATGTGATTTTCCATAGCTTACAAAATTGTTTAAAGTTTTTATTTTTAATGACATATGTGATTATGTATGTAATTAAATGTCCTTGTAATCCAGACTCTGGATTACAGGGACTAGTTACTTAAATTGCCATTTATCCATTTCCAGTAATATAGTATAAATTTGACAAGTGTATTGGAAATTCTCTGGTCAATAAATACGTATTGTAGTAAGCTTTTCTCAAAACCCCAAGAATGTCAAAATTTGCCAATTTTGTAATCTAGAAATTACTATGAAGAAAGAAAAGCTAAAACTGGAGAGTATGAAGTTGCTCTTACATACATACAAAAAGAGAAATCCTAGTTTAACTTTCCATAAATCAAAGTATAGACCTTGTTAAGGTTTCAGATTACTTAAGAGGTATGCAGTAGGTTTCAAAACAATCACTATATAGTAAAAACACAAAAGTCACTGAGATTAGTACTATATGTCAGATAACCCTTCCAATAATACTTTTAGTTCTACAATTTTGTGATAGGCCAAAATAATTTTTTGAAGAAAAAAAAATCCCAACTGAATACTTTCTTTTCTTGGTTTGAAGAATAGACTAAGAACCAGAAGTAGGTATACAGAAAGCATTGTCTTTCATAAAGAAATAACTATTGTTTCTACTACTAAAGCAAATGGCAGTAAGGCTTTAAAATGCCTGAAAAGATTAACCTTTCTTCAGAAATGTTGCCAAAACATTAAGATAGAAACATAAAAAGATAAAGAGCAATAAATTAAATATAATGAAACATGACAATTACAAATCAAATAAAGTTTCACCTGACGAAGGCGTTTATTAGATGTTCCTGGACTACTTTTCCGTAGATTGCAAAATGCCTGTAGACCTTTCATCCAGTCCTACAAAAAAATAACATACCATTTGAAAGACATACATGAACTTATTTGGTTTCCAACTGTCAATTTATTTTCTTCAAATTAAATTTTTTATTTAGATTTCCATTTCTACACAGACTATACTGCTCTTTATTTGTGCCCTAATGGAGTGAGGAAAAACAACAAAAAAATATGTATACTTATGTTAAAAATTGCTTGCATTTATGTAGAATCCCTACATTATTTTTAAGTACACCAATGAGTAGCCATTGATTAACCAAAAAATAAAATACAATTGACATTAAAAAAGTATTCCTCCTTAACAAGTACTACCTTGGAGGAAATGTTTGTGTGTAGTTAAGCATATAACATTTAAGGCAATCTGTGGCAGAATTTAAATTGACACATTTTATGAGGACAGAAGGCCAATTTCAAAACCAACTGATAATGTGATGATAGATATGACAAGCATACTAATTTTTACTTCAGACCACAATATAAAGGTAGAAACATGTAAGTGGGTTGGGTTATTTCCAGCCCTTTAAGTATAACATTAGATTTTAGAAATCATTTTGGCCTGATATTTAAATTATAACTACATTTTAAAATGTTAAACATCTACTGCTCTGGAAAGAGAACAGTTTGGGTTTATTAAAAATCTAAATATTTATTTTAACTTACAAATTTCTGGATGACTCTATACTGCTTTATTTTAATTTCTGTCTTGTTTGTAGGCTCTTTCAATGAATCTGAACCGTCAGTATTTAAAGAATATTAAAGCAGAGCAAATCCAAGCCAAATCAATTACCACAGCTTTCAGAAATAGAAAAGAATAACCAGACACCCTGCAATCCAACAAATCAACAAAATAAATATTTTTCTTCTTCATGACTGAACTTTTTGGGTTCAACCAGTGAAAAATCCCTCATTTGGACTTTTCTTGATACATGGAAAGTAGATTATGGAAAAAGCATATAAAAACAACAAAGTTTTAAGCGAGACTTGGGGGGGAAAATTGAAATGTCATCAAGGTATATGACACATCTTTATTCAGAAAGAAGGAAAATGACAAAATATCTAGAACATAGAATACTGGTATTTAAATTTCTATCCCTAAATCAATTTCTATCATTGAAAAAAAATCTAAGTTACCAAAATGTTTTGAGCCCTGCTTTAAAAAACAAACATTTATGGCATTATTAGGGAAATAAGTATTTGAAGTATTTTACAAAGATTTCAAATATGACAAATTAAAAACTATAAGACTCTTCATTATAATTTTTCTGAGTCTGATATTTTCACAATTTTTGAGTCAGGGGCCTATACTAGGATCCACAAGCATTTTTTATTATTATTTGTTTTGTTATGTTATTATTTGTAATGTTATTATTATTTGTTATGTTTTATAGTACATGGGATAAAACTATACTATAGGTACTATACCACTAAGCTTCACATTTTTATTCTGAGAAAGGGTCTTAGTTGTTAAGGCTGGCCTCGAACTTGCAATTCCTGCTTCAGCCTCCCAGAGTTTAAAGAGCATGTGCCTTATATTCATGGTCAGCAAATTTGTTCTACTTCCAATAAAGCCACTTTGTTTGCCTCTTAGCCACCTTTAAGTTCCTTCCATAGAGTAAAAGCAAAAATATCCATATTTGTACAAAATACAACTAAGCATGTCAGAAATATTAACATTTAAAGAAAATATTTTTAAATGAAAACATTTCTTCAAAGACTTACATACTGCATATGGCTACTGCAATGGCTAATGCTAAAGTAGATATTATATCTAGACTAAAAGAATATGCAAGAAAGAAAATTCCTAAAATATTTTTCCTTTAGATGACTTTTTTTTCATACAAGGGTTTAACCAATGTAAACAATACTTGTTAGCAAAACTGATTTAACTTTGGATTTCACTGAGACTATGCAGAGAAGATTTTATATGAGCATTCAAAGACTTGACATTATAGTTTTTAAAGTTCAAATTTAAATGAAAAATAACCTTTCACTGCATTTGTTTCTGCATTTCTCTCAAAAAATTTTTTTACATATGAAAGTTTTCTTAAAATAAAAAATGATTAGATTTCAGACATCCTTTCATTGCTTTATCTTATGGGTAACAGTTTTCTATTCTAATTTAAAAGAAAACATGGACTAACAGGAAGATTTCCAGTTGTTTAAAAAATAGGACGCTTTTTAAAAAAAATATTTTTGGATATTGATGAACCTTTATTTTATTCATTTATTTATATGCAGTGCTGAGAATCAAGCCTGTGCCTCACACATGCTGGGCAAGTGCTCCACTACTGAGCCACAAACCCAGGCCAAAAAATAGGATCTTACCTCTGCTTGTTCTGGCGTTTCTCCTGCAAAGTAAAAGATGTAATGTTCTTCACTGAAGTGTTGAACTACTATCTGAAAACAGTTTGGCCTTTAAAATACAAAGAAAAAATATACTAAGAAAGTTAAGTATTAAAATATTTACATCAATGTTTTTAAAAAGTCAATACATAATCTTATAACATATAAAACTGTCCAGAGAAACAATAGCTCATAGTACCAGAACATTACTAAAAAGAAAATGTCCCCCGCATGTATTTTAGAAAATTTTGTTAACACTACTAAAATTTTATCAGTTTTTCAAAGTGTAAAGTACTGTGTAAAGACAAACTTTTCCTGTGTGCTGAAAAAAGACACAAAGTTGCTTAGGGCCTTACTAAGTTGCTAAGGCTGGCTTTGAACTTGCGATCCTACTGCCTTAACCTCCCAGGCCGCTGGGGATTACAGGTGTGTACCACCATGCCCAGCCAGAAGGAATTCTTGAACTAAAAATTTTAAATGCTCCTATCATGAAGCCTCATTATCAGTCATAAACTTAAACAGAATTTTCATAGACCTTTGTTTCAAAACTTTCACTTACTATATTGTATCCTTAATATTTTGGGGTATTTAAGTATTTCTGTAATGTCTATAGAATCATCTGTAGTGAAAATGTAGTCTCTAGATACGTATGGACAACTTAACTTTCAATTCACAAATATGTTTACCGAAAATACTGAGTAGTATCTACTACTATTTGAAAGTGCTGACCACAAACAGAATTAGCATGAAGACTGGTAAAACAAGTAATTCTCCAACTCTGTGTGAAGCATTATTGCTTTAGCTTTAGCTATTAACTGCATGATCTCATAACAAGCTTCACAAGTTTAACATGATACTGTAGGAACACATCTATGAGAAAAGAAGAAGGGGTAGGGTGGGGGGAGAAGAAACTGTTTTTCATTTGGAGTTTACATTTCAATTTTTTTTTTTCCCCACAATAAGGAGATATTTAGTGGAATTGTGCCAGAATAATGTGCTTGGCATCAATGACTTATTTAGAAATGATTATACAAATAAAATATTTAGGGTCAAGAAGAAAAAGATTTACTGGGTTTAGCAATCAAAATTTAGTATTTTTCTTAAAAGTAGCCTAGTCAGTGGGTTGACTAATTTTTAAATAGGCTACTATTTTATCCTGTGAAACTAATGACTTTCTAGTATTGTCTTTTATAGTGCTTTCAAAAGTCTTTAAAAATTGTCTTTTATAGTGCTTTCAAAAGTCTCTGTACATTAAAACCTATTGTAGCTGGGCTTGGTGCTGCATGCCTGTAATCCCAGTGCCTTGAGAGGCTAATGTAGGAGGATCACAAGTTCAAAGCCAGCCTCAGCAACTCAGGGAAGCCCTAAGCAACTTAGTGAGAATCTGTCTCAAAGAATAAAAAGGGCTGGGGATGTGACTCAGAGGCTCAAGCACCTCTGATTCAATCTCTGGTACAAAAAGAAAAGGAAAAAAAAAAAAAAAAAAAAAAAAACTGTAAAAGTAACAATGAAAAAATATTTAAATTATATTCTTTTCAAGAACTCATATTTTACAAGAATGAAAAAATTAACTTGTATTAATAAACAAAATGTAAAAAAACAAACTAATTTATGCATCAACATAAAAAGAAAACATTAATGGCTGACCAAAAAAAGTAAATTAAATAATATTCAGAATATCTGAGTGATTTAATGAGAAAGTCAGGGAAATAATGAAATATAGTCACTATAAAAAGCTTTCTATGTCCAAGTACTATGCACCAATTCTTTTGCTTTAATAATGATTTAATAGATTATAGAGGGAGCCATATTTAAGTGTTACAGGGTTTGAAATGTAAAAACTTTTTTACTATTTTAATTACAAAAACATTGTAAAATTACCAGTATCTAAAAAGGTACATGTAATGATCCACAGCACACTGGTTGAGAACCTCTGCTTAACTATCCCAAAGAATTCATATCCATCTCAGCTCAAGAACCACCTACTTCCTATTACAGCTGGCACTCCATATCCATGGGATCCAAACCCACAAATTCAACCAAACACAGATCCAAAATTACTTTTTCTAAATATGTCTGTACTAATTGTACTGAACAACTACAGACTTTTTCTTGTCATTACTCCTTAAATGACAGTTTAACAACTATTTACATATCATTGATATTGTATTAGAAATTACAAGTAACCTAGAAATGATTTCAAATGCACAGAAGAATTTATGTAGGTTCTATGCAAATACTATACCTTTTTGTTAGGGGGTTTCATGAGATTTTTTGCAGTGCTGGTTAGCAAACCCAGAATATCATGCATGCTAAGCCAAGTGCTCTACCAATAAGTTACATCCACAGCCCTACTATGCCATTTTATATAAAGGACTTGAGCATCTGTGGATTTTGGTGTTCACTGTGGTAGGGAAAGAGCAGGGAATGGGGGTGGAACTAATCCCGCGGACTTACAAAAGACAGACTGTACTTAGTAGAGTTGTCTTCCAACATCTCATCTTTATTTAGCACTAATATAGTTAGTGCTAAACTGCATTAGTTGATATTGAATACTTTGCTTGATCCCCAACATCTACTTTACCTACACACATTATTCATAGATAATTCTTATTATTCATAGACCAATTCCAGAAACAGGGCTAAGCACCAAAAGGCCTCACTCCAGCAAGGTAATCTCATCCCTCTGAAGTTCTGAGAATGGTTCCGAGGTATCTGTATTCTCAATATTTTCAACAATTAAGGAAATGAATGTTTGCCCATACAGTCTCTTTCTGTTTGCCACGATGCTATGTAAGAAATTGATTTTGAAGAAAAATGCAACATACATAAAGAAAGGCAGAGCAAAACTAGAGAAAAGAAGCTAGCTAACCACATGTGAAGGCCAAGATTCCATACAATATTTTTCTAATTGATATAAATTGTACATTTTTATGGAATACCATGTGGCTGTCTCAATACAGATATTTGCTGTGTAATATTAAAATTGGTATAAGTATATTTGTCTCAAATATGGACAGATATGCTTATACCATATGGATTCTTGGAGGTGAAAACATTCAAAATTCTTCTAGCTTCTTAATATACTGCACAATTATCTATACTCACCCTACTATGCTATAGAACACAGGAAAACTTGTTTCTTTAATCTAACTGTAAAATTTCAAACCTTATGATGGCCTTTTTGAAACCATCTTTCCCTCCCTCCTCCCCAGCCTCTGGTAATCACCATCCTATTATGTGGGTTCAATTCTCAGCACCACATATAAATAAATAAGATGAAGGCCCATCAACACCTAAAAAATATTTAAAACAAAAACACACTACTAGATAACATCACTTACCCACAGAGGACGACTATGAAAGGGAGAAAGAAAGTAACCCTTACAGTACTCTTGGTGGGGTGTAAATTAATAGCATTTTTGTGGAAATGCCAAAAAAATTAAAAAAGATTCCACATCTTAGTGAAACCATGTGGTATTTTCTTTCTGTGCCTAACTTATTTCTTTTAACATAATTCCCTCTTGTTCGCTCTATACTGTCACAAATGCATGATATTCCATTGTGTGTATATATCACATTTTTCTTATCCATACACCAGCTGATGGAAACTTAGGTTGTTTCCATTTCTTGGTTATTGTGAATAATGCTGCAACAAACACGGGACTACTGATGTCTCTTAAACATACTGATTTCATTTTCCTTTGGTTATATACCCAGTTGTGGGATTGCTGAATCATCTGAGGAATGTCCACAACAGCTGTATTAATTTATATCCCACCAGGAGTACTGTAAGGGTTACTTTATTTCTCCCTTTCATACTCTTCCTTTGTTGGAAGTGATGTTGTCTAGTAGTGTGTTTGTTTGTTTTTAGTTGTTGATGGACCTTTATTTTATTCATTTATTTATATGCGGTGCTGAGAATCAAACCCCTTGCCTCACACATGTGAGGCAAGTGCTCTAACACTGAGCCACAACCCCAGCCCTTTTTTTTTTTTTTTTTTTTTTGGTTCTTAGTTTTCATGTGTCTATTATAGGTCTTTACTTTAAGATTACTATGAGGCTTACAATAAAATATCTTTTGATTATAACAAACTTTTTAACTTGACAAATCACTTAACTTTGTAAAGTTAGGAAAACAAACACATAGATTAAAATAGTAATAAAAACTCTACTCTTGCACTTTATTCCTCCTCAGATTTTGAATTTTTGATATCCCATTTCACTTCTTTTTATATTGTCTATCTCTGAACATACTAATGTAGTTATTATTTTTAACTGTATTTTTAGTCTTGATACTAACTACATCATGATTTATATACTGTTTTGGCCATATTAGCATGTTCTGAAATTCTTGGTATAATTAATCCTACCAGTAAGTTTTATACCTTCTGATATTTTCCTCTTATTCAGCATCTCTTTTCAGTTTGAAGAATTCACTTTAGTATTTCCTACAGGGCTAGTCTAGTGGTGATAAATTAGTTTTCATTTGGGAATGTCTATCTCTCATTTCAGAAGGACAGCTTTGCTGGGTACAATATTCTGGTTGGCAGTTTTTTATTTCTTCCTTCAGCACTATAAATATCTCTTCCCATTCCACCTTGGTCTGTGTGATTTCAGAAAAATTAATTCTCAGGCAAATTGATACATCATTATGTATAATTTGTTTCTTTTCTCTTGCTGCTTTCAGAATCCTCTCAATCTTTTAAGAGTTTGATTATAATGTCTTGGGATAGAGTTAATGAGTTTAAGATTGATGACCTCTGGCTTTCCTTATCCTGGTATTTGTGTACTTCTCTACACTTGTGAAGTTCTCTGTTATTCTCTCTTTGCATAAGTATTTTTGCCTCTTTGGTATTATCATGTCCTTCTTGAACCCCAATAACCCAAATCCTTGCTCTTTTAATACTGTCCCACAGTTTCTGTAACTTTCTTCATTTTTCCTTTTTTTTTTTTTTTAAATAGCCTTAGAGCTCACTGCTGCTCTCTTGTGTTTGATCAATTCTCCTACTGATGTCTTCTGTTGCATCTTCCATTTCATTTACTGTATTTTCAACTATAGGATATCAGTTTCATTTTTAAAAATGTATACAACCTGCCTATTAAATTTCTCTGATAGGGGCTGGAGTATGTATAGCTCAGGAGTAGAAGGCCCTGGGGTTTAATCCCCAGCACCACCATCCCCCCACCTCAACCCACCCCCCAAAAAAACACTGGAAAATTACTAAATTGTTACTAAAGTAACTCTTGAATTTTGTGTCATAAAGGTAACATGTTAATTGCTATATGGTTGATTTCTGGCACATTTTTCTCCACTAGGTGATGTCCTGGTTCCCTTTCACTGGATGCTTTTTGATATATGACGGTATATGCACATTGAGGGATTAAAAATTTACTCCAGTTGTTACAATATGGTTTTATTTGTGTCTATCCTTCCAGAATGTCTAGGTCAGCTGTTTACTGTGTTTTCTGACCCTGCCTTCAGTGCCACTATTTTCAACACTAGAGGGTGCCCCAAGCCCAAATTTGTTACAAATTCATGTTGGTGTGTTATTCCGCATTGAGGTGGGGGTGGGGGGGGGTTGTAAAAATACGGTAATACATTCCTCCTGTCTATAAGCCTCAGCCTGAGACCAGGGTGGGCCCTGATGTCTTATCCAAAGTCACTATGGTCAGACACCATGGTTTCTGCCAGCCAGACTCCAAAGCAACGACTTACACCTCTTCTTCCCCCAACATAATGACTTCTCTCCATGTTGTGCTTCCTAGGGATGGAGAAGGGATATGTAGAGCAGTTCTACAGCTACTACAAGGTGGGCCACATCCAGAGCCCACAGTAAACCAAGACCAGTGCAGCAAAAAGGCAAGACCAAATCCCACACCATGGCCTGCCTGCTATCAGTCTATTCATAGTCTGAAACCACTGCAGGCAACTAGAGGTTCTGTGGACCAAATCACAAGTTTTTCCACCAGGACAGTAGGTCTCCACCTAATGCCAGGGTAGGTCCAGGAACTCTATGCATGGGTACTGGCCAGGAAACATGCACTGTTGGGGTCTGTCTGGTGTTGGCTTTCAATGTAGCAAGCCCAGCACTGAATTCCAAGGCAAAGCCCTTGCTTATTTCTCTGTCCTAGCCCCCAGTGGTCGGAGTCTTTCTGCATGCTGTGCTGCCAGAAGGTTGGGGAAAGAACTGTGAAAGAAGGCCCTTGATTGCCAAGGCTGATGTCACTAAGCTGGGTAGCATCTGAGACTCTGTTTCAAGGACTAGTGCATTACTAGATAAAGACTCCAGCTACACACTGTGGTGGTGCAGGCTGAAATATGGTCCATCCTACTGAGGTTCACCTGATATTGGAGTGGGTTTAAAGGCTTTGTGTGTGGGCAGTGGTCTGAGAGGAGGAGCCAGTAGAAATCCATCTGGTAGGGTTCGAAATCTAAGGCCTAACCTTAATTCCTTTTTCCTCCCTTAGCAGGAGGCATCTCTCCCATTTTTAGCTCTGTTTGCAGTTGAGATAGGGATGACATGAGCAACTTTTTCTTTCCTGCCTCCTTCATTGCATCTTATTATGCTTAAAATAATAAGGGGCTGTATTATTTCACCTGTTTTCCCTAGCTTTTGTGAAGGTATTTCTGTGTGTGAATAACTATACAAATTGATGTTTTCGTGGGGAGATGTCTGTTGTAGGATCTTACTCTGCCATCTTGCCCCACCACATAGTCTCCCCTATTAAGAAGGGGGTGGGGGAATCTTAAGAAATCCTATCTTACCCAAACTTTGTTTTTTGGGACATTTCTTTTTATGACGTATTACAGACTATTCAGAAAAATATGGAGGGTATTAAGGTCACATGAATTTATGAAATACTTCAGTAGGAAATAAAAGTGATGAGCACCTCTACAAAGACTCTAGCATGAAGTACTGATAAAGCTAATGGTGAACAGTAAAGCCATTGTTCTTAAGCAAAAATCTGAATATAATTACAAGCTGGATTTGTCTTGTAATGCTTGGGATTTAGCTTATAAGTTCATATTTAATTTTAAAACAAAAACTTTGCAATCAATGTAAGAAAAAATTTAAATTCAAATCTGAAAAAAATTTTGTACTCAAACAGGTATAACTTTTTTTTTTTTTAATTGAATTCCTTGGTAAAATGCCTACAGCAAAAAGCAGAATTGAGTGTACCTAGCATAATCAAAGAATGTGATAAAATTAGAGAATAGGTAAAAAGATTCAAATTAAGTCATTCAAAGGATTATTAACAGAGGCAGAGAGAAATCAGGCTATAGACAGATCAAGTACTACTACAAATGTCAAACGATTTCTACCTAATATAGTGGAGTAGAATTTTAAATACAGGTTAGTCTAAAATAAATAAGGAAAACAAAAACTTACTATACAAAGTAAATCTAACATTTTTAGATGATTTTATGTTCTTAAAGGCATTTTTGTTATGCTTTAAAATGATGTGAATACACCCATTATTTTAATAAAACAATTACAAAAGCAAAATAGAAAACCAGTCTTACCTGCCAAAGAGACTATCATGAACAACATACACAGAACAAACACTGAGATCTATTAATCCTTTTGGTTTTGTAGCTCGTTTTTCACTTTCAAAATAAATAAGTTGGGCATCACTACCCTCTAAGATAAAAATATAAATTTTTCCAACGTTTTCCTTTGCCTGTTAAAAAATAATTTCTTTTAGCCAAACATGAATTGTAAAATCATATATAATAAAAAGCTTATGATAAAAATTAAACACATTTTAATTTTTATTACAAAACTTAAATAATATACCAACCCCCCCGACATAATACCTTTATTTTATTTATTTATTTTTATGTAGTGCTGAGGATTGAACCCAGTGTCTCACAAATACTAGGCAAGTGCTCTACCACTGAGCTAAATCTCCAGCCCCTACACCAATTCTTACCTGAGAAAATTTCTGTAATTTCTTTTCTTTTAATACTTTTTTTTAAAACAAATACTTGTTTTTTAAAAAAATACTTTTTTTAGTTGTAGATGGACACAGTACATTTATTTATTTATTTTTACGTGGTGCTAAGGATCAAACCCAGGGCCTCACACATGCTAGACAAGCGCTCTACCACTGAGCTGCAACTCCAGCCCATTGTAATTTCTTTTCAAAAATGCCTTTTGTTACATTGCTTATCTTAATGAATCACAGAGCAAATGACAAAGATATTTTAACTATATCTTCAGAGATTTCACTGTGATAAAATGTTCAAAATTCTAATTTGGGCATAGTTTATTCTAGTCTTAAGGAAAGAATTCTTCCACTAAAACATCACTCCATTTCCTCAAATCATTTTAATGTCAAAAATAAAAACCCCAATACTATGAGTGTGCCAAGTGACACAAGTATTTTCTCTTTGTTTAAAAAAAAAAAAAAAAAAGGCATGGGGACAGGGAGCAAAGAAACACCTTATACTGGAACTACCTGAGAATTTAAGAACATACTTGGAAATACATAGGCTTGTTTTCTAAATCCCTAGTTAGAAATGTGGACAACATACACATACTTGAGTTTGAAGGATATTTAAATGTAAGCTCTAAATGGGTGTCAACCTACTAAATTACAATTAAGCTTTTTGTCCAATATTTGCAATTCCTCTATCAAATGAATTAATAGTAAAATACTGAACTGGATCTTTATTCTAAAAGTTCACTTACCCTTTTTCAGAAGATAACCTTTCTTAACAATATTTTTATAAAAGGCATCCTTTGTTTTGCGACGAATTGTATTATAGATTTCCTTGCCATCCACTGTATCATTGAGTACTTGTTCTTGATCCTGAAGTTTAAAAATATTTAAATTATTTCATGAAATTCTTAATCTAAATAAGGAAAAAAACATACCAAATCAACAATTAAAAACCAGAAAAAGTGGTTATTTTTAAGCTTTAAAAAAATTTTTTTTTAGTTGTAGATGGACACAATACCTTTATTTTATTTACTTATTTAGACGTAGCTAACGGATAAGAGATTCTTTATTTTCCAAAGATATTCTCAGAAATATTTCCTTATTATTTCTCAAGAACATGGACAACTTTCCCAGAAATGTTTCCATACCATTTCCTTAAGAACATGTCTCATGGAGGACAAATAAGCCATTTCAAATCCCACTGTCCAGTTGTTAAATTTTATAGCAAATGATGTTTTAAAATATTAATTTGTCCCAGCATAACTGGCAAATTAGTTGCCAATCTGAGCATAGAGCAAATTATTGTTTGCTTATGTACAAGGAAAAAAAAAAAACTAAGTGAACACAAAAAACTGAACCCAGCTGAACTTAAGTACCTGAACAAAACACCCACCCCACCTCAAATACCTAACAGTTTCCATAGTTAATAGGATACCGATAGTAAAACACCTGGTGTTATACTTCAGATAATTCTCATTCTACCTTCACAATTTCATCATGTTTCAATACTCCTGAAGGCTACTTCCACACATAAACCTCAAGATTTTATCAAGTGAAAGTATCATATTTTTTATATTATTTATATATTTCTTAATCATTTAGAATATTTAAAGTTATGCCACATTTTTTATTAGGAACTCTGTCTTTTGATGTGTCACTGATGAAGTGAGAAATGTTAGACTTCAAACTTCACTTTCCTTCCCCACAGGCCCTGTGGTTTTTATTGCTTGATTTTTTAATATATCACATTATAGCACAGCTGATACATAGAAATGCATATATCACATTATAGCACAGCTGATATTAATCACTAAAATGCCCAAATAACACTAAGAATTAAGTTAGAATGTAAAGAGTGCCTTCAATCATGATCTTCCCAAAATAAATCAATCTTCAGTTTTACTATCGGGATCCTATTAACTCAATTTTAATATTTATGTTTAGTTCCTTTTTCAACCAGTTTTTATATTTGCAAGAAACGATATTTTATGAATCTTTGTCTTAAGAGACTTTGTGAGTCCATTCAATCCTCTTATAAATCTAAAATGCATTCTGGGATCTTCATGATCTTCTTTCTTCCACATTTTTGAGACATTCTATGTTTTCATCATCCTTTATTTCATTATTACTCAACAACTGTTCCCAAGTATGCTAAAAAAAATATACTAAAATAGTAAGAAAAGAGAAGCATGAATTACCTAGAGCAGAGGTGGCCAATTGTGGCATGCATGCTAAATCCAGCCCACCACCTGTTTTGTACATAAAGTTTTACTGGAACACAGCTATGCTCATTCTTTCACATATTATATGTGGTTGCTTTCAACTACAAATGCAGTTTAGCAATTGTGACAGATTGAATGTCCACAAAATCTAAGATATTTACTATCTGGCCCTTTACAGAAAAATTTTGCCAACCTCTGGCTTAGGGAATGATGCAATACTGAAATAATCAACTCTATTGCATCATTCTTTTATTTTTTTTACTACGTTGCCAAGTATTGCAGCATCTCTTGCAAAAGGATAAAAGGCCACCTTTGTTGTCTTTTTATTAGCTTTCATGGAAGAAAGTTAAAAATTCAGAACTCTTAATTATCTGCTTGTAATGATAAAGAAAAAAGATTGACAGATCAAGATGTTTAACATTTATCAAAATAATGACATGATGAATTTAAAGAAACAGCTCCATGCTGGACTCTGTAATGGCAAAACTGATTTTGATGACCAAAATCTCAAGACTGTGAGTCCTCACATGAAAATATACTTAATCACTTTTCTGAAACATAAGAACCAGTGAGTCATATTATTTCTAAGGGGAAAAAAGAAAATATGATGTTATCATCTAGTTAGCAATTTAACAGGAAAAACATTGTCATACAATATTTTGTGATAACCTGGAATAGCCTGTTTTGCTAAACAAAATGAGAGTGAGTCTTGAAATTTTTGTGCACAGATTCTTAATGTGAATTTTAAGTAGAAAAATATAATATTTATATATTAAAATATATACAAATATTATAATATATTTATATTACCCCCTTCCTTTCCCTCCTCCCACCCCTGAACCCCATCCTCTATTCTACTGGTCTTCCTGCTATTAATTTATTTTTTAATAGGTGTATTATAGTTATACATGAAATTGAAATTCAATGAAAACAGCTGATTGCAGAAATTTAATTTACTGTTTTCAAAAGCATTACATTTGATGATACAAGTACAAGGAAGAACCATAAGCTAGAAGAACCCAGTAGCAATGTATTTAAAATCTGCTGCCAGTATTGCATTTTTATGGTAAAAGTGCAAGAAGAACCACAGTAATTATAAGCAGGACTTAGTAGAAATCTGCAATTACCAATAATAAAATGGGTATGTTCCGGGCCGGGGCTATAAGCTCAGTGGCAGAATACTTGCCTAGCATTGGGGTCAAACCTTAACATCACATAAAAATAAAATAAAGGCATTCTGTCCATCTACAACTACAAAAATAAAAAATTAAAAATTAAAAAATATGGATATGTTCTAAATACACACAATAAAGGAACTAAAGAGCAATTAGCTGCATTTGAAACACTTGTTTATTTCAGGAATATAAACCTATATAAGCAAGGAAATATAGAACAAAAAATTGCTAAACTTCAGTTTTTATCACATTTTCTAAAAAAGTTGTTTTGGCCCATTTCAAATGTCAGTACTACCCCCTTTCCCTCCTCCCACCCCCTGAACCCTATCCTCTACTCTACTAGTCTTGCTTCTATTAATTTATTTTTAATTGGTGTATTATAGTTACACATGAAATTGGAATTCAATGTGATATATTTGTACATGCACATAACAATGGAGCAAATTATGCTAATGCATTTATGAATGTCAAAATGAACCCCCAATTATGTATAACTATAATGTACTAACAAAAGTGTGTGGAGGGAGAAAAAAATTGTTTTGAGATTACCTCTTTATTCTTACCTGAATAAATTATGTATAAAAATACTTGTGAATATAAAAATTTAAGAGGTTACAAAGGACAAAATAGTAAATCATGATGACTACTTTCCTGGCAATACAAATTTCTACTTATCAATCTTTATTTCAGAGGTGATCATACTTAGTTTTAGCTGTAGAATAGGTCATATTTGTCATTAAGACATACTACATTAATATTTGGATTTAAATACCTGCTTTCAAGATAATCTTTTTATGTCTTTAAAATTAAATTAAGGTAAGTTGTGTTATACTAATCCCACAAATGCTAAAATATTTTAATATCTTAGAAGACCCTATGGGGAAGAACACAACTTTGCTTTCTAACCTCTAGAAAAATCAGAAGATGGAAGGGAAGGTTTCTCTGTGTGTTCCTTATCTCTGCCCACTCTCTACATAGTTCTGGAAAGGGAGATCACAAATCTGCTATGTATCTTCCAAAGCACAGAAAATAGTCTGATTAGTAAGTCCGACAGCCAAAGAAACAAGTTTTTGCACAGAGGTATGGCAGGCTCCTGAAGCCAGACTTCAATCACAAATCTTGCTTTGTCACTTAATGGCTAGGAAAACTCCATTTAATAATTCAATACAATAAATATTTGCTGATTGTCAGGTACCTTTCTAGTTTTATTGCTCATCTATTTGTTTGTTTTGTGGTACTGGGATTAAACCCAGATGTGCTTTACTACCGAAGATATAATTCCAGTCCTTTTACCTAGGTATCTAAATAAGTCTCATTATGAAGTTAATTTTTGAGCAAAAGCTTGAAAGACAAAAGAGGCAATTGGATTTCTGAAAGAAAATAATTTTGGGCAGAGTGAAAAACTAGTGACAATATCCTAACAAAGGAAAAAGTATGGCATTTAAAAAAACAAATAGTACTTGAAGCAAGTATGAATGGAAAAGAGTGACAGACAAGGATAATAGAAGGAGATAAACAGAGCCCTATATGACACTGTAGGGATTTTGGCTTTCACTCTAACTGAAATGTAGAACATCTGCAAGTGTTAAGCATTGGAGTGACATGATCTGACTCACATTTTATATGCTCCCTCAGTCTTTTGTGTGGTATAAGGGGACAAAGGTGGACACAGTGGGATGAAGTCAGTTTCTGGTATTGGTCACATTCTAGATGTTTTGAAGGCACAGTTAGCAGGACACTCCTGACAGGTTGAATACAGAGTACAGAAAAGAAAGAGAAGAGTCAAGATGACTTTAGTGCCTCAAGTAATTAATTTAACCTCTTTGGTCTAAGTCTCTCTCTTTGTAAAAGAGTCATAGTGTCAACCTCATCAAATTTTGAAACAATTAAAAGAATTAACATGTATTAAAACCTGTGCTTAGAATATGGTGCTCAATAATGTTAGTTATTTTTATTGTGGAGTAAATTATCTTAAAAAGCTCTCTCTCTCTCTCTTTTTTTTTTTTTTTTTTTTTTCTCTAGAGCCTGTCTCAAGAAGCATTAGTTATAGGACTCTGCTGTTTCCATTCCACCATCTCAACTTGAGTCTGGGAATGCAGGGTCACATTAGGATAGATGAACTGATTTTACTAATCAGTTTGTTCATCAGCAAAAGGATATTACTGTCTTTATGTTCTCTAATAATGAGAATCCTGCTAAAAGGCTGAGTAATTGATTCCCCAAACTTCTTTTGTAACCTACTTTTACTCCAGGACCAAAATAATAAACTACAAATAGTATTTAATACTGTCTATGTAGCAATCAAATTGCCTTATAATAAGCATTAAGGTTTTTTTAGGTATTTGATACTTATAGATATTCTGCAAGGGACAGCAATTTGAAGCTTATTCAGTTATGAAACAAGACAAATAAGAGCAAGGTACTTTATTTCAAGTAATTCTTAAAGCAACCTTGCAACATGTATTAAAAGTATTAGAAGCCACATGCCACTTATTTTTCTAACTATAAAATATTAGAAAACTACAAGCAAAAATTCAGGACGGAAATTTTTATTATTTAATATGTGGGCAAATATAATTTATAGACTTATGAAAGAAATTAAAATCATCATTAACTCAACAAGTCAATATGAATTAGAATTAAGAATATTGCAATGTAACCGTGTGGCAGAATCTCTCATCTGAAGATAAATGCACTTCTTTTTTTTTTTTAATATTTATTTTTTAGTTGAATTGGACACGATAACTTTATTTTATTTATTTATTGTTATGTGGTGCTGAGGATCAAACCCAGGGCCTTGCATATGTGCTAGGCAAGCACTCTACTGCTAAGCCACAACCCCAGCCCAGATAAAGGCACTTCTAAGCCCTAATATAAGTAAGGACTTAGCAGTGTTTCTAGAAAGCATATACCACACTGTATGTTTTTTTAAAGTCTGTTTTACATATAATTAGAGCAAGCAGCCAAGCTCAACCAGAACTACCAAAAAAAAGTGGTGCATCTGTGCTGACTAAAGTTATTAGAAAGTTTTCAAGAAGGAAGTGAAACTTAAGACTGATTTTAAACTAGCAGCATTTAGATAGAGACTGACATGAAGATAGGAAGGAGTACAAATACATTTAAAACTTTTAATAAAAAATAATTTAAAAATTTAGTAACATACAGGTAGAATAAAGCGGCTGCTTCATTCTGGAGAGTATAGTCATTCATTCAACAAACACTTATGAATTATTTAATGGTGTCAAGTACTATTTGAGGCATAAGGAAAAACAATCCAAAGGGGGAAAAAAATCACTATCACAACCTTATATTCTAATACAAAAACATGAGGAAATGAAGGAAGATATATTAAAATCTGACAAGATTATGATGACTCTTGAATTTATGCTCAGCTTCAAAATAATGATTTCTCACTCGGTAACTACAACAAGTTGTAGATACAACCATCTGAAATTAACTAACTTGCTGGTAGGAGGAAAAACTGAAAAACCTGAGACATTCCAAACTGATGGACAACTTTAACTGTATACCCAAACCTTTTACATAATCCCATCGGTCTCTAGGTTATTAATACCTCCAATTTACACATAGGAAATTCTTAAATTACTCTCTAAAGCACTTTTTGCTAACCTTTTCCTTATCACATGTCAGAAAGTATGAGTTTAAAATAGATGTTAATCACCCTGTGTTAATGAGCAAATAAGATTTAACAGGCTATCTTATTTGAGGCTAATCACTCCTCTTTAGTTTTGGATTTTACTCACTCATACCTTCTCTTAGGCGTACATCAGGTACTGCCACTATACATCCCTACCCATTACTATCACTTTCCTCTTTACTATAGTCTTAGTTTACTAAGAGTATATAAACAAAACTCTCTTGCTATAATATTATAGTCAAAGAAATAAAAAATTGAAACCCCTCTGGGCACTAGTCCTCTTCTATCATGTGTGTGTGTGTGTGTGTGTGTGTGTGTGTGTGTTTCATTCCTTTACCTACTGAGTTTACCTAGATATTTCTGGTTGTGATTCATCCATGCTACCTCCACTTTTGCCTCTAATAACTCTCTACTTGACCCAATGCTACTTGGCTTCTGTCCCTGTCACATTTCCATTCTCAAAAAGCCACCAAGGACTTCCTAATTATCTAGAATCAACACAGATAAAAAACTAAGAAATTCTCTTAGGATTCATTTTTTGAAAGAATCTCAATAAACTAAATCTTATTTAGTTTTAATTGAATGAATGTTTGCATAACATATCACCAAAGTGCATTTTTAAAATACAATGCTAATAACTGCAAAAAGAAAAATAACACTGACCTGCATTGGTACAGGTTCCTTAAGATAATATCCTTCAACAATCTGTTCCTTTCTATAATGATCTATGATATCCCCAATGCTGTTAAAATAAAAATAACATAGTTGGTTTCACAAAATATGTAAGTCTTTTAAAATACAACTAAACCTTGTTACCAAGGATCATCTATTCACAAGTTTTTTTTCAAAGCATGTAATCTGGATACATTAATAGAATAAATGATCTTACATTATTTTAGAAAAAACAAGAATATTTCTAACATAGGTTCACAGGTCAAAAGAAGTGAGCCAGAGATTCTAATTTCCTGTTTACATCAAGTGGACAGCCAAGTCAACAATATCATATTCAGAGCCACCATCAGGAAATGATTAAACAACCATATTTTTTGTTTTTTTACCAGAGTACTTCAAACATATTAAGAACTGACAGGAAAAAAATGGCATTTATTTAGGAAATAGAGTTCAGGTAAACTAACAACTTTTATCATGGAAATATTTATATATTCTGCTTTCCCATCAGATGCAGTGGTCATAAACACATGAATAATAGGTGAAAGTAGAGGAGAAGAAAGGGAAAGAAAGGAAAAAAGAAGAGTCAGGAACTAATTTTACCTGTATGATTAGCACCGTACCAAGAAAGGCTTACTGATGATTCTGATTTTTAAAAAAAGTGTTTCCAACCATTCTAAATATTTGGGAAATATTATAAATAAAACAAAACTAAAAATAAAATGATATAATGTATTTTAACACAAATTTTAGCTTGCCATAATGAGTTTTTTAATATATAAAAGTGCTTCTCTATTGTCACTAGACCACTTTATTTCCTGAATATTTAAATACTTGAATTTTAAACCTTCCTTTAATATAATGGAGGAATGGGTATTTTTAAGGCAGCTAAGAAACATTTCTCCAAACAGGTCTGATTTAACCTACCCCTTGATTTTTTTTTTTCCACTGTACTGCCTATTGATACATGGAGTACATGTGTATATGTCATAATTGGAGTACATATGTATGTGTGTATATATAGCTCCAAATATATCTTTCCTATACTACAAAATTAATTTAAACCAAATATAAATAATATTCAAAAGCAAAACTTGAAAACTAATAAAAAATAATTATGAATGAAGATTAACTAAATACCAGAGGCAGTATTTAACACAAGGCAGAGGGGTGAGGTAAAAATGAGACAACTAAAAGGGTATGATCATAAAAAGGACATATACATATATAATACTGAGGATTAAACCCAGGGGCATTTTGCCACTGAGCTACATTCCCAGCTCTTTTTATTTTTCATTTTGAGACAGAGTCTCACTAAGTTGGTTAGGGCCTCTGTAAGTTGCTAAGGCTGGCCTCAAACTTCCCATCCTTCTGCCTCAGCCTTCTTACTTGCTGGGATTACAGGCATATACCACTGCACTCAGCTGGTTATAAATTTTTAAAGAAAAACACAATACCACATAAATCCAAAAAATTTTAAAAAGAAAAAAAAATCAGCAAATAATTGAAAATAGCTAGATACTGCCACAAAGACAATTAGTTGTGTTATAAAGTAAAGAACATCAAATCTGTAAAAATTAGTAAATATCAAAGGTTTCTGGCTCAACAACTATAAAATGCAATCAATCTTGTGTACCACTGTATTATAATATAAAAATGCTTTCCATGAGCTGAAGGAATATAGTTCGTGAACTCTGGTATAAAGTATATAGTTCAGAATGTCCAGGTGCAAATTTAAAAGTATGTGGCAAATGATAAGTTTTCACCAAAGAACTGAACTTACTTAAAATTAAAAAAATAAATAAATCAAAGTACTCCACTTCATACCCAGATACACCTTAAAAAGCAGTGAGGAGAGACAGCAAAAACTAAAATTTCTTAGATATTTCATAACAGTTTTTAGCTATAAAATCAGGCAGACTTACATCTCAAGAGTGTTAAGTATAAACTTACTGGTAAAATAAATGTGAGTTTCTAAAGACATTATAGCCTGTAATTTCAGTGAAGTACTTAGTACATAACTGTGTGCCACTCTTGTTGAAACCTAAATATTAAGACTCTTCAAGGTCTGACGAAAATCCTCTTTTCCCTCTTACCCTTACCTGAACTACTGTACTCTGACTCTTGTGCATATTTGTACATCTTCTCAATTTATCACAGTCTATATACATACCATCTTTCCTAACAGACCTGAGCACTAATAATTCAGAAATTATATCTTCTTCTTTAATGTGTATGCATAGGATCTATGCAGTGTATTTCACAACACAGATTATTTAATAAGTGTTTACTAAATTAAATTTGCTAAGTTCCTCCCCTATTTTCTACAATTTTGAATGTGGGAACATCAGAGTTATGTCTCAATAATTTCTAAATGAAACAGACATAACTGCTACCTCTCTTAATTACAAGGTTAATGCAGTTAGTTATGGGGAGACACTACAGCAGAGCATGGCTGTGTCAGACTTATTGAATAATCTTGTTTTACACATTTATTTCTAAACAGTGTTAACCATGAAGATGTATCTTCCTAGGAATTGTTTCTGACATTAATGCTGAAATGGAGTATGTAATTCCAAGACAACTATAAAAACTGCTATTTTCTACTCATCAGAGTTACATTTTTGGCCTTCCTAAAAAAAAAAAAAAAAAAATTAGAACTAGAAACTATAAGACACCTGAACTTTATAAGAAATAAAAATCAAGGATTTGGGAGCAGAGTCAAGCTACTAAATTAGCATGTATTTAACTTAAAAAAAAAAAAAAAAGTCCTCATTTTGCAGCCAAACTAATAACAGTTGAGAAAGAAATATACTTCAAATTATTTTCTTCTTATTCCATATGGTCTTTATCAACAAAGACTACCTTTATAGATTTTACTGACCATCTTCAGTGAATAGTAAGAATTTCCATTGTTGCAGAACATAAATATTCCTGTGGATGTTTATCAATAACCAAACTTACAAACAAATAAAAATAAAACTTATGAAATTATTTAATCTTCAACAAATTTGAACATTTATTCAGTTAAGAATATCTGTTTTCAATTTATAATTTTATATTGTTCCAAATCTCTAGAAACCTAGATAATGGGAAAAATAAATTTATAAAGAGTTCAAATTGCAGCCACCTGGATTTTCAGTAAGGATGTCTAGAACCCAGACTGCAATATAGAATGTATTCAAACACAGCTTACATATGAGGTATGCAAAAGGGTCCAACCAACCACCTGGAACTATCTTTCATTTGATGTTTTAGATTTGTCCACTGACCCTCTGGTAGGCAACCAGAAGAAATCTGCCATTGGAATTTTTTGTTTTGTTTTCCAGATAAACCAGCTGCTAGATCTGCATCTAGTTAAAGGTCAAGCTGAAAATAAGAAAAATTCTAATTGGGAAGGCGAATGATACAGTGGTATTAAGGTATTAATCAGGGAAATGTCTGTTCTTTAAAAGATTACACCAGCCTCCAAAGGAGCAAAATGACGCTAGAGTATGAGAAAACATTTCATCCAGAAATAAAGAGGTGACTTTTTCTTTTGCAGAAAAAAATACTATCATATGGTTTCCTCTATTATTTTACATCCCTAATCAAGCAACTAGAATTCATTTTGAGTTTCAGTACAATAGAAGTCAGAACCAGTCATGATATATAAAAACTCTTAACTGGAGAACAGTTCAATTACATAGTAACATATGTATAAATCTCAGGTATCTCTTGAGGAACCTTTTTTTTTTTTTTTTTCTTTTTTGCTATTAAAATGACTCATTGGTAAAAGAATGTACTAGATTTTCTTTTCCTTAGATGTTTTACTCCTCCTACAGAATACAGATTTAGCAAATTTGTTACAAAGAGCTTGTGTATATATTTTTTTAAATCACAAATTATTTTGGAAGGAAACAAGTTACTATTTATATTCATGTTTAACACTGTATAAAGTATTCTTAACTATATAATGTTAAACATGTATGACTACTACTAAATCAGTAAAAAGTCAGGAACTTTTATAAAATTTTGATTCTAATTTGTTTTCGATATTTCAACTATTGTTGCCAAAAGTAAAAGATAACTAAACATTTCTTAAGATTTACCTGTTATAATATCGGCCTCCCATCATAAACTGATTGTTTGGTGTTGGACATATTTTAAATCGCTGAATATTTTCATTGGTCCGAAAATAAAGTGAATAATCACCAGGTGTATTATCTGAGGGCCTCACAAGAAAACTGCAGACTTGGCCAACTGTAAAAATTAAGCTGTTAGTTTTATTCCCTAATTATCAAATAAAAAAGAAAATACGTTAAGTAGTATAATTACAAAATACAAAGTCATAACCAACATGCAAATTTTCAAATTTTCACCAGAAAATTCTTTTACTCTTTCTTTCTTTCTTTCTTTCATTCTTCTCTCTCTCTCAATCTCTCTCCCTCCCTCCCCTCCCTCTCTCCCCATCCTTCTATCCCTCTTTCTCTCTCACTTTCTTACAGGATTCTTTCTGTTTTGGTACTGGGGATTGAACCCAGGATTGCTTTACCACTGAGTAACATCCCAAGTCCTTTTTATTTTTTGAGACAGGGTCTTCTAAGTAGCTAAAACTGGCCTCAAACCTGTGATCCTCCTACCTCACTCAGCCTCTTGATTCACAGGGATTACAGGTGTGTGCCACTGAGCCCAGCAGGAACTTGTTTTGTAAGATAATCTTTTTTGTATTTTCTGATTTATGCTTCACAACCACCCATGGTGACTGGCTACTATATCCCAGATATTTCTTAAAAGCTTTATTTCATAAAAATGAAGAATGGAAATTCTGCAGCAGTAACTTCTGGTCAATAATGTCTGTAACTGGTATAACTTAGAAAGAACTACCTAACCAGAAATGAGGGGATAGTGACTAAAACTGCTACACTATTTCTAAATCCCCTTAATAAAAACGTTCTAAAAAGAAAACCAGTTTTGCATTTGAATAGTCTATACTTTATCAGTGTTTCTAATTAGTGATTAGAAAGTAAAGGCTATTTCACCAGTACCACACACAAAAAAATGACTATAATAGAATAATGGCACCAAAAGCTTATTGCAAAAATAGATTCAAAACAACTGAAATATGAGTAATTATCAAAAATCAATACTCATGTACTACATTTTGTTCAACAATATTATCCTAAAAATACACATGGAAGCAAATTATCATACATTAAGTATCTTCAAGTCAATTTTAGATTAGACTTTTCACATCTTCAATTGGCAATGATTCTTAATACTGAGATGCTTTGCCTTTTCTCTGTTTCAGTCCTAATGACATAAAAATGATTAGGACTTATTTTTAGGAAACTATAAGGAACATTTAAAATATCAGATGTAATTCTGTGTAAATTACTAATAGTACTAATCCAGCCAGGATGCTTGCTACCAATAACTTCATGTTCAAACTAAATATTCAAGGGCTAAATACAAAGTAAACACAAAAGTTGCAGAAACTGACTGTGTAATTTAATATAGGCTAAAATAAAAGTGCTTCTAATTGGATACAATAAATCTTGGTGACAAGAAACCCAGGATACTCTGTTTCTTTAAGAATGTAATATAGAATTACATCCAAAATTGCACAGGCAAGTCCTATGTTCAGTTTTCATGGAAGAAAATTCTACCAGATTCTCAAAATAGCACATGACTCAAAAAATACAAATTAATGTAAGATATTAAGTTTTTATATTAACATGTAAAACAAGAAGGGGTACCAAGTATTCAGTGGTGCTAGTTCCAAATATAAACATCATAAATTTACTAAAATATACATTTTTGGTGCCACCTTGAAAGTGGATAGCATGTTATTGTGGTTTGGTATTTGCTCTGCATTACTACCATACAGTATTATCATGTTCTTTATGTTTTGAACTTACTTAATGTAGGTTAACTATTACCTCAAATCTTTCAAAAGATTAAGTATTAGTTTAAAATGTAATATGTTATTGCATTTTAAAACAATTCAGATCACATCTTTAATAACCTTTAATAATCTCAATAATGTTTAATAATATCAGCCTTAATCATCAGTAAGAGAATCTATTTTACCAAATACAGAAACTATCAAACAATTCTTAAAGAACTAAAACTTCTAAATTATATATTATGGATTAAATTTGTCTTGCATCCTTTATAAGATACGATTACTAAAGAAACATTTGGTAGTTAAATTAATTCGGCCTTTAATACTTAGTAAGATTTAAAATGATATGATGGCTTTTATTTTAAATAATAAACTGACAATACAAGTCAGTCTTATTTTGTGTTTTCTTATGTCCACAAGAGTTCTGAGATATATTAAAATTAATATATTTTAAGTAAGACTCAATTATATAATTCCACAAATGTACAAGGATAAATGCAAGAATGTTTGCTGTAGCTGAATGAAAAAAGAGTATCAATATACCTTCCCTCTATCGGGGCCTGGTAAATTATGGTATTTATAGAATAGCAAATTTATGGTCATTAAAAATAATAAAAAATTTATATCTGCAGATTTGGAATAATCTCCCAATATATACACTAATATGGAAAAAAGTATTTTACTTGTTCCTATAAGTGCATGTATGTGTAAGAGTAAGAAAGGGAGATACACATATACACAGAAAACTTCTAGAAACACAGAAAACAAAAATTATCACCATGTGTCACATCAGGGGAAGGGTACAGGGACAAAGGCTAGGATACAAGAATAACACACTTTATGGAATAAGACACCACATGTGTATTTCAACTAGAAACAAATAAACAGAATACCAGCTTTTCAGCACTAAGCAAAAAAATCATAATATGCATAAACATTAATTGAATGTTAAAGGCATATACAGTGCATGAAAATTGGTTGGTTCACTTTTTTATTCTTTTAAAACACAGACTTTTAAAAGGCAAGTGAATATAAAAGTACCTGTCATTAGTAAATTATAAGCTTCTTGTTTGGAAATCTTCCCATGGAACCATCTTAAAAAGAGAACAAATTAAATATATGAATCAAAAGTCCTTTTGGTTGCTATCAGATGTTCAAAACTAAATCAACATAATCACAATTCAAACGGAAATGTGAAATAAATGCAACGCAACTGATCAAATTATTTCAGTTCTAATACACTGTTACATTTTGTAAATATTATGCTTAATTTCAACAAAATCTGGAAAAACTAGGAACTACCAAGTATAAACTACAATTTCCATATTAATTACCAATAATAAAAATAGCAATGATTTTAATCTTGATAATGTCTGTTGTATGCTTACATCATAGTTAGCTCTTTTTTCTTTTGCGGGGCAGAGGGGAAAAAGAGATTGTACAGGTAGAGCCCACCCCAGAACTGCTCCAGAAAAAAATACTTAATGAATTAATTTTTCTCATATTTCTCTCATTATAAATTTACCTATAATTTAATGAGCTCTCTATTCCAATAAAATGAAAATGTTGATGCATACTTTAGTTAAAGCCAGTAAATAAGATTGGATAATGAGAACAAGTGAATACCAACATTAAGTACTAAAAGAAAAGGACACAGTGTTCCTAATTTTATGTAAGTCAATAGCCTATCAAACTAGATTGGTAAAGTATTTTACATTTTATATTCTGAAATTAAGCCTTTAGAAATTATTATAAATGGCACTATGAATAATAAAAAGCATAAATACAATGACTAAAGCACTCCAGACTGCCTTAAAAGGTAGAGAGGTTTCATATTGTATTTAAGTTAAATGACCATTTGCTACAAATGTTACAGCATGATTTCTCTATTCTGAGGGAATGTCAACTAGATGACATCCAAGGTCAATCCTATATTTTTATAGCTAGTAAAAAAAGAAAATTCAAAGAGAAGAGGATGAATAAGCAATAACTGGGATTTAGAGATGAACAGAATATCCTATAGCCCAAATGGCAATATCTTTTTCTGAAGTTATTCCTATATAAAATGTATATAATTCAAGTACATGGTTTACACAAATGATAAAGATGAGTACTTGCTCTTAAGAGATCCCCATTCTACTTAGAAAAAAAAGACAAAAATAAAACAATGTACAAAATATATCAAGTGCAGTGATTGGTATGTTCTGAGGGCAGTTTGGAAACAACAGAGAAAGGTACCAATTCTTGAGAGTGTGTAAGAGTAACAATGAAGGAAGATTCACTGAATACCAAATCATTCATTAAAGATATGTATCAATAAATGCATAATGAATGAAGAGAAATCCTGGCCTACAAAGCAGATTAAGTAAAGACATAAAGGAGAAAAACAGGATTATGCATTCGAAGACCTACGAACTACAGAGAATAAAACTAGAAATGACAAGTGATAAACTAGTAAAAGACAAAGTAGACAGATCACAGATGGTCTTTGTAGGCTCTGCCAAGGTAAATATGGTGAAGAATTGTTTAATTTTAGGTGAGAAAGTAATACGATCAGATCATGTATTTTTAGGTAAAACATTCCAGCTATTGGAAGAGAGAATCTGAGGAGTCTAAAGACTCGGGAGACAAACATTAAGGTTACTGGAGTATCAGGTACTAATAAGAGAAGAAAGGGCCTGTTGAATATAATTATTTGAGATTAAGAAGAACACACACATTAAGAAATATTTTAGGAGGTAAAATCATCAGAACTTGGTATCTATATCATGAAATCAGGAAACAACAAAGAAATTCTGCCAAAGTTATACCATCTAATCTCAAAGGGGACTTGATGTTACTGAGGATACTTTAAAGGATTTAAGATACTTTACTGCCACAGTCTCTGTCCTAAGAAATTACAGGGTGTGAATACACATAAAATAAACTAACCATGCAATTTAAAAATTTAGCATGTGCTAAATATCCAATAAGAAATTATAAAATTTTTTAAAGTGAGAAACTAGGTAAGAAAATACTACCCACTTAAAGTAGAATTCATACTTGGACATCATGGGAAAATTTGATGTGGTTTCAAATATTTACAGCATTTGACCTACACTTTTTCAAAATAAATCTACACTATTTTTAAAGTACAGATAAAAATGTAGATTTATAGTTTCTCTTAAAAATCAGGAGGAATTCATTCTAGACTCATACTCTTGAACACATCAACTAGACAGGTCACCTTACAATAGGCAACAACTTTCTAGTTTTCAGTCTCCCACAATCTTCTCTTAATACCAAGAGTAAAGGTCAGCTGCCATTTATCACCACTCTTAAAAGGTCGTTTTTTTTGACAAGAGGGGAACAGTTCTATGTGCCTTGATCTGTATCAAAGAGGAGAAATAATAAATGATTATTATATTTGGAGAAAAATGGGCTGTGTTTGTGTGTGTGTGTGTGTGTGTGTGTGTGTGTGTGTGTATCTCCCAAACTTCATTTGCTTAATACATTATAATAATAATAATGACTCTTCCAAGCATTAGTATTTATAACTTCGGATAATAGATAGGGAGGAGACTTCAAACTAACATATTCAACTAGTTATAGTCTCACTAATACAGTTCCTTTTGTAGCTACAAAGAACAACAAGAAAAATGAACACAGAAAATATTTCATATATTCTACTTAAGGAAGGGCAGGAAACTAAGTAAGGTGACAGAGCATAGAGTATTCAGTTTAATGTATTAAACAATGAGAATGGAAAAAGCAAATATTTGAGGCAAGCATGCTAATAGGACAGTTAAGGAGGAAAAAATATTCTTCTGAAAACGTATTAGAAGATTAACACTCTACTGAAACAATATGAACAAGACAGAATTGTGGTTACTGGTTAAAATCTTTTAAAGAAAACTCACATAAAATCAGTCTAAAACGATTATGAAAAGAAAATCCTTTCTTAATCTTACTAAAATTATGTAGAACTATGATCTCAGGGTAAAGTTCTCTGACAAAAAGAAAAAGAACTTGAACCAAAAAAATTAATAAAAGGTGTGGCCACAAAAATAAGAAATAGTATGAATAATTAGTAAGAAAATTAAGAGGAATTATGACATTCACTAATGTTATTAATGTAATGTTTACCGGAAAGTCATTAGTTTCATGATACAAGAATCGTACATAGGTAATAGGCCACCATTTATTTAAAAATAAGATTTTAATACTAGGTCCTTAAGAAAAGTATTTATAAATTATTTCTCTGAGCCAAATTAAAAAAAAAAAAAAAAGTATAAGTTGGTTCTTTTGGCTTTATATTTTGGCTTTTAAAATAGTTTTTGGCAGTTTTCCAATTAGTAGCTTTACAATATATATTTTTTTCCTTTTAATAATTAACAAAAACTCACATTTTGCCTTCATGTGGATCTTCTTCCCGGCCCTAAAGGGAAGACATTAAGACAGTATTTTATATAATTAACTATTAAACTACTTTTATTAAAAATTCATAAAAATTATATCTTCACACACATCTCCACAATGTTCTTCATATTTATGTGTATATAAGAAAAGAGTTATCAAGAATTCTCTCTCCAGAACTCTCTTATACTTCTCTTCTTGTTGCCATTTGTCTAATTCCTCTTTTATCAAACTACTTCTATAGCCCAACTACAGTACAGTTACCTCCATGTCCCACCCTACCACTCTAATCTGAATCAGTTTCAACTGTAACTTTGTTCTGAATTAAGAAAACCAAATCAAATAAAAACAAAATTTTAAAAGCAAACATTTAATGCCTCTTTCCAGTCTATAAACACCTCATTCTGCAACTAAAGTCCTGGACCACAAACTTCAGTGAAGTCCACTTTTCCTGTCTCATACTACCAATTCTCTAGGTACCTATACCACGATCACACCTGAACTACCTCCCTATTTGTTAATATACATTTTCTCACCACTGTAGCTTTTTTGTTGTTATTGTAATTGTTGTTCTTAGAATTTCCTTTCCACTCACCACCTATCTATTAGGTAAAACCTAAACCATCCATGCAGGGTTTATCTCAAATGCTACCTCCTTGAAGAAACATTCTGAGCCCCTAAAAAGTGAATTATCAACTTTTGCTTTGAATACAAAAGACAGTCTCCTTTTATCATCTTTTAAAACTTACTTTATTCTATATGTCAATTTTCTAGGACACACTACTGTTATTCAATAAAAGCTAATAAAAATAATAAAAGCTACTGTTATTCAACTTAAACATCTTAAGTCCTAAATTTCATGTTAATACTCATCATCATTACCACTACTACCACCATAAGTACCAGCACAAGGCCAATATACAATTTTGACTGCATATCTATTGAACTATGGTCTTAGTACCTAAAGTACCTGGCACTGAGTTGCCAATGAATAAATAATGAAGAAAAAAATAGAAAAATGGTCTAACTATACATGGATTTGTGTCTCTCAATTGATCCTCACTCATTAAATACCTAAACAGAATAAAATCACTCATTGAATGCTAGCTATGCGTAAAGCAATATGCTAAAAAAGAAAAAACTGTACAAATGAACAGTATCATCACTGCCCTCTTTTAAGAGGTTTATACAATAAATTAATACAGGGTAATAGAATACAGAATTAACATAGTGCTATGGAAACACAGGAGGAAACCATTTAGTCTAAGAGAATCTAGGAAGTCATAAAAATCTCTATGAAAGAAGGAGGGACATCTGAACTTAGCTGATGAAGATGTATCACATTTTACAAGGCAATCTACAACGGCAGGAGTGTCAAGGAAGAGGGAAATATATAAGCATAGGAACATCCATTACTCAACAAAGATTTACTCAATGGCTACTAATGCCAGACACTAATTTACGCAATAGCGATGTTATCAGCAAATGAGAACAAAATTCCACATACATTCTAGATTAAGACATAAAAGTATAAGTATACTTGAAGAACAGTAACTAGAATTCTAGAAAGGGAAAGTTCTTAAATCTAGCTACTAAACAAATGCCTGAAACATCTTTGTTGTTTAGATAAGGTACAAACAGCTTTCTAATCTACAAGGAATTCACTAACTTCTAGTAAAGCCCATTGTGAAAATTATTCTAAATATTGAGTAAAAATTGTTTTTAAGTTTAACCTGGAATTATTCCAGTACTAATTCAAAAGATGACTATATTCATTTTTAACAGCCACATCACACTATTTACTCACACTGAATTATTATTCTTTTTCATTCCTTGTATTTATGTAAGGAATGTTATTTATTTACCCTTTATCCCAGATGAGGCTATTTATTATTTTTCTGCAAAAATAGGTAACTTTCATTTATCGTCATTAAAGTTTATCTTGCTAAATTTGATCCAAAATTTTTAAAAGGTCAAGAAAAGTTCAACTATACTTTAATTCCTTTAAATAATCAGAATAGGGAAGAGGATGATAACAGGGAAAAGGATTCCTAATGTAAAAATTGTAACTAAGAAATTTTATAAGAAAACCAACACAGAAAAATGCTTCAGTTTCAACATTTCTCACCTATGCAGAATAAATAACAACTGTAGAATACAGAATACTATTCTGAGGGTTCCAGCTCTTTCACTAAGTAACAAGTGTGTAATATATCATACCATTTCAATTCCTTCCACCTTTCCTCAGTATATGTTACTTCTGTGAACTAAGACATATTTGCTAGAATAGGCAGACAAATAGTAGCAAAGTATATTTCACTGACATCTTCCTGAAGCAATAATCAAACCATAGGTTTCAGTATGTTATCAGGCCTGTGGCATAATTTAAAAACTGGAGCTCTGAGGGTTATAAAAGATCACAGAAAGTCATTCCATCCCTCTAGATAAATATGAAAGGTAAGAGTGAATTTCAAAACTATAACATAATGTTTAAAGTATTTCAGTGGTATTAAATACAGTCACTGAAGTACAAATACAGCTGAATCCTATCTTAAAATGGACATATAGGATAATTTTTATTGTATGCTAACATAACTAACAAAATATTATGTCAGTGAAAACAAGAGGAATACTCAAAATGTAGAACCAGGAAATAATAAATGTTTAAGGTAAGAGAATTTCTCCAAGGTTAAATTATTCATATATTTGGAAAATAAAGAATCTGAAACTAAATATGTATAAGCATTAGGGATTCCGCTAATTAGTTTAGACCATTTCATTTATGAGGAAGCCTAAGAGGGCAAAAAATAAATCAAAATAACCACAAATATTAACATTTTTAATTCATAAAATCATGAAAGCTTTCTAAAAACTGGCAGCTACATATTATGATATTTTAGCTTGCTTTTTTAAAGATAAGTACTGTTTATTAAGAGTAAATACATTCTAATGAAGTGTTCCATATATATATATATATATATATACACATACATATATATATGTTAAAAAATCTTTCACAAAAGAACTTTATCCTAGGCTAATTACCTTAAGTATGGATAAGTTCCAAGTTTTAACAAAATATTTGGAATGTGGAGTTCAGAATTAAAGAAAAAAAAAAAAAACTTACCACCTCTTCTACTAGGTCTTCAACAATAAGGCCTTGTTCATCTGTTCTTAGATTTGTAACCCACATCCATCCATCTTCTAATTCATTATGAACAATGAACATATCTCCTTTTAAGAAACTAAAATACCAATTATAAAGTTATTAAAGTTAAAAATTCTAAACATACACATTTGAATTATTTACATACCACAACAGAGTACGATATTGGAAAAATGCAAAGGATTTGAGTCAAATATCTTAGATTTTTGTTCTGTTTCTGTCATCTATAACCTGAAGACTGAAGACTCTTAATAATCTGAATTTTAATTTCCTCATGTATAAAATGGGTTTAATAAGATTACCTACACTATCTATATCACTGGGTTATTATAACATTCAAATGAAAATCATTATTTGTAAATAGTCACTGATTACGTGTTTTGCATGTTTTGGGGTGTTAAGTCCCAGAAAATCAAATTGAAAAATTTAGATATTATTATGCTTTCAGAAGTAAGTTAGATATAAAAGTAAACACAAAATAAGTATAGTCAATACATAATACATATATGAGAAACAGTAACTTCAGAAAAAAATTAGATAAGCAAAATTAGCCCATCTATTAATATTTTTCTAGACAAAACATTAGGGCCAAACAAATTATTCCTTTATAGAACCACCTAAATAATCACATTAAAGAAAATTCTGATGTATTGTGTACAAATATATAACAACAAATCCCATCACTATGTACAACTATAGTGCATCAATAAAAAATGTGAGGGAAAAACAAAGTATAGATATATCACAATGAAGTCTACAATTATAATTCTAAATAAAATTATTGCTAAAAATATAAAAAATTAAAGAAAAAAAATAAATGGAAATTCTGAGTTTAAATGAACATTAAACATTTGACAAAACTTTTTTAAAAATGCTGGGAACATAGTACAATGATACATTACTCATGTTTGAGGCCCTGGCTTTAATCCCCAGCATCACAACAAACAAACAAACAAACAAAAATTGGGTGTGGTCGCACTTCACTGTAATCTCAGCCACACAGGAGGCTGAGGAAAGGGATCACCAAATTCAAGGCCAGCATAGGCAATTTAGCATGACCCTATCTAAGTAAAAAGGGTTGGGCATATAGCTAATTGTTAGAACTTAGTCCTGAGTTCATTTTCCAGTATCAAAAAATTTGAAAAGAAAAGAAAAAAGGAAAAATAAAATCAAAAGAGCATATGAAGAAAATATAGCTTCATACAAATACAGTTCTGAAAACAAAACCCAAATATGGCAAATTTCATTTCTTGGTTTAAAGTGGTCATAAGAGTATTTTTTGCTTTTTAAATTTCAAGTTGTTTTTGCTGCTATATAAACTTTTTATGGCATTAAAAAAAAAAAAGTAAAAAGCTTATTTGTACAAACCTAAGATACATTCTATATTATTTTTCTTTTGCCCCAAGTATTATTTCATTAAATCTCATTCATTTTTAGATTTTTTATATCAAAAATAAATTCAAAGGTATGCACAAATCTAAAAATTACACTTATGACTTCACAAGAATTTATATCAAATTAAATTATATACATTCCCTCTTTTATTTAAATTCCTGTTTTTCTAGAGCAGTAGTTCCTTTTTCTGTTTGTCATCTCCAGGACCCCATTACACTCCTAGATGACATTTATGTATATGAATTATATTTTTATTATAATTGTATTATTATTAGTATCTATTGATATTTTACTATATTAAATATAAAAAATAAGACTTTTTAAGTTTTTACTAATTCCTTTCTCTTTTTTTTGGTACTGGGGAAATTGAACTCAGGGGCACTTTACCAGTGAATTACATTCCCAGTCATTTTTATTTTGGTGTTGAGATAGGGTCTCCCTAAGTTGCTTATGGCCTTGCCAAGCTGCTGAGACTGGACTTGAACTTGTGATCCTCTTGCCTCAGCCTCCCAAGTCACTGGGATTTTGAGTATGTGCTACTATGCCCAGATTACTAATTCCTTTAATGAAATTAATATATTCCATTACATTAAAATTTTTTTTAAATTTTTAACTTTTGAGGGTTTAGTGGGAACATCAGTGTTTGATAATTTTGCAAATCTCTTAATGTCTCATCTCTGAAAATTGATGGATACTCAAATCTGTTTCTGTAATCTACTGCCATGTGATTTTTTGCTTGAAGTATATGAAGAAAATACAGCTTCATACAAATATGTAGTTATAAAAGTGTTAATTTCAATAGCCTTTTCAGATAATTATAGATATTCTATGATACTATACCAGAAACTCAACAATCTATACCTTCTTGAAGATAAGCTGTAATATGGAAATTAAAACTATGTATCAAGAAACTTTCTGTATGTATTCCAGTAACATCCATTGTTCTACTTTGCACTTTGTTTGGATCTTTCACCTATGCATAATTTTCTAACATCATACAATGATCATAGCCTGGCATGATGGACACACTTGTAATTCCAGCAATTCAAGAGGCTGAGGAAGAAGGATCACAAATTCAAGGCCAGCCTCAAAAAGTTAATCAGACCCTGTCTCAAAATTAAAAACAAAAAGGGTTGGGAATGTGGTTCATTGGTTAAGTACCACTGGATTCAATTCCTGGTACCAAAAAATAACAACAAAATATTAATTTGATGTGTCAATCATTTCGGCCAGAGGAAACCCAGATAAAAAATTATTTCTGAGCTTGTCAATGAGGTCATCTGAATAAAATTAGCATTTGAATTAGTGGACTACCCTCCTCAATGTGGGTGGGCATCATTCTAATCCTTTTAAGTATCTGAAGAGAAAGGGAAAAAAAATAATGAAAGAAAAAGGAATTCCCCTCTTTTTTTTTTTTTTCTTTTCTGCCTCACTGGTTAACCTGGGACATTTCCTATCATCTTCTTCTTCCCTCAGACTGAGATTTCCACTGACTACAGGTTCTCAGGCCTTTGGACATGGAATAAATTATCCCACTGTCTTCGCTGGCTCTCTAGCTTGAATATGGGACTCCATAATTGTATGAACCAATTCATCAAAATAAATCTTCTCTGGAGAACTCGAGCTTATCTGGAGCTTATCTGGATCCTATGAGTTACGCAGAACACATCTTGAGAACCTGCTACACAATCCCACTGGAAATTGACAAGTTTTCTAAAACTCCTTAGTTTGTAGTTCAGCTCATTTCTCCTTTATTAAATGCATTGGTTCCTTTATCTTTTTTTTTTTCTTTTAAACTAGCCTTTCAGGCAAAGATCACAAGGTATGTCAATGGTAATTAAATGAGAAGTCATTATTTTGAAGATAACCACATAAAAATGGGATTCCTATTTTGAGACTAAGATTCTTGAATCTGATTTTTTAATACTGTCTTTCCAGAAATTTTTAGTACCACGAAGTTTTCACTATATTTTAAATGCTGCTATTGATTTCAAAGCGAAACTACTCAGAATCAGTAATAATTCAGAAATAGTCTTAACAATTTATAGGTAAAAAACAAAGTTTCTACTGAAAAGTTAAATAGCTTATAAAATGACAATTATAATTTGGTTATTAAATTATATAATGAGGGCTGTAGTTGTGGCTCAGTGGTAGAGCACTTGCCTAGCATGTGTGAGACACTGGGTTTGATTCTCAGCACTGCATATAAACAAATAAGTAAACAAAGGTCCATCAATAACTAACAAAAATAAAAAAAAACTTATAATAAACTAAATTATATAGAAATAATAAAAATAGAAAACTATCATGCTCTATAGTTTCTATAACATTCTTAACATTTAAAATTATTCACCCATTACATAATATAGAAGTTTAATTATCATTACAATTTCATTTGTAGCTGGGGCATAAATGTCACAGGATAATAAAAATTAAAACAGAGTATGTACTGTAAGAGAACTCTCCTTACTTTGTCAGAGAAGGGGTGTAATAAACGCTGTTTTTTCTCCTGTCATTTTCACTGTGGCTAGCCTGATTCAAATTATCAGTCTAACTGATAAGCCAAACCAGTAGTATTAAACAACTAACCCCCAAATAAAGGCACTTTTGCCTTGTTGTATACTACTCTCTCAAATTCCAAACCTTTCCTAGGCTAAGAGCAATTAATCTTCAATGTCTAGCTCACTGAAATGCCTACTTCTGGTGCCTACTACATGAGAAATATTATAAAATACCTTATTTCATCAGTGTCTGGTACTTTTGTGTAAGGCAGAATGGCTCGCACACGCCTTCTATCTTCTACTGGCTAGAAACAATTAAAAAAAAATAAAGATTTACACATAATAAATCATCTTTCCTTCAAAATCAAAAGAGGTATGTCCAAACAAAGTTACAGCCAATAAACTCCACATTATACACTCCATAGTATCATTCAAATTAATTTTTACTGACTAAATATTCAAAGGCTAAAAATGTTTGATGCTCTTGTTTTTATGTTTTTATGGAAATTCTCTCAAAAGTCTAACCAATATGTATTTTATCAGGTAATAAGAATGACTTTAATTTTAAGTAAACTATGTGCAACATATAAATTACCTTTCTGCCATGAGTAGAAGGTATTTCAACTTTTGCAGCAATTTCCCAATTAACACTATGAAATCATAATTATTCCATGTGTATTCAAAAATATTTGTGAGGCTATGAACATAATATTTTAAAAATGTATTACTTAAATACAAAAATTAAAGAAAAATACTTTTTTAAAAGTAGTTATTAGTTTTGTTCTGACATTATAACCAAAATTAAAATTTAATAACAAATACTTCTTGAATGATCAATATCATAAACTAAATGGGTAAAATCCATATTAAAGTGAAATGATAAAAGTTTCAAAGACATTTTAGTCAAGTTCTACTCGCCTCTGGTGGTGCAACTGGATAAAGTAGTTTTTCTCCTTTAAGCAAACAAGAAACGTGACTATAATAACCTATTAGGTCTGACAGTGAAGAAAAACGTCTTCCACCAATGTAGTAATCGCCACACATAGCAATAATCCTGTTTGGACAGGAAAAAAATACAGTATAACAATAATCTTTACAGCCAATTCTTTTTTCTTGTGGTTCTGGGGATGAAACCTAGGTCCTAGAACATTCCAGCAAGCACTGTACCACTGAGCTAAATCTCCAACCTCTAGAGTCAATTTGTAAGATCAAATTTAATAAAGAAATTATAAAACTATAAATTTTATATTCTTTTAAGTATATCCATTTTTAAAATATCATTTATTAATATCAATCATAGGCAAATTAATTAGGGTTATTTATTTTAAAAAACACATATATACATATGTATTTGATATGAAATACATATCAGACTTTAAAACTTCAATTATATAATTCAAATATCAAATGTCAAAAAATTCACTCTCTGCTATCTCCCCTTCATTTTCCATATTTAAGATTGAGTTAGCAATTTTAGTAAATTTTCTCTACCCAAAATTCACTCAAAGATATCTTGAAATTTATGAAATGTACCTCACCTAAGAAATTACTGTACTACCAAATATTAAATTATGTTATTGTTAAATTATGTAAAATTATGTTTTATATAAATATTATGTAAGAAGTATGACAGTACTCTTAAAGCTTATTTTAAAATCTAAACATCAAAGATACATGAATATTTTATAAGTTAACATTATAGGCAATAGATGGTATTTTTCAATTTCTCCCATAAAAATAAAAATGAGAAATTATATCCCATCTATGTATGATATATCAAAGTGCATAAATGCATTCTTCTGTCATGTAGAACTAATTAAAACAAATAAAAATTTGAAAAATAAAATAGAATAATATATGTAAACAAAATTACTTATATACACATATTTTGGTATCTGTACTTGAAAAATTATATACCTGTTTCACTGAAATGAATGTCTATAGATTTTCAGAACAGTGAAGCTAATTTTGCTTCTGTGTTTTGTTACTCTGTAGTCTTAAACATATACATTTCTTTTCTTTCAGCTTTAAACATTTTCAGAGTTTCTTTTTTTTAATTCTTTGTACTTTAAAACTAGTAAGTGTATTTGGGGATTAGTACAGTAATGATCAATAATCATGTTTTTAAGCAAAAAATGTAAATCTTTCAACAATGCCTATTCTAAACCACTGATTAAATCATTTAATTGAGAACAAGTTTTCCCCTCTATTACTTAAATATCACTGGGTCATTCACTTTTCAAAAGCAGGCATATTTATGAATACTACATCAAAATAACTATATTATGCAACCTCACAATAGGAATAAAGACTTACCTAAAATGGTTGACAACATTTGTTTGGCTAAGAAATGAAAGTACAAAGGATCCTGGCCTCCGATCACTCTCTCTTATAAGGTAGCTGCCAGACTTCCCTGCCTGCCTGAGGCGTTCTTCTGCTATAGTTCTATCAAGTTTTCCATGATACCACCTAGAGCAAAAAAGATAAAGAGATTAGAATAAAAATAGCAACCATAAAATTACTAAGTTGACTGAAAAAAACACCACAAATTTTAAATACCTACATGAAAGTTAAACACTTATATTTTACAAACATTTATTTACTCTGAACTAGTTATTACAACTTTAACTCAATGGTTCACCTCTTCTCAGTCTCTCTAAAAATATTCATTTACTCACTTTTAAGTTTGTTCTATAAACTCAGGTCCAATCATCACTTATACAAACCTCTTCTAGGACTGGGGTTGTGGCTCAGTGGTAGAGCTTGCCTAGCATGTGTGAGGTACTGGGTTCAATTCTCAGAACTGCATATAAATAAATAAAATAAAGGTCCATTAACAATTTTAAAAGAATTAAAAATTTTAAAAAGACTCTATTTTACCCATCTTCCTACCTCCAGGTTCATCTATTCAAATTACAAACACTACTGAAATCAATTAGAAAAATAAAACATGGATAAATGGAAATGATTTATGTACAACTAATCTATGTATTAAGGAACCAATACTTGACAAGGCACATGGATAGTATGAGAAAATCAAACGTTTTAGTCAAGTGTCCGTGCCCTGTGATAGGAAAACAGCTTTATGCTGTATAAAGGCTGCAGTTCCTTCGCTTTCTCTATCTCCTTTTTTCTTTTTTCCCTCTTCTCTTTTCTTCCTTCTTTCTTTCTTTTAGAGCTGAGGACTGAACCCAGGGATGTTTACCACTGAGCTACATCCCCATCCCTTTTTATTCTTTAGTTTGACATAGGGTCTCACCCAGTTGCTCAGGGCCTTGCTAAATTGCTAAGGCTGGCCCATGGAACCTGGCATCCTCCTTCTCCCACCTCTGGAGTCCCTGGGATTACAGAGGTACACCACCACACCCAGGCTGCTGTTCTAATTGCTTATTTCTAAATGAAGCTGATTATTCCCTTTGATTCTAACATGATCTACTCCATGACCATATATTTGAACACAAATTCCCAAGTTTATTTTTTAAAAAATGTGGGGAATGAATAGCACCTTTGTCCCTTTAAGCTATCAGATATTCTGATTAAATGACTGTCTATAACTAAACCATCCAGGCTTTCAATCTATACCTATAAAATCCTCATGAATCCATATAAACAGAAACATACTTAGAAATAGACTGAAACTGCTATATGGGCATGGAAAGTAAACCTATAAATTAATTATGAAATATTCTTACATTTTTATATGCTAAGCTTATCCTTATGTATTGGTAGTCTCACTTATTAAGAGGAAAACCAAAAATACAATGCAAGAAAGCTTAAGGAATAAATAACTGGGTTATATATGAGAGCCTTAACCCAATGAGCAACTAATAATAATAATAATAATCCCTGATGGGATTATTTGAGCTGTAACTAGGTAACTAAAGACAGGTACTTCATGGTTAGAAGAGGTGGGTACCTAGGGGCTGCCTTTGGGGTATATATTTGGTATCTGAGTGGAGTCTCTCTCTGCTTCCTAATCCATCATCATGTGAGATGCTTCCCTCCACCACACTCTTCCACCAGGACGTTCTGCCTCACCTCCAGCCCTGAGGAATGGAGGCAACTGTCTATGGACAGGACCTATGAAACCGTGAAGTCCCAAATAAACTTTTCCTCCTCTACAATTTTTCTGATGAGATCTTTTAGTCACAGCAGCAAAAACACTGACTAAAACATGAATAGTAAATAAAACTTTTATAATACTCTATAAGCCTGCTATAATGAAAGATTATTCTTTTTTTAAAAAATATTTATTTATTTGCTTTAGTTGTACACAATGCGTTTTTATTTGTATGTGGTGATGAGGATCGAAACCCGGGCCGTGCACATGCTAGGCGAGCGCTCTACCGCTAAGCCACAATCCCAGCCCTGAAAGATTATTCTTGACTAGTTTGTTTTTTAAAAAAATAAATCCAAAAACACAAAATTTAGAACTTCTCAAAAGAATTATTTTGTTTTCTTCTAAAAACAAGCCTATTTATTTAGAGGCCTGTGCATAAGATTGCAAATAAAATAATGAGACAATCATACTGTCATTATACCCTAATAAGAAAAACCTAATTATAAACTTGTTCATACAGAGAAAGAATGGAAAACACAATCTCTTATTATGTCATTATCATTAATGTGATTGACAAATTAAATTTTACTTTCGAGAGCTATTTTATTTTTATCAATTTTTTTACTTTAAAAGGAAGAGTTAAGACTAGAAATAGCCAGGTGTGGTGGTACACCCTGTAATCCCAGTGGCTCAGGAGGCTGAGGCAAGAGGATCACAAGTAGCCTCAGCAAAAGCAAGATGCTAAGCAACTCAGTGAGACCCTGTCTCTAAATAAAATACAAATTAGAGCTGGGCGCGGTGGCGCACGCCTGTAATCCCAGCACTCTGGGAGGCTGAGACAGGAGAATCGCGAGTTCAAAGCCAGCCTCAGCAATGGCGAGGCACTTAGCAACTTAGTGAGACCCTGTCTCTAAAATAAAATACAAAAAAGGGCTGGGGATGTGGCCCAGTGGTCAAGTGCCCCTGAGTTCAATCCCTAGTACCACAAAAAAAAAAAAAAAAAAAAAAAAAAAAAAATTAGGGCTGGGGGATATGGCTCAGTGATTGAGTGTCCCTGAGTTCAATTCCCAGTATCCACCCCCCACCCCACCCCCCAATAAAGAAGACTAGAGATCACTAAAGGTCCCTTTCAAGAGTTCAATTTTAATGACATATGAACACAGAAGTTTGAAATTTCAGGCTAGAAACTTATTTAATTGTGAAAAGTATGAGACATTCTTAGAATATAAAATACAGTTTTTTAATTACCTAATGCTGTGGACATATCCCACAAAACAGATTTATACATCAAAGGAAGACAAAATTAAGAAAAATTTTAAGCAGGACATTATTTCTGTTTACTTAAAAATTTGTTAAATTTCTTCTGTGTTTAAGGCAAAATATTAAGATTAAAAGATTTTATTTAATCTCCACTTTGTAAATTTATCATGAGATAATACAAAATTTCACGGAGTATTATTACACAATTTGCGACTTTCATTACATTTATGTATGTGAACATTTTAGCATTCAAATGGGTAATCAGGGCTGGGGTCTGGACTCAGTGGTAGAGTGCTTGCCTGGCAAGTGTAAGGCACTGGGTTCAATCCTCAGCACCACATAAAAATAAATAAATAAAATAAGGTATTGTGTCCATCTACAACTAAAAAGAATATTTTTAAAAAATGGGTAATCAGTTCAAAACAGACATTAATTTAAACAACTTTATTTCCTAAATATTGTTGATTTCATTTTATGCCAAAAGTATGTAACACCAGAGAAACAAAATAAAATATGTCAATTCTTGATTATGACAATAAACTTCAATTAAGTTATCCAACAATCATCTTCTGACATATATGTAATTGATCGGCTCCTCAAAAAGTTCTAAAATATCTGAATACTACAAACCTCTGGCTTTACTGGGAAAACCAAATAAATTTTAAGTATGAGAATTTTAATTATCTTTATTGTTTACTTCAAATTATCATGGTGAATCCTAGCAACAAGAATATTTTAAATGCCTCTGCCCCAGATACTTGTAACTGTTTTTTAATATTTATTTTTTAGTTTTAGGTGGACACAATATCTTTATTTTTTATTTTTATGTGGTGCTGAGGATCAAACCCAGTGCCTCATGCATGCTAGATGAGCGCTCTACCACTGAGCAACAATCCCAGCCCTTGTAACTTATTTTTAAAAGCAGAAAAAGCACTTTAAACTAAATTGATACATTGTCTTTATCCCATTTAAATCAGAAATCAAAATAATAGTTAACATATTAGAGCCGGGCGCGGTGGTGCACGCCTGTAATCCCAGCACTTTGGGAGGCTGAGGCAGGAGGATCTCGAGTTCAAAGCCAGCCTCAGCAATGGCGAGGCACTTAGTAACTCAGTGAGACCCTGCTTCTAATAAAATACAAAAAAAAAAAAAGGGCTGGGGATGTGGCCCAGTGGTCAAGTGCCCCTGAGTTCAATCCCTGGTACCAAAGACAAAAAAAAACAACAACAAAAAAAATATTATATTTTTAAAAGTCACCTAAATTGCACATAGCAATATGATATGCAACTAAAACAAATATTTTACAAATTACAGTGAGGTAGGATTTAATTCAGACATTTCAAAGATTTATAGAACCCAAGTAAATTTCTATATAAATTAAAACCTAGGCCTTGGTTTTACTCAAAAACAATATTTCTCAATCTTTTTTCATCCATAAATCTCTTTTTTATAAACATTCAAGAGATTCAGAGTCCCTAAGGTAGAAGCAGTTCCTCATAATCATATTTTCTATTGAACTCCAGAAGCCAAAAAAATTTGCTACTTTTAACTTTCTTATATCTATAATACAATTTTATTTTCAGTATAAAATGATATGGAATATTGCTTTTCAAAACACATCCCCAATAACAAAGATATGATACTCCCCACAAATGGACAGTTCCCTTGGGTATCTGTCTAAAATATTCAGTTTAAAAAAAAAAAATGCTAGGCTTTCTGCCTTTGCAAACAGTTATAACAGCAGCATTACAAAGAAATGAAAGAAAACATTTAATCAACCCCACTTGTGTCCAAGTGTTTACAGTTGAGGCCTTATTATATCTCTTTTAAGGGTAACTTGCTGGTGGCTGTTTTCAAATAAAGTTGTGGGGAGATTTCAATTAAGATCCAGAATATTTAAAACTTCAAACACAGGCAAAAGTGCTATATTGGAAAATCAGGATATTTTGAGTATAACATGAGATTACTAAAATAATGGCAAGCCCAATCACCTAAACTTTACAAATCTGCTTACATTTATGGCAGCTGTAACTCAAGAGATAGGAATAATTTTGAAAAATGCTTCCTGAATGGGGAAAGAAGTATTAAATCATAAAACATAATGATGCAAAACAAATTATTTAGTTTAACTTTCTTGCTGTTGTTTAAAAAAAAAAAAAAAGTGTCCACAGAGTTCTGATCTTTGAGGGCTATTATGCATGTCTACAAAGAAAATGAAAATAGTTTAGGCTAATACAACTCAAAGAAGGATGGTTATACTAACAGCCCCTAAATTGTTCTAAAAGAAACTAAATTGACCAATAGAGGACCAAGACTTACTAGAAACGAAATGTCAGGAAGTTTCTTCAAAGAAATGGGGAGACTATATATTTTTATTCATCAGTACTATCACTTGTAAAATAGGGAAAATGACTTGATTCAACTTCAGTATAAATTAAATACTCATTATAAACTCCTTTCAAAAAATACAAAAACAAAAAATATCACATATGCTCTGGAGTATAATGGTTAAGAGTATGGACTGAAACTTTCCATCACAGCTCTGCCACCTACCTGTTGCAAATTACTTAATCTGAGTTCCAGTTTCCTAATTTATAACAGGATATATGATAATAGTGTCCACCTCATTAAAGGTTGGTGACATTACAGGCTGAGAATCTATAATAATCCAAAAATCTAGAATCCAAAACACTTTGAAATCCAAAACTTTTGAACATTGCTGTGACACTCAAAAATTTTCAGATTTTAGAACACTTCAGACTTTGGATTTTGGATGAGGAATGATCAACCAGTAAATTCAAAACCTGAAAAACTTCAAAATCTGACAAAAAATTCTAGTCCCAAGCATTTCAGATAAGGAATATTCAACCTGTATTATTCTACAAGCTAATACATATAAAGATGGTTAGATGAGTGGCTAATATATAGCAAAAGCCCACTAAACATTAACTTAATTATTATTAAACCAATATCAAGGGGGGATGAAGGGCACTAAAGGTTATAAAACTGAATGTGTAACATTATAAATGAAAATCTCAGATCTTATGACTGCTACCTAAAGATGATCAAACTGGAAATCACCTTAAGTCCTAATTATCTTCCTATTTTCCAGTCTTGCTTACTGTCCATTTAATTTTGGGAAAAGAAGAAACTAATCTTTGTTTCTATGAGAAAACTACTTTCAAAACTGGTTTTTGAACATCACAGATTACACATAATAATTTAATTAGGGCGGGATGTACCATCATATTCATAAACTAGAAATTCTTCCATTTGTCTTTGCAATTCCACAAGAAAAACCTTAAATAGCCATACTGTTTTCCCAAGTGCATATATTCTTTGGAGAGATGGCAAGGATGATATGTATTTTAACTGTTGTGACTTAAATTTGTCTAATATAACACTTTAATTAAAAAAAAAATCAATGTCTTCCTTCCTATTTTAAAAATAAATTCTCCTTCTTTTTTTGTGTCTCTTTTAAGAAAGATGGGGAAAAGAAACAGTAAGTTCAAGAAGTAAATACCTATTCCCTTAGCTAGTTTTGCAGATTTTTGTCAAGAAATCTTACAGGTAGATATGGAGTCCCTGATTTCATTTTATTAGAAAGACAAGTTAATTTATCTAAGATATCATAACATCCAAAATAAAACTACACATAACATAAATTAACAATAAAAGAGACACCTTAGATAAGGTGTAGGAATCGTTTTACTTTGAAATGTCAAATCACATTAATAGTCTTTATTAATGTGTGCCATGTACTCTGGAGTACATCTGAGAAGCCAGAGGATACTTGTACTTTTTAATATGTCTTACCTGATCAGAAATAATAGATAAATCTATACAATGAAAAAGCAACCGATGTGAATATAAACACTTAATTCAAACTGTATAGTAATTTAAAACCAACCTGACGATCCTAAATGGAAACTGTCTACCACAGTAGAAAACAACTAAAATAATGCTAAATATCTACAGACTTGCTTTTTAATAAAAAGGAAAATAAATTGAACTTCCCAACTGATCGTTTTTACTTTCTAATAATATGTTCTTCCTTTACTTACATTACTGGTAGGCACCAGGTTTTTGTTGTTATTACATATTGAACCCAGGGTCTCACCCATGAGTACTGTATCACCAAGCTACACCCCCAGCCTTTTTTAAAACTGTACTTTGAGATAAGGTCTCCCTAAACTTCCCAGGGCTAGCCTTAAACTTACCATCCTCCTGCCTTGGCCCCCCAAGTAGCTGGGATTATAGACGTGCCCCACCCGCCCCCACCACTGCTGACACCAGAGTTCTTATAGAGAAACATATATGCAGAATTCCAACTGCTAGGAAATTTCCTCTCACATGAATCAGGTGGTTGTATGCCTGATCATAAAGTTCTTCTGTAACTCTCAAAACCAGATTTTCTTATACACACTTATACATGTCTTTTCTGAAATTAAACTGATTATTTCAGGCTAATGTACAAGTATATATTTGCTGACTAAATCTAAAGCTTCCATATTTCCTTTTTAACAAACAATTCCTATAATCTTATAGACTAAGCTAAAGGTAAAGAAAAATAGTAGGAGGCAAAGATTTTCTCCCATTCCGTAGGCTCTCTCTTTATGCTCTTAATCATTTCCCTTGTTGTGCAGAAGCTTTTTAATTTGAAGCCATTCCACATATTCATCCTGGTTTTATTTCTTGAACTTTAGGAGTCTTGTTAAGGAACTTGCTGCCTGTGTCAATATGTTGGGAGTGTTGACCCAATGTTTTCTTCTACCAGTTGCAGTGTTACTGGCCTATATTACTTGGCTATTCTGGATCTTTTTTCCTTCCATACAATTTTAGAATTGTTTTCTCTGGTTCTGTGAAAAATGTCATTGGATCTTTTCCAGCTATTCTTCCAATAAGAAATTAATATCCAGAATATGTAAAGAACTCATAAAACTTAACACTCCCCAAATAACCTGATCAATAATGGACAAATGATCTAACCAGACATTTCTCAAAAAACAAATACAAATGGCCAGCAAATATATAAAAAAAAATTCAACATCCTCAGCAATCAGAGAAATGCAATCAAAACCACAATGAGATTTTATCTCACTGCAGTTAAAATGGCAACCATCAAGAATATAAATAATAAGAAATACCAGCAAGGATGTAGGCAACCATCAAGAATACAAATAATAACATTGCTGGTAGAACTATGAATTAGTACAACCTTGAAAGCAGTATGGAGATTCCTCAGAAATCTAGGAATGGAACTACCACATGACCCAGCTATCCCACTCCTTGGAATTATCCAAAAGAACTACAATCAGCATACTACAGTGATACAGCCACATGAAATTTCATAGCAGCACAATTCACAATAGCCAAATTATGGAACCAGCTCAGATGCCCCTCAATAGATCAATCGGTTAAGAAAATGTGGTGTATATATATACAATGGAGCTTTACTCAGCCATAAATAAGAATGAAATAATGGCACTTATTGGTACATGGGTACATCATACTATGTGAAATATGCCAGACTCAGAAAATCAAGGGTCTAATGTTTTCTCTTATATGCAGAAGCTACAGCAAAGTAAGGAAAAGAGAGTAGTTGGAGAAGGAATCAGATATCATAAAGCTATTGGGAACAGGGGCTGGGGCTATGGTTCAGCAGTAGAGCACTCGTCTCGCATGTGTGGGCCCCTGGGTTTGATCCTCAGCACCACATAAATAAAATAAAGGTATTGTGTCCACCTACAACTAAAAAAAATTTTTTAAAAAAAGATAATGGGAACATCAGTGGAATAGAAGAAGCAGATCAAGAGGGAAGAAGGAGGGATGGGAAAGGGAAGAAAATAAAGAATAAATTTAACAAAATCATACTATAGACATAAAAACATCACAGTAAATTCCACCTTTATGTATAGGTATAAAATAAAAAATAAACAACTGAAAGGAAGGTTAGTAGAGTAGTAGGAAAACAGGGGGAGGGAAAGGGGTAGGTGAGGGGGAACTGGGGACTGAAAGAGAGTAAATAAAATTCCATGAATGTACGATTGTGTCAAATTGAACTCATCTGTTATGTATAATAATAATGCACTGAAGAAAATTTTTAAGGAATACAAATAACAATAATTGCTAGTGAGAAAGTGGAAAAGGTACATATATTTCATTAGTGGCCTTGCAAATTAATACAACCACGTTGGAAAGCAGTATGGAGATTCTAAAAAAAGACTAAAAATGGAACCACAACTCCTTTGTATTTATCAAAGAAACTAAAATCAGCATATTATAATGATACATGCATACCAATGTTTATAGCAGTACAATTCACAATAGCCAAGTTATAAAACAAGCCTAGGTGCTCATCAACAAATAGATAATGAAAACTTGGCATATATACATAACAGACTTTTACTCAGCCATAAAGAAGATTGAAGTTATATCATTTGCCAGTAAATGGATGGGAACATCATGATAACTAAGAAATTCTGTCAAGGGTCGGAAGTTCTTTCTCATATGTTGAAGCTGGGGCTGGGGTGGGGTGGGGGAATAAAAAAATAAAAGAGGGCAGAATCTCACCAAAATAGATTTTGGGGACCAATCTGGACTCATTTGGAAGACCAATAGAGAGAGTACAGGAAGGGGACCAACTGGGAGGGAGGAGGGGAGGCATGGGGAAGTACTAGGGAACAAAATTCACCAAATTATGCTATGTTCTTATATGAATATACCACAACGAACCCCACTACATATATATAAGGACAATGCAGTAATTAAATAACAACAATAATAATAGAAGGGCATAAGCATATTAGCAGGAGGGAGGAAGAAAGGGAAAGTACCAGGGAATGAGATTGATCAAATGATATTATAGGCATGTTCAAAGATGGCATAATGAGCCAGGCGCGGTAGCGCACGCCTGTAATCCCAGCACTTGGGAGGCTGAGGCAGGAGAATCAGGAGTTCAGAGCCAGCCTCAGCAATGGTGAGGCACTTAGCAACTCAGTGAGACCCTGTCTCTAATAAAATATAAAAAAGGGCTGGGGATGTGGCCCAGTGGTCAAGTGCCCCTGAGTACAATCCCCAATACCAAAAAAAAAAAAAAAAAAAAAAAAAAAAGATGGCATAATGAATTCCACTATTATATATAATTATAATTTGCCAATAAAAATTTTTTAATATTAAGAAAAAGAAACTGACATCTTAAAATGAAGAGAAAATTAAAGAAAATTCATATTATAATGACTTCTCATATCACTATGGATAGAGACTGAAATTAGGTTACTGGTAAATTCACTTGAACATCAACTAGTCTAAGCAAAATAAGTATATAGTCACCCCTAAGCCAACTGTGTACATTACTTAAACTTGAGAAGAAATACTTGTATGTATATGTTGGATATTCTTGATATGTTCAAGGCAGGTATCAAGAGTATGAGTGTGTGTGTGTGTATACATACACATGTGTGAATGTATTTATGTGTCTCAGACCAAATTACTTAAAGGTTAAGAGCACAAATACATTTTCTTTTTTGAATTTTTTTAGTTGTAGATGAAAAATTAATAAATTTTATTTATTTTTTTGTGGTGCTAAGGATCAAACCCAGTGCCTCATACATGCTAGGCAAGTGTTCTACCACTGAGCTACAACCACAGCCCCCAGAAATACACTTTCTTTTGCAACAGACAACATATTTACAGAGTCCAAAAAGAGGTTTTGTTTTTGAGGAAGTATTTCTAGAGAAATAGCACTGTCCTATTATGTTCTATCCACCCAAAATTAAGTCAGATAAAAGACTAATATCAAAATTGAGAATCAATGTAATCCATGTGTTAGACAAACATTTGTACTGAAATTCACTCAACAAAGATTGCACCATTTTTCACTACCTGTTAACTCCCATCACCCTAGAAAGATAATGAAAAACAGAAAAAAAAGTCACACTTCTCAAAAATATTATGCAGTAATCAAATGTTGAAAGAGAGAGAGAGACAGAGACATAGAAATAGTACACCACCACATAGCAGAAAGTTAAGATCAGGTCCTACATCACATCTTCTGATCTCTTATATCTGTGTACTTTGAATCCTTAAAAAGAAAACTGTTGATTTTTACAGTTCAGTTTTTCTTAGAACTTCAACAATTACAGTGTCATACTACTCAGCATATGAAGACAGGGCAAGGAAATGACTTATAACCATCTGGTCCAATGCACTTGATATAATCCTTTATTTAAAAAGAAAAAAATTATTTTTCTTGCTTGACAATGTTCAATCTAAAACTTTGCAAAGTATACTGGTTCATTAGCTACCTAACGCAACTAAAACATCTCTTAACCTTTATTTTAAGACATATCTTTAAACAATTGAACTTGAAGGCTAAAAACAAATTTAATGTAACTTTTTTTTTTTTTTTTTTTTAAGATAGGGTCTTGGTAAATTGCTGATACTGGCCTTGATAAAGGGATCCTCCTACCTCAGCTTTCCCAGTAGTGGGGATTACAGACATGGGCCACAGGCTCCTAACAGTATCTTTTATTTAATCCATCTCCAAAAAACTATATGCCACTCATTATGCCTTATTGTAAAAATACAGCATCAAACACTCTAGAGCACTATAACATGGAAGTTTATAATACAGAGAGAATACAGACAAAACAAGCTATTACAATCTGATGTAATAAGCAGTAGGGTGCAGAGGCACATAGAAAACACCTGTCTCAATCTCAAGATTTTTTTTTTAGTATATACTTCTTGACAAAAGCAGATGTATAAACCAAAACGTATAAGATTAGTGACAACTTACTTGGAAAAAGTAAAGAATTGAGAAGGTAGGTAAGAATAGCACAAGAAGAGAGAAATTCACAGACAAAAAAAAAAAAAAAGTTTATTGATTTATCGACAGATATATGAATACAACACTTTAAACATTCAAAGTATACCTTATAAACCTAATTATCATTTATGAGGAAATGGAAAGAACATAAGCTTTCAAATTAGAGATTTATAATCTTGCTAAATTTCTTTCAGTTCCTCATTCAGAAATATAGCTCACAGAACATTTTAAAGTTCAAAATATTTCAGACCTACCTTCTAAAGTGGTCTCAGCAACAACCCAATTAGGGGTGTGAAGGATGGACATTATCTACTCTAACACTCAAACTTCTCCAAAATGTTTATTATTTTCTTGAACGTACCCTGTATCCCAAACAAATTATATTTATTCATTAAATGATGAATTTTTAAAGCACTTACTATAGTGTGTCAGGCATGTTTTAAACATTAGTTTTCTCCCTATATGCCTTCTCATTTTTAATAAATGAAAGTGAAAAAGTTATGATTCACTCAAAGGTCATCCTAAAATTAAGACATTTCCTATGGACTTCAATTCAAACTATAACCTCTATGAAGATAATTTCCAAATTTCCCTCTCTAAATCTGACTTCCTTTCTAAGCTCCAGAGTTAAGTCGCCTGTTAAGAAACTTCACCTTGAGAATATAGCTGCATCTAAAAAACTGTAACCTCTGCTCTTCTTCTTTACTCATTCATATTTTTAATGGCCACTAGCATCCTTCCTAGTGCCAAACTCAAAATTTCAAAATCAACTGATTATTTCCCATCTCCCTAACCATAAAGCTACTGCCCACTTACAGACTGCACTTACAACTTCATTCAGATTATTCCTCAATTTTCCATTTCTTCATGGATTAATTTAGGCACTCTTTCCTTTTCATACTGCTTCCATCCTTTCTGAAACTATGTGAATAATGATCAGTTTTATTAAGGAGGAAGATTATCCTTTCCTTAAAAACAGAAGAAACAAAAAGAGAATGGGTAAAGAGATATTATTTGCAATCCTGGAAAAGGCCAAATATATAATTGCTTGAAGGCAAAAAGTAGAGAAAATTATTTTGAGATGAAATTTCTTTGAATGAAGAAACCTCAGTCTAATTCTAGTTTAATTTTTTAAGGTCTCAAATAAGCAAAGGGATAAATGAACTTGAAAATACTCAATTCTCAATATTCAACTCTCTCAATAAAGTAGTAGTCAAGGACATGAAGAAGGGAAGTAGGCCTTCCGCAGTATGTTAAACTGCCAAGGAAACCCAAAAAAATACATTAGAAGTCTGGAAAATATAAACAAAAGGTCTGCAGAGCCACTTTAAAGGCACCGAAAAAGTTAGCACAAATTTGTAGAATCCAAGTAGTACATTCAGGTAACTTTTCCCCAGAAACTCAGCCTCTTTGACATTGTAAAGTAGTATTAATTCCAAAGATCATTTCCCACATGGAAGATGAAGTTAGTCCATAGTTACCAGAAACCAGCTTTACATCTATAATAGTGGCTTTGATTGTTTATGTGCAGAAGTTCCCCAAAAACAGGGGGAAACATAGGATGCTAAAAACAAATACACCAAGAATCTTGCAACTTTCTTACTCCAACACTCCACATTCCAGTCAGTTCTTAATCCATGTAAGACAGGTCTAGAAATCTCAGAGAAGAAAGACATTCAGAGTGAAAAGGAATTGCTGAACTCTTGTTCAGCTTGTCTTTTCAAATAAATAGAAATGGTCTCAAAGCATTCTAGCATACAGAAGGTAAATATTAATAGCTGTCTGGAATTTATCCACAAAATGTCAGTTTACATGCAGATTTAAACATTTACTGTCTATATTTTAATAAACTTCTAAAATTCTAAATTCCAAGGAAGTCATATAAAAGTATTATAATTTCAAACAACTTTCAATAATAGAAATCAAGTACCAGTCTACATATTAATTTTTAAAAATTAAAAATTCTTTTACCTATAGTGTACTCTACTGTAAAAGAAGAGTTAACAGACTGTTATTCTCAAGTCACTATTTCTCATTTGCTACATAAAGTGATACAAACAACAATTGTTCAGTCCTCTTCTATATCAAGCATTATTACATGAGGGGTTTTTGTTTGTTTGCTCTGTTGTTCTTGTTTTGGGTTTGTTTTTATAATGCTATGAATTTAACCCAGAGCCTTTCATGTGGTAGGTAAGCACTCTAGCACTAAGCTCTATCACCAGTCATTTTTCTCCCCATTTATTTTGAGACAAGGTCTTACTAAGCATCCCAGGCTGGCCTTGAAATTGTGATCCTTTTGCCTCAGCCTCCCAAGTAGCTGGAACTGTAGGAGTATACCACTATGCCTAGTCCAACATGAGATATTAAATAGTACTCTCTATGCTATATTTACTCCAGATTAGTTGTTCTCTGAAATTCCCCAAGCATACATAATAGCTTTCTGCCTATACCATTAATAGCAGCTGTGATATGATTTTATATTCATTTTGAAGAGTAAATAAGACATCTAAAATAATATAACCATTTTAATATAAAGCCCTTTGTATTTTAAATAATTTGGAAACACTCTGCCATGATCCCAAATGTATTCCAAAAAGTGTATTTAAGGGGGGTTTTGTTTAAGAGCTCCAAAACAAAGGGGAGTATCACTTATATAACCTAGGTCACAAATGTGTTATTCTTTTTATCCAGTGTCATGATAAAAAGTGTTCAACAATGTAAATCATTTCTAACTCTTCCATCAACTTTAAAGACAGTACTGCATTTCTAACAGCTGCTGAATCTTTCAATCTGGATATCTCAACTAACAATTCAATCCAACACATTAAAAAAGTGACCTCACAAAAAAAAAAAATTAAAAAAAGTGACCTCATATTCTTCCCACAGCCTTCCTCTTCTACTTTTTATCTTTGACATTTACATCAATCCAGTCACCCAAGCTATTAGAATATCTACCGCTGTTTTATAAGATAAAAAAAATACATCTAATTCAATATACTGCAAACTTCTCATGAGTTTATCTTACTCCTCTGTCCTATTTCCCTCATATTCAATCAGTCAAAAAGTCTTTTTAGCAATCCCACCTTCTCAATGCTCTTTCTTCCATCCTATCTTTTCCTTTTTCTGTCAATATCCTTCCTCATCATGTCCAGTAGTAATTCCCACAAAAGATATTCCAGCTTACTGGTTGTCTATCTCTTTATACACCTGTAATGTTCTAATATTATGGCTAAGCCTTAAATCACAAATCAAAAGCTGAACTAGTCCCACTGCTTATAAAATGAAATCCATAGTATTCATTCAGTAATCTTTATGACTTGGCCAGTTTCCACTGGTCTACTTGACACTTCTTCAACATACCAATCATGCACTTTCAATCTTCTATCCCTTTGATCATGCTATTCCTTTAATCTGAAATGTCCTTATTGCCATCTCTTTGCCTAAAGAAATTCATCTCATTATTCAGTGCCTAGCTAAAGTGCCATGTTCTTCACTGTTCACAATTAATCTTATATCATGTCCCTTGCTTAGTTCTTTTTGGGGAGATGTTTTTTCTTTCTGTTAGTCATTTTTCACCACTAAATCAAAAGGTACTTGAGGACACTGGGAACATGGTAAATCATTTTCACAATTCTCTATCACCTGGCAAAATGCCATGAAAACAGTAGCCCTTGCCTACACATAAATTCTAAAGTCATAATCCCTACATTATCTAGTCAAATTTAAAAATCTCTTGTGTTCTCTGACTCAAACTATTTCCCCAGCCTGCATAGTCTTCCCATCCCACTGTAGAGATCTTTAAATTTTCCCTCCAAAGAATAATTACACCTACAAGTAGAGTAAAAATTCAACTTCTCAATTATATCAGCTAAAGACTACCTTTGCCCAAAGTAATGCTTAAATCTAAAATGTCTTCTGATCACCCCAAATTTCACTGAAGAAAAAAATGTGGTAGAAATATCACTCACTTAGACACTTTGAACTCCCCAACTTTGAACTCTAATATTTGTAACCAGTACAACTTAAAACTGAGAAAATTTAAAACGTTTTAGACAATTTAAAAATAAATTTTAAAACAACAGATGATGGCGTTATTGTTACTATGGATAATATATTATTTGTGAAAAACATTTTCATAAACAAAATTATGTAAAGAGTACATTCTGCACAACTCTTTAATATCTAACTTAACGACAGCTAGATTTTCATATCCATGTCTGCATTTAATCTGTTGCTGTGTTTTGTTTCACAATACATAAAGATATAACCTAACATAGTTACTTTTAATTTGGATGAAATGTTCAATCTGACCATACTTAAAAACATCTATACTCCATTCCATTAAATCCATGGGTCTGTCATTTACTTATACATATTTCGTAGCATTATGCAATGGTCATTTGAAAAATATTGGTTTAGGGCTGAGGTTGTGGCTCAGGGTAGAGCACTTGCCTCGCACATGTGAGGCACTGGGTTCAAACCTCTGCACCACATAAAAATAAATAAACAGTGTTAAAAAAAAAAAAAAAAGAAAGAAAGAAAGAAAAATATCGGTTTGCTGAGCTATGTAGATTTTCCAGATAGAAAATTTACAATTTTCATTTCATTTACAATACCAAAGCATCACATTCCTTATATCATTATTACTCAAATACTGGATATTCCAAAGAAAGGTTTGGCTCTAGCCCAAGTCATGGGAGTTAGCATTTAAGCCTTTGAAATACTCTACTTAATAAGAATGCTTTTGTTTACTGGGAGCCTTGATCCACACCAGACAGTTTATGCTAACAATGTGATTTATGATGGGGTCCTTGGTCCACTCAAAATCAGTTTCACATCTGGTGTCAAAATGATGGGAGTAACAAATGTAAGTTAGTAACATAAACCACACGGGTGCTTCCGGCCCACATAATCAAGCTCCAATTAAAATACTAGACACCAAGAGTTAGGTGTGTTTTCCTGGTTGTAGATATTGCATTAATATTGTCACATTTTTGCTGCAAAATTAAGCATGTCCATATGACTTCAGAAGAACAGGAAAACTGGAAGCTTTTATCTAGTCTTTGCTGAACTCGGCCCTATGCAGCTTTTGGCCATTACTGATTTTAATCTATTTTTACTATAATAATAATAATACTTTACTTAGGTAATAGTTTATCAAACTATTACTATAACTACTCTGTTCTGTTAGTCCTGTTAGCAAATGAATAAACCTGAATGGACTTCCAAAAAAAAAAAAAAAAAAAAAATCAACTTCACAGAAAATTCATTAAGTATGAAGTTCCTAAATTCTTGGTTGCAGATAAAACGTTTCCAAAATTCTAATTTTGCTTGAAATTATCAAATACCATCAGTTCTTTTTCAAGAAAAAGTCATGTCAAATACTCAAGTCTTAAATACCACTTTGTCAGTCATTCTTCAATGTGAATCTAGTGATCCATAAAATAAGTGGCTAGCTCAGCTCTCAACTCAAATCAACAAAATCGTATAATTGCTTTTCCTCAAGATGTTACACCTCTACATGCAGTTATATGTATTTTCCTTTTCAATACACAGAATATTAAGCAGACATACACTCCAAGATTGCAACTTAATAAATTAATAATATTTACTGTTCCATCAAAGACCCCCCTTAGATTGAGACTGGCTTTTTTTTTCTTCTCTTTTCCAAAGTATGTGGCAGCAAAGAATATGATGACTGATCGTACAACAAGGTGTCACTGTATGAATTTATAAGAAGGCCACAGAAATTTTACCTCATCACTTTGTACCACCAGAACAAATGTCAAGAATGTGAAAATGACAAATTATGCCTTACTATTATAAAATTTATTTGACTTTATGAATATCTTGAAAGAATCTCAGGGAACTCCAGGATTTGGAATAGTCTAGTGAAAGTAGACTAAATAAGACTCAATTGCAAGAAAGCTATTCCAACTATTCTTTTGAATAGTCTATCTGTCAGCTTTCACACAAAAGACACAACCATCTTCAATAATATAACCAAAATTTTAATTTAATTCCTTCCCTTCTATTTCGTTAGGCCAAGCCCACCAAGCTTCCACTAGTTATGGAATTTCTGGTTATCATTGCTTTTAAATAAGATCAATTCTATTGTAAGAAATAAGCATAGAAATTTTGGAAATAAATTATTTCCGTGTAATTTATTAATTCAACACACATTACATTTTATTGATATATTTCAGATTTTCTTAAGTAATTCTTAGCTTTGGCAGCATTCTTCTTACAAACATTTTAATGATCCGTTCCAGTCTCTTCAAATTACTAATTTTCCCTAACTAAATCATGGAATTCTTTTAATTTTTCTTTAATGCATGGAATTATTTAAAATCCTTTAAAATTCTTTTGTAGTTGATGGTTTGCTATGTTTGTTATCTTTAATATAATTTCAGCAATTACTTAGGAAAGTCTTACAAATAACTCTAAGTTATTCACAAAGAAACTTCAAAATAGACAAGTATTAAAAAAAAAAAAAACTTAAAAAAAAAAAATAAAACCACCTAATTACCACCTACTTGATCTTCAAACTCAACAAGCTCCTTGACATCACTTGTCACAGTCCACAACCTAATCTGTTCTCTGGTTAAGACTATATATCTCTTCTTCCCCTAAAATGCTACCCAACAGGTAGCAGATCTTTCCACTAGTATGTACACATCAATCCTAGAAAAGAACTGTATCACATATAAAACCGTGATGTATAATGGGAAGCACATCACAAAAGTATTCAGTAAATATTGCTGCAACAACACTCATGCTCAAAAAATAATCAACTTATATTCTAAAACCATACCAAATATAAACACCAATTGAGGAATTATATTTATCAAACTATAAAAATGTTTCTATGTAAAATATTGGTATATACAAAAATATTTTGCTTAACAGATAAAAACAAAAAATAACAAAAAATCTGACAATACAAAAAGTATATCAAAATAGAAGTAGGAAGTGCACGTGTACTCACTATAGTGCAATATCATAGGATTAGATAAAGCTTAATTATTAAAGATCAAGGTAAATAAATTATGTATACCCAATAGAAAACTGTGTAGCCATTTTAGAGATTAAAATAATTCAAACATACATAAATATACAAACAATGCCTTCAAGTCTATGCATAAAAATTTCATTTAGTGAGTCCTATCTTGACTATCCTCTCTTCTGGCATTGCCAATACCCCTTTATTCTTTTGTTGTTTGTTTTCTTTTTTGCCATAGTATTTATTACCTTTTATATTCTATACAATTTTTCCTTTTATGATATTTACTGCTTTTCTTCTTCTGACAAAATATAGCCTACAAGGAAACAGGTATCTTCATCTATTTATTCATTCATCCTAAGCATCTAGAGTACAGCCCAGCATTAAATTAGGAAAAAAATCATCTGCTAAATAAACGTACAAAAAAGTGGCCAGGAGTTGACCATAGAAAGTATACTTGGGGAACTGAGAGTCAATAAAAGAAGAAGAGGATCTTTTTTAATTAAAAAATACATATGTATATATTCCATTTTTTCCTGTGCATAAATGTATACTGCCTATTGAAAAACTTTTTTTGGTGATGGGGGAGGGGGCAGTAAGGGTGGAGAGGAAAGCTGTGGATTGAATCTGGGACCCTGTGCATGCTAAGCATGTGCTCTACAACTAAGCTACTCCCACAGCCCTGGAAAATTTAAGATTTCCCACAACACAGTCACATACTTTATACATATACAACAATGTATACAAGTTATACATATACATATATAAATACATGTATATATACACAATAGCAATGGTCCCTATTAGAAACAATAAGATTAGGAGAAAAAAGGAGTGAATACTTTTTTCCTGCATTGTTTGTTTGTTTCTTTTTAAAGTTTTTTTAATTGTAAATGGACACAATATCTTTATATTATTCATTTTTATGTGGTGCTGAGGATCAAACCCACTGCCTCATACATGCTAGGTGAGCACTCTACCACTGAGCCACAACCCCAGTTCCCCTGCATTGTTTGTTTTTAAACAAGAGCTATCACATAATACTTGTCATATTACTTAGAGCAAAATAATCCTCCAACCAAGAAAAGCTAGAAAAGGAAAATAAAATACAAAAATAAATCAATAAAAAGAAGGATGGCTGTTTTTAATCATCCAAGAGATGTTGAAGATATCAGAACTTCATGAATCAACATTTCAGAAAAAGTAGGAATCTCAAAAAGTGTGCCATTAAGGAGCCACTTGATACTTTTTTTCCTCAGAACATTATCTATTGTGGTCACAAAGCAGGAGACTGAGAATGGATTCAAAAGACCTAGATCTTCTGCCTGGGTTCTAACAGAACCAGCTGAATTTTCGTCAATCTCACAAAGCTGGTGGGACAAGTATTAAAAGCTGTAAAGGGCCAGAATTTCAGTTGTAAAAGGGAAACAGAGAACTAAACCATAAGCTATTTCCCCTCAAGACATCTTCACTGAATTCTGATAAGAATGAAGCAAAGTCTATATAGCAAAAAAGGAGTAAGAAATTTTGTTATCCAGGTGATCTGATTGCATTCTATCAGCTTAGCAGAAGGAAAAGCTGTCTTTTATAGCAAACTATCATTCAGATATAGTATAAATTACCAAACACAATGTCTGGCATTTAATTAAATCTTCACAGCATGCCAAGACACAGGACCCAATGGGGGACAGGGAGGGAATAAACAAAAGTATAATATAAAATTTTAGAAAAAACTGAAAACATGGTTCTTAGAGAAATAAAATCAACAGATTCTAGCAAGACTGATCAAAGATGAAAGTGTCACAAAAAGTATCAATTTTTCAGACCCACAGGTGAGTAACTTTTAAAATCATAGACAAGAGACTTTAAAATAACAATTATTTGGGGTTGGGGATGTAGCTCAGCAATCCAGCATTTGAGAGTGCCTGAGGCCCTAGGTTTAATCCACAGCATTGAACTGGACCCAGTAAGAGAAAGAAAGAGGACACATGAGCACACGCCATTATCAAGGCACATCACAGCAAAGTTGCTAAAAAACAAAAACAAGACGTAATCAGAATAGAAAGACATTATCTTCAATAAAATAGCAATAAGAATTTCTGCTAACTTGAAAAAAGTACTCCAAGTGAGACAAAATGGAATATCTTCACATTTTTTTTAAAAGAAAGTAACTGTGAACACAGAGACAATATCCTTCAGAACAAGTATGCTTTTAGATAAACAGAAAATAAATTTGTTGACAATAGATGTTTACAAAAAAAAAAAACCTAAAAGAACATCTGTAGGCAAAAAATGTTCCTACAGAGAAGGGTGAAAATGCAGTAACAAAATGAAGAGCATCAAAAAGAAAAAAATCATGGGTAAATCTAAATATACATTGAATTTGTAAAGCAGTAACAATCATATTTAATATGTATTAAAGCATATGTATGATGAAAATGCAGGACACTAATGTAACAAAGCGGGAGAAGGATAAGTAGGACTCAAAGATTCCAAGTTCTTAAAATTGTCAAGAAAGTGATGAAAAAATAAATAAATAAAAATTTTCAATGGACTACAAGTCAACAATATATGTTGTGATCTCTAAGACAATCACTAAAAGACTAAGATTGGCAGATTGTATTAAAAAAAAATAAAATCCACTTAAAAGAGAGACATCTTAAATAATAAGAATGCAGAAATGCTGAAAAGGATGGAAAAAATTATACCACACTATTGCTAATCAAAAGCTCACGTGTTAAGCAATGCAACAATGCTTAGAGGAGAAAGGATTGAATCATGAGGACTATGACCACATCAGTGAATTAATTCATTTGTTGGATTAATAATCTGAATGAATTTAGTGAAAGAATGTGAAAATTACAGGCAGGTGGGGCATGGCTGAAGGAAGATGTCACTAGGGGCATGTCCTTTGGGACTGTATCTGTCTTTGGCCCCTTCCCTTCTATTACCTTTCTCTCTCTCTGCTTTCCAACTGCCATGAACTGAGCCATTTTCCTCCACCATACCCTTCCAAAATGTTTCTGCCTTGAAGCCAGTCAACAATGGACTGAATTCTCTGAAACTTCAAACCTTGAACCAAAATAAACCTTTCTAAGTTGTTCTTGTCAGGTATTGTGGTTATAGCAATGAAAAGCTAACTAACAAACTAGATTTTAAGACAAGAAATATTATCAGAGGTAATAAAGGGCTTTTCACAATAATAAAGGAGTCAATTCATCAGGAATTTAAGCTAATTCTAAATGTGCATATGCCCAATAATGTAACATGAAAATATATAACTTGTAAATAGAACTATACATAGTTTTATATAGAAATACATACAAAATTCCCCTAAAAACCAATATGTCCATAACCATTGTGGAATGAGGCACTTTATCTATTTCTCAATAGTGGATAAAAGATGCACAAAAGGTATGTATTCCTTTCAAGTGAATATACAACATTTACCCAAAAATGACAAGCTAAATCAAGGAGCCCCATTTCAAAGGACTGAAATCATTTAGGATATGTTCTCTAGCCTTTGTGAAATTAATCAAGAAATCACTTACTCCCATCCACACACAAGAAAGAAAACTTTTTAAAGTTCCCAACTATTTAGAAATTAAGCATTAATATTTCTTAACTTTTTTTAAAAAAATTTTTTAGTTGTTGATAGACCTTTATTTATTTAATATACGGTGCTGAGAATTGAACCCAGTGCCACACACATGCCAGGCAAGTACACTACCTCTGAGTCACAGCCACAGCCCCCCTCTTAATAACTCTTGAATCACAGAAGAAATCAAAACAGAAACAGGTCATATATCAATGTGCTATGCAGCTGAGCCTATACTTAAGAGAGAAATCTGTAGTATTAAATGCTTACATTAAAAAAAGAAGAGCCAGAGGCTGGAGTTGTGGCTCAGTGGTAGAGCAATTGCCTGGCATGTGTGAGGCCCTGGGTTTGATCCTCAGCATTGCATATAAATAAATAAAATAAAAGATCCATCTACAATTTAAAAATATTAAAGAAGAGAAAAAAGAAAAGAAAAGCCAGGCACAGAGGTACATGCCAGCTATTCAGAAGACTGAGGCAAGAAGAGAACAAGTTTGAGGATGACCTGGGCAACTTTGCAAGACCCTGTCACAAAAAAATTTAAAAAGCTGGGATATAGCTCAGTCCCTGAAACCCTGGGTTCAATCCCTAGTACAAGAAGCAGGGCAGGAGGGACTGAGAACAATTATTTAAGGATCTACCGCAAGAAATTACAAAAAGCTAAACTGAAAATGCAGAAATAAAACAATAGAGAACAAAATTAATGAAATTAAAAGCAGAGGTATAATATAAAACTTTAGGAAAAAAATGTTCTTGGGAAGATTAATAAAAATGATTAATATTAGCAAGGTTGCACAAATGAAGAATAAGGTCACAAATGATCAATTTCAATAATTGAGAAAGGGATATCCTATAGATCCTACAGAAGAACAATTAGTTGTACTATTATATGTCAAGAATTACTGCAAGCAAAAGACAAGTAAATCAACAAGAAAAATCTGTAAATAACAGACACACATCTATTATCATTGACTCATGACATAATTGAGCCAGAAAATGATGGCCTTTTTAGTTTATAGAAATTGGTCAACTGTATTTTTTTTCTTTTTTGTTAGTGGGGATAGAACCCCGGGGTGCTTTGCCACTGAGCTACATCCCCATTTTTATTATTTTGAAATAGAGTCTCACTGAGTTGCTGAGGGTGGCCTCAAACCTGCAATTCTCCTGCCTCAGCCTCCAGAGTCACTGGAATTACAGGTACACGTCACAGAGCTCGGCTTGGATATCTATATTTTTAATAAATGAGTCTTGACCTTTATTGTTTCACACACGTGAATCAATTCAATGTATGTATATATATATATTTTTTAAATAAACAGTTCCATCTTTTTAAAATTTTTATTTGTTTTTTAGTTGTACACAATGCCTTTATTTTTACATGATGCTGAGGATCGAACCTGGGCCGCACATGTGCTAGGTGAGCGCTCTACCACTGAGCCACAACCCCAGCCCCTCAATGTATATATTACATCTAAAAGTCAAAGATAAAAATATAAAGCTTCTATGAAAAAATATGTAAATACATTCATATTCTTAAGGTATGCAAAATTTCTTAAACATGACCAAAATGTACCAATCATAAAGAGGAAAACAATATTAAAATTAAGAACTTCTGTTCATCAAAACAGTAATAATATAGTAGAAAGGGCAAGATACAAAACTTAAGATATCTTTAACACATACATCCACCAAGAGACTCATAGATGAAATCAATATGAAAAAAAAAAAAGAGGACAAACCAATAGAAAACTGGACAAGACACATGAAACCACTTTACAGAAAAGGTTATCGAAATGATCATTAAACATGAAAAGATACATACCTTCTTTAGCTGGTATATCAGGAAAATAGAAATTATAAACACAAAGAATATTTTATCACCTACCTACTACAATCACTACAATGAAAAGGATAAACAATATTAAGTATTGACAAGAACATGGAACAACTTGAACTTTTATACATTGCTGCTCAGAATGTAAACTGGCATACACACTTTGCAAAACTATTTTGCACTATCAAGCTTATCATATAACATCCTATGATCCAGCAATCCAAGGTATGTTTAACTAACATAAATGTATACACATGTTCATCAGAAGTCATTGCAGAAAAACTCATAGTAATGCTATTTGTAACAGACAAAAGAAGATGCAGCCTAAATGTGACATCCATCATTAATAGAACTAATAATAGCCTGTGGTATAATCACATTATAACACTACAAGCAATGAAAAAAAATGAAATAGTGTTACAAGCACCGAAGTGGATCAATCTCATAAAACTAACATAGTTAATGAAGTAACATACAAAAGAATATTAAATGATTCAATCAAACAAATTTCAAAAAGTAAAAAATAATCTACAGTATAAGAAGTCAGGATTTTGTTTATCCTTGGGAGAATTAGTATGGCTATTAGCCTAGGAACAGGCACAAAGGACATCTGGCTCCTTGATTTAAGTACACACTACACAAGAACATCTGCTTATTCAAATTCACTAATACTCATAATAAACACTTATAATGCTGTTTTATGTGTTAAACAAATAAAAAACACCCTTAAAAGTGTAATTCTAAACACACATACACACACACACAAAAAAAAAAAAAAAAAAAAAAAACACTTTCATCCCAAAACTTTTAACATTTAAAAGGGAGCACACTTAAAAATATTAAGAGTTAGGGCTGGGGTAGAGCACTTGCCTGGCATGCGTGAGGCACTGGATTTGATCTTCAGCACCACATATAAATCAATAAAATAAAATAAAATAAAGATGTTGTGTCCATCTACAACTAAAAATATTTTTAAAAAATATTACAGTGTGCACATGTGTATAAAACAATTATTGGGCAATCAAATATATATAGTAAATACTTCATAACAGTGCACTAGTGTCCAGACAATCCTTCCCCTCATATATCTCATTATCTTGTACTTGACTCCCAATACTGCCTTATGTTTACATAAGCCAACGCTTTGGTAACTTTTGCCAATTCTCTCATGTTCTGTTCAATAACTTAAAATTTTAGTCAGCATTAGCGCTGAATTGAAGGGTAACAAAGCCAGGCCCTAGTCCTGCTTCATTTCTTCTGCCTTTACATGACTACTGCCTCATATTAACCAAGGTCAGAGAGATAACAGAAATCTATGCTTCTATTCATTTGGCATGTGTATTTTTATACCTCTCAGGATTTTGTCACTATTTTTCACTTTCTGTGTTCATTAAGTAATTACAGAAACTTCAATAATATCCATCACTTTTTAAACTTTTTCAAGAACAAAAAACTCTGAATGGTATATCTTCACATTTTATTTCCATCCTCAATAGTCCTTATTCTAGAACTCATCATTTCAGCATGCTTAGAGCAAAACAATCAGAATTGTAGATTTTTCAAAAACAAATGCATGTGATTTATTCACAAATTTTCTGTCATGTTTCTATAATATTTGTCATTAATAAGTAGAATAAGCTTCTTGGCTAAGAATGCTTTCTCATTCCCTCAAAATCTAAATAAGTACCACTAAGGTATCTATTCTTGCTCCATTGGTCATCTCTTCCTGGACACACATAACAATGTATCAAGGAAAAAATAAATTACAGGAAAACAACATGATTTCTTGGCATTGCTATCTCTATGTTAAGTGTTAATATTCCACTCACTTACATACTTGATTAATTTACTCTTTCAATATTTATATAGGTTTCCCCTCTGGGCATGGTAACAAAAGACCTATAATCCCAGCTACTCAGTGGGGGGACTGAGGCAGCAGTATGGCAAGTTTGAGGTCAGTCACAGTCACGTAGTGAGACTCCTTCTCAAAATTAAAAAGGACTGGGGTGGTAAAGCACCCCTGGGTTCAATGCCCAGTACAACCAAAAAAAAAAAACACTTTCTGATTCTTGTGACAATTCACATCAGTCTCACCTACCACCAGAAGATAGGTGTGAAATGTTTCCCTTTTACAGAAACCATATACATTGCTTCCTTATAGCATATAAACTAAAAATTAGAATGATACAGAGGAAGATCAGCATGGCCCCTGCTCAAAGATGGCATGCAAATTTGTGAACTACTCCGTATTTTTTAAGTATTCTTACCACACACCCACACACACAGAACAAACTGTGAAATAACAGATGTAAGTTTACCAGACTGTAATAATTACTTCACTACATATGTATATCAAACTATCAATATATCTGAAATTTATATTAAAAAAGAAAAGAGCCATATACAAACCTTACATGTAAAATACATACTATTAACATCAACATCACTATAAATTTTAAAAAGTAAAATGCTACCATTATACATAAAAGGAAACGCCCAATCATGATAAAATTGTTTTCAATACAGTAGTTCACTAAAAGCACTGAAACAACATAGAGGTGTTCCAAAGACTACACTACGGGTCCTTTCTCTATACTACTTTTACTGCAAGCACCATGTAGACAGAAACTTAGCTAATTGTGATTACTGTATTTCTCAAAACATGTTCTGTTTACTAAGCATGTAAATTCAGGAAAAGCAGAGTTAAACAAAAGGCAGTTTAGTGTATTTAAGGCTTTTAGAACACCTCTGCTAATGTGCATTCTGGATTTGCAAAATAAAAAACAAACTCAAAATTCAGAACTTCCCAAATTATTTGACTGTCAAAAAGGTCAAAGAATACAAATTTCTTTAAATACACAACAAAGTGCATCATTTAAGAAATGCTAACAAGCTTATGAAACAGTTAATACTTGTTAACTTATTAGTAGTTCCCTCTATTTGTTCAAAACTGTCTTCTTCTGATAAAATGTCTACAATATTTTTTTAGGTTTCAATTAAATACGTCAACAAATATTAAAAATAAGCATCACTTACTTTCAAATGTACTGAAGTAAAAAGAAGAAATGCAAGCTCAATGACTATCTAAAAACACAGTTAAATATTTATAAATGGGAATTTTTTAAAAAACTTATCAAATTTCATCTTTTTGCTAGTTTAAAAAAAAACTTCCCCTTACTTAGCTATCTCCTCTAACAACCCTTCTCTTAAAAGACTTCCAAATTCCCTCAAAAGAATCTCTTTCCAACCCATTTAAAAAATAACTTAAAACTCCTTTCATCTGGGTACAGTGGTGCATGCATATAACTCCAGGGACTCAGGAGGCTGAGTCAAGAGAATTCTAAATTCAAAGCTAAACTCATCAACTTGGTGAAGCCCCAAGCAATGCAAGAGAGCCTGTCTCATAATTTAAAAAATGAAAATGGCTGGGAATGTGGCTCTAAAAACCACTAGATTCAATCCCTGGTACCAAAACAAAGAACAACCACCCTCCTTTTAGCCAAATTCAGATTCCCATCTGGCAATAACAAAGTTAGAGGTCACCACTTCATTCTTTCTAACAAAAAAGTAAAAAGCTGAACACACTGAAAAATCGACACTCTTTTTAAATTCTTCAGAGAAGTGAGTTCTCAGGGCAAACCACTACTCCAAAAACTGAGCAACTGGCAGATACAGAAAATCACAACACACCAGAACAGAAACCCACAAGGAAACCCACAGAGAAACCTGCCTAGGAACCACTGCCAGAGTAGAGAAGCCTCAGTGTGAACAAGTCTGAGAGTTAAAAACTACAGGGAACCCAATCATATGGTTTCATCTCCAGGAACTCTCCCAGGTCCCATAGTAAATACAAGAGATAAATCTCCCCATACTTATGGTAGGGAAAGGTGGAAGGGGAACAATTTTAAAATATACCAGAGCATTCTATTCTTAACAAGGCCTTTCTTCAGCAGAAACTAATTTACCAAAGCCTAACAGACCTATAGGAAAAGAAATACATGACTCCAGCTCCCTTTAGCAACATACTAATAAAAGGCAAAAACCACAGTTTAAAGAGACAGCAAAAACATCAAAACCAGATATTATCAAGGGATTTAGGAATTATTAGACTGGGAATTTTTTAAAACCATGATTAATATGCTAAGTGTTTTAATGAAAAGGGAAGACAATATTTAAACACATGGATAATGTAAACAGGGAGATGGAAATTTTAAAGATAAAAAAGAAGTACTAGAAATTAAAACACTATAACAGAAATGAAGAATTCTTCTAGTATGCTCATTAGTGGACTGAACACAGTTGAGCTTACAGTTATGACAACAGATACTACTTCCAAAAGTGAAAATGAAGAAGAAAAAGACTGATTAAAAAAAAAAAAAAAAAAATCCTAAGCAACTACAAAAGATCTAATTTAAAAAATGCTTTCATTAGTGCATTTGAGCTATACATAATAGGTGGGTTCATTTTTACATAATCACACATGCTAATTTAATTTGCTCCATTTCAGTCCCCAGTGCCTCCTTTACTCCCTCCCCACCTTCCTCCTATTTCCCAAAAGGTATAAATTTCTGTATAATATGAAAATGAGAAGGTAAAGAAAAAGAAACAAGAAATATTTGAAACAATAATGTCAGATCCATAAAATTCACAACTCCAGACAAGACAGATGCCACACACACACACAAAAAAAAAACCTCTACATATCATATTCAAGCTTCAAAAAAATCAAAGAAAAAAAAAAAACTTGAAAGAAGTCAGAAGTTGAAAAGACTTTACCTAAAGAGGACCAAATATAAGGATTTCATCTAGCATCTCAAAAACAATGCAAGCAAGATAATGAAGCCGAGAGGAAAACAGTACCAACCTAAACATTTTTATACCCTGCAAAATTATCCTTCAAAGGTTTAGGATAAATAAAGACATTCTCAAAGAGAAAAATTAATGGATTTATTGTCAACAGATCTGTCTTGCACAAAATGTTAAAGGAGCTCATTACAGAAAAAAATGATATGGGTAGAAATTCTGATCTACACAAAAAGAGAAAGAACACAGAAAAGAATGAATGAGCAAGCACAAAAGAATGAATAAGCAAAGATAAAAGGTAAAATAAAAACTTTCTTATTCTTAATCTGTAACAGATTTGTTCAATATAATAGCAACAAGGTATCAAATTATGCACAAATGACTGCAGGAATATGAAGTGCAGAGGTAAGGAAAAATAGGAATATTTGTTACTATAAAGTATTTGTTCTATACATGAAGAAATATACTATTACTTGAAAATGGGCTTAGATAAGTTATAAATGTATACTATAAAATCCAAAGCAAACACTTTTAAGACTTTTAAAAAATGTAATTAAAATGCTGAGAAAGAAAATAGAAACATAAAATACTTGATTAAAATCACAAACAGCAAAAAGTGTGGAAGACACAATGTACAACAAAAAGGGTAACTGATAGAATAAATAATAAATATGGTGGATATTAATCTTACTACTCTAGACATCAATAGTCTAAATACATTAACTTAAAGCCACTGTCAGAGTGGATTAAATACAAGACTCAATTATATGTACATAACAATATGTACAGATCAAAAACAAAGGAATGGATAAAAATACACCATGCTAACACTAGTCAAAAAGTCAGCCTCAGCCGGGCGCAGTGGCTTACTCCTGTAATCCCAGCTGCTCAGGAGGCCGTGACAGGAGGATCGCAAGTTCAAAGCCAGCCTCAGCAACAAGGAGGTGCTAAGCAACTCAGTGAGACCCTGTCTCTAAATAAAATACAAAATAGTGCTGGGGATGTGGCTCAGTGGTCCATTGCCCCTGGGTTCAATCCCCAGTACCAAAAAAAAAAAAAAGTCAGCCTCAGCAAAAGCAAGGTGCTAAGCAACCCAGTGTGACCCTGTCTCTAAATAAAACACAAAACAGGGCCTGGGAATGTAGCCCAGTGGCCAAGTGACCCTGAATTCAATTCTCGGTACCCAGAAAAAATAATAATAATAAAAATAAAAAGAGCTGAGATGCAGCTCAATGGCAAATTGCCCATGGGTTAAATCCCAGTGACCACTACTCCTAAAAAAGAAAGAAAAAGAAAACAGAAATCACTATTTTAATTTCCTACAGAGAAGATTTCAGAGCAAGGAAAGTTATCAGGGTCAATAATCTAAGACATATATTCCTTAATGTGTATGTGCCTAACATAATAAAAATACATTAAAAAAAAAAAACAGAACTGCAAATAGAAATACATGAATGTACCATATAATTTAGAATTCAACATACTTCTATCAAAAATGGATCCACCAGGCAAAGAATCAATGACTCAACAGAATTCTCAATCAACTGGATATAAGTAACATCTATAGACTGCTTCATCAAACAATAGTAGATTACACATTATTTTCAAGCACCCAAGGCATTGACCAACTCATATTCTGGGACATAAGATACCACAACAAATTTATAGAAATAGAAATCACACAATATTTTCTATCAGACCACAATGGGTTTAACCTGGAAATCAATTAAAAAAAAAAAAAAAAAAAAGCTGGAAAATCTCAAACATGAAAATTATACAACACAATTCTTAAGAACACATGGCTCAATTACAGACCAATCTCTCTCATGAACATAGATGTGAACATTCTCCCAACAAAATACTAGTAAATCAAATCCCACAATGTATAAAAAGAGTTAAACACCACAACAAATTTATCAAGGCTCATAAAAGATTTTAAAAATCAATTAATGCAATCAATCAATGAAAAATGAAAAATCACAAGATATCAGTGGATACAAAAAAAAACCACTTGACAAAATCCAAAATCCATTTATGACTAAAATATTTGCACAGCAAATTAGGAATGGAGGGAACTTCCACAAAGAACATTTAAAAAAAAAAAAAAAAAAAAAAAAACCCTACAGCAAGCATCACATGTAAGGGTAAGAACCTCAAAACTACTTCACTAAGATGGGGAACAAAGCAAGCAAGATTTGATTTACCATTTATCTCTCCTACCACTACTTTTAAACATTGTACTTGAAGTGATGGCTAATGCAATTAGACAAAAAATGGGGGCTGGGGGTATAGCTCAGTTTGGTAGAGTGCTTTCTTACATGCACAACGCACTGGGTTCAATCCCCAGCACTGCCAAAAAAAGAAAAACAAAAACAAAAGCAATAAGACCAAAAAAAAATTTTTTTTAAATAAAAGGTAAAGCGATTAAGAAGAAACAACACTGTCTTTGTCAGATAAAGACATGTCAGATGACAAGACTTTCGATGCAAAAAAGAAAAAAGAAAAGATACACCTTACAGAACTAATAAGCAATTATAGCAAGGCTGCAAGCTACAAGAGTTAATGGCTTTCCTATGTAAACCAGCAACAAAAATGTGAAACTTGAAAATTAAAAACCTATTACCCTTTATACTAGCAACCCCCCAAAAATTATAAAAATAATTAAGTATAAATCTAACAAAATATGTACAAGATCTATATGAGGAAAACTACAAAATTCTGATTAAAAACACAGCAAACAACAAAATAAATGAAGAAAAGTCCATGTTCATGGATAGGGAGACTCAATATTATTACAATGTGAATTTTCAATCTGATATACACAATCAATGCAAACCCAAACAAAATCCCAGAAGGTTATTTTGTGGATATTGACAAACTAATTTTAAAGTTTATATGAAAAGGAAAAGATCCGAAAAGGTCATTGTAATATTCAAAGGTAAAAACAAAGTTGCGGGGGGCTGGGGTTGGGCTCGGTGGTAGAGCGCTCACCTGGCACCATGGGGCACTGGGTTCAATCCTCAGCAACACATTAAAAAAAAAAAAAAGTATTGTGTTCACCTATAAATGCAAAATATATATATATTTTTTAAAAAGTTGGGGGGCTAGAAATTCATTCTTTCAGACTTTCCATATGCTACTGTAATCAAGACAATGTGGTATTGACAAGCAGGTCAACAGAACAGAAAAGAAACCCAGAAATAGACTCAAATAAATATCGTGGCAGAGCGCTTGTCTCTTGTCTGGCACTTGTGAGGGACTGGGTTAGATCCTCAGCAGCACATATAAATAAGTTAAAAAAAAAAAAAAAAAAAAAAAGGTCCATTGACAACTAAAAATATATTTTAAAAATAAATAAATATAATCAACTAATCTGACAAAAGACCAAAGGTAACACAATGAAGCAAACACAGTCTTTTTAACAAATTATGCTGGAAAAACGGATCTTTAAAAAAAAAAAAAAAAAAAACAGAGCCTAGACAATGACCTCATATCCTTCACAAAACTTAATTCGAAATGCTTCATAGATCTTCATAGAAGAAAAACTAAACAACCTTGGGTAGGGTGATAACTTCTTAGATAAAACAAGTCACAATCTATGAAAATGATCGATAAGATGAACTTCATTAAAATTAAAATGTTCTGCTCTGTGAAAGACTAAAGAATAAAAAGACAACTTACCGATTAGAAAAAAAAATTTGCAAAAGACCCATCTGATAAAGGACTGTTATTTAAAAATATACCAAGAACTCTTTTCACTAAGAAATCAACCTGATAAATAAAATGAGCAAAAGACCTGAACAGCGGGCGCGGTGGCGCACGCCTGTAATCCCAGCACTTTGGGAGGCTGAGTCAGGAGGATCGCGAGTTCAAAGCCAGCCTCAGCAATGGCGAGGCACTTAGCAACTCAGTGAGACCCTGTCTCTAATAAAATACAAAAAAGGGCTGGGGATGTGGCCCAGTGGTCTAGTGCCGCTGAGTTCAATCCCCGGTACCAAAAAAAAAAAAAAAGACCTGAACAGACATCTTACCGCTGACATACAAAGATGGCAAATAAGACAATGAAAAGATGTTCAATCTGATGTAATTAGAAAATTACAAATTAAACAAGATAACACTGTACACCCATAAAAACGTTCCAAATCTAAAACACTGAAAACATGAAATGCTGAAGGATGTGAAACAACAGAAACTCTCACTGCTGATGGGAATGCAAAAATGGTACAGCCACTTTGGAAGACAATTTAGCAGTTTCTTTCAAAAACTAAACATAGTCATTTTATAAACTGTGGTTCTAAAGGTTTGGTGCCCTATATGGTGGTATTAAGAGGTAGTAAAACCTTTAAATGGGCCTTGTGGAAGGCAATTAGGTCACTGGGGGCATTGCCACTAGATGGGATTAATGCTGGTTTCCTATAGTGAGTGAATTCTCTAAAGAATGGGTTATTATAAAGTATGGCCATTTCATGTTGCTGGCCCTTTCTACATAAAACCATCTTTCTTCCACTTCTCCTTCACTTGGTGATATAAGCCAAAAGGCCCTCACCAGAGACTAAATAGTTGGGATGTCCAATCTTGAACTTTCAGCTTCCAAAACTATGAACTAAATCTTTTTTTAAATAAAGTATTCACCCTCAGATATTTTGTTATAGTAACAGAAAATGGACTAGAGCACCATGCTAGTCAGAAACAGGGCTTCTTAATATTTGCCCAAATGAACTGAAAACTTAAGTCCATACAAAAACCTGCACATGACTGTTTATGGCAGCTTCATTCATAATTACGAAAGCTGGAAGCAACCAAGATGTCCTTCAGTAGCTGCGTGGGTAGACTGTGGTATACTGAGACACTGAAATATTCAGTGCTAACAACAAAAGCACTATCAAGCCAGGAAGACATGGAAGAATCTTAAGTACACATTACTAAGTGAAAGAAGTAAATTTTAAAAGGCTAAATATTATATGATTCCATCCATATTACATTCTGGAAAAGGCAAAACTATGGTAACAGTAAAGAATATCAGTGATTACTAGGGGTTATGGGGGAGGGAGGGATGAAGAGGAAGAATATAGATGATTTTTAGGGCAATGAAACTATTCTGTGTGATACTACAATAGGGGATATACATAAGACTTGTCAAAACCCACAAGTACACCACCAAGAACGAACCCTAATGTAAACTATAAATTTTGTGTTATGACTGATGCATCAATGTAGGTTCATCAACTGTAACAATGTACCACTGTGCTGTCAACAGTATGAGAGGGTGTAGGTGGACCAGAGAATTTAGTGGGATAGGTTGTGTGTGTATATAATAGGAACTCTCTAAACTTTCCTCAGTTTTGCTGCAAATCTGAAACCTCTCAAAAAATAGTTAACTAATTTTTTAAAAAGTAAGCTGAGGGAAACAAACATATTCTTTTCTGCCTATCCAAAAGTATTCACCACTTTACTCAAACTGCATTCCTGTCAACTGTATACCACCTTTAACCATTCAATCCAGTGTCTTCTGAATTTGCATCCTCCTTGCCCTGACTTTAAAAATATATCACTGTAAAACATAAAACAAAGGGAAAGTTGTTAGGCACAAGGGTTTCACTCAGAACCAGCCATTTAACTTGCTGGCTGTCAGGAGATGTCATTATCAATAGTCAAGGTGACTTAGTGTGTGCAACTCAATCTGAAGTTAGTCAAATTTGAAGAATTGACTGAACCTTAGGTTGTTGATCTATTCTAACAAAGGTCACAAGTGGTTAATAAAGAAACCACAAGGACAATTAATCCATTAACAAAAAATAAATGTCTGCATCTCTCTCTGCCCAGCTTAACCTCCCCGGCAAGCCTGCCAAGGGGGGAAAGCCAAACTATAATCACCACTATGTAATGGCAAATGTCAACCAGTAAAAGATGTGATTAATGGGGGGGGGGGGGGGGGGGGAATCACCACTTCACAACATCATTACAAGAGGGAAATAAATGATTCAGGCAAAAATCATCAATGGATATTGAAACAACTAGGTATTTATTGACTATTTATTAGCTACAAAGAAAAAGGTACCTTTTATAATAGCAGAATCTGGTAGAAACAAGCTCAAACCATGCAAATCATTAATAGGACAATTGACATTTGCACCTGCAAGTTATACATTAAGATCTCATGACCAACGGAATATTTCTACCAATAATGGTTAACCCAAATCTAATTATGAGGAAGCAATCAAATACAAATTGAGACACATTCTGGGGATGGGGCGGGGGGGGGGGGGGAAACCTGTCCTGGACTCTTCAAAAATGTTGATGCCATGAAAGGAAAAAAAAAAAAAAAAAAAACTGAAGGAATTGTTCTACATTAAAGGAGAATAAGGGGACATAACAATTATATGCAATTCATTAAAATAAAAAGCAGATATAAAGAACATTATAGCAACAATTAAGAACATCTACACATAATATTATCTTGATGGTAAATTCATTATATTTGGCTATGAAAGTTATTTTCTTATTCCTAGATAATTCATGATGAAGATTTAGCATTTAAGAGAGAAAGGACAAAACCTCCATCACAAACAGCTCAGAATAATACATACTGATGTATAAAGAAAAAGGAATAAATAATTAATAAGACAAAATGTAAAGTTTAATAAAGCATATATGGTCATTTGTTATAGTATTTTTACAACTTTGCTGCAGATTTCAAATTTTTCAACACAAAAATTGTGGGAGAGTTTACTTACTGAGCATGCAGTCTGCACAAAAGGATACAGATAATTCATCTATATAATGAAAATGTTTATATAATAATAAAATAATAAATAACTGCATCAGAAAGACAGATTTCTTCCTTGGACAGAAAAGGCCCATTGGCTTGAATATACGTGACAAGCTGACTCTCAATAATTAAGTTCCATTTTTTATGAGCCTATCATGACTCTCTATCTTTTGCTACAATTTCCATTATTTAAATAAGTCAGTACCACTAAGCACTATGGGATCTTTTTAACTATAAAACTTCAGTAATGCATCACATATTGATTTAGTTGATATTGTAGTTTATTTTTTGTGCAAATACTGCCTTCCAAATTTGTTTAATGAGAACACTGTTGTCACTGGGAAGAAATCTTTATTTTCTGTCATACTACATCACCTTCAGTAATGTCTCTAACAGATTCAGAAAAATGAATGTTTTGTTTTGTTTTTGTACTAGGATTGAACCCAGGGGCACTAAACCACGAAGCTACATTCCCAGCTTTTTTTTTTTTTTTTTTTAATTTTGAGACAGAGTCTCACTAAATTGCTGAGGTTGGCCTCAAACCTGAAATCCTCCTGCCCCAGCCTCCTGAGTTGATAGGATTACTGGTATGCACCATTGTGCAAAGCAGAAGAATCAATGTTTGTAATGTGACCAAGGTAGAGAGAAGGGCATCTCAGAAGAAAGAGGAAATGGAGAGAGATAAAACCATACAACTTAAAGGAGTAACAAGCCTATAATCCCAGAGGCTTGAGAGGTTCAGCCAGGAGGATAATGGGTTCAAAACCAGCCATAGCAATGGCAAGGTGCTAAGCAACTCAGTGACACCCTATCTCTAAATAAAATACAAAACAGAGCTGGGGATGTGGCTTAGTGGTCAAGTGCCCCTGAATTCAATCCTCAGTACCACTCACCTCAAAAAATGACAGAACAGTATTAAAGAAACAAAATACTGAAAAACAGGGTAAAGGAGACTTTAATAATCTTATTTCAACATGCAAGTCTCAAGACATTGGGTCAAGATATGAAATTACTAGATCATGATCATCATTTTTTTAACGAAGGGAAATAGAGGATAACAGAAAAGTATATAAAAAGTTGTAACATAAGTATTTGTTTTGGTCAAACCTTTGTTTCTGTTGCATATGTGTGTGTTGGGTCTCAAAAGTAAAACCTATTTCTTTTGGTGAGTCATCATCAAAATTAGGTTTGAAAGCTACTACTGTCTAGACAAGGGAGACTCTCAAAAATGTTTCAAGAAACCATCTAAGATTTGTCTTTACAAGATCATGCTGGAAACAACAGTGGTTTTTCAAATTCAATTTAGTTGCTTTCCACCAATTTTTGTTTTCAGTAGAATAGAACAAAATTAAAATAATAGGAAGCATCCTGAATAATAATTAAAAAGGGTATTTTTTTCATTAAATTTTGGTTTCTTTTTTTTTTTAATTTTGACATATACAAGTACTGTGTCACAATATATAAGGAATTTCTTAATTTTCACTTCAGTTGAAGTCAAAACATTTTGAAAGTCATTAATAATGAGAACTATTAATTGGCTGAAGGAGACATTAGGAACAAGGAGAAAATTAACAGACTACTTCAATAGGAAGAAAGAGAAAATGAGGGTTTGAAACAAAAGGGGGGGGAGAGAACCATTAGTTAGATTCTAAAGCAATTTAGGAGGTAGAATAGAACAACTTGGCAACTAATTAGACCAAAATGAAAGAGAAGGGGAAATCTTAAAAATAAAAAATTGTTTTTAAGGTTAAGAAAAAGATGGCATTTCTATGGATTCCACAAATCTACACTACTAAACATAAGCCCTTAAAATAGCATTCAATAGCCGGGCGCGGTGGCGCACGCCTGTAATCCTAGCACTTTGGGAGGCTGAGGCAGTAGGATCTCGAGTTCAAAGCCAGCCTCAGCAATGGCGAGGCACTTAGCAACTCTGTGAGACCCTGTCTCTAAATAAAATACAAAAAAGGGCTGGGGATGTGGCCCAGTGGTCGAGTGCCCCTGAGTTCAATCCCTGGTACCAAAAAAAAAAAAAAAAAAAATAGCATTCAATAATACAATAGGTCCCCAAGGTATTGTATTTCAACTTTCTTTTATTGTATCCCCCCACAAGCCCTGTGTACTAGGCAAATACCATATCCACAAAAATACACTTGTAAATGATTAAAAAGTACTATTTCTCCACAGCAATCTAAGACTGTATATGATTTCTAACACTAAACTATAATGTTACATATTTTACCATATTACAAACCCTAAAAACAATATCAATGCAAAAATATTAGTTATTTTCAATTCAATTTTGTCAATATTTCAAAAAATGGCTTCATGATAAAAAAATCTGATCTTAAGATCATAAAAAGAGGATAATATTAAAGAATTCTAATATTTTAAATAGAGGATTTAATCTGCAGTTAGTCTGAGATTTGTGTTTCTTCCAAATCCCATGAGAAAATAATCAGATTTACACAATAAATCAATGCAAATGCATAAAAACAAAACACATAATTAAGTCCTTTTTAATTGCCAGCAATGGCAAAGAGAATTCTTAAATGATTCTATTAACATTGTATTTCTCCTACCACCAGCAATAAACATTGCATGGTGTCCCATAAGTAATATAAATATAGTAGCAATTCCACTCTACATACCTAGATTACCTTTCTTAAGTCATGTAGGAACCAAAAAGCAATAAAATATTCGTGAATATTCATATGGTCAATACTTAACCCAGTGATTAGCAATTCTTCTGAATCTGTGCTTTGGCAGCCACCCTAAATCACAAATTAAGTGGATAAACAAAAAGTTAATTATGTACCTGTGTATCTACATATGCAGAGAGATACCTACAGTCATTTAAGCAAGATAATGTAGAAAAAGTTCCATACAGTTGTTGCTCAATAAATATGTTCACAATGATTTAGTTTTTAAAATACTCTCTTCTAAGAAAACAAAGGGGGGGGAAAAAAAAAAAACAGGCCTATCATTGCTTCCCATTCAACTTTAAGAAAGTTATTTACATCACTTAGTAAATGCCTGTACAGAGACAACAAAGTTCCTTCCTGTATTGCCTGAGATAACCTTTCAGAATGCATGTATGCGTATGTATCTAAACATTTTCAATTAAAATGTTTATGCCAGTAGACTGTGATAATTATGTATATATGTTTAGTATTCAGGACAACCACTAAGAAAATATTGCAAAATGATACATTCAAAAACACTCTAGATAAGTCAGTATGTAACCCTAATAAATGTTTAAGTAAGGAAAAATGAAGACTAAAGACACAGAAAATAAAATGTAAAAAGGCAGATTGAAGTCCATAGCCTATCCATACTAAAACTGATAAACCTTCGCCAAGACTGACAAAAGGAGAGAAGATACAAATTACCAACATCAGGGACAAAAAGGGATATCACCCTATACAGTTAACACCATATGCTTAATGGTTGAACAGCCATTAAAAGAATAATTAGGGAATATTACAAACAAGACTAAGCTCACAAATTAAATAAATGGAAATAAGTCAATTTCCTCAAAAACCACAACTTAAAAACTCAACAAAACAAAATAGATGAGTAGCCAAGTAACAATTAAAATAAGGAATTCATAATTTAAACCCTTTTAAAAAGTGGGGGAGGAGAAAAGACCTCCCCCCCCCCCCAAAAAAAAACAACAAAACCCAGGCCCAGATGGTCTCACTGGTGAATTTAACCAAATATTTAAAGAACACTTAATAAATATTTCATGAATTCTTCAAAGAACTAGAAGAGGAAGGAAAACTTCTTACATTATATTATTAGGCCAGTATCGTTCAAATACTGAAACCAGTGAAAGACATCTAGAGGAAAGTTACAGACCAGTATCTTTCATGAACTTAAGACACAAAAATCCTCAACATGCTATCAGGAACCTGAATTCAGCAATCTTTGAAAAGGACTATATACCATGACCGTGCCCAGATATGCAAGCCTGGCTTAACATTCAAAAATCCATACCAACCGGCTAAAGACAAAAAATCATTTGCTCATGAAAAGTGACTCAGGAAAAACATCTGACAAAATCCAACAAACTATTCATGATAAAAACTCTCAGGAAAGCAGGAAGATAAGTGATCTACCTCAACCTGATAAAAAGCATCCACCAACTACATAAACTATAAGCCTACAGTTAACATCATATGCTTAATGGTTGAACACTGAATCATTTCTATTTAAGACAAGTAACAAACCATGGCATGGATGTCCACTCTCACCACTCTTTTCCAACATAGGCACACATATCAGAAGCAAAGAAAACTGTCCACATTTACAGGTGACACAATTTCGTAGAAAATCCCATGTAATCTATAAATTCCTAGGAATTAAAAGGTAAGCTTGGCAAGACTGCAGGATAAAAGACCAAAATTAAAAAACCAATTGCCTTTTTTATAACATTCTATATACCATGAACATGGAGAAACTATATATAACAACAACATTATTTGCAAAATCATTTTAAATAAAACAAACAGATTAAGTATAAATTTAACATAGATGTACAGGATTTATATACTGAAAATTATAAAAATGTTCATTTAAAAAAAAAAAAAGCAAGAAGACTTAGAGAAATACATGGAGGCACACATCCACATCCCCATGACAATAATCATATATAAATCAATGCAATTCCTATAGGAATACCAGTAAAGACTTTGTAAACATGGAATAGCATGTTCTAAAACTTATATGTAAAGGCACCTTCCCTGAAATACTAAGACATATTAAATCAACAACAATAACAAATAACAAAATAGAACAATTATAACAATTATAACAATATACTTTAAATGGAGACACACAGATTGATGGTACAGAACAGAAAATCAAAAGGTAGACCCAACTGATTTTTGACAAAGTGCAAGAGCAATTCAATGGAGGAAGGATACTTGATTTTTCAACAAATGGTGTTAGAGCAATTTAAATACAGTAGGCAAAAAAAAGTGAACCTCAATTTTAACCTCATATTTTATACAAAAAAAAAATTAACTCATTATGGATCAGGAACTTACTATAAAACATAAAAACTATATAACTTTTAGAAACAATAACAGGAGAAAATATTTGAAATCTAATCTAGGCAAAAAGATACTTAGAAATTACCTCTGGGGGAAAAAAAAGAGTTGTTAGACTACCTCTAATCCATAAAAAGAAAACCTGATATATTAGGACTCATCAAAATAAAACTCTTGTTCTACAAAAGACCCTATTAAGAGGAAAAAAAGACAAGCTACAGACTGGGGAAAAATATTTGCAACGTACATACGCAACAAAGGACTAATATTTGGAACTTATAAAGAACTATCAAAATTCAGCACTAAAAACAAATCCTATTGGAAAATGGGAAAATACAGCAACAGACATTTAGCAAAGAGGATGTACATACAGGAGGTAATGAGCATGTGAAAAGATTTTCAACATTATCACTCAAGAGAAAAATGAAGATCAAAACCACAATGATTCATCACTAAACATGTATCAGAATGGCTAAAATAAAAATGGTGACAACATCAAATGCTGATGAAAATACAGAAAAAATGAATCATTCATACATTGTTGGTGGGAATATAAAAGAATATAGCCATTCTAGAAAGATTGGCAGTTTCTTATAAAAGTGAACACCCAAAACACCCAGCAGTTACACTCTTGGGCATTTATCTGAAAAAATGAAAAATGTGTGCTTATATTAACATAAAAACTTAAACATAAATTAAATAGTAACCAAAACTGGAAGGGATCCAAATACAGTACAAACTGTAGTACATCCATAATCATGGAATACTACTCAGCAATGAAAAGGAGCAAAGTTTTGATCCATAAAAAAATTTAGATGAAGTTGGAGGAAATTATGCTAAGTGACTAATGACAATCCCAAAAGGTTACGTATTCCCTGGTCCATTTATACAACCATCTTTAAATGAAAAAATGAACAACAGATTATTGACTGCCAGGGGTTAGGAGGGAGAGAAGTAGGGAGAACTTGATACAGAAGTACACCACAAGGGATCCTAATGGTGATGAAACTTTTCTGTACCTCTAATATGACAATGATTACATGAATCTACACATATAATGAAACTACACCGTACTAAATACACCACATGCATATGCATGCACACACCCAAGTGAATGTATTAAATGAGCAAAATCTGAAGAAGTACATTATATCAAGGTCATTTTCTTGGTTTTGACATTGTACTTTTATAATTACACAAGATGTTACCACTGAGGTAAAATGGGTGAAGGGTACATGTCTGGATAATTTCTTAAAACTGCATGTGAATCAATAACTATCTAAAAAGAAAAAGCTTAATTTAAAAACTGAGATCAATATTTAAATAGATAAACAAGGACACAGGAGGGATACAGTTTTATTATGTGTCTTAAATAAGAATCCAGTCTAGTGAGTTATACCTACAAAAAAGACAAGAGTTGAGATCTCTAAGTCTTTCCCTTAGCTTGACACAAATATATTAGAGAAAGAAAATGTTTTAAAATTAATATTGAAAATCATATTAAAAGTAAATTAATAATTAATAATGTTAAAAGTAAATATTAAAAGTAATAGTGAATGTTATGACAACAAACACACAATAAGTACAGAAAACTTGCTGGAGTCATATCTCATCCATAGGATTTTCCATAGCTACCACAGTAATGTGTAAAGATCTTTCTAAAAAAAAGATATGAATTTAAATAAGCTTTCCATCTTTCAACACAGTTATAGCCAAGAGATATAAGTCACTGACTCATAAAAAAAGGTAAAGTAAGAAAAGTTTTCCTTTCCCACAGTGAGAACTCTATTCAAGTAGTAGATGTATTTAATCTGTTCCAAAATTATCCAAATCCATGCTTAAATATGCAGAATTAGCCATGTATTAGTCAGTTCAGGCTCTCATAGCAAAATGCTACAGTCTGAAAGGTTTAAAAAACAGAAAAAAAATTTTCACACTTCTGGAGGCTGGAAGTTGAAAGATCCAAGTGCCAGCAGAGTCAATTTCTCTAAAGGCGGCTCTCTCCTTCACTGGCAGATTATGGCTTTCTCAGCGTCCTCACCTGACCTTTTCTTTCTGCTTGCACACTCCTAAATTTCTTCTTATAAGGAGACCAGTCCTATTGGAATTGTGAGCCATACTTTATGACCCCATTAACCTTAATTACCTCTCTAAAGGCCCTATGTCCAAATATAGTCACATTGGGGGTTGGATATTCAATGTAAAAATTAGGTGGTGGTGGGTGGCACATAATATAGTCCCTAACACCCAGTTGACTACCAAAAGCATAGTACATATTGAGAATACCCAATCTGAAAATTTGGAATCCATTCAGATTTCAAATTTGGGATGCTCAACTGGTAAAGTCTATGTAAATATTCCAGAATCTGAAACATTCTGAAATCTGAAACACTTCTCATCCCAAACATGTAAGATAAGAGATAACTCAACCTGTATTTACATTAGAATTCCAGTTCCATTACTCTGTTTTTTCAATATTAAATATTAGGATAATACTTGCACTGTATAGTTGTAAGAACTGAATAAGATATCTGTGTAAAATGCCTGACATCTAAAAAATGATTAGCAAATGTAGGGTAGTAGGTCTTTGCCTTCTAGTCACTTCAAAAATGGAAGAAAAAAAAAACTTAATCACAAATTTTACACAAACATAGACATATCTGAAAAATTATGAGAAGAAAGTCTAACTCAGTTCCTTGCTGTGTGAACTTAAGCAAGCTATTCCACCTCAATCAGCTTCCATACCTGGGCCATAAGTGTTCCCTAAACACTAAAATGAATATCAAAAGGTAATCAAACTTTATAAAATTCTAATTATGATTATAGTATGAAATTTCAACATCATCCTTTTATTTACTTTCTTTCATTCCTTCAACTCTTCAACAAATATACTCTGAATTTATAAAACTTACCTATAAAATGTGTCTATAGATTAATTCTTATCTTATTTCTCTGAATAATCCATCATTTTTCAAGTATCCTATATGTTCTTATAATATAGTTTTTGTCACATAGTGTTCATTGTTTTACTCGTTAAATCATATAATCACTAAAATGACTAAAATTATACCCCAAACTCTGTTGAGATAAGATATATGAAGATGTTATCATTAAGTTGTACCTAGTAACAACTATTTTTAACTTAGCCTCAAACTGAATTGTATTGCAGGTGATTTCAAGATAACAAACCCATCAAACAAATATCTATAATGAACCATATCCAATATCCATGCAACATGTTTGGTTTAAAACTAAGGTAATGGTAGCCAAAAGACAACATCTATTGTTGTGATATGACTCATGTAATGAAAGACAACTTACCATGTTGGGGCTAAGGAAAGAACTTATATTTCTCCCATCCCATTCCTCACCATTAATATTCTAATATTATCTGGCAGTATATACAAATGAATAATAAATGTGGTACACTATCTTTGATTGCCCTCAAGAAATCTCACCTCCCCATATTTGTGTTCTTATATAGTCACCTCCCATACTAAATTTCCAATGGGTCACAGGACTAGCATTGGCCATTGAAACATTAGCAAGCACGAGGAACACAGAGGCTTGGTAAGTACTGGCACACTGGGGTTTATTCTTTAAGAACACGCCTTTGTTTTCTTAGAATGTTTCTTGCTATTAAAAAGCCCACACTTCTTTAAATATAGAGGCTAGAGAGAAAAAAGAAGAGAAATGCCCAGTAAAATGTCCAGCTACCCACCAGCTTTAACAGCATCACAACTGAGGTACCAGCTTTATGAGTTAAGAAGCTGACTTGGAATTTGAGCCAACAGATGGCACGTGGAACAGTCACCATCAAGCCTTGCCTGAATTTTATAATTAAAAGGAAATAAAGAATTGTTGGTGGTTTTGCAAATAAGTTTTGGAAAGTTATACAACAACAGATATCCAAAACAAGTAAAGCAAAAAGAACAATTCCTGTTAGGTAGTAAGCAACAAAAAGTCAACAGTAATGCTTATTGCTAATTAAAATAAATATTTTCCCCCCTGAAGTTACTGTTTGGGGTACTTTAGTGTTGTTGAAGGCATTCTGCTCATTTCTCTAATGATACCAGTAAAGAAATAAAAGTAAAGCAACCAGAAAGGCCTACTCTTCATTTTCCCTTTTTTCTTCCTGATTTATGGCTGTCCTTGTTCTTTTTCCATCAAGAAAGTTTACCTGGTTTATGCAGAGTAACTAACCAATCATTCAGACCAATCCTAGCCTTCAGTTTTGCCCTGTACCTCAGTAACTACAGGCACCCTCTTTAACCTCCCTCTATTATAACACAGGTAAAATTCAGCAGAGACTACTCCTCACTAAGAACCAAAAGCTTATTATACTCATTTAACTCATAATTCTTTTTGACCTGACATAATCCTTAAGCAAAGGTTCTGACCTATCATCTCTTATTCAAAAAATAAATTAAACAGCAGGAAAACTATACCTGCTACTTTTCCTCAATGAATCTACTTATCCTAATGATATAAATTTCTTATTTTAGCCCCCATGACCCTTTGCTTATAATTCACTTATGATATTAACCTTAACCTTACACTAGCCTTAATATAGTAGTTATTGGTTTACTTAACTTCTTCCTACTAGAATTAAAACTTCCCTGGAAGAGGGACTCATTAAGAAAGGGGGCATTTTACTCATTGCCATAACCACTGAAGAACCACTACCACTCATATAAATGCAGTAAAAATATCTGAGTCCTGGTCAGCAGCTACTCTGTCCATAACTAATCTCTGCAATTCTCACCACTACTTTTATTAAGAAACAATGACTCACCCATACTTATAATGAAATCAGTAACGAAGTTAATGAATGCTACATGTCCTAACATTAACCTTCAACAATTATTTAACTTAATAATTAAGCATGATTTAACTTTTGTACAGATAGTAAAATTATTTTTAAGGAAAAAAAAAGGAACTATTCACAATTCTATTTTCTCTTCTTTAAGGACAGAGGCTTTAGACACCTGAATATTATTAGGTCCAGGGCAAGATCTAACTAAGACAGATGCCAGGCAAACTATATGAAAGGCAAAGCAAGCCTGGTGGAAACTACAGCAAAATGGAGGGCCAAGTACCCATATAAAACTGGCAACCACTACTCAGCTCTAACAATCTACTCTCAAGCAGAACAGCCATCAGGTATAGCCACTTCCTGTGACTTTTCAAGAGGTGACAAAAATTGAGACTCCTTAAATGTGACATCATCTTATTTTTAAAAGATGGCAACTAATTACTAAATATTCCAAGAAGACTAAAAGCAAGCAATATATATCTGTGGGTTGGATTCTCATCAAAGGCCTCTGGTACTGCAGGCTAACAGTTCAAAAATCTATTATATTATTGAAGGTACACTAGGGGAACAATTCCCATTTATCATCACCCTTCAGTCCTACAAAAAAGAAAAGGAACAAGGACTATGAAAAAGTTCCATAAAATTACAGAGTACCACTGACAAACTCCTTTAATTTAACATTTCTTTCTATTGAAAAAGAAATGTTAGCAGTTTTAGATACAGAAATTTTCATAGCAGAAAAAAAAAAATACAGGGAGAATTTTTTTATTTCAAAAAACTTGCAAAAGGAAAATATTTTAAAAAGTAATAGTTAAAATTACACAAACACTTACAGCCTTAACCAAACTAATGAAAATGCTTAATAATAAGCATGAGACTAATGATGCATCATGCACACAAACAGGCTACAAAATACTAATAGTGTTAACAATATAATTGCATTGATCTTCTATAGATTGTCACTGGACTCTCTTTGAGATCAACAGCACAAAACCAGCTGAAAACAAGGTTAAACATTTTCCTGACCAGAGAACCCTAGTCTATCAAACTATTCGTTCTCAGTAATGTGGCCTACACCTTTGTAATATCATGATATCAATAATTAAAATGATCAGTTATTAGTAGTCAAAAAAGAATTTTTTTTTTAGTTGTAGGTGGACACAATACATTTATTTTATTTATGTGGTCCTGAGGACCAAACCCAGGGCCTCACACATGCAAAAGGAGCGCTCTACCTCTAAGCCATAGCCCCAGCCCCAGTAGTCAAATATTTATTTAGTCCAAGATCACTTCTTCAATTCTTTACAAAAACTGATATTATTTAAACAAGTTGTCAAGGCTGTTTCCTTACGTATAAAAAATAAAAATTTATATAGAACATTTGAATATCACTTCAAAAAATGTTTAACATTTTGCTGGAAGCCCTTATAAAGTTAAAATAAAGTTTTAAATAAAATCAATCATGGTAGGCTTGTCTTTGGAGTTCAAAACATTCTCTAAAACAGCTATCTGAGCCAGTGTGGTGGTAGCACTTCTAGTCCCAGTTACTTGAGAGAATGGGCAGGAAGATAACTTTAGCCCAGGAGTTTGAGGCCAGGCTGGCCAAGATACTAAGCCCTTATCTCAAAATAATAAAATAGCTATTAATAAAGAAGATGTTCTAACAAAAGAATTAGTAGGCAATCTATTGACAATAAAGTTATATTACTGTTATTTGGGGGGACTGTTTATTTATTAGAACACTTACTATGTACCAGGCACTGTGCTGAATAGTTCATAATCCTCATTAAATCTTTTTTTTTTTAATATTTTTTAGTTGTTGATGGACCTTTATTTTATTTATTTGTATGTGGTGCTGAGAATCGAACCCAGTGCCTCACACATGGTAGGCAAGTGCTCTACCACTGAGCCACAACCCCAGCCCTCTCATTAAATATTAAAAATAACCATGAGAAAGATACCATTATTAACCCTATTTTACAGATGTGAAAACTGGCCTTCCCAAATCACACAGCAAGTAACACAGAAAAGATTCCAGCCCAAATCTTGACCAACTTCACAATCTGCATGCTTAACCACTACACTTTATTCCCTCCAGGAACTCTGGGTTGATATCTAAGGCACATATTTTTTTAAAAAGAGAGAGAAAAGTAAATTTGTATTTCTAAATGACAAAATTTTATAACTATATTAGAAAATAGGCTGGGGAATGTAGCCCAGTGGGTAGAGCTTTTTGCCTTGCATGAACAAAGCTCTAGATTGGATTTCCAGCACTGGGGGAAAAAATAAATACTAGAAATGGAGGGTACTTTTTATAACATTAGCAATTCCAATATACACAGTCATACCAATTTTATTCTTATTCCTAAATATATATAATGATAAAAGTCTCACCTAATGAACTTCCCACAAGCACAATTTTTCCTAAGTACTCAATCAGGTTTATTATTAAAAAGTTAATGGGAACACTTTGTACTTTCCACTCAATTTTGCTGTAAACTGAAAACTGCTCGAAAAGTCTATTAAAAACAATTTAAGAACTACAATATACTAAATATGCCCAAGTCAATTCAGTTATGAAATGACACAAGACTATTTTCTTTCGATATTAGAAGCTGTATTTTATTTATTATAACCACAGTACTAAGCATGTAGTGGGCATTTAATAAATATTTGAATAATTTTCTCTAAAAAGATTGTAAGGTGTGTAAAAATGGAATTTTGAAAACTTCCAGAACAGTCCCAGGAAAGCCTGCAATACAGATATATACTGGAACAAAATTAGACCAAAATAAATAAATAAATAAACTGTTGAATAACATAAAAGGAATACAACATTTCTATACCATGGCTGGCATAAATAAATTACTTTTCCACCTTAATTATCAAAAAGTGTAGCCTTAAGTAAAAAATGATTAGTATTACAGAATCCTTTCCTAATTAGTTTTTTAAGTCCTTTCTAAATCCTCTAAAGAAGCTTATAAATTTTTTTTAATTGTCCATATGAACCAAATCTTTTTTTCCTAATATTAACTAAGGTTGTTTTTCTAATATTAATTAAAAATGATGAAGTGATCTATCAAGCAAGTGTTGCCTACTACCACATCACATCTCAACATTTTCTTCTCATGGAGGCCCACGTTTATAAATACACACCTAGTTTCATTTATGAAGAGCAGGTGTAAAGAAGAGATTCTAACTCATACAAAAGTGATTTGTCCTACATGTTCTGAATATCAAAATTAATTTTCAAATGGAATATTGTATTGACCACCAACAAAAAGTGCTGAAGAGAAGCACCATTGGTTATTGGTTTTCTTCAACTTGCACTTACAAAGTCTCAATGTAAAAGTATTGCACAAATACTAATAATCAGAAATTCCATGGAACAAGTTACAAACATTGTTGTAAGTGTGGGGCCTTAATCATACCTGTAATTCACAGAACTTTTTTTTTTTCTGATTTCTCATAAGTAATCGAAAGACTTCTGAATCTTTTAGTGATTTTAGTAGAAAGAAGTTGGGATTTGCAATTTAACAAAAAGAAAAGCATTCTGACCAAAGCGTTTTCCAAATTTTATTAATACAACACTCACTTCATTATTTATATTTTAGTTTCTCACTAAACATCTATCTTCGACAGGTAACAAACACAGGTTATTATAAGCTGTGACTGCCTTAATAGCTACAGGCTCGGCTGAATCCTGGAACACCACCTCAGCTGGAAGGGGCAAACCAAATGTGATAAACTTTTTTCTCATGCTTCCCATCTTAAAATTTTTACATCTTCCCAGAGGAGCAATAAATACACGAAGACGCCAGGAGTATGCCTGTAGGGAAGATGACTGATCAAATGAAATTCCAATCCGTGAAACCTGAAGCTTCAAAACTTTTCCGAACAAATCACAGATGAAAGAAGATGGTAGGCTTTATTCTACCCCCACTTCTTTCCTGGAGCCAGCTACTGCAATCCAAGAACAGAAATCAAGACTTACTGGTTAGTTGGAGGAGCAGTCAGCGGTATGGCTACCTCTTCCTCCTCGTATTCTGGTCCATCCAGAGAGTCACCTTCGTCCACCGTGCCAAGGCCCGCGCCCAAACTGGGCAGCTGAGGCGGCGGCGGCAGCGGGGGAAATCCGCCGCCTGGTCCGAGGGTCTCAGGAGGCAATGAAATGGTCCCCTTGATGAGAGCCATCTCTCCACTAGGTCCGGCGGCAGCAGCACCAGCCACGCCAGCAGCAGCGCCTCCCCCTGACAGTCCAGCTCCCCCAAGTGCCCCCGCCACGGACCCGGCTCCTTGGAACCCTGACCCCAAAGCGGCTCCGCCACCCAGAGTCGCGGCCACTCCAGCCTCCACTAGCCCTGGATAGGGGGCAGCTGCCACAGGCAGGGCCGCGGGTATCTTCACCCGACACACCACCGGATAAGCGCTGGAGCCCGCTGCCGCACCGCCTCCAGCTCCGGCAGTCACCGGGCCGCCTTCCTCACTGCCGGCCTCGGCCGCCATCATGTTGAAGCCCGCTCTACCCTGCCTACCCTGCCCGCCCGGGAGCCCCGGGGGCCAGTAGGCCCCGGCTCCGAGCCGCCCCACCCAGACGCGTCCCCCCTTCAGCTCCCCAGGCGGAGGAAACAACAACAAAAGGAGAGAGTCGGCCGCCGCGCCCCCTCTTCGGGCCACAGCCCAAGATCGGGAGCAGCCTGGGATACGGGAAGCGAAGTGGGCAAAAAACCCAATGCCTGCACAAACGCCACCCAAACCTCACCTTACACACCCACACTCACGCACACACATGCACAGAAGCAGAAAACTTCCTGGCTTCAGTAAAGAGGAAGGGAAGCCCAGGAAAAGCGGCTGAAGCGGCTGCCGCTCCTTCAGCCGCCGCCACCGCTTCTTCACCACCCCAGTTCCGGCCACCCCCACCGCAGCCACAGCCGGTGCCGCTGCTGGGGTTGGGGCCACTGCAGCCGCTTCATTCTCCACCCGGCTGGAACTGCGAGGGGTGGGGAGGAGAGGAGGAAGGGGGGCGGGGTAGTGGGGAAACTGAACTGCTCACTACCTGGAGCTCTCAGCTAGTGAAACCCGATAGAGAAAGGAAGGCGGGGCAGGGGAAGACAGGCGGAGGGAAGGAAGGGCGGCAAAGGAGGAGGGAAGAGGGCAGGTTCTACGCAGGCGCATTCCAGTCACAGGGCTAAGGGGCCGGGCCTGGAGAGAGGAAAGGGAAGAGCAGGGAGGGAAGGAAGCGGCTGGACGCGCTGGCCGTCCCCTTCGGGCTCCTAGCGCGTGGCGGCGCGGTCCTTCCCTAGTCGGGGTGGTCTGCGGTGCGCGCCTGCCTCACCGGGCTTTGTTTGAAGCGCGGAGGGAAGAGTACCTAAGAACGCGACGGGAGTGATGGAGGAACCTGGATGCGCGTAGAAGAAAGGAGAGGAAAACGAAAATGCCCGAAGCCAGTTCCCTACTTTCTGACCTGTGGAAAAAACCGCCTCAGCCGGCGGCACAGAAACTAGAAGGGGCGGGTAGCCTGCTGCAAAGGTCAGGGCAGTACTATTAATGTGCTCTTCATTATTGTCATTGCATTATACAAATCAGCATATGACAATTACATATTTAAAAATATATAAAATAGATACTGGCACTCAAGAAAGGAAACGAAATGGATAAAGGGAGCCATATGAGAAAGAAGGGTGGAAATTTAGGGTAGAAATAGTAGCTGTGAAGTCACATTTCTGCCACATATGTATGTTTTCTTCGCCTGCTGTCTCACATAAACGTATTTTCCTGTGCCATACAAGTGTATCAGGTACTAATGAAGTAGAAGACGAAAGGTGCCACAGAAGACAAATCAATCTACTTTTGTCCTTTTTGCACAAGACTGCAGAACATAATCCATGATGCATGTGTCAATGGACAGAGCACCTTTTTGTCAAACTTCAAGAATGTCCCAGAGTGCCAGTCATATATAGTTTCCAAAATTATCAATAAATTCAAATTTAACCCTTCATATAGCCAAAGAGAGGGGTTTTGTTTTGTCTTTTATCCTAAACTATATATAAATTATTACGTTGCCTTTAGTATTCTCAGGGGTTGATTCCAGTACCAAAATCTGAAAATAATCAAGTCCCTTACATAAGATGGCATAATATTTTCATATACGCACATCCTCTCATACACATTAAGTCATCTCTAGATTACTTATAATACCTAATACAATGTAAATGTCATGTACATGGTTTTTGCACTGTATTGTTCAGGGAATAATGATGCAAAGAAAAAGTCGGTCCATGTTCAATACAAATGCAATTATTTTTCCAAATATTTTACACACAATATTGGTTCAATTCTGATGATACAGAGGATAGGTATTACATATGCATTCACATAAATGGAAAAATCATTCCCATTGTTTGAAATTATAACACTGGTAAATTTCCCTTTGAGATTCATATACCATTCTTGTCTTTTAAATTTTCCCATGAAGCTTCCCACATTCAATATTACTGAATATTGATCTTTGAAGCCAATATTTTCTGTGCTAAAGATTATAAAACCAACAAAGGAGCACATTAGAGATGAGAAGGGGCTAAAATAGAATAAGGGAAAAATCACTAAAGGAGGGATGGTAAAGTACAAGAAGATATTTCCTTTAAAGTTTGCATATGCCTTATTTACTTTGTCAGTGACAACAATCAACTGATTAAACAATAGTATATGTCTCTTACATAGTGTACTACTAACTTAGAGAACAAAGATGGATTAGTCTCTAGCTGGACTTCATAGAGTGGATTCATATCAGCAATAATAGCCCTGGAACTTGTAAGAAAGGACAATTCTCAAGCCCCACCTAAGACCTTCTGAATTAGCAACTGTATAGCAATCTATTTCTTAACCAGCCCTCCCAGTATTGTACACTTAAATTTCAGAACCAATATACTAGAGTATAATATGATAATCAGGATGCAGGTAAGCAATACCTTTAAAATGTTCTGAAATAAAGAATAAGTGTCATTCAGGAAGTGGTGGATAAGAGATGTGGATACTGAGATGCTCTATGCTATTCTAGAAAGGAGGTTAGGAAGTGAGAAAGAACAGAATGAAGCAGTTTCACAATCCTTAAGATAAATAACAACATACTACTTCTTCCTGTGGACTTTCTGAGAACAGTTTTTCTTTTAAACGTAGAGCCCCAGAGTTATACCTACTGTGCCTGCTACCTAATGTGTGAACCCCAAGTACAACTTCTCCAAATTTTTTCACATAACTGGTGCTTAGAAACCTATAGTGCACTAACATCCTAGTCCTCCAACTCTCCGGCCCTGATCACCACCATCAGCCATGGAATGCAGGGCATTGAACTGTCAGGTTCTCACCATCACCTGGCAATCACACATCTCTAAATGCTCAAAACCCATCTACTGAAGAGTCCATGTCAGGATTACCACTCTAATCACCTAATTACCTCCTTCTGTTTTGAAAGTTGTTCCCTGCCCCCCAGTACTAGGGATTGAACCCAGGGGCACTTAACCACTGAGCCACATCCCCAGCCCTTTTTATTGTTTGCTTTTGAGATGGGGTCTCACTAAGTTGTTTAGACTGATTTTGAACTTGCAATCCTCCTGCCTCAGCCTCCAAAACTGCTGGATTTACAGACATGCACCATCATGCCTGATCTGTTTTGAAATTTTTCAGTATTTAAAAATCAGTATTTAATACAGTCTAATCTATTGTACACTATTATATAGTTTTCTAGTTAATTTTTAGGTGTATGGATCTACAACACTTACTACAAATATGACCTGTGGTCTATCCTTCTCCCTAGCCCAGTGCTAGGCATCTTGACACACTGCTTTGAACAGATCTCCATCCTTTTAAAATGTACTAGATATAAAGTAAAATAAACAGTCAATTAAATTTATAGATAATATTAAACAAGCATTGAAAAACAACAGTATGCAAAAAGAAAGAAAATTTCAAAATGCCTTTTGCCTTTAGTAAAATAGTTCATTATATTTGTGATTTTAGAAACATTACTTGACATGTTGAAATATAGTATTTAAGGAAGACTAAATAATTAAAATGCTGGGCAAAAACTTAAGCATGAAAAGAAACTGAAATTTTCAAGTAAGAAAATAAAGTTTGCTTATTCTAATTTGATTGGTAACTCAAATAAGAATGTAGGCAGAAGCCTGCTGTGGAAGCCACTGCCGCGGAAGCCACTGACGCGGAAGCCACTGACTCGGAAGCCACTGCCCCAGAGCCACTGCCGCACCCCAGAGGTCTCTCTCTGGGCACGGCCTCAGTTATGTCAGACGCAAATTCCAACTACCTCCGTGGTCTCTGCTGCTGAATGATCCTCTCAATCAACCGCGCTTGCACCACTACTGCCATTGCTGCTGCTTCCGATTCCACTGCTGCCGGCCTGAGGTTGCCTAGAGGTCTTCTTTCTGGGCTGCTGCAGAAGCCACTGCAGTGCCTGGAGATCTCTCCTCCGGGAATGGCCTCAGTTACCTCAGACATAAATAGGAAGGCTACCTCCAAGGTCGTTGCCAGGAACCGGAAGTCTCCTGTAAATCAACCGCGTTTGCATCTCTGCCACCATTGCTGCTGCCTCTGATTGCGCTGCTGCCATCCTGAGATCACCTGAAGGTCTTCTTTCTGGGTGCTGATGTCATAGAAGAAACCACTGCCCTGGTTGCAACTGAAGCTGACACTGTTACTGACCCCCCAGAGATCACCTGGTGACCCTGCCCACACAGCTGCAAACCTCCACTACTGCTGACCCACTGCCTGCTGCCAACAACCAATGCCACTACCTAGAGGACTGCTTCAGGTGAGACTCCGTGTTTGGTTGCACATGGCTGCACCCATTTTGGGACACCTACCAGGGCCTGGGGCCTGGGTGCTAGCAGGTTTACCACCACAAGAGCCTCTGTGTGGAGACTCCAACTGGGGCTTGAAGGTCCAGTGTGGGGGAACCTGCAGGTTCTGAGGATCCTAGGGTCTTCCTGCTGAGAGTGCTGGTGACCCTTTTCTTGCTGCTGTATCTCAAGGTTGCTCCTTTGCATAAGGGTATCCTTGGTGTTCTCTCTGCAAGTAGGAGCAGCATTGAGATCTTGAGACTAAAGTGTGGCCGAGACTGAGGTATCTGAAGCCCAGATTGGTGGGATAGAGTCTGGGGTTCCAAAGGTTGATCTGGGTTTGGTGATCCTGAAAAAACGTCAGAGACAGGGCTGAGAAACTGTTGGTCACTGACAGAGACAGTTCAACTTTCCAGCAAGATTTATTTTATTTTATATTTTGATTAACTACTCTCTACCATATTTGGAACAGGATGTTTTTAATGCATCAGTATGTAGAGGACAATGATATATGGATGGTGTTTTGCATTTTTGTTGGATTCTTATGTCTTTAATTTTTTCTCTTTGTTCATAGTCTTCCGCTCTCTTATCTGTTTTCTTGTATTTTCTTTCCAACTTTTCTCCAACCAACAGCCAATCTCTTTTGGCTTCTCTTCCACTCTTCCTATTAATTTCTACTTCTAGCTTCTCTCTTCCTTCTTCATGAATATTACATACTACACTACCTCTGTCCTCTCATCTACCATTTGAAATTGTAAGTAGTTTTTACAAATATTCTGTTTGTACTAGAGATAGTTATTGAACTCAACATTTTGGGTTAATGTGAGAAAGCAGTAGATGACTTAGTGGGAGCTATTAGGTTTAAGACTATATATTGTGTACACTGGGTGCTGTTGATATTGGTCTCACCAGAAAAGGCGAAGTGCTGGAAACCTTCAGGGACACTATAGGTCTACAGGGTAGAATTTATCCTGCCTTAGATCCATACTTGTATATGGGAAAACACACTAACAACATGAAAAAAACAGGGGAATAATGTAAGAGCCCTAATTAAGGATATAGCTAAGATGGCGGCTAGCTGAGAGCCATAAAGGTGTTCAAGTATTTTTACCTGATATTCGTGCATTTATCTAAGAATCTTTTTATGCCCATGAACACTGCGTGATGCACCTGTAAGCTTGAGCTGTTAGCACGTGTCCTTGTTAAGGCAAAAAGTATTTAACCAGGTGAGGGTGAGTTAGAGGTGGTTGGAGTTGGAGTTGGAGAGGTTGTTGGAGCCGGAGAGAGAAGTTAGAAGAAAGAAGACTAAAAGAACTTTTTCATTTCCATTCTGCCTCTGAATTTTCTCCCGCGGTGTCTTTGCTGCAAGCGGCAATCGCTACAGGCGGCAGCAAGTGGTGGCCTGTATGGGGAGTTCGGAATCAGCAGGTAAGAACTGAGAAATCTTTAAAGATGGGTGCGAAAATAACAAAAAGCCTAGTAATAAAAGCCTTTCTTGACATCGCTGTCTCAGTTGATAGTGAGGAGGAAAGTGATCAAGAAAGCATAGCCTCCACTGAGTCAGATAAGACCAGTAAGGATAATATTGGTGTGAACTCAAAAATAACAAAAATAAGAGCTGCTAAAGCTATCAGAGATTTATTAGAAATAGCCAAGGAATACATGCTCTCAATAGAATCTGAAACCCAGGATGATACTACCAGTGAAAGTGATAGTAATGAGGAGGAGCCAAATAACCATGAAAGCACAGCCTCCTCCGCTAAGTCAGTTAAGACCAGAAAGGACCATCAAGTAGAGGAACCACATGTGCCCTCTGGTCCCTCATGGGTGGAATCCATTACAGAAACCATGAGGGGTATTTCTAAGCATATGCATGCCCTTGAGGCAGAGATTAACGGCCTTTCTGAGCACTTACGTGCCCTCGAACGCCAAAAGTCCCAGGAACATTGGGACCTGCCAGTATTTGAAAATGAAAACGGGCAGAGATACCACCAATCCCTAGATTTTAAAACAATAAAAAATTTCAAAGAGGCGATAATGACCTATGGGCCTCAAGCTCCGTTCACATTGAGCATGCTGGAGTCCCTTAACACTTTAACTTTAACCCCCTCTGACTGGAAGGGGTTATGCAAGGCAGTATTGAATGGAGGACAATACCCAATCTGGAGGTCACAATTCCAGGAACTTTGTGTAGAAACAGCTAGGAGAAATGTAACTGCAGGCTTCCCAGACCAAAACGTAGATATGCTAACAGGTGAAGGACAGTTTGCTGAACTACAAATACAAATGCAATATGATCACGGTGTATATGCACAGATAAACGCTGCCGCTGTCAAAGCATGGAAGACCTTACCAGGAACAGGTGATTTGCAAGGCAGCTTATCAAAAGTAATACAGGGGCCTAACAAACTGTAAGCTGATTTTGCTGACAGACTTTTAAGAACGGCAGGCAGAATATTCTGGGATGTAGATCAAGCAATGCCCTTAGTCATCCAGTTGGAATATGAAAATGCCAATAAATATTGCCAAGATGCTATAAGACCATGGAAAAATAAAAAGGACCTTTCAATATACATTAGATTATGTCAAGATATTAATGATGCCTTTGTCACAGGCAATGTGATTGCAGCAGCAATGAGAGGTGCTTCCCCTCAAAATTTCACAAATAGGGCTCAACAAAAAAATTATAATCAATCAGGATATTCCAGACAAAATAATTATAATCAACCAGGATATTCTAGGCAATATCCCCAAAGAGAAATAAGACCAAGCTCATACCGTGCCCCAGGCCGCTGCCCCAGGTGTAAAAAGGGAAATCATTGAGCCAATAAATGCCGTTATAAATATGACATCTATAGAAATGTTTTGTCCAGGAATTCAAAAAACGGGGCATGGGGTCCAATGCCTCGGGGCCCACAAATGTACGAGGCATTAGACGAGGAATATTCTCAAACATCCATACAGATGATTCCTCGTCACAATCCCTCCTACCCATTGACTCCCTTGTCAGAGGAACAAGAGGAAGTGCAGGACTAGACCTCTGTTCCACCACCCAAATAGTGCTAACACCTGAAATGGGGGCTCACCTGATTCCTACAGGAGTCAGGGGCCCTCTTCCCTCAGGGACTGTAAGACTTATCCTCAGAAAAAGTTCTAAAAGCCTATTAGGTTTTCAAGTAACACCAGGTGTTATTGACTCAGATTACCAAGGAGAAATAAAAATAATGCTTAGTTCACCTAAAGGCATTATCTCTGTTAACCAAGGAGATAGAATTGCTCAGCTGCTTCTCCTTCCCAGTTTACACAACTCATTCAAGAGTATGCCACAGAATAGGAACAATAGAGGATTTGGTTCCACTGGCTCAAGACCTATGGCTTGCTGGGTTCAGAATTGTTCACGGAGGCCTATGTGCAAAATAAAAATTCAAGGTATAGAGATGGAGGGGCTGATTGATACTGGGGCTGACTCTTCCATCATTAATCTACAACAATGGCCCAAGCACTGGCCTCTGCAGAAGGCTTCAACTAGTTTAAGGGGCTTGGGATATACTAACACCCCAGCACAAAGTGCTGTAGTCTTAAATTGGGAAGATAATGAAGGGCATAAAGGAACATTCCAACCTTATGTTTTGACCAGCTTGCCAGTTACCCTATGGGGAAGAGATATTCTACAGCAAATGGGGGTACACCTTGCAACCAAGCCCGCAGATGTTGAAAATAAAAATCTAAATCAAAAGGGTAAAAGATATTTTTTCTAGGGGCCACTGAGAAAACAATTTTGAAAATACCATGGCTTTCTGATAAGCCAGTTTGGGTCCCTCAGTGGTCCCTATCTAGAGAAAAACTACAAGCAGCCCACCTATTAATCCAAGAACAACTTAGAAGCAGGACACATAGAGCCTTCCACTTCTCCCTGGAATTCCCCCATATTCGTAATCAAGAAAAAATCAGGAAAATGGAGATTGTTACATGACCTTAGGGAAATCAATAAAACCATGCAAATTATGGGCCCTACCCAACCTGGACTTCCTAATCCTGTATCTATTCCTAAAAATTTCCATCTTATAACTCTTGATATAAAGGATTGTTTCTTTTCCATTCCCCTACATCCTCTGGATAACCCCAGGTTTGCTTTTTCAGTTCCTTCTATCAATAATAATGGCCCTGATAAAAGATATCAATGGAAAGTGCTACCGCAGGGAATGGCTAATAGCCCTACTATATGTCAAATCTATGTAGACAAAGCTATTCAGCCTATTAAGAACAAATATCCAAACCTTATGTGCCTCCATTATATGGATGATGTTTTGCTTGCTCACCCTAATCAAGAAATCTTATTTAACATATTCAGTGATATGACAGAAAATTTAAAAAGATATGGATTAAAAATTGCTAAAGAAAAGGTTCAAACTAGATCTCCCATATTATATTTAGGATTTAAAATCATGGATACCTTTATTAGGCCTCAAAAATTTTAATAAATAAAGAACTTTTGACCACCCTCAATGATTTCCAAAAACTGCTGGGAGACATTAATTGGCTTTGCCCTACACTAAGCCTCACTACTGGACAATTAAAACCCTTATTTGATATCCTTTGCGGGAACCTTGATCCATCTTCACCGCGAACATTGACTCCTGATGCTAGGGAAGCTTTAAAGTTAGTAGAAAAGGCCATTGAAAGATCCCATTGTGACAGCATTGATTTTGCTCAATCGCTAATATTGATTATTATTTCTTCACAATATATACCCACAGGAGTATTTTGGCAACAGGGACCTTCATTATGGATACATTTATCCATCTCTCCTAAAAGTACAATTGAGTCTTATACCTCCATGGTGGCTAAACTTATTCTTCAAGGACTTAAGACTTCTACTAAAATATTTGGCATTCACCCCGCTACCATTATTACTCCCTATTCATCGTCACAGGTTGAATATTTGTGCTTCAGTGATAATGATTGGGCTAAAGCTAGATGCTCTACTTCTGCAAATTTTGATAACCATCTTCCTAAGTCGCCTATACTATCTTTTTGTGTCAATCATTCCATTATATTTCCACAGGTAATAAAAAATCAACCTATTCCTAAGGCATTAAATGTATTTACAGATGGGTCCTCTAATGGTACTTCTGCAGTAGTCACTCAAAAAGAAAATATGATTCATATTACTGGTCAAAAATCAGCCCAATTAGTTGATCTTGAAGCTATTATAATAGCTCTAGAAAGTTTTAAAGAACAGCCTATAAATATTTTTTCAGACAGCCACTATATTGTACATGCTGTCCCTAAATTGGAGCTAGCAGGTCCAATAGCACCACATACTCCAGGCTTAAAATTGTTTTTTCAAATTCAAAATCTCCTATGGGAACGTAAAGAACCTTTATTTATTGGACATATCAGAGCTCATACTAATTTGCCTGATCCTCTCCATGAAGGTAATCAAAAGGCTGATGCCCTCACTCAAACAATCTTTATATTTTCAGAAGTCCAACAAGCTACCTTGTTCCATTCCCAGTTTCATGTCAATAGTACTACGTAACAGCAAAGGTTCAAAATCACAAAGGAGCAAGCTCGAACAATTGTGAAGGTTGTCAATCTTGTGTGACACATTTGCCCAATCCACATTATGGGGTTAACCCAAGAGGATTAATGCCCAATCATTTGTGGCAGATGGATGTCACTCATGAGCCAAGTTTTGGAAAATTGCAATTTATTCATGTGACCATAGATACATGCTCAGGCATGATTTTTGCTTCCTTACATTCTGGAGAAAAAGTTAAAGATGTTACATCTCATTGTCTGCAAGCTTTTGCTGCATTGGGCATCCCCAAAATGCTTAAAACAGATAATGGCCCTGCATATATGTCCTCATGTTTCAGACAGTTTTGCTCAAAATTCAATATATCCCATAAAACAGGTATCCCATACAATCCTCAAGGTCAAGGTATAATTGAATGAGCTAATCGCACACTCAAAATTATGCTATTAAAGCAAAAAGAAGGAAATTGGAAAAATCCTAGAGACAGATTAGCAGTTGCCCTGTTTACCTTAAATTTTTTAACTTTAGATTCTAAGGGATATTTGGCTGTAGACAGACACTGGAATCCACACCAACAACATAAACCTTTGGTTTACTGGAAGGATGTTCTTTCAGGTGCATGGAAGGGTCCAGATCCAGTATTAATTTGGGGGAGAGGATCTGTTTGTGTTTTTCCACAGCATGAATCCTCCCCAATATGGATACCATCTAGATTAATAAAACAGATACCAAATCAAAAGGACCAAGATGAAGTTATTGAGGAATCAAGATTAATAAAACAAGTACAAAATCAAGAGGACCAAGAATAAGGTATGGAATGATTCCCTTAAAAGAGTCCTCCAATAAATTCACAATTTAAGTCTCATTCCTCCCGGGCGGGACAAGAAGATCTCTCTTTAGTTTGCACACAATTGTATTTATTTTTCTTTTTATATATATCTTTATGTCTGTGCATTTGTCTAAATTTCATGTTAATGTGACATCACAAATATATGTTTATATGTGCGTCTGTCCAGTGTGACGTCACAAATAACAAAGCACTTATGAAAATTAATATTATAAAAAAATTTAATTATAAATATATGTATATATATGGATCCAAATAACTTTAATTCATTTAAGTTTAGAGTATTCAATTTGGGTAAACAATTTAAAAAGTGAAGGTACCTTCAATTTTGATTTATAGGTGTCCCTGGGACTTCTCTTCAGCAAAGAATATGACTAATACTGTATAACCTAATATTTTGGTATTTGACATGGGATTGTTTATTTGTAATTAACTTTATTTGTTTAATAGCTGATTAATTTGAATTATTTCAGCAGGTAATTTCATAGAAGGTTGCTGTGTATGCAGAGACTCAGGGGTTCCAGCTAACAAATTATTTTTCCAAAGTGCTTTTAGCTTTTCTTTAATCTATCTTTAATGCAGTTAATACCCTCAGTCTTTCTTTGATTTGTTCTGAATGTGATATTTTGCCAGGTTATGTTTGTGGGAGCTCAAGCAGCAATGTGTGTGAATAGAGATCAACTTTAATTTTCTAATCTAATAATTCTATTTTTTAGTTTGACAACTTGCCTCTTGACTCAGTGCTGGAATAGCACTGCCTTTCCTTTAATAATTGATGCTTGAGTTTTTAGGTAGCAGGCCCTGAAGATTTGCCGGTGGCATTGTCTAGACATAAAAAAGATGGCTGCTGCTACAGCTGCAGGGATCACGGTCGCTACAAGCATCCCTGCTGCTCAAGCATCAAACAACCTCACCAGCATGTGTGGCCTCTGCTCTGCATGCATGGGGCCTCCTAGATCAACGTGTTATAACAAGTAGACATTTTGATCTTTCATTGTTTGGGACATTACGGGACAATACCTTGTGGGTATTTGTCTAGAGAACTCAGTGCATTACTTGATGGAATTTAGGGCAGCTGATTTGTTTAAAGACCTTGATACACTATGGAACTTGGCTCGTCAGCAGAAGGCTTGCCGCCTTTAAAACCGCAGCATCTCCTCACGATTGGACGGCTGTAAGTCAACACACAGCAGATCCTGAAGGGCTCGATTGGACGGCTGGTTAGCCAATGACAGATAAGATCCCCAGAGGGGGAAAACCTAAGTCAGGCACAGTCGATCCGGATGAGGTCATCACCCATCCATGGGACAGTCTCATGTGGCCGACATATCAACCTAAGACAGGAGTCAAGGGCACAGCCTTGATTATCCGATGACGGGTAAGAATGTTGGTTGCACATGGACATCCTAGAGCATCCCCTCTTTTAAAACAAAAGGGGGGAAATGTAAGAGCCCTAATTAAGGATATAGCTAAGATGGCGGCTAGCTGAGAGCCATAAAGGTGTTCAAGTATTTTCACCTGATATTCATGCATTTATCTAAGAATTTTTTATGCCCGTGAACACTGAGTGATGCACCTGTAAGCTTGAGCTGTTAGCACGTGTCCTTGTTAAGGCAAAAAGTATTTAACCGGGTGAGGGTGAGTTAGAGGTGGTTGGAGTTGGAGTTGGAGAGGTTGTTGGAGCCGGAGAGAGAAGTTAGAAGAAAGAAGAATAAAAGAACTTTCTCATTTCCATTCTGCCTCCGAATTTTCTCCCGCTGCGTCGTTGCTGCAAGCGGCAATCACTACAGGTGGCAACAGAATAAACTGGCCCAAACACACTAAGATGCTTCAAATATAGAAACTACTGATAACACAGTGGAAGAAATGTCCAAGAAGGACTTCAGATTGTATATAGTTAAATTGATATGTGAAGTAAAGGATAGTATAAAGAGTGAAATCAAAGAAAAAATACAGGAAGTGAAAGACCACTTCAATGAAGAGTTAGAGATCATGAAAAATAAAAACCAGCAGAACTCCTTGAAATGAAGGAATCAGTAAACCAAATTATAAATTCAATAGAAAACATAACCAACAGACTAAACCACTTGGAAGACTGAACCTCAGACAATGAAGACAAATTATATAATCTTGAAAGTAGACTTGAACATGTGGAGAGAAGATGGTAAAAAACCATGAGCAGAACATCCAAGAATTATGAGATAACATGATAAGACCCAATTTAAGAGTTATGGGAATAAATGAAGGAGCAGAGATATAAGCCAAGGGAATGCACAATCTTTTCAATGATATAATGGCAAAAAATTTCCCAAACCTAAAGAATGGAATGGAAAATAAAATACAAGAGGCTTATAGGACCCCAAGTGTACAGAATTTCAGCAGACCCACACCAAGGCACATTATAATGAGGATGGCCAACACAGAGAATAAAGATAAAATCTTAAAAGCTCTGAGAGAAAAAAAATCAAATCACATATGGGGGAAACCAATTTGGATCTCAACTGATTTCTCAACCCAGACCCACAAAGCTAGGATGTCCTGGAATAATATATTTCAATCTCTAAAGAAAACGGATGCCAACCAAGAATTATATCCAGCAAAATTAAGTTGCAGATTTGAAGGTGAAATTAAAACATTCCATGATAAACAAAAATTAAAAGAATTCACAACTACAAAGCCTACACTACAGAGCATTCGCAACAGAATATTCCATGAGGATAAAGTGAAAAAAAAAAAAAAAAAAGTGAAAACCAGCAAAGGGAGGATCTACACTAAAGGGACATCTAAATGAGAAACTAAAATGAATCGAAAACCTGAAATAAATCAAAATGACAGCGAATACAAATCATATCTCAATAATAACCTTGAATATTAATGGCCTAAACTCATCAATCAAAAGACATAGATTGGCAGATTGGATTAAAAAGCAAGACCCAACAATATGCTGTCTTCAAGAGACTCACCTCATAGGCAAAGACATCCACAGGCTGAAGGTGAAAGGATGGGGAAAAAATTATCACTCATATGGATTGCATAAACAAGCAGGGGTTTCCATTCTCATTTCAGATAAAATAGACTTCAAACCAAAGTTAATCAGAAGAGACAAAAAAAGGACATTTCATACTTCTTAAGGGAAGTATATATAAGCAGGACATAACAATTATAAATATTTATGCCCCAAACAATGGAGCATCTATGTACATCAAACAAACCCTTCTCAATTTCAAGAGTCAAATAGACCACAATGCAATAATACTGGGTGACTTTAACACACCTCTTTTACTACTGGACAGATATTCCAAACAAAAACTAAGTAAAGAAACTATAGAATTAAATAATACAATCAATAATTTAGACTTAACAGACATATATAGAATATTCCATCCATCAATGAGCAAATATACTTTCTTCTCAGCAGCACATGGATTCTTCTCTAAAATAGATCATATCTTATGCCACGAAGCAACTCTTAGCAAATACAAAAAAGCAGAGATAATATCCTGCATTCTATCAGACCACAATGGAATGAAATTAGAAATCAATGATAAGATAAAAAATAGAAGCTACTGTAACAAATGGAAACTAAATAATACACAATTGAATGATGAATGGATAGTAGAAGAAATCAAGGATGAAATAAAAACATTCTTAGAGGTATACAAGAACATTGAAACAACATATCAAAATCTTTGGGACACTGTGAATGCATACTAAGAGGAAAAATTATTGCATTGAGTGCATTTATCAAAAGAATAAAAAGTCAACAAATAAATGACCTAACATTACATCTCCAAGCCCTAGAAAAAGAGGAGCAAATCAACACCAAAAGCAGCAGAAGACAGGAAATAAATAAAATCAGAGCTGAAATAAATGAAATCGAAACAAAAGAAACAATTAAAAAAATTAACAATTGGTTCTTTGAAAAATTAAATAAAATTAATAACCTCCTGGCCATGCTAACAAAGAGAAAAAGAGAGAAAGCTCAAATTAATAAAATATAAGATGGCGACATCATAACAGACACATCTGAAATACATAAGATAATTAGAAACTATTTTGAAAATTTATACTCTAATAAAATAGAAAATATCAAAGACATCAACAAATTTCTAGAGACATATGACCTACCCAAACTGAATGAGGAGGTCATGATTTAAACAGATCTATTTCAAATAATGAAATAGAAAACACCATCAAAAGCCTACCAACCAAGAAAAGCCCAGGACCAGGTGGCTTCTCAGCGGAGTTCTACAAGACTTTCAAAGAAGGATTAATACCAATACTCTCAAAGTATTCCATGAAATAGAAGAGAAGGGAACCCTTCCAAACTCATTCTATGAAGCTAATATCACCCTGATACCAAAACCAGACAAGGACACATCAAGGAAAGAAAACTTCAGACCTAACATTACATGTCAAAGCCTAGAAACAGAGGAACATCCCTGATGAACATAGATGCAAAAATTCGCAATAAAATTCTGGCAAATCGCATAGAAAAACATATTAAAAAGATAGCGCACCATGATCAAGTGGGTTTCATCCCAGGGATGCAGAGTTGGTTCAACCTACAGAAATCAATAAACATAATTCATCATATTAATAGACTTAGAAATAAGAATCATATGGTCATTTCAATAGATGCAGAAAAAGCATTTGACAAAATACAGCACACCTTCATGCTCAAAACACTAGAAAAACTAGGGATAGTAAGAATATACCTTAACATTGTAAAAGCTATATATGCTAAACCCAAGGCCAATATCATTCTAAATGAAGAAAAGTTGAAAGCATTCCCTCTAAAAACTGGAACAAGAATATCCTCTTTTGCCACTTCTATTCAACATCGTCCTTGAAACTCTAGCCAGAGCAATTAGACAAAAGAAAGAAACCAAAGTGATATAAATTGGTAAAGAACTCAAACTATCACTATTCGCTGATGACATGATTTTTTTTTTTTTTTTTTTTTTTTTTTTTTTTTTTTTTTGGTACCGGGGATTGAACTCAGGGGCACTCGGCCACTGGGCTATATCCAAGCCCCTCCCCCCCTTTTTTTTTTGTAATTTATTAGAGACAGGGTCTCACTGAGTAGCTAAGTGCCTCGCTATTGCTGAGGCTGGCTTTGAACTCACGATCCTCCTGCCTCAGCCCCCAAGTGCTGGGATTACAGGCATGCGCCACCTTGCCCAGCTGATGACATGATTTTGTATCTAGAAAATCCAAAAAAATCCACCAGAAAACTTTTAGAACTAATAAATGAATTCAGCAAAGTAGCAGGATATAAAATCAACACCCATAAATCAAATGCACTACTGTACATCAGCGATAAATCCACTGAAAGAGAAATTAGGAAAACTACTCCATTCACAATAGCCTCAAAAAAAAAAAAAAAAAAAAAAAAAAAAACCTGGGAATCAATCTAACAAAAGAGGTGAAAGACCTCTACCATGAAAACTACAGAACACTAAAAAAAGAAATTGAAGAAAACCTCAGAAGATGGAAAGATCTCCCATGCTCCTGGATAGGCAGAATTAACATTGTCAAAATGGCCATACCACCAAAAGCGCTATACAGATTTAATGCAATTACTATTAAAATCCCAATGACATTCTTAATAGAAATATAACAGGCAATCATGAAATTTATTTGGAAAAATAAGAGACCTAGAATAGCTAAAGCAATCCTTAGCAAGAAAAGTGAAGCAGGAGGCATCACAATACCTGGCCTTAAACTATACTACAGAGCTATAGTAACAAAAACGGCATGGTATTGGCACCAAAATAGACTTGTAGACCAATGGTACAGAATAGAGGACACAGAGACAAACCCACACAAATATGGTTATCTCATACTAGACAAGGGTGCCAAAAACATTCACTGGAGAAAAGATAGCCTATTCAACAAATGGTGCTGGCAAAACTGGAAATCCATATGTAGCAAAATGAAATTAAACTTCTATCTCTCACCCTGCACTAAAATCAACTCAAAGTAGATCAAAGACTTAGGCACTAGAACAGAGACCCTGCACCTAATAGAAGAAAAAGTAGGCCCAAATCTGTACCATGTCAGCCTAGAACCTGACTTCCTTAACAAGACTTCTAAAGTGCAAGAAGTAAAATCAAGAATCAATAAATGGGACAGATTCAAATTAAAAAGCTTCTTTTCAGCAAAGGAAACAATTAATAGTGTGGGGACAGAGCCTATAGATTGGGAGAACATCTTTACCATGTGCACCTCTGATACAGCATTAATCTCTAGGATATATAAAGAACTCAAAAAACTTAACACCAAAAATACAAACAACCCAATCAATAAATGGGATAAAGAACTGAACAGACACTTCACAGAAGAAGAAATACAATTGATCAACAAATATATGAAATATATGAAATATATGAAAAAATGTTCAACATCTCTAGCAATTACAAATGCAAATCAAAACTACTCTAAGATTTCATCTCACTCCTGTCAGAATGGCAATCATCAAGAATACAGGCAACAATAAATGTTGGTGAGGATGTGGGGAAAAAGGTACACTCATACATTGCTAGTGGCACTGCAAATTGGTGCAACCACTATGGAAAGCAGTATGAAGATTCCTCAGAAAACTGGGAATGGAACCACCATTTGACCCAGCTATCCCAGTCCTAGGTTTATACCCAAAGGATTTGAAATCAGCATACTATAGTGACACAGCCACATTAATGTTTATAGCACCTCAATTCACAATAGCTAGACTATGGAACCAACCTAGGTATCCCTCAATAGATGAATGGATAAAGAAAATATGTATATATACTCAGTGGGATATTACTCAGCTTTAAAGAAGGGTGAAATTAGGGCATTTGCCAGTAAATGGTTGGAGTTAGAGAATATCATGCTAAGCAAAATAAGCCAATCCCACAAATATGTGGATGCTAATTCACAATAAGGTGGGGGAGGGGCACTAGGGAAAAATAGTATTAGATTAGGTAGAGGGAAGGTAAGGGAGGGGAGGGAGGGGATGTGGGGATGGGAAAGATAGTGGAATGAAACAGACATTATTACTATATGTATATATGTGACTACATGACCAATATGATTCTGCAACATGTACACTTTGAAAAATGAGAAATTATATCCCATCTATGTATGATATATCATAGTGAAAACATATGAATGTAATTTATTTCAAAATATTTTGCAGTTTGATACCTCAAATATGTGAAAGGGTAATTCTGATTCAGTAAAAAAACTAATTTTAGATAACCTCAAGAGATTTATAGCATATATATGAATAGTTTTCTGATGGGAGGATTGAAAAGTAATAAAAAGCTTACAAATGTGTTTGAAGGATCTCAAATTATGTCCCTGCCCTAGTACATCCTGAGCTATGGAAACAGGCTTCCAAGTTTATCTGAATAGTGTCATAAGATTTCATTGACCCAAAAATTTTGGAAGGAAGCCTTTGCTTCTAACCCTAATATCCCCACTGAATTTATTGACTTCTTTTAAAATCTCCCGAAGCACAACTTTCCTAATTACGAGATCTTTTAAGGAAATAACATTTAGGGGATACAGGTTAAAGAAAATATCTTTATGAAGACATAAATAGTTCTGTAGAGATTACAGTACATACATAATAACTAAGAGTTATAAAAAATTCTAAGCATCATAGAGAAATTAAAGTAATAGTCTGATCTCTAAGGTTATAAAATAAACTTCAAAGGAAATTAGTAGGGACCCTCTTGAAACATTTAAACTTATGAAAGAGAGAAGCTTAGACTGTTTAGATCAAACTACCCTTTCTTTTGAAAGATTAAGGATTTAAGACTATTACATAGATTATAATAGCTACACAGTTTATCTTCATATTCTTTTTTATTTTGCATTTTACAGATTTTTCTTTATTTGTTATCAGAAAATTTCCCCTTTCATTATTTGAGACTTTCTTTTGCATAATACTTTCCTCTGACCAAAATACTTATATTTTTTTCTTTCTGTACCTTGGCTCCTATGATTGTATTCCATGGTAGAAATAAAAGAGAAAGGAAGTAGAATGGTTTCAGAGCAAGAGAAGTAGAGGAGTCAGGATGGGTAAGACTCTAGTTCATATTTTCTTTATGGTTGCACATCCATTTTTTGCATATGTGTCAGAAATATTTTAAACACCACCTGAAGCATCTTCCAAAATTCAAAAAACCTTTGGCCTTTTCACCTCAGGAACCCCACAAAGTCTAGCTCAGGTTACATTCTTCAATCTATCTGAGAGTCTCCAAGTAACCCCTTCACCGACAAATAATCAAATCCACAGTGCTTTTTAATAGTCTAAAATAACTTCAAAATGAAAGAGTTAGTGGAGTCTTGAGTTGAGATTATAGACAAATAAGGTGTGAGCTTTAAGTACTTCAGAAGTGATGTGAGAAATATAACTTTACTAAATTAAAAATAGTTTTCAATTTTTAACTGTAATTATTTCTTGACTCACATGTCCTGCAGACTTTTCAATTTCACTTGTTGAATCTAAACCTTTTATTTTTCAAGTTTCTAGTCATTCTTTATTACTTAAAAAATGAAATAAAATATGTAGTATAATAGCATGTAGCAATAATTTCTAGACTTCTCAATCTTACAGATTGTTTCAATAAAAATGGAGAGACTACTGGGCTGGGGTTGTGGCTCAGTAGTAGAGCACTTGCCTAGCATGTGTAAGGTGCTGGGTTCAATCCTCAGCACCACACAAAAATAAATAAATAAATAAATAAAATGTATTGTGTCAGCTACAACTAAAAAAAGCATATTATAAAATTGAGAGACTATTGAATTGTTTAGGAGTCTGCTAGTTTTTGAAGTGTAGTGGGTTTTACTGTTGTTAACTACCATTTCTTGGTATTCTTTTCATAAAAGGAAAAGACATTGCAATGCAGGTAAGCAGGGAGGAAGAAACTTTTTCAGGAAAAAAAAAGGAAGTCTTTTGAATTATAATTTCAGCCTTATGAAATGTTTACCGGACATTATTTTCCCATGGATTTATTTTTTGTTACTGATTTGCAGACCATGTAGTTTAGTTTGGATTTCTCCAGAATCAAACATTGAGACTAGTACCTGAGTGTTGTCCTTTATTTGAGTGGTCCCAGGGAATTTAAGTAGGAGAGCAAGGAGGGGAAGAAAGCCAATATTGAGTATATTAATGAGCGGGTTACCAACATGAGCAACTGGGGCCCCATTATACTGGAAAGATAGCACAGAATTCACTTGACAGTTGTCACTTTTTTTTTTTTTTTTTTTTTTTTTGGTACCAGGGATTGAACTCAGGGGCACTCGACCACTGGGCCACATCCCCAGCCCTTTTTTGTATTTTTTTAGAGACAGGGTCTCACTGAGTTGCTAAGTGCCTCGCCATTGCTGAGGCTGGCTTTGAACTCGTGATCCTCCTGTCTCAGCCTCCCAAAGTGCTGGGATTACAGGCGTGTGCCACCGCGCCCGGCAGTTGTCACTCTTGAGGAACAAAGAAACTGTAGGTTTTATTCATCTGTTCTCATTTATCATTGGTTGAGAGATGCTCCTAAAAGCCCCTCTTCTGCAATACCTTCAGACTACCTTGTATTCAGTTTGAGCATTTTGTTAGCTAGAAAAATCCTCCAGTAGAGAGCCACTGGTGTTTGCAATAAGAGGCAATTGGCATGCATAGAACAGGTGAGTGCCAAGTGGGTATGCACTTGACACCCATAGTACCTACTGCACTTGGATCAACCCCATGATGAAAAACTTGTTTCTGTTAAATAAAGGTACTTTGGAATGTTGTTATACTTGAACCATTTATACTTAATTTATCCTATTCTCTGACCTACTAAGACTATTTAGCACCGATCTTGAGAAGCTTATTCAGTGTTGATCATGGTGTGGTTGGTATGAGAGCTCATGATTTCTCAGTAATGCATTTTGTCTCAGAGCAGTGCTAACCAGAAGAAGTGGTTTCTAAATATTGCTTGATTCCAATACATACCCTGTTTTTTTTTTAATAATATGTATTTTCATCTAGAAAATAAAATAGAAGCAAAAGGTAGTTATGTGCTGGGCACAGAATAGCTCATTGAGTGCAAAATGATAAAGATTTAAAAGAAAAACTATTATGAATCTTATGATAGCACCTTCGAGATTAATAAATAGATTAGGTTAATAAAATATTTTCATTAAAAGTGCCTTATATTTGCAGATATTTTTAAAGGTTTCAAAGAATTTTTTTGTGCACTGTCTCTTTCACAACTCTGAAAATGTATGACAATATTATTATTCTAAGTTGACAGATTTTTTAAGGCTTTTGAGTTCCAAAGGTGTGGTCAGTTCGTCTCAAGAGAAGAATGTCTATTATAAGGATTTCTGGAGAAGCAAGGCAGAACAAGAAAACTGTTCCACAATAAAATGTCTAGTGTCATAGGGAACTGTAATAACTCTTACTGTTCAGGATCTAGGAGCAGTTCTTGGGAATTAGCAGGCATGCTCACTGCCATGTCTGAAGAATCAGAACTGTGTTATTATATCCTTGGGTCACTATACCATTCCCATGACTTAAGTGCTCTCTCACTGCTTCACTGTTCCTCCCAACATAGTCACTGCTTCTACTGATTCTCCACCCCCAGTACCACCAGCCCTCTCTCCATACTTCTCTACTTCATGATTCCTATTTACTAGTGGTTTTCACTACTTTTATGTTTCTACTTATAACATGCCAGGGGTACTGTGGTGAACCGAGGTAGGTGTCTTTGATCTCATGGAGCACATAGTTTAGAAAGGGAGGTAAACATTTAACCAACTAGCTACAGAGATAAATACAGCATTTTCGGGAGACTGGGAGTATAGCTCAGTTGTAAAGTACTTGATTAACTTGCCTGAGGCTCAATTTTCCATCCACAGCACCCCAAAAATAAAATAAAAGCTGCATTTAATGCTACGTTAAATTATTTCAGGAAGAGAACTCAAACTAACTTGAATCATAATAATCTTTATGGTCACTTGATCTATCAAGTCTTTGTTTGAGTGTTCAGACCATTTTTGTGTAAATGTAGACACAGTAAACCAGCCCCAAACTGGGAATGCTGCAACAGATTGTCTTTGAACTCCACCTCTGTCACCACTAGCTCTGTAACTCTGGCAGAGTTACTTAACCTCTCAGAGTCTCTGTTTTCACATCTGTTATATGCATGGAAAAAAAATACTTTTGCAAAGTTTAATTCCTCCAAGAAGCAGACCCTGAAACTGAACTGGAATTTAAGTTATTTGGGAGGTAATCCCAAGAAACCCTATTGCAGAGAAGAGAAGGTGAGAAAGGAAAGGGAAGCAAGCCAACAAAATGCGCATTATCAAACAGGTAAGCACCAAAGATGTGTGGGGAAAGGGTATCAATTCCATAGGGTTACTATAGAAGACTATGTAAAACATGTTTCAGGTTTTTATGAAGATTTAAAATAAGGAAATAGTAGAATAAGGGAGGCTCTCAATAATTTGCATCTATAACCATTGATAAAATTCTTGTTGAGACAATGAGCTTTACACTTACACAATGGTAGCATAGTAATATACTATAATTATAATGTCAATTCAGTACATAATTGTATCATGAATGTTATAAATGACAGCAATGCTGCTTTAGAAAAGTTAGCTTGTTTGTTGGATTAAAGGGGCTGCAGATATATCTCAGTTGGTAGAGTGCTTGGCTTACATGCACAAGGCCCTGGGTTCAATACCCAGTACCACCAAAAAAACAAACAAACAAACAACAACAAAAAAAAAGGGAAAGCTTTTCTTTGAACTTCTATTAACTTTCACTATTAACTTCTTTAATAATAACATAAGAGAGATCAAATCTCATAAACAAAGAGATAGGAAAGATGAAGAAACAAATTAAACAAATTGAATATTTTTTGGTGGTAGAGAATAAATAAGTCGGCTTTATTGCAGTGGAGAATTTGTATTCAGAAAGGAATATGAAGTTATAAATTAGAACAAGATTATGGAACATTTTTAAGGCCAATCAGAGGCTTTTAGCTTTTATCTTGTGGCAAATATGCAGGTGCTGAAGATTATTGAATAAAACAGACTATGATAGAAACAAAAATCTATGGATGAGCATTGAGTTTTAGATCTTGAAAAAGACATTGGAGTTTGTCTAATGTAAGTCCTATGTAAATGCAAAAGACTTTTCTAGAAAGTTTGTGACTTGGAGGAAAATTTGTACATTTTCAGTGAGTCAGTGTTAAAATCTGGCATAACTATAAATGTTAGAAAGTTTAATCAGAACATGGTTCTGATCATTTCCTCACATTGTTCTAGTTCGTGTTTCTAAATCTACAATATAGAGAGACCCCTTAAAATACTTGAAACTAACATGTTCTCCAAGAAAAAAATTCTTATGTGAAAATTCTGGTTTCTTTCATCAGATTTTAAAAAATCAGATGTGGCGGCCTCACCATCTTGTTAACAATCCTCTGTACATGTTCCCATTGTTGCTGTCATTTGGTCATGGTTTGCTACACAGCAGCAAAGATATATTCTAACCAACCTACTGTAGACATACTTTATGTATCTTGTTCTAAGATTCCATTAATGAAATCTAAGATTAGCAGATATCCTTATCACAACATTTGGATGACATCTAAATGCTGGCCCCTTCCTCCTGCAAATATTTTCTTTATTTTGTGTACAAAATGACACTATCTTCAGTTCACTGGCTTCAGACTCCTTTGCCAGATGATTTCCATCTTCTCAGGTTCTAAATACTAGGAGCTTCCTTGGCTTTTTCACTTTCTACTATTCTTTCCCAATAATTTTATCTAAATCTATGAATTTAAATACCATGTGTATATAGATGATTCCCAAATATCTCCAACCCTAGCCTCTTCTCTTAGCTCAAACTGTCCCAACAGGGGAGATGGCCACATCTCATTGACAGGGAAGAAGAATCCCCATGAGGATGTAAGAATCCTCAGGAGGAAGAAGAACCCCCAGGAGGATGTAAGCCATCCTAAAACTTAAAGTCTCAAATAATTAGTGAACAACAAAACACAAATGGCCAGAAATATATTTATAAAAGCAAAGCCCCTGATAGATCTAGTCCACTTGGGTGCTAAAACTTGACAAAGAAAATATGGCTCTGGTGGTTCATTTAAGGGGTACATCAAAGGCAGGGATAAGGTTTCGAGGGTAGAGTCTTGCTTCTGATGTCTAATAATCAGCAGGTTGACTAGCATCTTCTCAGGTCAAACCCATCTCAAGTACTATGTGGGATTTTTGGCAGAGCATCAGGCAGTCAATCCCTGTGGAGGTTCCCAGAGAGGTTCCCAATGCCAGACTTATCCCCTCATTAGGCTACTATGTGCAACATAGTCCACACACAGCCCACGGGCAAAGGCTTATGACACTGTCCCTTGGCACTCGAACATCTCACATCCAAAAGAGAATTCTAAAATGCACCACACATAATAACACTATCTCCAGTATCCCCCAGGTAGTACATGGTCTTACACTCACCTAGTGGCCAAAAACCTAGATGACATCATCTGATTCCTCTCTTTCTCACATCTCACATTTAATTAATCAGCATGTCCTGTCAGCTCTGCCTTCAAAATATATACTATGTCTTTCCACTGAGAACAAAATGTCATAAACTGGGTAGCTTATAAACAACAGAAATTTATTTCTCACAGATCTGGAGACTGGGAAATCCAGGCTAAAAGTATCAGTAGATTTGGAAGCCGGTAAGGGCCTATTTCCTGATTCATAGATGGTACTTTCTCACTGTATCCTTACACTTTAAGGTGACAAGTTAGTTCTCTGAGGATTCTTTTCTAAGGATGCTAATCTATTCCTGAGGGCTCCAACCTCATGACTCATCACCTCACAAAGGTCCCTCTTCCCAATACCATAAGCTTGGAAGTTAGTGTTTCAACCAATGAATATAAGAGGAACACAAGCACTCAGACTACAGCACTGTGTTAGCACATTTCAATCTTGATTGCTACTACTCCAGTCTAAGCCACTGTTACCTCTTACCTGGACTACAATAGAATCAATCTTTTAACAATTCTTGCCTCCACTTTTACTCACAATGCCTATTCTATACAAATTCTCCAGAGTGACCTTTTAAAAATGTAAATCAAATCACTTGAGTCCCTTTTAAAAATTCTTCCATCACATATAATAAACTTCAGACATCTTCTGATGGTCTAAATAGCCCTTTATGACATGGCTTCTGTGTTTCTCTTAAACCTCATCTTCTGCCATATATGTGTACTCCTCAACTATAGTTCTGTCACACTGAGTCATCTTGCTCTGTTTTGAATATACCAGAAATCCTCTTATGTCAGAGATTTTAGGATTACTACACATGTGCTATGGATTAAGGATAAAGAGAAAGCTATACTGGATCTTAAAGAAATCACCCACAAGCCATTAAGATGCAGAAAGTATAGTTGTAAAACTTAAACTCCAGTTACATGCCCTTGTAAAGTGAGTGAAGTGTGCAAACAAAGGAAAAACTGGTGTGAAATTGTGTAGCTCCCTCCTGCTTCCACCTCTTGTCCAGTCCCTAGCACTGGCCCTCTATCAATATTAACATCCTACACCAAAGGGTTGCTCTTGTCTCTGGAGATAACTCGTATTCTCCCTTGAGCACACATTCCTTGCTTCACCCCAAAGGCATCTCTCTTTTGAGATTGCCCCTCTGCTTACTTGAATAAGTATCTACTTTCCTAAATAAACTTATGTCCATGCCTTTGACTGGTGCATGTTGAAATTCTTTTCCCTCATGTATGCCAAGAACCCAGCTGGTCGTAGGTTGAGTGTCCCCTTCCTTCTGGGCACTCCTCAGACCCTTCTCCAGAGACATCTATAACATATACTCTGCCTGAAATACTTTATCCAGAGCTTTGACTGGCTTCCTTCCTTCCTTTCATTGAACTGTGCTGAAATGTCATAGCCTCATCAAGTTCTTCCTTGACCCTTAACCACAAAAAGCCTCCACCAAAGAAGAAAAATCAGAGGATAAGTAAATAGAAGTTACATGTCATTGGGTATTTCTGACAACAGTCTTGTACTTTTCCCCTTGCCAAAGGATAAAATATCCCAGACAGAGGCCATTCCTTTAGTCAGGACCCCAAAATTAGATGAAGCAGCTGGGCATGGTGGCATATGTCTGTAACCCCAGCAACTCAGAGGGCTGAGGCAGGAGGATCACAAGTTCAAGGCCAGCCTCAGCAACTTAGTGAGGTCCTAAACAACTTAGCAAGATCCTGTCTCAAAAGAAAAAAGAAAAAAGACTGGGGATGTGGTTCAGTAGTAAAGCATCCCTGGGTTTAATCCCCTGTACTAAAAAAACAAAAAGGTGATGTATGGAATAACACCAGGCAAACATGTAATATGAGGAAGGAATAAACTATTATTATTTTAAGTAACATAATTCCAGTATTGTTTTTGAAACAAAGTTGACAGACTGATGTCTATAAAAAATGGAATAAAATATATTTTTTAAAAAGGTCATTTTGAGTTAAATTCATGGACAGAAGAACGCTGCAGTTTTATAAAAGCCCCAAGTCTGGATTACAAAATAACTTTGGTTACCATTTGGAAATAACCAAAAATGTCTTCCATAACATTATGAAGTTGGCAGTTGCCACCAGGAAGAGGGCCCTCTTGAGAACTTTGACAATGCTGGCACCCAGATCTAGGAGTTCCAGAATTTAGAATTGTGAGAAATAAATTTCTGTAATTTATAACCATTCAAGCTATGGTAATTTGTTATAGCAGCTAACACTAAGACAGCTTTAGAATCTGTATTATCTACGTAACTGTTAACCAAAGTTAAATCAAAATTCCTTGATTTATTTACAGAATCCAAGTAATAATTAAAGCACAAATAATTAGTTTTTTTGGGGGGGGGGGAATGGAGATTCTTTGTTCTTTTAGACTGAGGTATTAAAATTAATTTGATATTTGCCATTTTGCCATTTCTCTATTTACTTTATTAGTAAGGTGTTGTTGTTATTAATATTAGTGAAAATTGAGGTAAAAACCCAGGGCCTTCTGCATACTAATCAGGTACTCTATCACTGAGTGACATTCACAGCCTTGTTTATTACTAAACAATTCTAAAACAATTCTAAAGCCAATGAGAGTTTATGAATTTGTGATTGGTTATTTTTTAGAAATTTCTTTATGTCTTCTAACAAAGATATCCATTATGTTTCTATACCTGTTTGAGGTGCTTAAACAAACTAAAAAAGCATTTTAAGGATTTTTAGTTTGAAAAATCAAAGTAAATATGGTAGATTAAAATATATAGTAACATTATTTTCCAAATCAGCCAAGAATGTATGACTTGAGCACATAGCCTTGTTTAAAATGTTCTTTCCTTAAATAAAATAATAGTCTTTTACGACTTGGCATTAAGTTTATATCATGAGATGATTTTGATCAAAAATCTCTTAAATGCAGTATTTTATTGATGTTATTTCCTGAACCTTCTGACTGAGGTCATGTACAATATGCTGCTTATATAATCTCTAATCTTAGATGATATAAATCTTTTTAATTTTTGGTTCTACTAAACCAATTGTCATAACAGATATAAATTCACCTAATTAAATAATTATTGAAAGATTGTGCGGTTATATGTATTACTTTCTTTATATCTTATAGCTATAAAATCTTCATATTATATTATTCATCTGCTATGAATGAGAGTTCTGAAATTAAAAAATAAAGCTCTGTGATTCATTTTCATCTAAAAATAATTTGCTGCCTCCATAACATTTTTTTTTTTCATAGATGGGTCTCATTATGTTGCTCAGGCTCATCTTGAACTCCTGGCCTTAAGGAGTCTCAGTCTCTGAATTTTCTGGGACTACAGGTGTGTGCCATTCCACCCAGTCCTAGCAATTATTTTTTATTTTTAAGTTGATTTATTTTTCTTTTAGGATATATTGATGTAATATTAATGTTTCTTTCATTTTATATGCTAGACAAACATATTTTCTGTAATTTTGGATTGTTTAAAACTAATCCAACAGGTCACAGTGGTGCATGCCTGTAATCCCAGCAGTTGGGAGACTGAGGCAGGAGGATCTAGAGTTCAAAGCCAGCTTCAGCAATGGTGAGGCACTTAGCAACTCAGTGAGACCCTGTCTCTAAAAAAATACAAAAAAGGGCTGGGGATGTGGCCCAGTGGTCGAGTGCCCCTGAGTTCAATCCCAGTAGCAAAAAACCAAAAACAAAAACAAACCAAACAAACAAAAAAACTAATCCATTGTTGCTTTTTGTCTTTTTGTGGTGCTGGGGATAGAACCAAGAACCTCATACATGCTAGGCACCGTACCACAGAGGTACGTCACCAGCTCAGTTTCCCATTTTAACTAATAGTACTTATAGGGCCTGGGGTTGTGGCTTAGTGGTAGAGCGCTTGCCTAGCACGTGCGCGGCCCCCCTTCGATCCTCAGCACCATGTAAAAACCGATTGTGTACAACTAAAGCAAATAAATAAATATTTTTTAAAAATAGTACTTAGCTGGGCGCGGTGGTGCATGCCTGTAATCCCAGTGCTTTGGGAGGCTGAGGCAGGAGGATCGCAAGTTCAAAGCCATCCTCAGCAATGGCGAGGCACTTAGCAACTCAGTGAGACCCTGTCTCTAATAAAATCCAAAAAAAGGGCTGGGGATGTGGCCCAGTGGTCAAGTGCCCCTGAGTTCAATCCCTGGTACAAAAAAAAAAAAATAGTACTTATAATTTATATGTTTCTAAAAATTCTGTATCCCATATTTTATTCTAGCAAATATTTTATATTTTTATAAATATTTTGATCAATTGTTCTAATATATTACCATTCATTTTTACTTATATAATTAAAATGTAAGCAATGTGATGCCAAGGGTTAAGAAGTCTGCAGGGAAAGGACATAGATTATGGCAGATCCCAAGATACAACCTTCCTCACACCTCCTATGTTGCTAAGTGAACTTTTTCCAACCACCCTTGCAACTAAACATGATGTGTGAACTTGTTGCGTTCTTATATAGCTTCAAGATTTGTGTCATAGTTAAAGCACTTTCTTCATTTTAAGGCTATTAGAAAATCTCCCGAGTTATATTCTGGTGTTCCTTATGGTTTAAGTTTTTATGTTGATTAAATCTTTGGTTCATCTGAAATCTATTTTGGTGTAAGGAGTGAGGTACTAATTTACCTTTTCTAAACATAACTCCTCTTTTCATGAACTTATTGTTGTTATTTCGCTTGTTCTTCCAGTACACATCTATCCAACTTTCAAAAAATTTTTGACTCTCAGCAGCAAAGAATTATTAAAGAGAGAAAATAACATTAGGATTTTCATATTTTAATTATCTTTGGCATTCCTGGAACGTTTCTATTATATTTAAACATTTGGATAATGCAAGATAAAAATTCTACTTAAAATTCCTCTCCTTTCCTACACCCCATACAAACATCCACTTCACAGTAAAAATACCAAGGGAAAAAACACATTTATTAATAAATGTGAGATATGATGATCTACCCAAAATTTTGTTGAAAAAAATTTTTGCATATCAGAGATTTCTGGCACCATAAAATCCTTCTACTATTTTTCTAATATGTTTGTTTTGTTTGTAACTTTATTTTATTTGTTTATATGGTGCTAAGGATTGAGCCCAGTGCTTCACACATGCTAGGCAAGCACTCTACCACTGAGTTGCAGCCCCAGCCCATAACTTTTTTTTTTTTTTTTTTAAAGAGAGGAATCACTTCTTGCTCTCTGTTTAGGAGATATGGTTCATGAATCTCCTTTGCCTCTCAGTGAATCATGATTATCTTTACATGTAGAAATAAAATGCAACAACTTATAGGTATCATCAGTTAAGGCCAAGGATTACAGGAAGAGTCCCTTCAAAATAATATGTGTGATTATCAAATATATTTGAGACTACATGTATCTGTATACATGAGAATACATATATGTGTGTGTGTATATATATATATATATATATATATATATATGCCAGAGGTGAAGAGGATTCACCTCAGAAATATGAATTCAAATCAACCATTTAATCACCTGGGATTAAAAAGCTGTTTCCCAAACAATTTGGAAACAACCTTTATTTAAATAAATATAAAAGAAGGAAAGAAAGAAGAAAGGAAAAGAGAAGAAAAAGGAAGAGCCTAAAAGGAAGATAGTTTATGTATATTATTATACAGCTGGGTGTGATGGGGCACACTTGTAATCTCAGCAGCTCAGGAGGTTGAGGCATGAGGATCTCAAGTTCAAGCCAGCCTCAGCAACTTAGCAAGAATCTAAGCAACTTAGCAAGACCCTGTCTCAAAATAAAAAATAAAATAGGTTGAAGATGTGGCTCAGTGGTTAAGGGGCCCTGGGTTCAATCTCTAGTAAATAATAATAATAATAATAATAAATGGTTCTGAAGACATCTATACTTAACTCAAAGTGGATCAAGGACCTAGGAATTAAACCAGAGACCTTGCACCTAATAGAAGAAAAAGTAGGCCCAAATCTCCATCATGTAGGTTTAGGCCCCAACTTCCTCAATAAGACCCCTAGAGTGCAAGAACTAAAACCAAGAATCAATAAATGGGATGAATTCAAACTAAAAAGCTTCTTCTCAGCAAAAGAAACAATCAGTGAGGTGAATAGAGGACCTACAGAATGGGAGCAAATCTTTACCACAAGCACATCAGATAGAACACTAAACTCAAGGACTTATAAAGCTCTTAAAAGCCTTAACACACACACACACACAAAAAAAAAAAAAAAAAAAAAAAAACCCACAAATAACCCAATCAATAAATGGGCCAAGGAGCTAAACAGACACTTCTCAGAAGATGAAATACAAACAATCAACAAATGTATGAAAAAATGTTCAACATCTCTAGCGATTTGAGAAATGCAGATCAAAACAACTCTAAGATTTCATCTTACTCCAGTCAGAATGGCAGCTATCAAAAAAACAACAATAAATGCTGGTGAGGATGTGGGGAAAAAGGCACACTCTTACATTGCTGGTGGAACTGCAAATTGGTGAAGCCAATCTGGAAAGTAGTATGGAGATTCCTAGGAAAACTGGGAATGGAGCCACCATTTGACCCAGCTATCCCACTCCTTGGCGTATTCCCAAAGGACTTAAAAAACAGCTTACTACAGGGACACAGCCACATCAATGTTTATAGCAGCACAATTCACAATAGCTAGATTGTGGAACTAACCTCGATGCCCATCAGCAGATGAATGGATAGGGAAACTTTGGTATATATACACAATGGAACACTACTCAGCACTAAGAGAATAAAATCATGGCATTTGCAGGTAAATGGATGGAGCTGAAGAAAATAATAGTAAGTGAAGTTAGCCAATCCCCCAAAAAACAAAGGTCAAATGGTCTCTTTGATATGAAGATACTAACTTATAAAGGCAAGAGAGTGGGGATGAGAGGAATGAAAGAGCTTTAAATAGAACAAAGAGGGGTAAGGGGATAGGAATAATGGCAGACTGAGTCATCCATGATTACCCTAAATACATGCATGAAGACACAGTTGTTGTAAAAAGATACTTTATATAAAACCAGCAACTTGAAAAATTGTGCTCTTTATGTGTAATATGAAATGAAATGTACTCTGCAAACATGTATAACAAATTAGAATAATTAAGAATTTAAAAAATATATTTCTGAAAGCATAATGCCTTTCCATTAGATGGAAGTTGCATCGTAACATTCTGTTAGTGTGGCTGACTAGTTATGAGTCAATATTACATCCCAGATTTTAGGACATTATGTCATATAGTTTTGTACCTATTTATTATTTCTTTAGAGAACAAAGACTCACTGCACTACAGTTTTGCTATGAAGGGAAATTTAGATTTCAAAATAAAAATAGTATGGCATTTAGATTAGTAAGGACCAAAATAGATAAACATCTGATTTCCATTTCAATCTTAAGATTCAAATATTCTTTGATTTAATGTGAGAGATAAGACAGAAAGAGCTTTATGTTCATTAAAGATACATTTGTATTGAATTCACACTCAAAATTACCTATCGCTTCATTTTCATCAGAATTTGTTTGTGCAGAGTGTTAGTCAAAAAAATTAGAAAAAACGGTTTTGGTAAACACATGCCCTGTGCCCAACTAGATCCTTCCCATGGGAGACTCAAGCCAAAAATCAATTATGTTTATTCTCATCCCCATCTTCCACCAATCAATTAATTAATCAATAAAAATGAATGGGGTAGAAGGTACCAAAGTATATAAAAAACTGTTTTCAAGTACTTTTGCAAATGAGAGTAACTGAATAAGAATGGCTTACTTAATAAAAAGTTGGCAAAGAAGAAAAGAACAAATAGGAGAAAAAAACCTTTTGAAGGCAGGTTGGGGAATTGTGTTTTGCTATTGTTTGTTTTATTTTTGGTAGGTACAGAGAGTAAACTCTAGGGAAAATAAGATTGTAACAAAAAGTTTTATGAAGTTTTGAAGGGTAATTGAAATATGGATGATTTGCTTTTAGAATCCTATATGTATTTATTTTGGATGTGTTTCTAAATTGATATCAGTCTGAGGTTGAAATAAATAGGCCCAGTTTTGTTCAAGTTTTAGATCTATAAAATGAGCTTACTTTAGGTAACCTCAATGTGTATTAATGGTGCTCTGTAAGGTCAACATTAAAACATATCAATTTCATTATCAATGACTCAAATATTAAATAAGGTTAAATCAAAAGATTGACAAGAAATATTATCTATGGAATTCCCTACTTGCTCATTTATTCCCCCCCTAAATTCAGAACACAGTATAATGAAAAAATCATAGACACTGTTTTTATTTAAAATAGCTCATGTTCAGATTCACCACATACAAGTTGGATGATGTTACGCAAATCAAATTCAATGAACTATTCTTCTATATATGTAGTTTCAATGAATAATATTGTGGGTTTTTTTTTTTTTTTTAGTTCTACGAATTCTATTTAGTATTTTTTCAAAATTCCCTGGTATCATTTTAAAATATGTTTTTATCTATTTTTTTTAATATTTATGTGGTGCTGAGGATTGAACCCAGGGCCTCGCATATGCTTGGCAAACACTCTACCGCTGAGCCACAACTCCAGCCTATTTTTTTTTAATATCTTGAAACATTTGAAACATACCTACTTTGTACTCAAAATCTAATGATTCTATTTCCTAAAGTTCTCAAGGATCTAAACATATTATTTGTTGTCTTTAACTTTTTTTTTTTTTTTTTTTTTTTTTTTTTTTTTTTTTGTACCAGGGATTGAACTCAGAGTTCTTAACCACTGAGCTACATCCCCAGCCCTTTTTAAAATGTTTTATTTAGAGACAGGGTCTCACTAAGTTGCTTAGTGCCTCACTAAGTTGCTGAGGCTGGCTTTGAACTTGTGATCATCCTGCCTCAGTTGCCTGAGCCATAGGTATTACAGGCATGTGCCACTGTACTCTTTGGATTCTGAGTACATTTTAACAGCAGTCTTATTTGTGAGGATCCTGCATAGTATGACCTTTTAAAAGGAGTTATATTCTTATATGTAGGCAATATAGAGTAACAGAAACTAGATTTACTTTCCTACTTGAAACAATTAAAAATATGGACAAAATTATAATGTAAAAGTTTTCAAAAATAATAAACATTAAGTAACAAAGACAACAATTCCTGAGAGATGGAAAGCAAGTGAGGTAAACTCCACTGAGAGATGGGAAACAATTTAGGGTAGAGGGAAATGATATACAGGAAGAGCCTGGCAGTTTTTCTGAGATAAGAAGAAGGAACTAGAAATGTTGAAATGCCAAGCAGGCTAGAGTATTCAGGTCAAAGTCTCAAGAAGGAGAAAGTTGAATAGAAAGAGAGTATCAGAGATTTGTAAAAGGTTCCCCTCATGTCTACACACCCTAATGAAAAAGCAGAGATGACAGAGTTTATATAGAAGCAAAACCCAACTATATGCAATCTATAAGACATTCACACTAATGATAAGACATAGTTGAAAGGTAAAAATAGAAACAGATATACCATGGAAACAGTATTCAAAAGAATGTTGAAAATTGAATTTCAAATAAAAGAATATTACCAGTGATAAAGAGGGTCATGTCCTAGAGTGGTTTGTATTTGTTTCTGAGTATTGTTGGCTTTGATATCAATGAATATACAGAGAGAGGAGAACAGGCCTTAGACCCATAAAAGACAAACAGTTGCCTCTATAGCTGAGATTTTTGGGCTTAAAGGTTTCCAGGCCCTACAGAGTGTGGAATGTAATCTGAAAACTGAACACTTGTTCTGATGGAGGATTTGTTTTCTAATCCAGAATATAATGAAATGAACAAGTTTTCCTATTGCCTGATATGGATGGGTTAATTTTTCTCTACTTCATTCTTTTCACTGGATTCCAGTGAGTCCATCTTTTTGTGGAGAGTCCCAGTTCTAAACCTCCACCTTGCCTAATCCAGTCTTCACCTCTCAATGTATTCATGATTACAGTGAATGAGAACATCTTTAGGGCCCCTCCTTGAGACAATCCCAGCATCAGTTCACACTTTTCTTTTTCCTTTTGTGGTTCTGGTGATCAAACTCAGGGCATTGTGCATGCTAGGAAAGCACTCTATCACTGAGCTATCTCCCCAGCCCCTCAGTTCACACTTTTATCTTTGGGTTTTTGTTTCCTCTTTATATTTGACCTCTGGGGATTTCCTTAATTTTCTTGCAAGCTCAGCTGTACATTTAAAAATAAATTTGTTATGTTTTAACCAGTATTTTTTCACTGTTTTGTTTCTGGTTTTCCAGATAGAGGTTGCCATTTTGGTAGTAGTGGAAGTCTATACTCCTCTAAGTGAAATGGGAGTTAATAGTAGACACTATAAGGTTTAGGGATAATATATATGAATTGCTGAACATACTGCCTAAGCCACAATTAGTGCTCAATACAGGTGGTTGTTATAGAGTGGGTGACTACAGTGTCAAAGGCATGGTGCTCTGCAGAATTTAAAACTGGGGAGAATGCACTCTGCACATTACAAAAATGGGTTGAACAAAGGTTTTATTATTTTTTTCAGACTTTCTGTAGGACTTTTATCAAGACATCTTTTTCAAGAACTTGTAATTTTTGATGTTAGTGGTTGTGAATTGTAATTTATTCCTTGCATGAGGCATTATTCAATTTTTGTGAGAAAGAAATTATACATAAAATGGTATAATTATCTAAGAATGACTATTGTGTAATGGGACTATGTACTAGACAGAAGGTTAGGAGAGTTCATCCATACCTTTGTTAATAATCACTGTTGAAGAAACTGAGACATAAAAAGCAACGGTTTTTCCCCCTAAAGGAGTTGGTGATCTGGTATAAATATTAGACAAATACATACTTGCAAAAAAAAAACAAGATTATCAGATAATATGTGCTTTTAAAAAATAACAAGTACTATGGAAGGTTAGAAGAGGGAAAGCACTTTTGGTTGAAATAGGAAAGACTTTACAGCCCATGTGAGAGATAATTATCCTTTATAGATGAACAGAATCATATAGGTGGAGAATGGAAGGTAGCCAGAGGAGGAAGCAAAGAGAGAGACAGAGAGACAGAGACATGGGTATGGAAGCAAGGAAGTAATAAAATTGCCTGGCCTAACTAAAGGGGATAATTTATTTAAAAAAAAAAAAAAAGTAGTGGAAAGGAGGTAAAAGCAAATTGAGGAAGGTCCTGAATGCCAGGACTTGTATTTCAAAAATTGAAGGGCCACTGAAGGTTGAGTCTGAGTGACATAAAGAGATTTTTTTAATAGAATAATTGACACTCTACATATTATATGATCTATTTTTTCTACATATGTATCTTCCTCTTTACATTAGAACATAAGCTTCCTGAGAGCAGATGCTTTGGTTGTCTTGTTCACTACTGAACTCTTAGCATTTAGAACAATACCTAACAGAGGCACCCAAGAATGAATGAATGAATGAATGAATGAATGAATGAAGAATTCATCTGGAAGCAGCTTGCAGAATTAATTAGATATGAGGGAAGTTAAAGACAAGACAAAGTATCCAATTTTTTTTTTTTTTTTTTTTTGACACAAAGCAGGCATGGTGAGAATAGATATAAAGGGAAACATTGTAAATCCACTGTACTGGGCCAGAAGGCTCAAGAAGCAAGATTCATAACTTACAGGTTAAGGCAGTTCCAGAGTGTGACGTGATGCCTTAAGACAACAGGCTCTTTGTAAATGTTTATTTAATGAATGAGGGGAAAGATATAACTAAGTAACTCCATTTGTTATGGGGATAAGGAAGGAAAGGGCATGGAGAATGACTTTTAGGTTTCTATTATTAGCAACTGGGAGAATGATGATGCCATGAATAGAAATTTACAAATTAGGAAGTTGTTCCTGGGAAGAAAATGTTACATTTTATTTTAGAAAGACTGAATACAATTTAAGCTAAACTCTAAATATATATGTACATGTATTTATATATGTAATAAATATGTATGTATATATACATATATATGTGTAATATGTGTGTTTGTAGTTATTAAACAATTTCAATGACAGTTTAATGTTTCACAAGTATGCTATATATTCATATCTTTTTGTAAATGAGTTCTAGAGTTACCCTTGAAATCCTTGCATAGGTTATTTGTCTTATAATGATTATAGTATAAAAAGTTAGAATATTAGTAATCTAAATGGGTTTCTTTCTATTTTTCAATTGCATATTGTTCCACAGGTGTCAAGTTTAATTTATACAAGATGAATATACCCTAGAGATCTGCTGTATAAAGTGGTGCCTATGGTTAAAAATATTGTATTTTTTACTTAAAAATAATTTGTCAGGAGGATAGATCTCATATTAAGTATTCTAAGCACATTTTAAAAAGTTGCGTATTTTACACTTTGGTATGCTAATGTTGAATTTGTATTTTATGTTTACTTTTTAAAATCTGTGTAACGTTCAACACTGAACTATAATAGTTATGCCTTTTCTTTTTTCTTAAATATATCTTTTACATTTCTAATATTTATGTCATAACAGAGTGGATTTTTAAATTAATTAAATGTGTCTTATGTTGGGAATTTATGTATGATTAATATGTACCTGTGGTAAGCAGTATTCTAAAATGATCCAAAGATCCCCACTGCCTGTAGACTCCTCTCGCTATGTGGGCAGAATCGTGAAAATGATGGATGGTTACTCCCTTTATGAGGATATGTTATATAAGATTACACCTGAGTCTACTTCAGGAAGCAAATCTTGCTGGCTTGAACAACTGCTAGATTGTGGAGGTGGCCACCTCTAGAAGCTGTAAATGATCTCCAGCTGGCAACCACCAAGAAACTAGGGAATTTAGTCCTGCAGTGGCAAGAAAATTAATTCAGGCAACAACCAGAGAATTTGGAAGAGGATCTAAGAGCCTCCAATGTGAATATAGCTCTAGCTGACACCTTAATTTTAGGCTCATGAGATCCCAAGGAACTGACTCAACTGCCTTGGATCAGCCTTGTGCCCATGAAAATTATGACATAATAATTTTATGCTATTTTCAAACTCCTACATTTGTGATCATTTATTATGCAGCAATAAAAAATTAACACAGCACCTATAATTTTATTGTTATCCACAATCCCTCTTTATTAGTATCATAGCTTATATTTGAATTTTTAGACACTGATGGTCTCAATTTATGTATCCATATTTACTTATGTAAATATTAGGATGGTCTCTGTCATAGTATTAGTAGTTAAATTGTTTGGGATTATTATCACTTCATTTTTTTTAAAACACATTTTAGAAGATGATCATTGACAAGATATAATCCTTTCCTCAGTCTTTGTTAATCATATATTTCAGGTGATAGCATTTGTACTTACATTTTTAAATACAAATTAATGTTCAGATATTAGTAATCATTGACACTACAAACAAAGGCATGAGACATGTCCATGAGCACATGTGTGTGCATGTGTGGAAAGAGAAAGAAAGAAGTTATTATTAGTATTTTTTTTTAATTTAAAATGAATATTTAGTGCTTATGTCTTTATGTGAAGTTTTAGCAGTAAGCTTACCAATGTTTTAAATATTAATTTTAGAAGCCAACATTTTAGAAACATAGAGACAGGTTAGTGAAGTGCCTTTTTTGTCTCTATTATTTGTCTCTACTCCAAAGACATTCTGTTTTCCTCTAGAAGCTTTATAATTTACCTTTCACATCTAGCTCCATAAGTCATCTTGGACTGATTTTGATATGTAGTCCTTTAGTTATTCTATGTTCACAATCATATGATCTGTACATAGCATATTTATTTGTTTGTGAACCTTATGCTTTTTTTCTAATTTTAAAAAATGCCTTTATTTTTATTTATTTATTTTTATGTGATACTGAGGATTGAACCCAGTGCTTCACATGTGCCAGGCAAGCGCTCTACCACTAAGCCACAACCCCAGCCCATGCTTTTTATTTTTATTGTACAAGTACTTGAAAAGAATTTATATTATGATATTGTCAGATAAACTGTTCTGTCTGTACTGAATTGTTCTCATTTGTTAACTGTGTTGCTTAGATTTTCTTTGCCCACAGTGATATTTTGTCTGCTCTTTTGTTGTCTTTTGAGAGAGGTTTGTTGAAGTTTCTATTAAGTTATTTTTCTCCTCTGAGCTTTACCAGTTTTTGTCTTATGGGTGTTTATGTTTAAGGCTATATTATTGGGTGCATACAGATTTAGAATTATGATTTTCCTTGTGGATTACTCCCTTTACTGTTATAAAATTTCCCTGTTTGTTACTAGTAAAATTTCTTTTTTCTATATAAATACACCACAGTGAATCCCACCATCATGTATATACACAAGAATGGGGTCCTAATTAGAATAAGACATATTCCATGTTTATATAATTATATCAGAATGGGTTCTACTGTCATGTATAACAACCCCAGCCCATGCTTTTTATTTTTATTGTGCAAGTACTTGAAAAGAATTTATATTATGATATTGTCGGATGAACCGTTCTGTCTGTACTGAATTGTTCTCATTTGTTAATAGTGTTGCTTAGGTTTTCTTTGCCCACAGTGATATTTTGTCTGCTCTCTTGTTGTCTTTTGAGAGAGGTTTATTGTATCTTTTTTTCTTGGTGTGTGTATGTGTATGGCAGGTATACTGGGGATCAAACCCAGGGGCAATCTACCTACCATTCTACACTTTCAGCACTTTTATTTTTATTTCAAGAAGGTGTCTCACTAAGTTGCTGAGGCAGACCTCAGACTTGAAATCCTCTTGCCTCAGCTTCCTTAGTTGCCAGGATTACAGGCATGCACCACTGCACTTGGCTCTTTAAAGTTTCTTGCTGTTAAGTCAACTTTGTTCTGGCATTATTATAGGGGTATTAATTAATTAATTAGAGCATGATGGTAAATACAGATAGAATACTAACTCAGGTTATACCTCAGATACTCTCCAGCTAACTAGCCTATTCCAATAAAATCAGAGCAATTTGAATATCTAAGTAATGAGAGATAAGGGAATAAGGAATTAACTGAAAGTGAATTAATGAAAAATTTTACAGTATAAAGACAGAAATTGAGAGATCATAATAGAAATAATTTTTTTTTAAATATTTTTATTTATTTGCTTTTTTAGTTGTACACAATGCGTTTTATTCAATGCGTTTTATTTGTACGTGGTGCTGAGGATCGAACCCGGGTCGCCCACGTGCCAGGCGAGCGCTCTACCGCTGAGCCACAATCCCAGCCCCAGAAATAATTTTTCACATGTCCTTAACTATGGATTTTCAGTATTTTATTGCAGAAGACCCTATCAACAGTGAGATACAGAGATCGATCTGTAGATAGCTAAATGTACGCTAGTGAATGGAATGTAATTATTGTTTCACACATCTTCAGAAATTATTTAATAAATCTGTTTTCCTTTATAAAAACCATAAGGAACTCAGCTAGTTATTATAATAGCTAATGAATTCAATTGAAATAATTTCCTCATGTTCAGAGTGGGCAAGAGTAGATAAATGATATGACTATCAGAATGGTATTCAACAATTCTCCTTGGTGTTTGATTAAAATTTTTCGTTGTACCATTTTATTTTGCTTTCAGGACATGTTCTTTGGTTTCTTTTCCTAATGACTACATATAAAGTTGCCCAAAATATATCCACTTGATGGCTATCACCTTTTTAAAAAAAGTCACAAGAACTTACTTGCAAGACTGCTGAAAATTTTTCTTAAGTTTGTTTCAGTAGTAACTCTTCCTGACAATATATTGACATGAGCCAAATTTAAAGCTCAATTATAACAAATTTATTGAATACTGATATGAACAGTTTGGCTTCTCTTTTTCATATTTGTGTTTATTCAAATTTACCTTGTGGATGGTTTATCTTAAGTTAGCTTGAATCTTTTGGAAAAGCAGAAATTTATAAATAAATACCATGAATACCAAAAGTCATTTTCTTCTATAATGTAAAAGTCATTTAAAAAGCAGGAGTCTTCATCTTTTTAAATGCTTCTCTGGAGCCTGTACTTTTATTTTTTATGTAACATCAAGACACCCAATGCTGATTTAGTTTCTAACCATTTATGTTAATTGGTGGCTTTGTAAAACTTTATAGTACTTATTTCTAAGAGCATGGACTATATATTTACATAAATATTTTCCAAATTTATATTCCATATTTGAAAGGAAGATAGAATGTAATTCAAAATTGTTAACTGCAAGCCCAACCATAGATTTAATAGTATAGCCATTCTAAATGAAGTAAATCACATTTTGTGTACTAAAGATGTATGTATAAATTATGTTCAACTATATTCAAAATAGACTTGAGGTGAGTTTGTGGACTAATTTACTCTCAGTTTCTTTAATTTAATTATAAAATATTAATGTAAATATATAGGCATTCCCTCATATTCATGGGTTCTGCATCCATGGATTCAACCAACTGTTGACTGAAAATATACTAAACTAAAAAATGTTTGTACTGAACATGTAGACTTTTTTCCTTATCGTTATCCCCTATACAATATAGCATAACAACTACTTACTTAACATTTTACTGTAACAGGTATATAAGTAACCTTGGATGATTTGAAGTATACAGGAAGTTGTTCATAGGTTATATGGAAATATTACATCATTTTATAGCAAGGACTTGAACATCCATGGTTCTTGCTATCTGAGGGGGTTCTAGCACCAATACCCCACAGATACTGAGGGACTACTATATGTGTGTTTTTATTCATACCTTTTTAATGCTTGCCACCTAGATTTTAGTTTTAGTATTTTTTTTATATTTATGATGGCACCCTAAGTCACCTGAACACATATGAATAATGCAAGACGTGTGGTTATTAAAAGGTGCGTATAAAAATCGTAAGAATTTTGTGGACAATATACTGATTTATCTGGATGTGCCTCCAACTGTAATCCTCTCAGAGTCTGGCATAGATACTACTGTTGGAGTTAGCAGCTATAAACACACATTACACTGAAGGGGTAAGTGTGGTGTAGAGAGTAAAAGCAGTTCCCAGTGCCCATTTGGTTCAAGCCACAAATCTATTCATCTACATAGTTCTTACTTTGCTTTTTTTTATAAAATTATCTTACCTTTTACCATATGCCATGCTAAATTTTCATTCATTCTACAAATATTTATTGCATTCCTACAATAGCATATTATTTTCCTAATGATACATCACAAATTATCACAAACTTAGCAGCTTGGAAGAACACAAATTTGCCAACTTGCAGTTCTGTAGGTTGGAAGTTCAGGCATGACACCACTGTATTCTCTTTCGGCTCATGGTCTCACCAGGCTAGGATCAAGGTGTTGGTTGAGCTGTGTTTCCCACTTGGGGCTCTCAGGCTGTCAATCAAGCTTGCTCAGGACATTGGCAAAATTCAGTTTCTGTAGTTGTACAACTAAGGTCTCTGTTTCTTACTGGCCATTAGCTGGGAGCTCCTCTCAGGTCCTATCTGTTTCCTGCCTCAGGCCTTATTAAAAATTAAGCCGTTGCTATCATTTGTAAAATTAAAAAAAAATTTAATACTAGAAATTGAACACAGGGGCACTTTACCACTGACCCATATTCTATCACTTTAAAAAAAAATTTTGAGTCGGGTCTTGTTAAATTGTCCAAGCTGGCCTTGAACTTGTAATCTTCCTGCTTCAGCCTCCTGAGTAAGGAATTACAGGTGTGAAGCACTGAATCTGTTGCTTTCTTTTAGATCAGTCAGTACATATTTCTCTGGTTTGTTCTGGGATTAGCAGAGAAAACTTTGTTCTTAAAGACTCATGTAATGAGGCTAGGCCTACAAGAATGATCTTCCTAACTTAAGTTCAATGATTGGAACATTGATTACACCTGTAAAATCCCTTCACAGCCATACTTAGATTAGTGTTGGAGTAAGTAGGAGAAGTTATGTAAATGTCAGGGGCTGGGTATCTTGAATGGTCATCTTAGAATTCTGGCTAAAATGGTTAGGTTTTACTCTCTGTTCCATTACTTAGGGAAAACATACAAAAAAAAAATTCCAGTCCATATCAAGTACACATTCTAGAGAGTTTAAAGGAAAAATGTTTGTGCAATACCTCATTTCAGGAGCTGTAGGAGATAGTAATCAGAATAGGCTAATGTACCTGCTTTACATTTGTTATTCCCTGCTAGTATTTAATTAACTATTCTTAACAGATGGCTTTTTTTTATGTGCTTATAAATGTGTACGTCATGAAAATGTCTGAGTTGTATTAAGCATTTATTCCTTATTTTTGGTTCATGGAATTTCAGAACTGGGGAAAGGGAATTTTAACATTATGCTATTCTTTATTAGCATTTAAGGATAAAGTAGCTGAAAAGAGAATTTTCCTGCTAATAGTTAATAAAATATCAAGGTGCTATTACTTGTCTTTTGAATATGTATACTTCTTCTCAAATCATAACAGATGTGACCATCCCTAATGAGTGCATTTCTTGAAATAGAGCAGAAACTTAAATAGCTAGAATGGGCAGGATACCAAGGAAACAGACTAATCAGACAGATGGTGACTGTTTCCTAGGGAAAGTCTGAGTAAACCTGCAACTCTGCAGCAGTGAGCTGAAAATAAAGGAACACTGTGGGTATGGAAAACTTAACATTTTTTTCATATATTATTTTCATTATGTTACAATAAATTATTGGATTTACATACTTATTTTTTCTATTACCATAGATCATATGCTGAAATTTAGTTGTTTCCTTTATTATAATGTATAAATTTGGTCAAAAATTATCTTCAATAATTAAGATATAGCAATGACTTTATTTTTCTCCCTAATACCTTTTGGGTATTTGTAATACTTTTTGAGAGCTATTGTCTTTTAAAATTATTTAATCATCTTAAAATGTATTGTTTTTAATTTCATAAAATAGGTTTATAAATGACTATGTTCTGGTTATTAAAAAACAAAAGTCACAGTCCACTGAAATACACTTGTTAAATAATGAAATTTTGCATAAAATGCAGAAGTAAAAAAAAAATGCTAACAGGAAACTAGGAACAGAATAAAAACACAAAAAGATATCTCTGGCACAATGCCCTGAAGGTCAACAGCCATGGCCAAAAACATGAGGTAATGTCACAAATAAGAAAACACCCTTGGTTGGATCCTTTTCACTCAAAGAGCATTAGTGTTTGTGTGAAAATGTAATCTGCATAGTGATTTATAAAGGTTTTCGTTGAATACTGCATCTCATTTCTACCTCAATATACCCTGATGGGACAAAGCAATTTTTATTATTTCTGTTAAAGATGAGTAAAGGTCTCTATAGGAAAATTAATTTGCCACAATTTACAGAATAGTTTAATGATAGAGTAGTTATTAGCATTGAGTCCGCTAATTCTGAATATATATACTCTGGGCTGAAAAATGGAAGTCAGAAGAGAGTGGCTATTAATTAAAGACATGCTTTTTTCCCCCATCCAATACCTTAATATCTACTTATCCCACAAAGTGATTGTATTCTTTTTAATTTTTTTTAATATTTGTAGATGGACAGCATGCCTTTATTTTATTTGTTTATTTTTATGTGGTGCTAGGGATTAAACCTAGTGCCTCATGCATGCTAGGCAAGTGCTCTGCCACGGAGCTACAACCTTAGCTCCGTGATTGCATTCTTTTTTTTTTTTAATTTTATTTTTATAATTTTTAATATGTACAACTCATAGTGCATGTATTTAGCATCTTTTTAGATACAACTATTTGTATACAAAGTCCACATTGCTTTTAGTTTATAATGTTTTGATGTTAGCGATATTAAAAACAAACGAACAAAAATCTTCTGTACCCCTAAACTCCTCCTGTCTTCAATTTCTTTCTAAAAATTGTGAAGGATTTGAATTGTTTCATAGAAATTCCCTCGTTTAAATTTATTTGCCTTATCTTTTTAGTTATCAATCGAAAGAAATCAAAAGGTACAACCACAAAACAAAGCGAATGTCACAGTCTTTACAGGGATGAATCCTTCACACTGAATCCATGGTGCTAAAAATAACTCCCACAAACATTAAAGTCAATTGGGGAAAGGTAGGAAGGATGAATTTGAAAAAGGCACTGAAGAGGAACTAAGTTTTGGGGGACCTGTGGTCTGAAGCAACACCCTCTGGTAATCTCAAGTTCTCTTAAAAGAGAACAACTCTCTCAGCAGAGTGTTCCATGAGTCTGCCTTCCTCTCCTGTCTGTCACAACATCAAAGTTTTACCTTAGGAAGACTAGGAGTGAATAGTAGTCTTCTGAGAACAAAACTCTGATGTACATAGGCTTAAATTTTCCCTTGTGTCTAGGTGGAAACACTGAAACTTTAATTGTTTATGAAGCATGTGTACGTGCCAGTCAGGCTAACCACTGCTTTCTAGACCCTTTTTCTTTTATCTCTGGACAAACCTCCAAACATTATCCAGTGTTCCTTGCAGTCAAGGTATATCCATGAGACAGAATCTAGGCAATGGAATGTAGAGAAAGTGTGGAGAGTCATGATTAGACCAGACCTGGATGATCTTATTCCATCCTTCCCTTCACTTGCATTTTTGCTAATGCCAGGGTGCTCTTGAAAGTCATGAAAGTCTTTAGCTGCCTTGGTATGTTTATGTATAAGAGAAACAAATTTCTATTATGTTTCTATCATTACACATTTTGGGTAAAATTACTATAACTGTGGGCAGTTAGCCTACTTAAACTAATTTACTGTCCTAGACAAAGTGCCCCACCAGAGATTTACTGATGATTTTCTTCTCTCTTCATGAATGAGAACAGTTGCCCATTCTTTTAGCACATTCTTCTATCTGACACTAACGCCTCATCACTGAGCTTCCTGTATCATTTCTGTAGGAAACAAAGTGTTCCCAGTTCATTTTAGCTTAACAGCAAACCCACTCTACCTCTAATCTCAACTGTTGTGTGTACTTTAACTCAAAGGACCTGGCCTAATCAGTTGAAATTTCTGTCTACTGAATACAATCCTGGATGAGGAGTAGCTATGATGAGCATGACCAGCCATGCTTGTCTCTTTAGTTAGATGAACAAAACCTCCAGCATACCAGCTCAACTAGAGCAAAAACATACTCAATCTAAATGTCACCAGATTCAAAGACCTATACCATGTGTCCACAATTGCTTTATGACTGGAATGCTTAACCAGAAAGAACATTCTGAGCCCCAAATACCAAATGATTGACAAGATTTTTACAAAATCTTGCCTGGGAACCTGTATTTTTCTTTTCAGGAAAATATTATATATGTAGTCAGAGAGCTCAACTCTGATGCATCACTCCTCTTCTCTGAGGTGATGGGTGTCTGTACCCTGCCTTTGGGGTGTATATTCCTTATTTTTTCTCCTTTAATGAATCTTAGCTTTTGCCTTGCTGTTGATCATCCTGAAATTCTTTTCAGTGGCATAAGTCAAGAACTTGCCTGGTCCCTCTTGGAAGGACCTTGTTGGACCCCTGTCCAGTGACAACATGAGTCCTTGTGGGGACACTTCATATCCAAACCATGACAGGAGCATAATGGGACTTTATTTGCTTATCTGTTTATTTTTTAACATTTTATTTTGAGAAAAATTCAGAATTACAAAAAAATTGTAAAATATTACAGAGTTTCTTTACTTCACTAGGCTTATTTCAAGTGTTGACAACTTGCCTGAGATCAATGATCAAGCAAGAAATTAATATTGAGAGAATGCTACCAGTTTACAGATCTGTTTTCATCTGGTTCAGGATCACACGCTGCATTTAGTCATAATGTCTCCTTGGTGCTTTCCAGTCTATGAGAGTTCTTCAGTCTTTCCTCGACTTTTGGTTCCTTGTGGTTCATGACCTGGCACTACTGAAGAATGAATGTCAGGTTTTTTGAAGCATGTTCCACAGTTTGTGTTTGATATTTCTTTCTGATTCCATTCAAGACTACCACAGTAGTGAAGTTGGGCCCTTTTCAGTGCATCTTGCAGAAAGTCTCTAGTGTCCCTTCTGTTCACTACTAAACTTCAGCATTTGCCCACGGCTACCCACCTCAGCATGCAGCTGTTCTCCAGTTGTTTTAATTCTATCTGATGGAGAAACAGGTGAGTTCTGGGTGCCTCCAATCTGCTTCTTCTTCACTCTACTTATTTTTTAACTCTTATTGCCTCTTGCACACCACATCCATCATCAGCTATTTTAAGTAGAGTATACAAATGATAACTTTTTTTTTTCTGAAAAAAACAAAAACAAGAGTCATTACCTATTATAAATATCAAATGATAGTTTTACCCTGGAAGGATCTATGTTTTATAGCATCAATCTTGTAAAAATTAAAATGGATTGAATTCTTCTAAAAAATATAGAGATTTTCAGGTTGGATTTTTTTAAAGAACTAAATTTAAAATCATTGTTATGTTAAAGATGTTAACAGTGTGGGCCTGGAGTTGTGGCTCAGCCATAGAGCTTGTGTGCAGCCTAGGTTCAGATCCTCAGCACCACGTAAAAATAAAGGCATTGTGTACAACTAAAAAAACAAATAAATAAATATTAAAAAAAGATTTTAACAGTGATAAAAAGATCAATTCACCATGATGATTTTATTATTATTATTGTTTATTTGTTGTTTTTAGCTTTACATGACAGTAGAGTGTATTTTGACATACATATATGGAGTAAAACCATTCCAATTAGGATCCTACTCTTGTGGTTTTATATAATGTGGAGTTACACTCATATATTCATATTCAAAGGAAAGTTATGTCTGATTCATTCTACTGTCTTTCCCATTCCTACTCCCTTCCCATCACTCCCCTTTGTCTAATCCAATGAACTTGTATTTTTCTCATCCCTTGTTGTGGATTAGCATCCACATATCATAGCAAACATTTGGCCTTCGGTTTTGGGGGATTGGCTTATTTCACTTAGCATGATAGTCTCTAGTTCCATCCACTTACTGGCAAATGCCCTCATTTCATTCTTCTTTATGGCTGAGTAATATTCCATTGTGTATATATACTACAGTTTCTTTATCCATTCATCTATGGAAGGGTACCTAGATTGATTCCATAGCTTGGCTATTATGAATTGAGCTACTATAAACATTGATGTGGCTGTGTCACTGTAGTATGCTGATTTTCAGTCCTTTGAGTATAAACCAAGGAGTGGGATAGCTGGGTCAAATGGTGGTTCCATTCCAAGTTTTCTTAGGATCTCCATACTGCTTTCCATGGTGGTTGCACCAATTTGCAGTCCGACCAACAGTGTATGAGTGTATTTTTTTCCCCACATCCTTGCCAACATTTATTGTTAGTTGTATTCTTGGTAATTGCTATTCTGAATGGAGTAAGATGAAATCTCAGCATAGTTTTGATTTGCATTCCCTTAACTGCTGGAGATATTGAATATTTTTTCATATATATATTTTTTTAAATCAAAATTCACTCACAGAAAGTGTTAATGTTCCAGATCAGGAAATAATACTTGGACATTTATTAGCCAAAAATCAGTCATTTGGGCCCAATAAAGTTATAAGAAACCTATGGAAGCATTTGAGTTGTAATCTAAAAATGAAGAGGAGAAAATGGATATCAATATCATCATGGTAATATCATCATAGGCTTCTTATAATTTTATTGAGCCCAAATGACTGATTTTGGGTAATAAAATGTCCAAGTGTTATTTCTTGATCTGGAACATTTACATTTTCTGTAAGTAAATTTTCAGAACTTCCTCTCATTCTGTAGTAATTTTGTAATCTGTAGTAAAAGTTGGATGAGCTGTAGGTAGTGGTGCATGCCTTCTATTCTTCTCCTTACTGATCAGCCTGTAGTAGAATTATTCTACTCCTGTCCATTATTGTATATTAGGTGTGTGTGTGTGTGTGTGTGTGTGTGTGTGTGCACGCGTGCTCATGTGTGTGTTTGGGAGAGACAGTAAAGATAAGTTGTGTATTTATTTCACTGAATTTCATTTCAGGAGAACCCAAATATTCACATATCACAGCAGACTAAATTCCTTGGATATGTTGGTTTTTTAGCTGAATGCCCTGACTAGAAAGGACTTAGGGCTGTCTTCTTTAAGGAGATGAGTGTATCCTTCATGTAGAAATGAGAGTGAAATTATAACAGAATGTTCTTTTTCTCCTTCTGAAAAATAGTGCAAATGTATTTCTTGGATTTCTTACGGTTGAGTTGGACTCATAGATAGACATAATCTTAAAATACCAAAAATCATGAGAAAATTATATTTAAAATTTCACAAAGATAAAATATAAAACCTAACTCAAATGGAAAGGAATTCTATAAAAAATTCCAATTACCAAAATTAATTTAAGGCAGCTTTTGTTGCTGGGACTAAAATACCTGACATAACTTAGAATTTGAAGATTTATATTGGCACATGGTTTTAGAGTTTTAAGTCCATGGCCAGCCAGCTCCATTGTTTTGGGCCTGAAGTGAGGCAAAATATGGCAGAAGGGTATAACAGAGAAAAGTTATCAGCTCATGCCAGCCTGGAAGCAGAGGAGGTAGGGCAGAGAGAAGATAAATCTTTCCAGGTCATGCCCACAGTGACCTACTTCCTCCAAATAGTTCTTACCTCCCAGTAAGTAGTCCATTCATCCTTCAGTGGATTCATCCAGAGATGAGGTCAATGCCCTCATGATCCAATCACTTCCCCAAAGACCCACCTTTAATCACATGAGACTTCAGGGGACATTCCAGATCCAAACTATAACAAAAAGTGCCCGAGGAGATAGCTGTCAGAGATAGTGAACCAGCAGGCAAAGTGTCTATCCAAAATAAAGGCAGAAAGTTCAAAAAAATTTACACAGATTTACCAAAGGCTTCAAATCACAGAAAATACCTCTCTTTTGTATAAAATATACACAAGATAGGAAAAGAGGGAAATTTTGTAACTCCCTTTATGAAGTTAATGTGTTCTAATTAACCAAACTAGAAAAACAAGAGAAAGAAAAATTGTAGGTTAATCTCCCCAGTGAGTATACATATAAATATCTGAAAATGTTGACAAACTGAGTCAAGGATTTTTAAAAATGTATTATGATCAAATTGGTTTATCTGAAGAATTATAAAATCACCATTAATATAATGTACAGGCATTAATGCCTATTATCTTCAACAATAAACATCATTGCTGCAGAGTTTCTAACCAATGAAATAAAAATAAGTAAGAAATAGCCATTATATGGGCTAGGAAGAATCAAATATTTGTTATTTTAAAATTGTTTGCATAAAAAATATAATAGTATGTACAGCCAAAAAACTAGAATAGGATAGGTAAGCAAAGTTTCTACATATAAGAAGAAAAAAGTTTCTATATATATCTAAAGCAGTTGCATACTTGTATCCTGTGTACCAATTACACTGACATGATAGCCTTAACATTTTTCCATGCAATGTGTAAATCAGTTTTACTGATACTGTCCTACCAGATAGTGATAGTCTAAAGTTAAATTAATAAAATAATGGTTTATGTCAGGAATAAATTAGACCAGTAAAACAAAACCCAGAGATACAAGCAAGCTCACATATGGGAGAACTTGGCATTTAACAAATGTGGCGTTACAATTCAGGGGTACAAGGAAATTGACTCAAAAAATAATGCCGGAACAATTGAATAGTCATAGGAGAAAAAAATAAAAAAAGAATTCTAACTCACACTATGTGCAAGAATATATTCTAGATGAACAAAACTTAAATGTAAAGAAATTTCAATATAAAGGAAAAACTTAAAAACTTTTAGAATAAGACAAGAGAATTTATGACTTCAGGGTAATTTAAATTTCCTCTCTAGTGCATGTGCGCTCTCTCTCTCTCTCTCTCTCTCTCTCTCATGCTGAGGATGGAACCCAGGCCTTGGACTTGCTAAACAAGTACTCTACTACTGAGCTACATGCCCAGACTGTGAAGGACTTTTCATATTAAATACAATAACATAAAATATAAAAAAATCTGATCATTTTTACAACATTAAAATAAAAGAAATGTTGCATAAAGTACTCTAAAATAAAATTAAGAGACAAGTTACAATGTCTTAATCCACTCAGCTGGCTATAACAAGAATACCATAGGCTGGAGGACTTAAATCACAAGGATTGTTTGTCACCAATGTTTATAGTTCTGTGGGCTGGGAAGTCTAAGATTCAAGGTGCTGGCAGATTCATTGTCTAGTGAGGGTCTGGTTCCTATTTTACAGACAGACTTTTCTTCCCTTCTCATCCTCGCATGACAGAAAAAGCAGGATGGCCATCACCCTCCTGTAAGAACACTAACACTATTCATGAGTGCTCCACTTGTCATGACCAAACTGTCTCCAAACTCCCTACCTCCAAATGCCATCACATTGGGGTTAGGATTTCAGCTTGAATTTAGGGGAGACACAAACATTTGATCCATAAAACAGAGATTGAGAGACAATATGATATATACAACTTAGAAAATAATTCATATTTAGACTATATAAACAGCTTCTTAAATAGACAAGGAATAGTGAAAGAGGACAAAGATATAAACACAGTTAACAGAAGATGAGACCCAGATAGTCAAAACACATGAAAAAAAAAATCCTCTACCATTTTAGTATCAGAAAAATGTAAATGTGAATAGTTGAGTTTACCAATGAAGCAATATATTTCCAAAAATTTAAATGACTGCAAAAAACCTGAAATGTTAGCAAATAAGTCACATGTACACACACACATGCACATGCACACAGAGACACAACTGCTGAGAGGAGTAAGTTACTTGATATTGTTAGTTGCCTATACAATATCCATCACCCCTTTCTTCCTAAAGAACTGAAATATAATTTTGTTTAGGACAAAGAGTGTTCAGTTCCAAATGATGAATCATGACAATCTTGTCTTCCTTCTCTCAGTCTTTCTCACAAATAGTATTTCCATGTGACACTGTTTTGGCCAATGAACCATAAAGAGAAATAATCTGGGGATGTTTCTGTGAAAACTCCTGCTGTCTCTCATCCCTGTCCATTCTTCTTTTTGATGCCAAAAAAAAAAAAAAAAATGATGACTGGAGCTATATATTAAGAGAATACCCTGTCACAAAGAACAAAATATACAGAGAATTGCAAACACATTGCTTACTGTAGTAGGTTCTCTTAGGCTTGTCACCAAATGCAATCCTACTTGACAAAACTGTCTTAGTGAACAATTTGTAGCTATCGGTACAGATTTTCTTACTTTAAAACTCAGGAATTTCATTTTTATTTCTATATTCTATAGGAAATCTTATAAGGAGATATGCACCAGGCCTGTAGAGCAACATTGATTATAAAACATTGGAAAATAATCTAATTGTTGCTTAATGGGGTGTGAATAATAAACTTTTATGTATTTATGCACAAGTGACTCTGATTTCACCATGAACAAAATACAAAGAGAATTGCAAACATGAGTTACTGATACAGTTCAGGTTAACAGAATGAACTAGATCTATAAACATCTGCATATATGCTTCTCAAAACTGCAACTTTTAATTATAAAGAGTAAGTGGTTCAGCATAGAGTCATTACAGTTCCCCACTCTACCAACTGAGCTACTGAAAAAGGTACACTTATACATTGCTGGTCAGACTGCAAATTGGTGCAACCACTATGGAAAGCAGTATGGAGATTCCTCAGAAAAATTGGAATGGAACCACCATTTGACCCAGTCATCCCATTTCTAGGTTTATACCCAAAGGACTTAAAATCAGCATACTACAGTGACACAGCTGCATCAATGTTTATAGCAAGTCAATTCATAATAGCTAAACTATGGAACCAACCTGTGCCCTTCAACAGATGAATGGATAAAGAAACTGTGGTAACTACACAATGGAATATTACTCATCTTTAAAGAAGGATGAAATAATGGCATTTTCAGTTAAATGGATGAAGCTGGAGAATATTATGCTAAGTTAAATAAGCCAGTCCCAAAGAACCAAAGGCCGAATGTTTTCTCTGATATGTGAATGCTAATTTATAATAAGGGTTGGGGGAAGGATAGAGATATTTTGGACTAGACAGAGGGGATTGAAGGGAGGGAAGGGTGTATGGGGGGTAGAAATGATAGTAGAATGAATCAGATATTATTACCCTATACATATATGATTACATGACCTGTGTATCTCTACATCATGTACAAACAGACAAATGAGAAGTTATACTCCATTTATGTATGATGTGTCAAAATGTATTCTACTATCATGTATATCTAATTAGAACAAATAAAAAAATATTAAAAATAAGAGTAAGTGGCACAAGGATAACATATTAACATGTCATTTATATAAATTCCAATGCACATAAACTAATTTTTATGTTGTTCAGGGTCCTACATTTATCTAGCAAGGTCAGGAAGGAATATCACCTTCAGACTAGTGTTTACTTTAGAAATGTTGTGAGGGACATCAATTTGGGGAAAACTACCAAAGAATGTGAAGCATATTTTATTTAGTATCGAGTGAGTGTTTTATTCTTTAAATAAAAGTCTAAAACAGGCATGGCAATGTTTATATTGTATTCTTTACTTAATTGTAATTGTATGGTTGTTATTTTACATTTTTGTTGGTACTGGGGATTGGACTCAGAGGCACTTGACCACTTAGCCACATCCCCAGCCCATTTTGTATTTGAGACAGGGTCTTACTGAGTTGTTTAGTGCCTCGTTTTTGCTGAGGCTGGCTTTGAACTTGTGATCCTCCTGCATTAGCCTCCTAAACTGCTGGGATTACAGGCATGTACCACTGTGCCTGGCTTGGTTGTTATGCTATGCATACTTTACTGTGTGCTTGAAATAGTTATGTTTTAAAAATTAGCAAAAAGAGTAAGGGAGAGGCCCATCAATTCCACTACTTGGTATATTATATCCAAAGGAAGGAAGTCAGCATTCGCATGTTTATTGTAACCCTATTCATGGTAGCCAAGATATAAAATCAACCTAGGTGTCACTGGTGGATAAAGTGGATAGATCATTTGCAGCAACATGGATGGGACTAAAGGACATTATACTAAATGAAATTAATCAGACACAGAAAGATAAATACTACATGTTCTCACTTATATATGGAAACTGAAATGTTGATCTCATAGAAGTGGGGAGTGGAATAGTGGTTACTAGAGCCTGGGAAGGTAATGGAAGGGGGGCAGAGAGAGGAGGGTTAACAGGTACAGGTGCCACAGTTGGATAGAAGGTATAACTTCTAATGTTGTATAGCGTAGTAGAATAACTATGGTTGACAACAATTAATTGCATATTCCAAAATGGTCAGTAGAGAAGATTTGGAATGCTCCTAACACAAATAAATATAAATGTCTGAGGTGATGGATATGCCAATTTCCCTGATGTGATCATGACACATTGTATAAATGTTCTGAAATGCTTCACTGTACTCCTTAATATGTACATTTACTATGTGTCAATTAAAAATAAAATATTCTATTAAAAAGAGTAAGGAAGAGAATGTGTTCAATTTTTATGAAGAGAGTTATAAAACTTTTGAGGAACAAAAATGGAGCTCTCAATCTCTGAGAAGAGTTAACCTTATTTCTGGATGGGGAAAAAAATCTTTGCAACAATAGAAATCATTCACAGAAAAATAAATGTAATGTAATCTAATTAAAAATCCTAGTAGAATTTCTTATGGAACTTTATAATATAACCTTTAATTTCCTTTGAAATATGAGAATAACTATTAAATATTTATGAGAGAAAAAATAGAAGAAAGCTTTTGTCTACTTTTTTAGGGTTCTCTAGGGAAGCAGAATTAATATTGTATGTGTGTGTGTGTGTGTGTGTGTGTGTGTGTGTGAGAGAGAGAGAGAGAGAGAGAGAGAGAGAGAGAGAGAGAGAGAGAGAGAGATCAGAGAAAAAGACAGATGGGATTTTAAGGAAATGACTGACAATTAACTGTGGAGGCTTGGTAAGTCCAAAATCTTCAGGGTAGACCAACACAGACTGGAGGCCCAAGGAAGAGTTGGATTTGGAGACCAGACAGTTGACCAGTTGGCAGAATTCCCTCTTTCACTGGGGAGGTTAGAGTAAGGCCTTTTTATACTAAAGCCTTCAAGTGATTGGATGAGGACCTAGTACATTTTAGAGGACAATCTACTTTATTCAAAGCCTGCTGATTTTTATTTTATCTTATTTTATTGTACTGTGGGAGATTGAACCCAGGGACACTTTACCACTGACCTACATAACCAGCCCTTTTCATTTTTTATTTTGAAACAAGTTCTCACTAAGTTGCCAAGACTGGCTTGGAACTTGCACTCCTCCAGCCTTGGTCTCTGGAGTCACTGGATAATAGGTGTGTGCCACAGTACCCAGCAAGTCCATGCATTTAAATATTAATCTCATCTAAAAATAGAAACATTTAAAGTAATGTTTTACCAATTATCTTGTACAATGACCTAGCCAAATTGATATATAAAATTAACCATTCCACTCACAACATATAATAATGCAATTATAAAACCTTGAGATGGATATAAAAAGGACTTCCTGAAAATAAAGATGAGAGTGAAGAAAGCTCATAGAAGCTTCTCCAATAACTGAGAAGTCAACCAGAATATACAGGTTGAATGTCCCTCATCTGAAATGCAGTTCTTCAGAAGACACCACCTGGATGTTCTCTAATGCCATTCAATTCTGACATATCTATCTGGAGATAGCATCATGTCTCACAAGACCATTCTCCACTTCAGGTGCCAATTTCAAACCCCAGGTTATGGCCTGTACTTCTGACCAACTGGCTATAAGTCAGGGTACCATGACTGTCTTCTTGGGTTTGATTAATTTGCTAGAGTTGCTCACAGAACTCAGGGAATCGTTTTGCTTATATTTACTTATATTATACTTTTATTACCTTTATTATAATTATATTTATTATAGAGGATGTTATAAAAGATACAGATGAACTGACAGATGGATAGGATGGATAGGGCAATGTATGGACAAAGTATGGAGAAATGGGTTATGAAGTTTTCATGCCCTGATTGGCTGTGTCACCCTACAGTAACTTCCATCTGTTCTCTCTGAAGCTCTCCCAAACCCTGTCCTTTGGGTTTTTAATAGTTTCATTCATGATTAATTACATCCTTGATCATCAACATTCAGCTCCTTTCCTCCTCTCAGAGGCTGGGGGTTGGGGCTGAAAATTCTAATCCTGTAATCATGCCTTGTTTTTTTTTTTTTTTGAGTCCCCATCCTGAAGGTGTTAAAGAGTCTCCAGCAACCAGCCATCTCATTAACATAAAACAACACTCTATCATTCTTGAGCTTTGAAGGGTTTTAGAAGCAATATGCCAAGCTGTATAAAAGCCAGAAAAAGTTCCACAGGTTTCATATACATTTCATAATATCACCAATGCCTTTCCTGGGTCTTCAGGTCATAGATGGCATATTGTGAAACTTCTCATTTTCTATAATCACATGAGCCAATTTCTTATAATAAATCTCTCTTTCTTCCCCCAGCACACACTTGGGTTTTCCTATTAGAGAATATTCAACGAATATGAAGACTCACCTGTGGAGTTTTTCCCCTTGGAGATTTAACTCCTCCTTTCTGGTTTGTCCATGTGTGACTCCCAAACCTCCAAAGAGACTCTCAAAGCTGGAAGAGAGCTGCAGTTGGATTGTTCCTGCATGAGGTAGTTTGAAGTCCACCAGAAGGTTTCAACCTTGACTGCACATTAGAATCACCTGGGGAACACGTTAAAAAACTAGGCACCCAGGCCAAGCAAATTATAATCTCTGGAGGTGGGGGCAACAGAAGATTTCATCTCCCAGTAGATCCAAATTTATGTTATTGCAGTGCTGCTGGGATAAGTGCACCAAGGCCCTAGAGCCTGGTGAGGGCAAGATGAACAAATCATTTTTCCTTTATTAAAAAGAGAAGCCGGGAGCGGTGGTGCACGCCTATAATCCCAGCACTTTGGGAGGCTGAGGCAGGAGGATTACGAGTTCAAAGCCAGCCTCAGCAATGGCGAGGTACTTAGCAACTCAGTGAGACCCTGTCTCTAAATAAAATACAAAAAAGGGCTGGGGTTGTGACCCAGTGGTCGAGTGCCCCTGAGTTCAATCCCCGGTACCACACAAAAAAAAAAAAAAAAAAAAAAAAAAAAGAGAGAGAGAGAAAAAAAACAATTGTTGCATGCATGTATTTTACCTAATAGCCTTTTAGGGAAAAAAAAGTCTCATATTTAGTCTTCCCCTTAAAGATAAAAAAAAAAAAAAAATCACATTTACACTAAGTAAGAAGTAACTTCTTTTTGAAAGAAATTTGTGGTATGGTGAGGGAATTTTGAATATAAACTGAAAATTTTTCCATCTTTAAGTGAGCTAGTTGAAAATAATTGATCATAGCTTTCATAAAAACTCTATTTGCATGCTAAAACTCTTATATGTATGCTAAACAGAGTTTCCTAACTTATTCTAAATCTTCCCAAATAAAGAATTTAGTTGAGTTTTAAATTCGTTTGTTACATAAAAATGTTATATCATTTTACTGGTTTATAGGAAAGCAGAGTAACATCAGGGAAAACTGAAATTTACTACAGTAGATAAAATCTTTATTGACAAACCTTTGCAAACTTGGTAAATGAGATTGAAAATGAGCATTGGAATTTAATAAATACAGTTATATATTTCTTTCACTTGTATATAAATAGTTTTTTGAGGTTTCTTTTTAATTTAGGAAATTCATTAAAATTTTGTACTGATATAACCTGAACTTGGTACCAGATCTTCAAATCACTTTGTTTAAATTAGGGCCTTAAAAAGTAAAAACAATAAAGTATTTTCAATTGTAAAATGATTAATGATTTTCTATTAAGAGAAAAATAACAGTATTGCCAGGCACAGTGGTGCACATTTGTAATCCCAGAGGCTCAGGAGGCTGAGGCAGGAGGATCGTGAGTTCAAAGCCAGCCTCAGCAAAAGTGAGGCACTAAGCAACTCAGTGATACCCTGTCTCTAAATAAAATATAAAATAGGACTGGGGATGTGGCTCAGTGGTTGAGTGCCCCTGAGTTCAATCCCCGGAACCCCCAAAATAAGAAAAAATTTAAAAATAAATAAAATAACATTATTAATAAATAAAATTAAATTATTGTCTTAAATATAATTTATTTATTAGTATATTTATTTTTTGATAAACATATCTTTAGAATAGCATGTTTGTGATCTATAAATAAATATTATGTACTCAAAATCCCTGATAAATAAGACTGTGATTTAGGAAATAAATACAAAGATCTCAGCTGAACAAGTGCTCTGTGTGCCAATTAAGTTTTACTGCCAACAACCTCTACTTGGTGGTAATTCCTATCTACCTTACTAATCATTTCTTTTTGCTTACTTTTACTTCAACTACTCACCACATTCCTACATCTTAAATTCTGTCATTGTTCTTAGAGATTGCAAGAACCATGTGGATAAAATATCCTAAACTTTAGCCTTTCTATTGCTTGATATCTCCTCTTTCACTGTCTTCCTCAAACCCACCTTTGCCATTTATTCACATGAGCACTGGAACTTATCACCACTAATGAAACCACCTCCTAAATCTTTAGGTGTCCTATTTTATGACCATCACTCCCTACTCTTGTAATTCACCTTTCCCAGTCTTTCACTGCTGCAAATTTTTAACTTCCAAACTACTGACCCCTCTACCTTGTCTGTACTTCAGTTACTGAACATTTGTGGAAAAAACTAGGCTGACTGATAACACTTGAAATTGACGACAAAACCCTCAACAAGCCATTTAGTACTGCCTAACACTCGTATGTTTTCCTAGTAAATTTGCTTTTCATTCTCTCAGATGACTGCTGGAAGTCACCTATTCACCCTGCACAGCCTTCTGTGAACGTAACTGAGAAAATAGAAAGCATCAAAGCAAACTCCCTTATCTTCGCCCACTAAATCTAACCAAATAGAACCTGTGCCCTGCTCCTTTCAATGAAAGAAATTTCCCTGCCCCTATCAAATGTAATTCGGTTTACTTTTCTCTTGATTTAATCCCTGTTGTTTGTTCATGGACTAGGACCTATCTCTCCTCTACCAGGTACCAACACTCTCACTCTTTCTAAAGGATCAAACCTATCAACATAACTAATATGTCCAAGTTTTTTTTAAAAAGTATACACATGTTATCAATTCTATTCCAGATATCATCCTACTCCTTTTCATCTTTCTTATAAATATCTTGAGCATGCTAGCAATGCTCACTATCACCTCTTTCTTGCTTTCAATTAATTCTTCATCCTTTTCTTATCTAGTTTCTGTTTCCACCTTTGCACTGAAACTTCTTTTGTCAAGGTCTCCCGCAATCTTTATTGCAAAACCCTACTCCTCTGTTTTCACCTCACTAGATGGTTTGACAGCATTAAACATAGCAATGCTCTCACACCACCCTCTCCTGGTTTTCCTATTTCCTCACTTTTGCTTCTCCTTCTCTATGCCAAACAGCACTAGCCCTTTTTCCAATACTATCACAATTTCCCCACGATCTCATTTAGTACCTTGTTTATACCAAATGCTTTCAATATTAATTTCCAATTGTTTTAGTCAGCATGTTTTGCTGCTTTAACTAAAAGACACTACAGAACAACTATGGAGGAGGAAAGGTTTATTTGAGGGCTCGTGGTTTCAGAGGTCTTAGTCCATAGAAGGCCAGCTCCATTCTTTAGGGCTTAAGGTGAGAGGATATCATGGAAGAAGAGTGAGGCAGAGGGAAGCAGCTGACATCATGCATGATAAGGAATCAGAGACTTAGTTCTTCACTTGCCGGATACAAATATATATCCCAAAGCCACGTCCAAATTCCCACCTCCTCCATCCACAACCTACCACTTCAGTTACCACTCAGTTAATCCCTATCAGGGGATTAACTCACTGATTGGGTTAAGACTCTGACAACCCAATCATTTCTCCTCTGAAACTTCTCACACATGAGCTTTGGGGGGACACTTCACATCCAAACCATAATGCTAGCCCAGTGTCCAAATATGAGTTTTTCATTTGCTTCACAAACCTAGTTTTTGCTACTGTTCTTCATCTCAGTACTTGGCAGCATCATTCATCCATCTCATTGATCATCTAGTTCATTTGTTTCTATCCCTCCTCTAATATCTCACTTGACATTCCATCTTTATATCACCATCCTAAATTAATCCACAACAATCTCTTTCTATACTATTTGAAATAGCTTCCCAACTGGTCTTGCTTTTTCTTTTTCTTTTTTTATTATGTACTTTTTATTTCTTTTTTTATTTATAATAGTAGTATGCATTATAATTCATAATAAACATATACAGCATCCATCTTTTTACATAACACTGTTTGTATACAATGTATATTCGTACCATCCAAATCTTTGGTCATATATTTAGGATAATGATACCCATCTTATTCATCCACCTTTTCTTTTTTCCCCTCCATTCCCCCTGGTCTTGCTTTTTCTCTTGCTCTTTTCCCAAAACATTTTTTTTCCCAAAATAAATCAGTAATCATTGTTTAGAAACATAAATTGGGCATGTCATTTGTTACTTAGATTAATTTATTATTTATTTATTTTTGGTACCAGGGACTGAACCTAGGGGTGCTTAACCACTGAGCCACATCTCCAATCCTTTTCTTTTTTCCCCAGTCCTTTTTATTTTTTATTTTGAGACAGGGCCTCACTAAGCTGCTGAGGCTGGCCTCAAACTTGTGATCCTCCTTCCTCAGTCTCCCGAGTCTCTGGAATTACAGGTATGTACGTACCACCACACCTGGCACTTAGATTAATTTAATAGCTTCTCATTGCCTTACAAATAAATCCATACTTCTTCCACTGACCTACAAGACTCTGGATAGTGTGGCTCCATGTATTTTTATATGCCATTTTTTGTCCATTGTATTCTCCCTTGTTTATTGTATGTCCATCCGGTTAGCTCCTCCTCTCTTTCCCAAGGGCTTTCTGAGGCCATGGCATTTGCACTTTCTGTTCTCTTTGCCTACAAAGCTCTTACCTCAGTATTTTGCATAGTTGGTTCATTTTCATCATTCAGTTCTCAGCTTAAATCCCATCTCACAGAGTTCTTCTTTGACTGTTCAAGACACAACTGCACTGATCACATTTACTTTTTATTGCATTTCTCTTTGTAGCCCTTCTCATGATGTCTGTCTGTCTTACTTGTCTATTTCTTCTTTATGACACATCACAGAATATAGGTTCTATGTTGCTGGACATTGTGTCTTGTTTACTACTTCACTTTTGGGATCTAATACAATATCTGGCATCAGTTCTTAATAAATGTTTATGAATAAATGAATGAAGACTTTTTCCTTGACTTCATACTACAATATCTTCTCACCATTCTTCCTATTCACAGTTCCTCATTTTACCCCCAGTAATCATCTGTCTTAGTCACTTCAGATTGCTCTCACAAAACACCATAGGGTGGGTGGCTTAAACAACAGAAATTTTATCTTCTCACAGTCTGGAGTCTACAAGATCAAGATTTTGGCCAACTCCATGTCTGGTGAAGGCTCCTGGTCTGGCTTATGGGCATCCAACTTCTTAATATAGCCTCATGTGGACTTTTTATGGTGCATGGACTTGGAGGAAGGAGTTGGGGAAAAGAGCAAACTTTTTGACGTCTCTTTTTATAAGGACAACAGTTCTATTAGATCATAGTTCTGTACTTGTGGCCTTATTTAACCTTAATTATCTTCCTTGGAGCCCCAATCTCCACACATAGTCACCCTGGAAATTAAACCATCAACATATGAATTTTGGGAGGACACACCAACTCTTCCTCAGTGATTTCATTCATATTGACAATTAAATGTGTATATTTGTGCTTCTCTCTAATGAACTCCTAGCTAGATCTTATTTAAGCCTGTTCACCCTTTAATGTTGTTATCTTTATATAGACAAATATCCTGATTTGCATTTCAGTATATACTCCCTTCCCTTTCTCCATACAGGACCCTATAAGTAGTTGTTCCATATACTTTTACTGGTTTATTGATTAAATCTACATCCACATTTCTATTCCTAAACTTCACCCAACATGAAGTTCTTCATCTCCAGCTGCTAAGTATGTTTACAGTTGCATTATCTATTTTAGTCTCAAATTTAGTGTGTTCCAAACTCATCATTTGCTCAGTCACCACCAAGCTTCCTCTCTCATTTTTTCCTCTTTGTCACTGTAATACATTCTCCTGCCTATTTGGGCCTAAAACTTTGTCATAATCTAAGAGTTAACACTTTTTCATGTACTTTATCCAATTAATAACCAAACTATTTATTACTTCCATTAAAATCTACCATGAAATGTTTCCCTAAAAATTCTCTGTCATTTAAAAAATAATCTTTTACTTTAAAAGAACTTTTAAGTTTACATAAGATTGCAGGGCTGGGTTTGTAGCCCATTGGTAGAGTGCTCACCTTGCACATGAGCTCAATCCTCAGCACAACATAAAAAAATAAAATAAAATAAGGGTATTGTGTCCACCTACAACTAAAAAAAATTTTTTTTAATCACAAAGATTATTCAGAGTATTCTCTAATGCTCTCCACCCAGTTTCCCATCATCAATATCTTAACATTATTATGGCACATCTAATAAATTAATAACACCATATTAATACATTTTTTATTTTTAAAAATTATTTTTATATGTATTTTTAGTTGTTGATGGACCTTAATTTTATTCATTTATTTATATGCGGTGCTGAGAATTGAACCCAGTACCTCACACATGCTAGACAATTGTTCTACCACTGAGCCACAACCCCAGCCCTTGATGCATTATTTTTAACTAAAGTGCATACTATGTTCAGACTTCCTTATTTTTTACCTAAGTTTTTTTTCTGTTTTAAAATTCCACCAAGGATGCCACATTACATTTAATTGTAATGTTGTAGTGAATTCTTATAGTTTTATGTTGCCTCAGCTCCATTTTGAATATTGGGCTTTCTTGTATCAGAAGCAGGGCTCAGTCACCCTTGACACAGTGTCCAGTTCCACACCTCCTCTCAGTTCCTCAATGTGGTTGATCTAGATATCTGCCTTATACAACTTCCTCCTAGTGATGATCTATCTATGGGACAGTGTAGATACAGCCTACTTGACTGGCCTTGCTAACCTTCCACTTGCAAGGACTCTGCAGCTACCCCACAGTGGGTACTGTGACATCCTGAAACTCATTTCTGACGGTTTGAACCTGCCAATTAAAACTCCCCAGGGGAAAACTGTTTGGATAACACTTTGGATCCAATAAAGGCAGTGACCTGTAGATCTCTTTCTCTCTGTCTGGCTCCTCATTCCTTTCTCAAATGACCCAGGACATATGACTGCCTTCCTGTCTTAGTCTGTTTTTGCTGTTATAATAGAATACCACAGACTGTGTATTTCTAAATAATAGCAGTTAATCTGGTTCACAGTTCTTGGAAAGTCCAAGACTGAGGAGCCACATCTGATAAAGGCCTTCTTGTTGTATTATAACGTGTAAGGCATCACATGGTGAGAAAATATGAGGGAAGGAGGGAGGGAGAGAGAGGGAGACAAGGAAGGAGAGGGTGGGGAGGGAGGGAGAGAGAGAGGTATGGCGGAGGGGGGGGGAGAAATGCCAAGTATCTTTTAATCAAGAGCCCACTCCTGAGAAAACTAACCCTCTTCCTCAATAACTGCATTAATCCTCACTTCCTAAATATTCTTCATTAATATTGTTGCATGAGGATTAAATTTCTTACACATGAAATTTTGGAGGACACATTCAAACCGTACCACCTCCTAACTCATTACACTCTTTTGCCTAGGATCTGTATGTAAACATCATTGTACTTGCTTCCTGTTGTGGTAGTATATTGCATTTGTGCCTTCCCTCTGAAGAACCAGGGACTATCACAAGCTGGATTTTCCCCAGTATGCTGGGGAGAAATCAAGTTTGGGCTCCCAGTGCCTGAGTAGGTATAAACGAAACATGAAATCAGCCAAGAACCATAAATGCATCTGACACTATAAACACATTTCCTGTGTGAGGAATGCCTTGGTCAGAGGTAAGACAGCTAGGCATTGGGCTGTCCACCAGGTAAAAGAAGTGTCCTATGAAAGATGAATTGTAAACACGCATGTCCATCTTCCCACCTTTCCTATAAGGGCTGAGTTGCAAGCTGTTCTGTTACTGGAACCACAATTTAGCTGGGGGTTCTCAAAACACTTGTCTTCTTAGGTTTTTGGCTATGATAGTTTCTCAGACTTCAGATATTACAGATGACTCTCACAGTTTTGAGAAGTACTAGTCATGTATTTTGCAGAATGCTCTTTGATTGCAGCCTGTATAAAGTTTTTCTTATCATTAGACTACAGCTAGGAGTTTTTTGGAGTAAGACTATGGAGATAAAGTGCCAATCTCATCACACCAAGTCAAGAGAACGTGCTGTCAACATGATATCGTGTTTATGTCAACCTTGATTACCCAGCGGAGGTGGTATTTGTCACGTTTATCCACTGTAGAAATCATTCTCTTTCCCCTGTTCCATACTGCATTCTTGAGAAGGAAGTCACTAAATGCAGCCCACACCTAAGGAGTGAGAAGTTATGCTCCTCTCTTTGAGGACAAAGGACATTCATAGATTACTTGAAATTCTACATAATTTTTCTGATTTTCTCCTTCTGTTTATTCAATCATCTATTATATCAGTATGATATAATGCTATTTATTTTATTGCTCAAGCTCTTTTATCTAGCTCCTGTGTCCCTTTGAGTATTTTATTGTTAGGATTGTTCTTCTTTTTTTAAAGAACTTCATTATATTCTGCCTCTATAAAATGCTCTGGTGTCATCTTGTATGTACCATATGTATTAAGTTTCTATTGCTACTATAATAACTTACCACAAAGCACAGCTTTTAAAAGTTTTATCATTCTAAAAGTTGGAATTTCAAAATTCTAATTAGGCTAAAAATTGAGGTATATGAAAGGCTGCATTCCTTCTGGAGCCTCCAGGGGAGAATATATATATTTTTGTCTTCTTTATTTTTTAGAGGCTTCTAACATTTTTGGCTCATAGCCCCATTCTTCCATTTTCAAAGCCAACAATGTTGGGTCAGTTCCTTCCCATGCTAACAACATCTCTCTGGTTCTCTTTCTCTGTTTCTCTCTTCTATATTTAAGGACTCTTATGATTACATTGGGCTCATCTGTTAAAGCCATAGCAATCTGCCCTTATTAGAGTCAGTTGATTAGCAACCTTAAATTCTTCTGCTACCTAAATTTCCTTTGCCATCTTACATAATATATTCAGAGATCCTAGGAATTAGAATGTGAATATCTTTGGGGATCCTTATTCTACCATTCTGCCACAGTCATAGAATCAAGCATTTATCCAAGCATTCTGCTGGGATGAAATGCCACTGAGAGGTAGTTCCATGTAGGCTCTCAACTGACAATACAAGGAAATATATGTATGTATATTCGTCTCTCTCTCTATATATATATATACATAAACATAACTACAAATATTTCAACTGGTATCTATATGAAGTTAAAGAGAAATTCATACCAATCTCTTTACCTCTAGTCTAGTATCCATCCTTTTTTTATTTTAAATTTTTAAACCTAGCCTTAGACACTGCAAGCATAAATTACTCAAAATCCTCTTTACTGAGTGGTCACTTGGCTTAGGGCCTTATTTATTCTACATAGTACCAACCAGTTTTCCTTAATGACCACTTTTGTTAGGTAACTTTGCTTAGAAACAACCAAAAATAATCCATTCGATAACAATGTGTGCAAAATTTAAGCCAAAATTTTGACTTATAAAACTTTCTAGAATCAGTGTCCATACTAACCAGCCAACTTTATTTCTCCAAATTCCCTACTAGAGTCACTGTCTTCTCAAAACCACACAGCACCCTTGCACATTGTTAATTAAGTCCACAGTCCTTCACAAGGGATCATTTCAGTTCTAACATTGTAGTTTTGCTTTTATAAATATTCTCTTCTCCAATAATTCATATGTGCCCAATCCCACTTATCATAGAAAATCTGTTTATTCCAAACATTATTGATCTCCTCCAGCTAATAATGTTAATTTTTCTCTCTCTATAGCACTTGAACAGAGAAAAATCTTACTCTAATAAGCACTGTTGACTTTGGGAGGCAGACAGGAGGATCGCGAGTTTTGTGATATCTAATAAAATTACTCTTCGAGTGCCCCTGAAAAGTACCAAAAAAAAAAAAAAAAAAAAAAAAAAAAATTTTTTAATAATCCCAGTAAATAGTGCTTAATATATATTACTGAACAAGTTTACCAATTTTTATTTATTTTGCATTTTTGCAGTGCTGGAGACAAATTTATTGACTTATTTATTCTTAATTTCTTTAAGTTTGTCAGTCTTTCAAACAGAAGTCTGATTACTCTTTTACCTCTGTTTTGCTATATGGTAAAAGTAGGAAATTCACTTTTCTTTAAAAATATCTTCAATTAAAAAAAAAGATGGTAGAATAAGATGGATATCAGTATCCTAAATGCATGATTGAAGACATGAATAGTATGATATACTTTGTATCCAAACAGTGTTATGTAAAAAGGTGCTCTATATATGTAATATGAATTGTAATGCACACTATTGTTATATATACAACAACTTTGAATTAAAAAAACAAAACAAAAAAATAAATAAATAAAAAATATTTATTTATCTTCAATTTATTTATCTTTGATTTTTAAAATAGGAACTCAAGACCAGTGGCTGGGAGGAATCACCTGGGAGACTTATAATAAGACAAATTCTCAGATCTCATATCCAGAAATTTTGATTGGGCTTGTAGTTTAGTTTCCTATTGCTGTTGTAATAAATTACTACAAACTTAGTGGCTTAAACAACAAAGATTTTTTTGTCTTACATTTCTGTCAGTACAGAGCAGATAGAAGTCCAAACAGTTTTCACTTGGTTCAAATCAGTTCCATTCTAGAGATTCTAGAGGAGAATCTGGTTTCTTCCCCATTCAAGGATCTCAAGAGCACACATATTCTTGCTTTGTGGCTCCCCTCCTCCATTTTCAAAGCCAGACACACTGCATTTCTGTGCTTGCTTATCTTGCATAGTCACATTTTCCTCCAATTGATTGTCCTTTTGTGTTTCATATTCCATCTACTTTTTACAAACCCTGTGTTAACTGAATAAACTCCATGTTTTAAGTACAGCTGCCTAGTAATCTTTATTCCATCTGCAACTTTAGTTCTCATTTGTCAGGTAACATATAATAGGCAATGGATTTGTGGATTAGCTGTGGGCATCTTTAAGGGGTCATTATTCCATCCACCATAGGAGTGAGGTGGTGGAGCCCGGAAAATGACTTTGTTAGCAACCATTCCAGCAGATTCTAATAAAAAGCAATCAGGATGACACACTTTGAGAAACATTCCTCTAGACATTTATGCATAGCAGCTATATTTATTCAACTTTGGAACTAAAACAAACACGAAAGAGTTGGTTGAAACAGCAGATTTGATGCAAAGAGAAAATTAAAATCAGATTTTGGTAAGCACAGTTGTTTTGAAAGAACCATTTACACAGGAAAAGGAGTCCTTGGCAGATTTCTTAATTTTTATTGGGGTTCCATTTTAGGTGTTATAGGATGGCAACACAATTTTATCACCAATTTTAAGAAACATTTGGCAGAGTGAATATGAGATATCAGGAAAGACAACTTGACTATAATTTAATATATGAAATTAAATCTTTACTTAGTTTTAAGGCTGTGCTTGGCTAAGTAGTCTTTATTCTTTGGAGATAAAGACATTTATTTATTTCTTTAACATTCATATGGCATCCCAAAATGTTCTTTTCTATCTCTCACAACTAACAACTATTCTAAGAATCAAGTTTAATCATTTAATATATATTATTGAAAATATTGCTGAGATTTATATCACTTATAAGGATAAATTCAGCTATTTCATTGTATAGTGTGTTCTTGCTTAATGGTATTCTAAACTATTACCTACTTTTGCATAGCCTTGGTATTGGTTTATTGCTTACAAGTTATATTCTATGAAAGCTCAAGAAAAATTATTTTTTTTAAAATTATATTTGAAAAAGTAAGTAGTCATAATATTCAGTATTAGATGAATGTTAACATTTAGAATATTTTTGAAACCTGGGTCTTGTTTGGTTTTCCCTATCCTTTTAAATACAAAATATTGAAATCTGCCTATATGCTTAATTTTTCTAAAGTACTTTTTAGAGCAGAAGCATGGAAGAACTATTTACACTATTGTGGGAGAAAATAAAAATGAAAATACTTTGGGGAATCATTAAATTTTAATACTGAACAAACAAATTAATTAAACCAATATTTAATTGGTCCAACTAACCTGAAGTGTTAATTTAATTCTCATTACAATCCATGAGTAACATGTAATTATCCTTCATTTCTTAGAGAGAAAACATGATATGTTGAGTGATTTCTCTCATAGCTATTAAGTAGTTGCACTAAATTAAGTATCCAAACTTGAGTTTTTGACTCCAAGGTAAACGTTCTCCATTGCATAATCAGACTTGAATATGCTTTATTTACTATGCTACTTGCTTTTGCAGGGAGAAAAAGATTTTACTCTTTTATAACTCACTAATCCACAAGGCAGGCATCAGTTGGGAAAAAGTTAGTTGGTGTTTGCCCTATAGTTGGGAGGTGATGGCTTCTGGCACTGGCTCTATCATAAGTTGAATTGAAGAGTTTATTTGTAGAATTTAGTAACTGGTCAAGAGTTCTTACTAGAGCATGTCTTAGTCGATTTTGTGCTACTATAACCATGCCTCAAGACTGGATTATGTATATAGAACAAAATTTATTTCTCATAATTCTGGAAGCTGGGATGTCTGAAATCAAGGTACTGGCATCTGGTACGGCTCTTTTTTTCTGTGTTCTCATATGGTAGAAGGTAGAAAGTCAAAAGAGTAATGAACTCTCTCCAGCAAGTCCACTTACACTTCATCCATTGTAAGGGCATAATCCTCATGACCTAAACACCACCCATAAGGTTCTACCATCTAATCTTGGTTGAATGGAGGATAAATTTCCAACATATTAATTTTGGGAGGTACATTCAGACCACAGCAGGTCTCTAGTGCACAATGTTAAATAGTTTGGTATCTTGCAATTCACTGAAACAAAATGTCCTCTATTTGCAGCAATTATTTTTCCATAAAAGATATTTTTGTGCATTCAGGTTTTTCAGTTGTTGAGACATATTTTTACAGTATTTCATCATCTAACAGCTGGTACTGCTCCTGACTATGGCAGAGGGAGCCCAACAGAGTCCAATTCCTGAGAACACAGAGTGTGGACATTTTTCTGAATCAGACCATTGCTTTGTCAGTAGCCATGATCCTGCTGTAACACTAACCCTGGACCAGGAATCCCCATGGTAGGTACTTTGAGAGAAACCAATCAATTAAGGTATAATCCCATTCTTTACTAAAAATACAGACTATCACAAACAAGCTAGCTATGATTCCTAAACATAGCTATGAATCCTAAATCCTTCTAGGTTGTAATTATGGAACTTTTAAGTCAGCACTAAATCATTCAGATCAAATAATCTGAGTTTTTGGACTTGAAATTCAATCAACAGTATCCTAAAGAATTTAAAGTAAAAAAACATTTTAATAGAAATTTAAATATAAACACTAATAAATTATATGACTCACTTTATCAATCCAAGATGATACTACTGAGCAGCGTTTTCCAGAAAAATGAGATGTGCACCACCAGTAGTACCCAAGATGATATTAGGAGACACAGAGCATGATCCAAGAAGTGCATGGATATAGCATTAATTCCTATCGAATCACAACAAATCATAACAAAGTTATTTCTTCTGCAAACAACTTTCAATCTTTGTGATTATATCAGGGAGAATGTCTTGGTTTGTGTTAACCTGTCTGTACATTTCTCTGATTCTTCATTTTAACCAGGTAGAGCAGACTTCTGATAGTCTTCATTAGGTCAGATACTGCCTAAAATATACTACAGATTATCCATTATCCAAAATGCTTGGGACCAGAAGGGTTTTGGACTTCAGAGAGAAAGAGAGAGTGAGGGGAGGGGAGAGTGAGAGGAAACACACATGTGTTTGCATGCATTAGAGTTGGAGAATCTGCCCATGCATGAAAAAGATGTATAACACGTGACAGACACTGGAAGGGTTTTTTCTCCCTTAGGGATGTTGAATAAACTGTGTCTTGGGCACCTGTGTTTTGACTGGGACCCACCACATGAAATCAGGTGTGAAATTTTCCACTTGTGGCATCATGTCAGAGCTCAAAAAGTTTGGCATTTTGGAGCACTTCAGATTTCAGATTATTGGATTCAGTACTCAACCTATACTATGTTTTGTTGTTTTTACTCTATTTCATTTATATTTCCTGTTATTTTCTACTTATAGCACATAATTTTTGATTTTGTATTTGTGGTGTTAAAAGTTAAAAAGTTTTTTTTTTTTTCTTTATGTTAATGTTAAGTTAAAAAGTCAATTTCAAAAAAGTCATATAACTTATCATGCTCAAATAAGGCAAAAAGTGAAGAGAAAATGGAAGTAACTGAAGATTGGCAATCACTGGCTTAGAATAACAAGAAGAAAGCTGACCTAGTTGTCGGGAGGAGATTTTACAGCTAACTTGTTAGGTAACTTTGGGTACATTACTTAACATTTCTGGGTCTCAGCTTCCATACCCACTGATTGACTACTTTGAGCTAAATACTCTCTCAGGTCTTTGTTAACAATAAAATCTGGAATATAATCATAATATTGGTAAAGCTAAGGGTGAGATTAAGATAAATTTTGTTGACTCGAAATATATTTTAAGGTTATTAGATTTTCTGCCCTTAAATTTGGGGTTAGTCTCTCCAGGGGCACACCAATCCAGTTAGGTAAGTTTATAATTGGTATCTTCTTTTCCTTTTCCTTGTTTTCTTCTCTTAAAATTAACCAATTAACTTGATTCTCTTGGCTACCAGAGAACATTGAGGGCACAACAGCCAATCCAATCTGACCTTCCTAGTGTAGGTCCAACTTTCTTATTTTTCTTTCTAATCAAAACTTACCTGTGCATTACCCCATTCAGATTTCCTCTCAGTTAGTTGCTACTGTGAAATGCAAACTGGTGTATATATCATCAGTGAAAGGTTATGCCATATGACAGCCTGATGAGGTGTCCCTCACAGGAATATTAAGTGTGTTTTAACTGTGTGAACCAAGAGATGCTGCTATAATAACAGAGTATTAGACCACAGGAGGAATTTTGAGGGGCCTTTCTAATACTCCTTAAATAACACCGTTTAGACAATGATTCATTTCATTTATATTATCATAAGCACAAAATTCATCTTTTTTCTCCTTGCTAAACAAGGAGAAAACCAATATTAGAATTTAAAAGATCTTGAGTTCTAAGTAGCAAGATCATAGTAGCAAGATCAAGTAGAAAGATTATAGTATATCATACACCTTCTTTCAGACAAAATCTTTGTAAAAAATAAAGGCAGGGAAATTTTTTTTGTTAATGGTTGCACATCCAAGTTTTTAGTGTTTAGATTCCTATAACTGTTATCTCCAGTTTTTCCATAAGGCTTGAGGTTTTCCATAAAGTCCTTGAGAGCTCTGTTCAAAGCTTCTATCTAGGTTTATTGTTGAGGTCCTGTTTGTTGGTGGAAAGTGTAGATGAGAGTTTCATTTCTCTTACCTTAAGTCTAGAATTTTCGCTACTGGCATTACTTCTTTGCTTACTTTTTTTAGAAAGGAAACTCTCTGCCCCCAGGCTAATCCTAACACAGTCCCATCATACCCCAACCTGTAGGTATGGGATGGTAAAATATTTGCCAGAGATTCTCCTTATTTTTTTTGGCATTCAGTCAGACCACACCTCCGAAGGACTCACTGAACAATCTAAAGTCGGGCCATTTTCCAGACACATATTTCATCATCCTTTTCTCTTCCCCACTTTAGTCAAAGGTTGATTTTGATACGGAATATTCAAACAAATGCAGCCTACTTTAGACTGTGATCAATGTGACCTTCCTCAACTGCATTTTGCCTGGCTATACTACATGTGATTTTGTTTCTACCATATTGGACAGTTGTTTCTTCTCAGTTGGCTGGCTTCCCAGCAGATACTGATATTGAAAAACAGGTTAGTTTAGTCCATGTCTGTCAAGTTCATGTTCTTTGGGAGGAGGAAATGATTTAAATGAATCTCACCCATTTTGAAATACCTCCATGAAGGTCTACTTACAAAATGAGGCATATGGATTTCAAAATTACTGTCTCAAATGTGTACCATGGCAAAGTCTACTGTCCATTTTTCATTTAAGTCTCCACTTGTTAAGTCTAAATTTCAGCTTTCCCCCATCATTTAATTCCCAAAGTCTAGAATATAAAAAATGAAGAATTATTTCTACACACTTGTCCACATTTCATTCAATTTAAGAAAATCATTTTTAGTATAAACCACCCCAAATACTTGTTTTGTATTAGAATTACCTGTTAAAAGGCACTGATGGTTGGAAAAGTAGGCCTTTGCCTTTTAAAAAAAAATATTTTTAGTTTTTAGATGGACACAATAACTTTATTTATTTATTTACGTGGTACTGAGGATTGAACCCAGTACCTCATACATACTAGGCAAGCGCTCGATCACTGAGCCACACTCCAGTCCCTACTTTTGTTTTATGTGTCCTGTCATGCTAAACTTCTTAGTGGGCAAATTGTTCTTCAATTATAGCTGGACTCAGGGAGCAATATGATATTGTCAGTAAGGGGAGGAGTGGAATTTGGGAGACTGTGGTTATACTCAGTTACATTTGGTTTAAGATATGAAAAGCCTGGTTTATAGTTCTTTTCCTCCTTTTCCTTCTGCTTCTTCTTCTCTTTCACCTCCTCCTCCTTCTTCTTCTCTCTCTTTTCTTTGTGGTACTGCAAATTGAACCCCAGATGCTCTAACACTATGCTGTGTCCCCAGACTTTAAATAAAAATTTTTTTTAAATTTGAGACTAGGTCTCATTGAGTTGCTCAGGCTGGACTTTAACTTGTGATCCTCCTGCCTCAGCTTCCTGAGTTGCTTGGATTACACATGTGTACCATTGTGCTTATCTTATTTTCTTTTTGATTTTAGACCATTGGTCATAGAGTAGATTTTGGTGTGTGTGTGTGGCGGGGGTAGATAATCTCATAATTTAAGAGATTATTAGAAAGTTATTTTTCTCCAAGTACATTAATAATAATAAAAAATGACTAAATGATTAATTTTTTTAAAAAAATTGTTATTTGTTCTTTTTAGTTATATATGACCATAGAATATATTTTGACATATACTACATACATGGACTATAACTTCCTATTTTTGTGGTTGTACAAGATATGGAGTTGCAGTGATCGTGTAGTCACATAAGAACATAGGAAAGTTATGTGTGATTCATTCTATTGTCCCACACCCGCTCCCTTCTTTCATTCCTCTTTGTCTAATCCAGTGAACTTCTCTACCAGCCCCACCCCCACCCCACCCCTGTTTACTGTGAATCAGTGTCCGCATATCAGAGAGAACATTCAGCCTTTTGTTTTTTTGGGGATTGGCTTATTTTATATATATATAAAATTTTCTTTTAGTTGTAGATGGACACAACACCTTTATTTTGTTTATTTACTTTTATGTGGTGCTGAGGATCCAACCCAATGTGTCACACATGGTAGGCAAGCTCTCTACCGCTGAGCTACAACCCTAGCCCCTGGGATTGCTTTATTTTGCTTAGCATGATAGCCTCCAGTTCCATCCATTTACCAGTAAATGCCATCATTTCATTCTTCTTTAGGGCTGAGTACTATTCTGTTGTGCATATGTACCACATTTTCTTTATCCATTCATCTGTTGAAGGGCACCTAGGTTGGTTCCATAGCTTGGCTATTGTGAATTGAGCTGCTATAAACGTTGATGTGGCTGTGTCACTATAGTATGCTGATTTTAAGTCCTTTGGGTATATGCTGAGGAGCCGAGTAAGGGTTTAATTATAATTGGGCTTTCATTCCTTTATTTCTATTTTTTTAGCTGAATTGAAGGAAAATTAAAGTATAAGGCCAAGGAAATAGCTCTACCCTAACTATTTTAGGAACTAATATATTGAAGAAAAGTGTCAAATTATATGCATGGCTTCAGTTTACTGAAGGTAACTGTGCTCCAGACTATATTCTGTGACTTCTAGGCCTTACTTAGTGGGACTGGTAGTCTGAATAGGGATGAGTGAGTTTGCGGACAAATGACATAGTAATTCAAAATGCACATCCTGAATACTTCTTGCTTTATGGTTTTTGACAAGTCACTTCACATCCCTTGGTCTCAGTTCCTTCATCAGTAAAATGGGAAAATAATGCCCCATTGTCAAGGGGCTTACTGTGTCAGTACCTGACAATGTCAGTGTCTTTGTTTTAAGTTAGCTGTAATGATTCATTTTAAGGAGGAGTAAGCTATAAGTTTGGCCTGTATTATTTCTGGGTATATTATTATTAGATGTTGATATTATGATTATCCTTGTTCAAATCAAAGCTAATTCCTAGTTCTTAGCCCTGTGGCTGGACATTTTTTTTGGTTACTGTAATAGTGTTGGAGCCATAGTCTTCCTTATAATTATGTGTTATGCAAGTGGAATAATTAGTAACGACTTTCTAAAGATTACAAATCTATTTATAAAATAAATCAACCACATAGGAATACCTTTAACATCTACTTTTTTTTACTGGTCTCTGTTTCCTTTCAAGGTTCATAATATAATATCAGTTCTATGAAAACCAACTTAACCAATGCATCTGATCCACAGTTGTTGAACTGTATTACCATGTATCATTAATAAAAAATGAAATGGAATAAATAACCTTTTCTCCTCAAAACTTAAAATCCTTGATTGATAACTATGAACAGTCTGTGGAGTATAGGATATAGTTTGATTGCAAGATATGGTAATCAGGGCTGGGGTTGTGGCTCAGCAGTAGAGCGCTTGCCTAGCATGTGTGGGGTGCTGGGTTTGATCCTCAGCACCACGTAAAAATAAATAAATAAAGTAAAGGGCCAGGAGTGGTGGCACACGCCTGTAATCCTAGCACTTGGGAGGCTGAAGCAGGAGGATCACAAGTTCAAAGCCAGCCTCAGCAATGGTGAAGCACTAAGCAACTCAGTGAGACCCTGTCTCTAATAAAATACAAAAAAGGGCTGGGGATGAGGTCCAGTGGTCAAATGCCCCCGAGTTAAATCCCTGGTAGAGGAAAAAAAAAAAAAAAAATGGTAATCACAGTCCTAAGAGCTTATGATAAAGATAATAAAGAAAACTGAAAGACTGATTCCTCCACATCATATGAGAGTGGGGTGCAAGCTCATGAAGCAGGGGATCTCTTTTGTTAACCGATGTATTCCCAGAGCTTAAAACAGTTCTGGGCACAGAATAAACATTGAATAAATACTTGCTGAATAACTGAGCCTAAACTAATTCTGATATTAAGAAGCAGTTATTTTGCTTTTTGTATTTTTTTTTGTGTGTGTTAAAGTTACACCAACATAATATGCACATATGATATTTTCACTTACAGAATTACCAAAAAAATTTACTCCTGTGATGAAAAAGTAAGCAAGCATTTTCTTAAAGTATGCTTTATCTTCCTGAAATAATTACAACAGCATAGGTTTCCTTCAGAAAAATGATAAAATATAAGTAATTTTAAAGTGTTCAATTTAAATTTATTTTGGCATATATTGTATCTCACTCTCTCCCTCTCACTGTCTCTGGTTCTTTCTCTCCTCCCCTTTACCTCCTGTATATATTTATATGTATGTGTGTACAGAGACTATATAGCTATGTATGTATTATTTATATGTTCTCATATATACATACATAATAAATAAGTGTAATAGTTAACCATTTGAGGTGTGAAGACACTTTCTAAATAAATATTTCTTTGAATACAGATATACTACTGTACTATGGTATATGTTCAGTGATTTTTTTTTTTTTTTTTTTTTTTTTTTTGGTACCGGGGATTGAACTCAGGGGCACTTGACCACTGGGCCACATCCCCAGGCCTTTTTTGTATTTTTATTAGAAGCAGGGTCTCACTGAGTTACTAAGTGCCTCGCCATTGCTGAGGCTGGCTTTGAACTCGCGATCCTCCTGCCTCAGCCTCCCAAAGTGCTGGGATTACAGGCGTGCGCCACTGCGCCTGGCTGGGTGATTATTTTTTGATTAAATGTATTTAATGTATTTTACTTAATGAAACATTCTCCTATATGTGTGTAGACATTCTATTTCCAATATATCTATTGGTAATACGTATGAATTTTATAGTATTTTCTGGAAGTACAGAGTGAAAAAAAAATTTACGTATAAAATTGGAGCAGAGTGTTCTAGAACACAGAACACATTAAATTAGCCAAATTATTTAAATCACTGTTTTTTTTTTTTTTTTCTTTTTTTAGCCTCTAGGATCTAGAATGTGAATTCCTAAGTTTATTTTTAAGGTTAAAATGAGTAAAAAATATTACTCAAACATCTTAAAAGTGTTACTTTTAAAACCAGTAAAAATCTATTCACCCTAAACCACTGAACATAATTGAAGGGCAGGTTTTAATTGTTCATACATCTCATTTTTAGTTATATTTTCCTCTCATTTTGTGAGAAAATACTCCTGATAATTCTTGCATCTGGACTTTAGTGATAAGTTTAGATTCTTTTCATTTGAACTACTTTTTTTTTTTTTTTTTCTTTTTCCAGTGCTGGGGATAAAACCCAGCACCTCACACATGCTAGACAAGTATTCTACTAGTGAACTACATTCCCAGCCCTTCATCTGAATTTTTTGTTGATATGCTAGCAATAGCATTCTTGAACCTTTGAAATCTGAGAGCAAGTAAAGACATTTAAGCTGTTTTTAATTTATCTAGTTGGATTTAAACAATAAGCAGCTTCAATCAGTAACTTTTTATCATTGTTTTTTTACCTCTGCAACAGTAAACCTTATGCATTTTAGATGTGATTTTAACTATGCTCTGGATATTCGTGGTAATTCCAGGTTTAGGAAATTATTCTCTAAATGTGGCATTGTATTATCAGCTGTGGAAACTGCATAGTTTCCACAAACCTGCAGTAATAATAAAACATTATGGAAAAGACAGAAAGATTATTTTATATCCAGTTTATCTTTACCTCTTTTTCTGGCTTTCATGATATCAGACAAATAGCTGCTACTCTTGAGGAGAAAAATGTTCTTTTTTCTATTTTAGCAACAGTGTGTGTGTGTGTGTGTGTGTAGTATCTACATGTAAACATAAGAAATTAGGGGGTATGCATTCCCATACCATTCAATCCCATGGATAACTAATTTTCATGGGCATTGACAATATAACTCAGATTACATTAGAAAATAATTAGGCTGTTCTAATCCATAAACCACTCTCTTGAAATTTGGATTTTTTTTTTTTTTTTTTTTTTTTTTTTGTAATCTATAGCGATTAACTCTTTCAGAGAGCAGAAAGCTGGTTTTCTAAACTGTGAAGCAATATCATCTGATAATCCATCATTACCCTCAATGAAAAAAAATATCTCTGTATGGCAAAATTAATATAATCAATTTCCAACTTAACCACAGGTTAGTGTTCAAATATTTGTGAATTTGCCATGTGAACATGGAATAAAAATTTTATAAGACAAGCAAGTTTTTAAATATTAGGGCCAAAAATAGAAATGTCGAAAAATTAGAGATTTTTAGTGATAACTGAAGTATTTAAGATAACAAAATTTATAAATATAGAGCTTTTTGTCTTGTAGACAATTGTGTGATTATAAACCTTTACCAAAGACTGCAGTGTTGAATTCATAGTTAGTGCTCTAACAAAGTTACTTTACAAAAACTTTCCTCCTAGAAAGAACAGAAAGTTGTTCTTTAATAGTATCACAAGATACTATCACAACTAGGATCCAAATTTGTTTCCCGTTAAATTTTTCCTTAATATTTTTTATTATAGTAATGGGAATATTCTTGGATTTGCAAGCTCTCAGTTCTTTAGAGAATGTTAATTTCCACAGATGCAACCTTTTAATACAGTGCATGTTTATTTACATATTGTTTTTCATATAATTTTTATGTCATTCTCTTTTGATGATGATTGGAAGATGCTAGAACTAAATGTTTTCTTTTACATTTGCAACTTCACTTATCAATACTATATTTCACTATAAGCATTAAGAGAACACATGAACTTTAGGAAGAATGGTTGGCCATATGAGGAATACTGAGGAATGATTTTGGTAAATTTATGGTTGAATTTTGAACAGTACACTTTCTTGGAGGGATTGTTATAGTGGAGTGTGTGCTCTGGAATTAAAGCAAGGGTATATGCATGCATACATTCTAGATGTACATTTCCTCTTTCTTGCTCTTCTTCTGGCAAAATCTCTATGTAATCATGATTTGGAATGACATTTAGAGATGTTTATTCCTTCAAATTTGTAGAGTAGGAGACTAGATACAGGTTTTCTCAAAGCACTACAATTGACCACATTGGTATAATTTTAGGACATCACTGAAGTTTTTGCTTAATAAATGTACATGCAGGTAATAGTTGTATGTGTCATATAGAAATCTTCTAGAGTTTGGTATGAAGGTGGCACAAGCATATTCATAGTTCAAATGAAACATACATATTTTGGAGAATAGAATACCCACAAAAATTTTCATAAACTATGCCGAGGATGAAGCTTCTACATGTTCTAGATACTAACATCGGGAAGACAGTGCCCTGTTACCATTATGCCGGATAATTAGAAATAAGTAAAAAAAATGAAGATATGTAAAAATTTTACATGTCTTCAACATAAGCAGCAATATTTTCTCCTGGCTTCTGATTCTAACTAGAAAATTTAAATATTTTGTTTAAATGACAGGTAATAACTGTGTCTTTTAATAACAGCAAGCATTTCCATAATCTAACATAGGTGATGCAATGGGCAGTAGATGAGGTAAATGTTTAGGTTCTTCATCAGGAGCAACCAAATTACTTATGGAACTAAAATCTTTTTTACCTCAGTATTTCACAAAAAAATCAAAGCTGATATGTCTGTCTACCTAACAATCAATCTATCTAGAGTGTTTGGTAAGAAAAATATACTAAGAAACTCCTTAGTTTCCTTAGAAAAGAGAAACTCAGTAATTCTCAGCATTTACATTTTGTTAAGAGTAGCAGCTAGCTTTGTTTAAACTCAGCAGTTTCATTAAACTCGACAGTAATCATGTAAGTCCTTGCAGCCGAGGCTGCTTATGCTCTGCTTCTATCCTCTTGGTTCTCCCTGAAGGTCACCTCAACTGATGGGTAGTTACAGCTTGTGCCAGCAGCTGGGGCTCTGTCTTGGGCTTTCTCTGGTGACTTGGAGGAGTGTTTGGCCTGCATATAGAAGAGGACAAAAGTGACTTCTAGTTACTTCCTGCTCTCCCCACTCCTAGGACCAACCCTCAAACCAGGAAGGCAGAGGAATTTATACTTTACTTCCTCATTTTAGTGTGATCTGAGGCATGTTCTACGTGAAATTGCAGAGGGTCCCCACTCAGCAGGAGTGGGCCCCCGTTGCCCCCTGCAGAAACTGATTTTTCATTAAGGTACCCTTTTCTGCTTTACTTTCTTTACATCTTACTTCCTCACTCCTCACTTACCAAATAAACAATTTGCACCCAAATCCTGTGTCAGTCTGCTTTCTGATAGGGGAATACCATCTAAGGTTTCATTCTAGAAATAAAATGGCTTGTGAAAGCCAAAGGCTTATTTTGTGTTTACTCTGGGATTCCTGATATTTAACATACTCTTGGTACATATAAATATGAAATATTTTTCTAGGCCTCAACGAGATCTGAATCTAATGGAAGACAAACAAGCACTCTAAAGAACAAGTTGTACTGGATTGATTTCTGTAAACAGTGAAACAAAAGTACTATGGCAAATAGTTATTAATTATAAATTTAGAGGCCAGTGAAGCCTCAGGGAGGAGGTGGTTTTAAATCAGGTGTCTGCAAGATGCCTAAGATTTTGTCAAGAGGAGAGAAAGGAGTGAGATGGCATTTTAGGCCAATGAAAGAACAATGACAAAGTCACAAAGTATTATGGTACATGGACTATTTAAAGAAAATAACAGTGTTTTTGGGCTGAAATCTTGGGGTGTGTGAAGCAAGAGGGCAGAAAGCAAAGAGAATCTGTTAGTCCACAGTAGCCTGGAGATTCAAGGAAGCCTTGAAAAGAGTGGGGGAAGAAAGTTTCAGAACTGTACATACAGAGCTATTTTTTTTTCATGTGACTTCTAAAAAAACCCTCACCCACGCACTGACAGTCACTTCCTTTGCTCACATTATTTTGAAAGTCTGACTCACTAATAGAGCATTTTTCCGTTTAGAATTTGCATATTTTTATTTTGTTTCTTAAAGAGGACAGTAAAAAGAGAAAGGGGCTTCTCGCCTGGGAGTTCAACGAATGTTTCTATATTGCCATGTCTTGTTTATTGGAGTTTATTTCCTTAAGGTTTCCACTTTGAAGTTATCATGCAGCCCTACTTTTACCTGTAGGGGACAATAATATGCTCATTCTTCTCACATAAGTAAGCCTGTGGAAGGAGCATTAGGAAGACCAGTGCAATGGTCACGTAGTAGTGTGGGTGGGGCAAGCACTGTTCTGGAAATCAGGAAACCTGGGCTCTAGCTCTGGATCTCCCTCACCTGGATTATTGGTCTTGGGTGAATTGTTAAAACTTTCACTACCTGTACTATCTCTATGACTTCTTCTAGCCCCAACTCCTTGTGGTTAAATCAAGGTCAAAGGATAAAACTGAGTCTCTTATGCAAGACACTGAAAAAAAAAGTTATTTAAAAATTAATGACACTAAAACTTGTGAAAAAATATAATGCAAACATCATTGCCACAAGTTTCTTTAGAATATCTATTTTTTTCATGATTTAATGGAAGCCCCATCAATTTAAATAAGCATAACAGAGCTCAGACTTAATAGTAATTTTCTAAAATGCATCTGATGGCACTAGGCCTTGGAGTGTAATCCATTAGTTGCTGTAAAGATGATAGCATTACATTAAGAAATGAATTACAACCAAAGAACAAGATTCTCAGAGTATTCCTCATTGAAATGTAGACATTATTGACAGATGATAGATGATAGTTTGTTTTTAGGTGTAGTGTTCCTGAAGATATTGTCGTAGCATATAATAAAAGATTAAAAGAGTTGGTTACCCCTTTATCCGTGTGCTCTGAATAAAGCTTTAGCTGGAAAAGCAGTGAACATAACTTTTTTGTACCTCTTTTGACCTCACACTTCCTCAGTCAGGTGTTGTTATTTTTGTTTTATATTGGAAAATATTTCGGATTGTTCTATGAGTGATTTCTCTTTTCCCCATGTGATAATGATGGGATCACTTTAACTTACAGAGAAATAAATATAGAAAAAATAACTGTGGAAGCAGCAAGCACAGAGGGCCCAGAAGTCTGGGAAAGTTCTGCCCAAGGGGAACTTTGTTCTCATATTAGCTTTCTTTCATTTAGAAATCTAAAGTGAGAGTATCAATATTGTCTAAGGAACTTGAAGAGAAAAACTGCTGGGCCCAATAAATATTTTTTTTTAAAAAAACATATTAGATTTTAGAAACCTTTTTAGCTTGATTATTTACTTTTCTGACATCAAAACAGTTCTGGAGAACACATAATAAACTATATTTTGAACCTTATGGTACAATGACAAAATAAATATTTTATCTCTGAAACATTTGAAAATACATCTAATGTATTTGTTAAGACAAAATTCTAGATCTACAAATATTAAAGTCTCAGAAATAGTTTTGGTGAGAAGTGGTGAGGAGACCTGTCTGGAAAGGTGAAGAGAGAGAGAGAATTACCATCACAGTATCTCACTCTGCCAGCTGCCCTAATGCACAGTTTATTTATGTTAGTGTATATAATTCTCACAAATAACTCCATGAGGTGAGTATTACCTTTATTTTACAGTTGATAGAATTGAGGTTCATCAAAGTTAATTAACTTGCCCAAGGTATTATTGTTGTTAATGTCAACAATCTCATTTGATTTCAAAAACTGTGCTTCCTAACACCATGCTGTTTTCTGCATTGGATTATATACCTCTGCTGGAATTTAAAGCACATACTACACATTTATTTTCCGAGTATCAAATCACCATCATTTGATTTTAACATAAGTATAGCAAAGGCCCTGAAACTTAAGCCCATCATTGTTAAACTACTTTGGATTTGGGAATCACAGGGCATGCCTGGCAGTTTAGTCTGATTGAGGGTTTGATAGACTTGGGAGACATGAGGAATGGACTGTTAGAGGTTGGTGACTGGCCACCAGGAATCACCAAGAACCTGTTGCTTATTGGCAGGATGGGAATAGGATGAGGCAAGCAAGGCCTTTGTCTCAGGTGTAAAATCAAGGAGGCATCCAAAACTCAGTAATCAAGATAAATAATGTTCTATTTCAATTTAAAACTAGCAATCTAGTTTTATAAATAACACAAGGGCTCTGAGTTCCAGGCTGCTCATATAGTGACATTCCTTTATCTTTCAGAGGTGTAAGGAAAAAAGGACCAACTTTGAGTCAAATCAGAATGAGGGATAACCTACTGGATCCAGGTACCCTGTTTTGGGGACACAGGGACAATATTTTCTCTGATCCCACCTTAGGGGAGTCTCCTGCCTTCTCAGGATAGGAGCTTGATCTAGGGTGACAAAGTGTCTTAGTTTGCTCATATTACCCAGGTTTTAGCACTCGGAAAGAGTGCATCCCTGAGAACCCCTCTGTTCTGGGTAAACTGCTAATCATCCTAACAGAGAAGATATACTTAGAGTCACATTGTAAGAAAAAGGAGAATACATGGATACTTTTTTTGGAGCTGGTTCTTAGACTTTAGCATAAGGAGAAGAAGAATGTTTTAGTCTAAATTTTACTATTAAGTAGAGTCATGCAACTTGGGTGATGTCACAGGTGATATAATCTATATGTACTTAGGCTAGGCCATCCTGGGAATGGGGCATGGGGAATCAAAGTCTTGGGCCCTCCAACCCCTTCTAAACCCGTTACTTATTCCTGCAATCCCTAAGAGACATTATATCTGCAATCTGGGGCAAGTCCTTGTCAACTCCAGTATTTGCCATGGATATTGGATGGATATTGGTGACTATAACTGTGATTGAGGGTTTGGAGTTTCCAAGGCAGGCAGACCAGATGTTGTCAACACTTCTTGCAGGGTGACCTCTGCTTTATTTAGTCATGCTCACAAAATAAAATTGCTTCCAAGTCTCTCTTCTTTTCAATGTGTTTCCATCAGTTAGATTTAAATGAAAGTCTAATGGACTCCCCCCACCCCCAAACTATTTAAGCTAGAGAAATTGAAGTTTCAGAGAACCTTGAGTAGATCTGCATTAATTTTTAATTATTTTAAATTAAAATTTTTAATTATTTTTCTTAAATAAGATTCTGGGATCTATGCTCTGGACTGAATTGTGCTCCCTCCATTCACATATTAAAGCTCTAACTTCCAATATATTTGCAGAACAGTAGAACAATAGAACAGGATCCTAATCTAAAAGGGATGGTGATTTATAAGAATAGGAAGAGATAGCTCTGTTTCTTCCCTTCTCTCTCTCTTTCTCTCCCCCCTATCATGTGAGGACAGTGAAAAATCATCTGTCTGTAAGCCAGGAAGACAGCCCTCACCTAAAACCAACTAGCATCACAGTCTTGAACTTCCAGGCTCCAGAACTATTAGAAAATAAATTTGTATTATTAAAACCACACAGTCAGGGCTGAGGTTATAGCTCAGTGGCAGAGCACTCGCCTTGCACACGTGAGGCACTGGGTTCGATCCTCAGCACCACATAAAGATAAATTAAGTAAATATTTGAAAAACACACAAACACACACACACACACACACACACACACAGTCTGTGGCTTTTTGTTGTGGCAGCTCAAGTGGACAATCCATTTTTCCATGAACTCTGTGTGTGTGTGTGTGTGTGTGTGTGTGTGTGTGTGTGTGGTGTGCTGGGGACTGAACCCAGGGCCTTGTGCATGTGAGGCAAACACTCTTACCAACTGAACTATATCCCCAGCCCTTATCCATGAGCTTTTATTTGGACTATAAAGAATGGAAATTAGAATTTGTATCTCTTCCATCCTCAACCCCATATTACTAATGGCCTAGATGAATATTTTTTGGCCTGGAGATTAATAGCAATTTAGCAACTAGGAAACTATTGCAAGCATCAGGAGTGATTATAAGAAAATAAAAGCTAAAAGGAAAAAATAAGTTCTTTGAGCAAACCAAGTGAAACAAATCTCTAGATATGGGGGTGGGCATTCTGAATGGAATGGGGTGGTGGCAGCATAGCTTGTGGTTAAAAAGCATGAACTCTGCACTTAAAATCTGGATCCACTACTTGTTATCTGTTGCTTAATCTTTCTTTGTGTCTGTAGCTCATCCATATGGAGAAAACAGTGCATATATCATAGAGTTACTGTACAGAACAAATTTTATAAAATATAGAAAGTGTTTAGAACAATGCCTGTTGTATAGTAAATGTGCAGTGTAGATTATGTATTTAGTTTATAATAAGATGGTTTCTTGTTCCCTAAATGAATGGCATTCTTATTTGTCCAAAGTACACACTCTTGGCTCTACCCTGTGCCTTGCACCCATATCCAAAGCATCCCTATGTCCTGTGAGTTTTATTTTCTAAATATTCATTAGTCTATGTCCCTTTATCTCCATCATAGAGGATAAGTTCTTTAAGGGAAATAAAGTATTTTTCCTAGCTACCCAGGAGGGGATATTAGCTAAAACTCTTTGTGATGGACTTGGAGTTTTACCAGTTAGCTGCAATAGCTTTTGGATTCGTCTAGTTTTGCCTTTTCCTCCCCCCAATTTGTACCCTACACCTCAGGAAGAGTCGACTTTTCAAAAGGCATATCTGAACATGTTGTTCTTTTCTCTCCACACCACTTCTCCAGCTTGAACCTCTCAAAAGATTTCTCATTACATATTATATGAAAATCAACTCTGACATTTATTAACCTTCCCTTTTTTCTTCCATGGTTTGCCCCCTCACTCCTTCAATTTCCGACATTTGGATTTTTTTTTTTTTTCAGTTCCCAGGATATACTATGTTCCTTCCAACAATATGGTCATTGCAAATGGTCTTCCCTCCATTCTTAATGCTCTCCCTGAGCCTCTCTCCATCTTTAACTGGTTAGCAGCAGTTGTCTCATTGTAACTCAGCTCATGCATTTTTTCCTAAGGGACTTAATGGCAACTCTCTCCCTTTCCTAAATCTAGGAAGGTTTCTTTGTTATTTGCTCCATTTCCTTTCACAGATTGTAAATTCCATGAAAAATTATGCCTATTTTTGATCACCATCATACTTTTAGTGCCAAGGAGAATGCTTGGCTCATAGATGATGCTCAATAAGTATTTGTTGAATGCATGAACTAATGAAGCAATGACCTCTGGGATAGGGCTCCATTTTGCTGATGGATATTAACTTTACTCTTATTCTGACACAATACTTTAACTGTTTCTTCAGTACAATATGGCCTGGGCATCATGAGCTATGAATCTTAAGTCATATTAAGTTATTCATCAATATTGAAATAACTTTTTTTTTTTTTTTTTTTTTTTTACTAGGGATCAAACCCAGGAGTGCTTAACCATAGACCCATATCCTCAACCCTTGTCTAAATGTTTTAATTTCAGATAGGGTCTTGCTAAGTTTCTTAGGGACTCACTAAATTGCTGAGGCTGGCCTCAAACTTGGAATCCTTCTGCCTCAGCCTTCTGAGTTGCTGGGATTACAGGTGTGCATCACAATGCCTTGCAAATCCATATTTACCTAACATTAGCTGCAATATTCAAACTTTATCCAAATGCCTGAATACAAAGAAATACTTCTAAACAGCATACTGAGGACAAAAAAACTTAGTGGCATTCTTTCTCCACTGAGTTTTAGACTCATAAGAGTTCTTAAATTAAAATTGAGTTTCACTGAAAGAATTCCTGGAGCTACAAACATTCTATTCATCTAAAAAGTCATGACACTAATCTTTGAGGTGTTCAGAAAATAAGGTTTAACTGAAAGTAGTTTTTTTGTTTGTTTGTTTTTACTTTTATGTACTATTTATTCCATGGTTCTGAGAAAAAGGTGTTATTTATTGAGGACCACTTAGAAAAACATCAAATAAAAAAAAAATATTGTTTTGTCCTAAAAGGTATCATGGTGTCACAAAGTTCATTTTCAAATGTCGAAATGGAGACTAAAGAGATTATTAGATCACATTGTTCCACTGATACTGATAAAACTAAGTTTCAATGTTCTGAAACTTTTGACTTCCAAGTGCGTGCTACTATTGTGCCATGTGTCTCTGCCTTCAGGGTTGATGGCAGCTTGTCCTCTGCCCCTCTGGCCAGGAGGTAGTTGATGCCCTGTAAGAGGATTGCTTAGGTACCGATAGAGGTTTTCGATTTTGTTCTATCTCCCTCCCTCCTTCCTTGCTGCCTTTCCTTCTATAGAAACTACTTGAGCTGCCTAAGGTGAGTTTTCTCTTACTTGCCCAACATGGAGCCATATGAGTTTTTAATATGTTACCCAGAGTTCCATGACATTAAGAAACACTTCAGAGTGAGGTAGATTTAATTCTTCATGCTTAAAGAAGAAAAAACCCACTAGCATTTAAATTCTTTGATATTGAAATCATTTGCCACATCACCCCACCTGAAACCCTAAATAAAAGTTGCATGTGCAGGCACTTCAAACCTCCACACATAAACCCTTCCATTTAGATATTTATTTAATTCCACTCCTGGAGTAAGGAATGCATTACAATTTGGGTAAATAATGATTGCATTGTTCCCTTCTCATATAATTTACTGGGAATTGGCACGTCTTAGAGTAAATTGCAAAGACCAGAATTGGATTGAAGTGAAGTGCAGCTGTTACAGTCCTGTGTACAAACAGCTTCCAAATAACAGTCTAAAATAGTCTTCCAACAGTGTTCAGTCATCTTGCCAGCAATTTTTCTCATTGTCCTGGGACATAATTCAGCTGAGTTAGGAGACTTAAACTCAAAAGACTGTCTTTTACAACAGCTTAGTCAAAATTATTTTTAAAATACAGAAAATGGCCTGAAACTGTGTTATCTTAAAATTAAATTCATTTTAAATGGATGCATAAAAACATAAAATTGTACATTTTAATGGGGGGTACTGTGTGATGTTTTGATACATGTGCACATTGTGTAATGTTTAAGTCAGGTTAACATGTTTTTTTAAACATCAATTTCCTAAACTCTGTGATTTTTATTCCACATGTGTCAGTCCCACACATCTCCTGGCATCCATCTGACATGAAATTGTTATTTTTCTAGCAGTGGTAATTTCATGCAAAATCTTAAATTTGACCCGAAATATTTTCTCTTGTCTTACTGACTATCTTTACATCAATACCAACCATCGAGTTAAACTGAGATAAAATTCAGTTGGTTCATGATTGTACCAATAGCTCTATCTATATGTATAAAGAGACACACCTATATCCTGTTTGCTTTAAACAGTTTAATTTAGTTGAACTGAAAAATGGATTGAATTATTCTCATTTTGCTTATGGGTATGTAGGCAGCAGCCGGAGTAACAAGAAATAGCTATGATCTTAGTGATCACTGTGGATTGCATTGCTGATGAGTTTAAAATAAAGTTTCATTATTTTAGCAAGTTAACTGAGAGTCTAGTGGGACCTAGTTATTACATTAAGCGCTGTGTTTACAGAGATGAAAATTCTTTGTCATACTGCCAAAGCACTCCGTTTCTTAAGGAGATATCCATGCAAACAAGAATTCAGTATTATCTTTGCTATAATAAATGTACAATACAAAATAATACGGAAATAGAAAAGGATTACTTAATCCCATCTATAAAAAGAGGGTTTTATATGGAAGGCAATGAAAGGTGTTTGAGATGTTTCACCAAGAGCAATAAGTCAGGGAAATCATTCTCATAGAGGGAATTAATATATACAAAGGTACAAAAGTTTGGATCATTTAGGATGCTTTGGATTTTTCAGTAATTCAGGAAAGTATGAGCAAGGAAGTGGCAGGAGAACCCTGGATAAATAGGCCAAATCAGAGTGGGAAGAATTTTGTGTGCCATGCTTATGGGATTAGATTTTTATGCCCTAAAGTAGTTGAGAACTTTTGAGAATCTTACACTTGTGAGTGTCATAATCATCTTTTTGCATTAGAAATATCATTCTGTACCATTGAAAAATTATATCCCATCTATGTATGATATATCAAAGTGCATAAATGCATTCTACTATCATGTATAACTAATTAAAACAAATAAAAAATTTAAAAAATAGAAATATCATTCTGACAGAAACTTGGAAAATGGACTGGATGAAGACCAAACCAAGGCATGGGAAACCTATCCCTATCAAAAGGCTATTGCAATAATATATGTTGGAAGGGATAAATGCCTGAACCAGAGAAAATGCCAGGAAGTTGAAGGGAGGGAGTTATGAGATGTCCTTGGATGGAAGCATGAATCATGTTGGCAACAGGTTTGATGTGGAAATTGGGACTGGATAGGAAAGAGTGAGCCTGAAAGCGTCTTGAGTTTTTGTCTTATGTGATTAGAGAGCTGGTGGTATCCTTTCCTAAGATAATAAATTTAGGAGGTGTATCAGGTGTGGGGGATGTTAAGATTGATTTTGAACATGATAAATGCAAGCCATGTGAGTGACTTCCCAGTTGCCAAGTGGAATGTGCTATTGAGTATAGTGCCCTGGATCTAAGCGGGGATTTGGGTATGTGTCTTTGTCTGTTTGAGATGCTATAACCAAATATCTGGGTAATTAATAAACAACAGAAATTTATTACTCACAGTTCTGGAGGCTGGAAAAACCAAGATCAAGGAGCTAGCACATTTGCTCTCTGGTCAGGGCTGCCTTTGCTTCAAGGATTGTGCCTTCTATTTCTGTCCTCAGTAGAGGAAGGTGGGAATCAGTTTCCTCAGGCCTTCTTTATAAGGGTTGTCATTCTATTTATGAAGGTGAAACCCTCATGACCTAATCAACCCTGAAGGTCTCACATCTTAATAGTATTGCATTTAGTGTTAGTTTCCTACATGTGAATTTTGGGGTGGGGCATTCAAACCATAGTATAAGTTGTAGACGAGTTTATAGATGGTAGTTGAAAAGATAAAGACAAAATTGTCCAGAAAGCATGGAGCAAGAATAAAAGGCAAAGGGCAGAGATGTGATGTACACCAACAGTCATGAAAATAATAGAAGTAGAGAATCCCATAAATGGAACTGAAAATCAGTTAAGAAGTAAGAGGAAGATCAACAGGCCCGGTGGTGTCACTGAAACCAACACAGTGCTATCTCAACCGCGACCCACACAGATGAGACAAACTGGGTTTAAATGTGCTGGATGCAACATTAAGCTAAGAAGGCGGAGGTGAAAAATCAGACAACAAAGAAAGTAGTATCCAGAAAGCAGGTCAGGATGGCTCTTTGACCATAAGGGTCAAGCTTCATGCTGGAAATAGAGCTGGAAAGAGAGAGTGTGAGTTCCTGTTTGGTTTATTTTATAACAGGGACATCAAAGGCAGGAATAAGGTTTCAAGGTGGAGTCTTGTGGTCAGCAGATTGATTGACATCTTGGCAGGTCACACTCATCTCAGGTGCTCTGTGGGATCTTAGGCAGAGCTTGAGGGGGAGGTTCACCTGCATCATGTGATCAATCCCTGACAGGGAGTTCAAAATGCCAGACCTATCCCCTCAGGAGGCTACAATGCACAACACAATCCACACACAGGCTCGTGACAGTCCTATTTGTTTTTCAACAGCACTGAAGACAGCATCTTCCAAAAAGCTTCAGATACTGCCTAGACAACCCCTCTAGTTTCTTACTTCTACACTTTTCTTTCTCTTGAAATGTCCTCCCCAATCACAGAGTTAATTACAACTCCTCTGTGAAGCTTCTTTGATCACAGTATCTGTAAAGTACACTGGATATTTGTGACCAAATCCCTGGTAGCATTACTCAGAAATTCACTTTTTTAAAAAATGTTTTTTAGTTGTCCACGAACCTTTATTTTATTTATTTATATGTTGTCCCTGCTTACAGCAATTGCCGCTTTCAGCAACGATACCGCGGGAGAAAACTCGGAGGCAGACTGGAAATGAAAAGTTTCTTTTGTTCTTCTTTCTTCTAACTTCTCTCTCCAGCTTCAACAACCTCTCCAACTCCAACCACTCCAACTCCAACCACCCTCTAACTAACCTCACCTGGTTAAATATATTTTGCCTTAACAAGGACAAGTGCTTACAGCTTGAGCTGACAAGTGCATCACACAGTGTTCACGGGCATAAAAAGATTCTTAGATAAATGCATGAATATCAGGTGAAAATACTTGAACACCTATATGGCTCTCAGCTAACCGCCATCTTAGCTATCCTCAATTAGGGCTCTTACATTTCCCCCTTTTGTTTTTAAAAGAGGGAATGCTCTAGGGCGTCCCATGTGCAACCAACATTCTTACCCATCATCAGATAATCAAGGCTGTGCCCTTGACTCCTGTCTTAGGTTGATATGTCGGCCACATGAGACTGTCCTATGGATGGGTAACGACCTCATCCAGATGGACTGTGCCTGTCTTAGGTTGTCCCCCTCTGGGGATCTTACCCGTCATTGGCTACCAGCTGTCCAATTGAGCCCTTCAGGATCAACTGTGTGTGTTGACTAACAGCCGTTCAATCGTGAGGAGATGCTGTGGTTTTAAGGCGGCAAGCTTTCTGCTGATGAGCCAAGTTCCATAGCGTATCAAGGTCTTTAAACAAATCAGATGCCCTAAGTTCCATCAAGTAACGCACTGAGTTCTCTAGACAAATACCCGCAAGGCATTGTCCCGTAATGTCCCAAATAATGAAAGATCAAAATGTCCACTTGTTATAACACGTTGATCTAGGAGGCCCCATGCATGCAGAGCAGAGGCCACACTGCTGGTGAGGTTGTTTGATGCTTGAGCAGCAGGGATGCTTGTAGCGACCGTGATCCCTGCAGCTCTAGCAGCAGCCGTCTTTTTTATGTCTAAACAATGCCACCAGCAAATCTTCAGGGCCCGCTACCTAGAAACTCAAGCATCAATTATTAGAGGAAAGGCAGTGCCATTCCAGCACTGAGGCAAGAGGCGAGTTGTCAAACTAAAAAATAGAATTATTAGATCAGGTAATTAAAGTTGATCTCTGCTCACACACATTGCTGCTTGAGCTCCCACAAATATAAGCTGGCAAAATATCAATTTCAGAATAAATCAAAGAAAGACTGAGGGTATTTAACTGACAAAAACACTGCATTAAAGATAAATTAAAGAAAAACTAAGAGCACTTTGGAAAAATAATTTGTTAGCTGGAATCCCCGAGTTTCTGCATACACAGCAATCTTCTATGAAATTACCTGTTGAAATAATTCAAATTAATCAGCTATTAAACAAATAAAGTTAATTACAAATAAACAATCCCATGTCAAATACCAAAATATCAGGTTATACAGTATTAGTCATAATTTTTAGCTGAAGAGAAGTCCCAGAGACACCTATAAATCAAAATTGAAGGTACCTATACTTTTAAATTGTTACCCAATTAGAATACTCTAAACTTAAATGAATTAAAGTTATTTGGATCCAAATATATATATGTATATTATATTAATTTTCATAAGCACTTTGTTATTTGTGACGTCACACTGGACAGACGCACAAACATACAAACATATATTTGTGACGTCACATTTACGTGAAATCTTGACAAGTGCACAAACATAAAGACATATATAAAAAGAAAAAAAAATACAATTGTGTGTACACTAAAGAGAGATTTTCTCGTCCCATCCGGGAGGAATGAGACTTAAGTTGTGAATTTATTGAAGGAAAAAGTGCGCAGCTTAAAAGTTTCTTAGCTGAAAAGGCAAAGATGAGGTTCCCTTGTCAGAAAAAAGAATAACAATGCTTAGCTAGTTAATTATTTTGTTATTTGGAGCAGATTAAAAAGGTTGTTTTGGAATAAAGAGTACCTGGTAAGGGATGCTTGCTGTGATACTTGTTAAATATTGTTTGTCAGTTTTTTAATAATAGCACTGACCTGAATTGTATAGTACTAGTAACACAGCTCCCACTCTCAAGTGGCTACATCAGTTGCTCGTGGTCATAATGAAGTATAAAAGAGGATATAAGCTGCTGAAGATTTCACAGAAGAAACGGAGATATCAGAAACTTCATGATCATCAAATTTAAACCACCGCTGTCTTACTGCATTTTTATAATAGGCAGTGTAGTGGCCTCCATCCAGCCCACCATAGTGATTTGAAACAGAAAACAAATTATATTTCTTTAAATTGTTTTTTGGACCAATAACATACTGTGACAAGTCAAGATTTTCTAAAGGGAAGTCCACAGATGTCTGTAATTTTTGCTTCCACCTGCCATCATAGGAAAAATGTTTCAAATGTACTAAAAGAACAGGTGGTAACTTCCAGATTTCTATCTTTTTTAGAGAATCCAGTTGAGCTCTGCAATAACTGCAATAAAATCTGTTGTTATCTGTGAGTTTTTCTTCTTTGGAAAATAATCTAAGGCAATCCTGTAATGTACATTTACTTGTGGATTTGAACTGACCCTGAAAAAGTGCAACAATAATAGACTCATTAAGCTGCTTATGTTTCTTCCAAGCATGTTCTATAGCTTTAAAGTAATCGAGATGATCATTATTTTCTTCTTTATGTCTCTTTTGATTATCAGCTTTATTTAGGTCCTCATGGATTCCATCCATGAGGAACAGAAGCAATTCTTGTGAATCTTGTTGGCTGTATCCTGCAAACTGGTTATTGATCTTCCCAATAGTGATTTTAAAGTCTTTTGGACTGATATATCTATACTGTCCTGTCCACAGGGCTTTCATGATTATACCAAACTCTTCTGCCACTTCACTTTTATGCCCCAACAAATTTGACCTGTTAATATCATCTTGATAACAGTTTCGGTTGAAATAATCAGCCAAATGTGGGCATTACATAGGCACTGCAATATTGAGTTCATATAACAAGCATTTCCCAAATTACGAAGTCCAGTAAGAGCTGGCCCAGATCCTCCAAAAACAGGATTGAGGTTCCGAATCTGAGAAGCAGAAAGCCTTGGGATCTTAGCTTTAGGATAGCATACTGGCTTATCAGAAAGTCATGCTATTTTCAAAATTGTTTTCTCAGGGGCCCCTAAAAAAATTCCTTTACCTTTTTTATGATGATTTAACTTAATAGGGTTAGGACCCTGTAGATTTTTATTTTTAACACCTGCGGGCTTGGTTGCAAGGTGTACCCCCATCTGTTGCAAAATATCTCTTCCCCATAGGGTAACTGGCAAGCTGGTCAAAACATAAGGCTGGAAAGTTCCTTTATGCCCTTCATTATCTTCCCATTTTAAAATTACAGCACTTTGTGTTGGGGTGTTAGTGTATCCCAAGCCTCTTAAACTGGTTGAAGCCTTCTGCAGAGGCCAGTGCTTGGGCCATTTTTGTAGATTAATGATGGAAGAGTCAGCCCCAGTATCAATCAGCCCCTCCATCTCTATACCTTGAATTTTTATTTTGCACATAGGCCTCCATGAACAATCCTGAACCCAGCAAGCCATAGGTCCCGAGCCAGTGGAACCAAATCCTCTATTGTTCCTACTCTGTGGCATACTCTTGAATGAGTTGTGTAAACTGGGAAGGAGACGCAGCTGAGCAATTCTATCTCCTTGGTTAATAGAGCTAATGCCTCTAGGTGAAATAAGCATTATTTTTTATCTCTCCTTGGTAATCGGAGTCAATAACACCTGGTGTCACTTGAAAACCTAATAAGATTTTAGAACTTCTTCCGAGGATAAGTCCTACAGTCCCTGAGGGAAGAGGTACCCTGACTCCCGTGGAAATCAGTTGAACCCCCATTTCAGATGTTAGTACTATTCAGGCAGTGGAACAGAGGTCTAGTCCTGCACTTCCTCTTGTCCCTCTGACAAGGGAGTCAATGGGTAGAAGGGATTGTGACGAGGAATCATCTGGATGGATGTTTGAGGATATTCCTCGTCTAATGCTTCGTACATTTGTGGGCCCCGGGGCATTGGGCCCCGTGCCCCGTTTTTTGAATTCCTGGACAAAACGTTTCCATATATATCAAATTTAGATCTGCATTTGTTGGCCCAATGATTCCCCTTTTTACACCTGGGGCAGCGGCCTAGGGCACGATATGAGCTTGGTCTTATTTCTCTTTGGGGATATTGCCTGGAATATCCTGATTGATTATAATTTTTAGGTTGAGCCCTACTTGTGAAATTTTGAGGGGAAGCACCTCTCATTGCTGCTGCAATCACACTGCCTGTTACAAAGGCATCGTTAATGTCCTTACATAATCTAATGTATATAGAGAGGTCTTTTTTTATTTTTCCATGGTCTTATAGCATCTTGGCAATATTTGTTGGCATTTTCATATGCCAACTGGATGACTAAGGGCATTGCTCGCTCTACATCTCCGAATATTCTGCCTGCCGTTCTTAAAAGTCTGTCAGCAAAATCAGCATACGGTTCATTAGGCCCCTGAATTACTTTAGATAGGTTGCCTTGGAAATCACCTGTTCCTGGTAAGGTCTTCCAGGCTTTAACAGCGGCATTGTTTATTTGTGCGTATATTCCAGGATCATAATGCATTTGTATTTGTAGTTCAGCAAACTGTCCTTTACCTGTTAGCATATCTACATTATGGTCTGGGAAGCCTGCAGTCACATTTCTTTTATCTGTTTCTACACAAAGCTCCTGGAATTGTGACTTCATATCAAGTATTGTCCCCCACTCAATACTGCCTTGCATAACCCTTTCCAGTCTGAGGGGGTTAAAGTTAAAGTGTTAAGGGACTCCAGCATGCTCAACATGAATGGAGCTTGGGGCCAATAGGTCATTATTGCCTCTTTGAAGTTCTTTATTGTTTTGAAGTCTAGGGATTGGTGGTACCTCTGCCCATTTTCATTTTCAAATACTGGCAGGTCCCAATGTTCCTGCGGGTTTTGGTGTTTGAGGGCGCATAAGCGTTCAGAAAGGCCATTAATCTCTGCCTCAAGGGCATGCATATGCTCAGAAATACCCCTCATGGTTTCTGTAATGGATTCCACCCATGAGGGAGCAGAGGGCACAAGTGGTTCCTCTACTTGACGGTCCTTTCTGGTCTTAACTGATTCAGCAGAGGAGGCTGTGCTTTCATGGTTATTTGGCTCCTTCTTACTACTATCACTTTTACTGGTAGTAACATCCTTAGTTTCAGATTCTATGGAGAGTACGTACTTTTCAGCTATTTCCAACAAGTTTCGGATAGCTTTTGCAGCTCTTATCTTCGTTATTTTTGAGTTCACACCAATACTATCCTTACTGGTGTTATCTTACTCAGTGGAGGCTATGCTTTCACAATCACTTTCCTCCACACTATCAGCTATATCAAAAAAACTCTTCCATAGCTTTTATTATTCGGTGTTTGGTTATTTTAGCACCCATCTTTATAAATTTCTCAGTTCTTACCTGCCGATTCCGAGTTCTCCGTACGGGCCACCACTTGTCGCTGCCTACAGCAATTGCCGCTTGCAGCAACGATACCGCGGGAGAAAACTCGGAGGCAGACTGGAATGAAGAGGTTTTTTTATTCTTCTTTCTTCTAACTTCTCTCTCCGGCTTCAACAACCTCTCCCTCCAACCACTCCAACTCCAACCACCCTCTAACTAACCTCACCTGGTTAAATACATTTTGCCTTAACAAGGGCAAGAGCTTACAGCTCAAGCTTGCAGGTGCATCACACAGTGTTCACGGGCATAAAAAGATTCTTAGATAAATGCATGAATATCAGGTGAAAATACTTGAACACCTATATGGCTCTCAGCTAACTGCCATCTTAGCTATCCTCAATTAGGGCTCTTACAATATGCGTTGCTGAGAATCGAACCCAAAGCCTCATACATGCTAGGCAAGTGCTCTACCAATGATCCACAACCCCAGCCCCAGAAATTCACTTTTTAATTACATATTCCCGTTCTATTTACCTAAATCAGAGACAATGTGTTTTAGTGCAATGTGTTTAGTCTGTGGTAGGTATAAAAGGCCAGTTCTGCTAGAAGAAGAATCTGAGACAGGATTCTGGTGTGCATGATTCTTAAGCAAGTCTCTCCCCCCCGCCCCCCGCCAGTCTCAAGGATTCTTGTCTTGGCCTGATCTGTAGGAGCTGTGGACTAAGTTGGACCATAATGTTGTTCTTCTTGAGGTAAGGATTCTGTGGCTTTTGTGCTCCTGAATCAGATAATGCCAAGCCTTTGGAGAAGGTCACAGCCCTGGAAGCAGGCAGAAGAAGCGTGTGACAGGTAAAGGGACATAAGTAGTGTCTACTCTGGTAGGTAGGCATTTGTTATTACTTTGAATGTCCTGGACTCTGGCTCCTGTGGTCTTTAGCTTGGGGACTATGGCTCTCTATTTCTCACTGTTCATCTCCACTTGTTTTTATTCAAAATAAAAAAAAATTTAATTTATCCTATTGATTAAAAAAAATTTAAGAAGAAAGTAGGCATAAATCCAAAGCCTGACACATTAAGATCATCCTTGTCAACAACCCAGCACATTTTCTTCATGTTAAGATCATTTCATAAATTAAATAAAAAGTCATTTTACTTCTTTTGCACAACACTTTGTGATTTGATAAAATTTTATTATGTAATTCAACTGTATTTATTGTTACCATTCCCTTAATTTTGAGCTTTTTAAGTTTTTCTATTTTTTAGTTGATAAAATATACTTCAATAACATTTTGCACAAAATGCTTTCCTCACAGGGCTGGGGTTGTGGCTCAGTGGTAGAGTGTTTGCCTAACATGTGTGAGGCACTGGGTTCGATCCTCAGCACCACATAAAAATAAATAAATAAAGGCATTGTGTCCAACTACAACTAAAAAAATATTTTTGTAAAAAATGCTTTCCCCACAGTTAGATTATCTCCTTAGACTAAATTCCTAAAAATGGAATTACTGGGATAAAAAGCATGACAATTTTAAAGTCCTTGATAGATGTCGGAAATTGCTTTTGTGATAGGCTTGCAGTTTAGACTTCCATCAGCAATTTATGAGAGTACCCATTTCCCTATATAGTACTACATTAGGGCAGTACACTGTTTTCTTTAAAATTAATTCCTCGGTTCCTTTTAGTGGAGAAAACCATGGAATCACATTTCTTGTATTCCCTTCCAGAGACGTACTATAAGTGCTCATGATATTTTTGGTGTATGGAAGTCTTTAAGGTTTCTAAATACACTCACTGTATAGTTGAATCTGCTAATATGTCACATGATTTTTTTTTTCTTGTGGCTCTCAAAATGCCCCAGTATTTATTTTTCTTTATTCTTTATCATTGACTAACTGGTTAATATGATTATTTTGGCTGAAGAAGAACCATATTGATTCTGAAAATTAGATGAAGAAAACTTTGTAGAGTGTTTGCATTTGTTCAATCTATTTCTTTCTTCTCAGGGGAGCCTGTAGAATGACCAAACACAATATATGCCTTAGATTTTTAAAAAAATAAAAAATAAAGTATCAGCTTGATCTCCTCTGAGTGAAGGGCATCCAAAGAAATCTCTGCCCATTGCCCAAAGGTTTGGAGAGTAATGAGGATTCTACTAACTGCCATTAGAGAAGACAGTGTTTCCAGTAAAGGAGGAATGTGTGTGTGTCAGGGGGAGGGAGTATAAATCAGAATGAAGCAAACTATTGCTAGAAGCTAGGTAAGAATAGACAACTATAGTTTCAGAGTTCTCCAGACTGTACCAATTAACAGCCTCTACTTAGGAAAGCATGCAAGCTCTCTCAAATTCCCTCCATTTGCTAAATTCCAGTGACATATGCTTCTATTATATACTGATTGCATGCACAAAACCCTTCCAAACTTCAGGTGTGCTGTTTCCTTTTTGTTCATTCTTCTTAAAACACTCTTTATTTTATTTTTTGCTGGATGTGGTGGTGTACGCCTGTAATCTTAGTGGCTCCGGAGGCTGAGGCAGGAGGATCACAAGTTCAAATCCAGCTTCAGCAACTCAATGAGGCCCTAAGTAACTTAGCAAGATCTTGTTTCAAAATAAAAAATAAAACTGGCTGGGTTGTGGCTTAGTGGTAAAGTGTCTTGGGTTTAATCCTCCGTACCAAAAAAAAAAAAAAAAAAAAAAAGGAAAGAAAAGAAACAAAAAACATCATTTTTTTTCTCTCCATATTTTTATTGGTGCATTATAGTTGTACATATGATGGGATTTATTGTTATGTATGAATACGTGCATACAATATAACAATATAATTTGGCAAATATCACTCCCTAATATATCTCCCTGTCTCCCCACCTTCCATACCTTGGTCCCTTTTTCTCTACTGATCTCCCTTTGATTTTCATGAGATTTCTTCACCACACCTTTCTTTTCCTTTTTCCTCTCCAACTTTCATATATGAGAGAACACATACAACCCTGACTTTCTGTTTGGCTTATTTCACTTAACATAATAATTTCTAGTTCCATCCATTTTCCTGCAAATGACATAATTTCATTTTTCTTTATGAATGCGTAAAACTTCATTGTGTATATATACACCACATTTTAAAAATTTGCTCATCCACTGATGGACACCTCAGCTTGTTCCATAGATTGGTCTGGTATGCATGTATCACTGTAGTATGATGACTTTAATTCTTTCGGATAAATACCAAGGAGTGGCATAGCTGGGTCATATGGTGATTCCATGCCTAGTCTTTTTTTTTTTTTTTTCTTTTTTCTTTTTTGGTAGTGGGGATTGAACCCAGGGGTGTTTAACCAATGAATCACATCCCCATCCCTTTTTAGTTTTTATTGAGACAGGGTCTCACTTAGTTGCATAGGGCCTCACTAAATTGCTGATACTGGCCTTGAACTTGTGATCCTCCTGCCTCAGGCTCCCGAGTTGCTGGGATTACAGGTGTGTGCCACCTGGCCCAGGTTTATGACTAGTCTTGTGAGGAATCTCCATATTGATTTTGATAGTGGTTGTACTGATTTACAATTCCACCAATATTGTAAGAGTTTTCTTTTTTCTCCACATCCTCTCCAGCATTTATTATTGTTTATTGTCTGAATGACTGTCAATCTAACTGGAGTGAGATGAAATCTCCATGTAGTTTTGATTTGCATTTCCCTAATTACTAATGATGTTGAATATTTTTTCAAATATTTGTTGGCCATTTGTATTTTTTTATCTTGAGAAGTGTCTGTTTAATTTACTTGACCATTTATTAATTGGGTTATTTGGGCTTTTATTGTTATTTGCGTTTTTTATGTAGTCTAGGTATTAATCCTTTGTCAGAGAGTAGCAACAAAGATTTGCTCCCATTCTGAAAATTATCTCTTCACTCCTAATTGTTTCCTTTGCTGGGCAGAAACTTTTGAATTTGATACTGTCCCCTTTATTAACACTTGGCATTATTTTCTGAGCCTTGGGGGTCCTATTGAGAAAGTCATTGTCTCTGCCTATATGGTGGAGTGTTTAACCCTATGTTTTCTCTTAAGAATTGCATAGTTTCTAATCTAATTCCTGGGTCTTTGATACATTTTGAGTTGATTTTTTTTATTCAGGGTGAGAGATAAGGGTCTAGTCTCATTCTTTTACCTATGAATAATTGGTTTGCCCTGCATCATTTGTTAAAAAGACTGTCTTTTCTTTAATGTATATTTTTGGCATCTTTGTCAAGGATCAGATAACTGTATCTGTGTGGATTAGTGTCCCTGTCTTCTATTCTGTACCATTGGTTTATGTATCTGTTTTTATGCCAGTACCATGCAGTTTTTGTTACTATATAGCCCTTTAGTATAATTTGAAATCATGTATTGCCATGCCTCTTGCATTGCTTTTTAGGCTTAGAATTGCTTTGGCTATCGTAGGTCTTTTATTCTTCCAAATGAATTTTAGGACTATTTTTTCCAGTTCTGTGAAGAATGTCATTGGCATTTTAGTGGGGATTGAATTGAATCTGTATATTGCTTTTGGTAGTGTGGCCATTTTGACAATATTAAGTCTGCACATCCATGAACATGGGAAGTTCTTTCATCTTTTGAGATCTTCAATTTCTTTCTTGACTATTCTATCATTTAAAACATTCTTTTGAGGTATTTTGACACTCAACTTCAAAACAAACAAATAAACAAAACCAAACAGGAGCCTGAACAAATTAACCTAATGCTAGATTTATATGATGCCAGAATTTGGATAAAATGATTGAAAAGTTATTATTTAAATGTGCTATTAAGACACTATAAAACAGGTGTTAGAAAATAATTATAACCATTGAAAAAATTTTGCACTAAAAATCATGTTCTGAAAAAATTTTAATAATTTTAGTGTAACTAGTTTTTATTTTATTAAAATTTCTCAAAAAATCTAAATCATTCCTAGTATAAACCTGGAAAAACACTAGGTGATAGTTTTATCTGAAAAATATGAATTAAAATAAATAGAGTCTGAACTGAGGAAGAGAATTTAACAGGGAACACAATTATTCTTCTGTCTTGGAGAGAATGCAAGATTTCCTTTTCTGCCTGGGATAATAAGTGGGAGGAGGAATAGATGAATATTGGAATAAAAATATTTCCTGATTCCCATAATAAAAGAAAAGCCATAAACATCTTGAAATGGACTTGACTTTTAAATTTATGTGATCTGTACATTGGGTTCACGGGGTTCTCCATTTTCTTGCAGTGAACTGAGAATGGGGACCCACTTAGTCTTCTCTCTTGGTAATGGTTGCTTTTCTGGGGGAAGCTGGATGAATAAAATAGAGGGAAAGATGTTTTCCTAGCAGAATAACAATTTAGAGGGATTTTGATGGATACCAGGAATAAACCTCAAGAGCAAACAGACCTTATTTGGGAGCAGCTTTCAACACAAATTTAGTGGGTGAGTAGGAGGGGCTCATACTTTGCAAAGTAACAAAAGAGGGAAAAGGCTGAAGGAGAATAGCAAAAGAAAGAACAGCAAGTGCGTTGTTCTATTTCTATGATGTAACTCCTAGGAAATAGTCAAATATCCAGTGAAAAAATTCTAGGCATTGGAACAAAAACTGAAAACTTGCTTTAAAAATATACAGAATAAGCTTATTCTCAACAGTTTTAGTAAGAGTCATAGTGTTAGGTGAGGTGGTTTTAGGTAAGACATTGTTTTCTGAGCTCCTTTCCTGCTCTTCTCCCTTAACTCACATCTCTGCAGACACAGGTGTCTGTCTGGTGTTCTCAAACATGTCAGGAAAGCTCCACCTTGGGGCTTTGGCACTGTGGATTTCTTTCATGGAATACCCTTTTCCAGATATTCTTGTGGTAATTCCCTTATCCTTCAAGTCTTTGCTCAGAAGTCACTTTCCCACTGAGACCTCCCTGTTTGATGAGCAACTAGCCTTCTCCTTTAACCCCAGATGACAATCCCTTCCCTAATACCCTCCCCATCCCTTTACTCTGTTCTATTTCTGTTTTCCCCACAGCACTTCTGATCTTCTAACATACAGTGCATTTTAGTTAATTTCAATGTTTGTTATTTATGATGTTACCTTTCCTGTCACCTTCTTTCCACCCACCTTCCATTGTTAGATAGAATGCTAAGCTCCAAAATGGCAAAGATTTTTGTTTTTTTATTGATACGCCCAAACATCTAGCATAGTTCATGGCACGTAAAAGGTACAAAGGGTATTCACTAAGTACTTGTCACATGAATAAATGAAGGCTTATGTGATCCACATGAACTGGGAAGTACATATCAGCTAAAAAAGCCAACAGAGAGATTTTTCATATCTATTTGCCTTTGCTGTAGGTGGGAGGTGCAGAAACAGGAAGCCAAATAGACTAAGGGTGTGTGTTTTGTTTCCTGGGAGAACTATTTTGAAACTGGTCTTTTAACTATCCAGTTCATGGTGTTTCCTGAGATTATCTTGCTTCAACTTTTTTTCCTCAAAGGTCTGTGTTATATGTTAGCTCACTTTAATCAATATTTTACAATAAAGAAACAAAAGACCAGAAATGCAAAAATTTGTTTAATGACTCACATTTAGTAAATGTAATTGTGCAGGAGGTACCCAGGTTTTTTGATTCCACAAGCTCCGATCATCACACAGAGAAGACAGCAGGACAATGTCACAAAAGACAAGTGTGTGTGTGCGTGCGCACACGTGTGTGTGGTGTGTGTGTTTGTGTGTATTTGTGTCTGTCCATGTGACTGAGTGAAGTGATGTTTGTCCATGGACCGAGATCAGAGACAAGAACAAGAGACAGAGTGCAAGAGACAGAGTGTTGGAGATAAAGGAGAACATTGTCATTTGCAATGAACTGCATTTACTCTTCAATATTCAAAGCCTGTTTTAAAAACTTAAAGTGAAATCTAAAGTATATTTCACTGTTCATTTATGCCTCATACATCAAATAATTTTGACTTTATAAATGGATTTATTATTATTTTCTGCTTCTTATCATGTAACTATAATCCACATGGAAGATTATCAACACTTTGAAATTTAGTCATTATAGTCATTATTTTCCAATAGTTCTCAGCTCTCTAACTACAAATTCTCAACATTAGATAGCTTTTTTTTTTTTTTTTTTTTTTGCTTTTTGTTAACATATTTATCAGATATTTTATTTCTGGGATACAAAACTGTTAACTGGAAAGCTATTCTTTTAAGTGTCAACCTTCAATCATTTAGCTGTTTTATTTCTATTTTTTCCCCAGCAGCTGTTCTGTTGTCTAGAAATTGTTCCTTCTATGTTTAAAATTAAAACAGCAAGTACAAAATAAAAAGGTCATATGTAAAAGAGGATGGTGAAGTCATAAAAACACGTGGGCTGTGCTCCAAGAAATTAAGATGTATGCTTTAAACTAATAAGTAAACTACTGCTTTAAAATGTCTCAAGGTCACTGGGTTGGATTCTTGGCACCACATATAAATAAATAAAATAAAGGTCCATTGACAACTAAATAAAATACTTAAAGGTAATAAAATATTGCAGAGTAAAAGAGGAAACAAGGTTGGTTCAGCATATAAAATTGTTGAAGCCAAATGATATGGGGGTTCATTACAGTTTTCTTTTGTATATCTTTCTTAAAAAAATTGAAACCCTGCTTTCCTGGAGCCTAATAAGTCATCACTCTCTTACATTTCAAGCATTGCACTGGTAACTAAATGTTAAATGCTATCAAGTTATATCAGTCTGTTTAAATGTTTTAGTTATGACTTATGGGTCTCATTAATTTTGAGGATATTCTGATGATCACATGAAAATCCTATTACAAGGGAACCAGCTAGGGCTCCCCAAAAGGAATTTTCCAGGAGAATACTAATAATACAGGATGTTATAAAATGTTTCTTCAGCCTTTGAACATATCATAATTTTACCAATGTTATAGAAATAGCTAAGAACCTAAATGTTCTGGCCTGAGCTGGATTTGTAAGAACCAGGACTGACAGGAGAGTGGAGAAGAACCACAGGGCGTGTTGGAAAGAAGAACCAAAGACAGTATTCTTGGAGAAAGCTTCAGGAACTAAAGTGCAAATCCAAAGTAGAAATGTAAGAGAACAAACCTCAGTCAGAAGTAAAAGACCTGTCTGTGATCAGGATTAATGTATTAATGTTTGGAAGAACAAAAATATGTCATCTAGAGACAGTGTTGGAGTCATCTAGAGAGGTTGTTGGAGTCATGACGTGAAAGGAAGGTACTTCATGCTGCTATGTTCTTGGTAGTGAGCTAGTTCAGAAACTGTGATGAGGCTGACATTTTTAGCCAAAGTAGAGACTGATGGTCATCACAAGCTAACCATATTGTCCTCAGAAAGATGTGAGAGAGCGCAAAGCAACACATTGGTTATACCCTAGCGCATTTAACTTTTTTCCAGTTATTTGATTCAGGCTCAGGATAGATGATCTGCCCAAACTGATTTACATGTTTATCCTCCCCATGTAATTAACCATTCAATGTTGGGGACCATACCTTATTCAAGTTTGTCAATGATTATTTGCTGAAAGAAAGAATTATGCTGACAAAAGATAGGAGAGATCATTGATACACCCCAGCCTGAAGAAGACAGGTTTCCTGCAGATTTATATAAAGTGGCAGTTCAAGTCCACTTCCCAAGTGTGCAGATGTTGGCTACAAAGCTCAACACACAGGCTTTGTTGATTTATAGTGACAAAAATAAATTTTATGATGCATTCTCTCAGAAACAACAGTAATAGCCCTATTCTCATTCTTGCTCATGTTATGGACTGTATAGAGGTAGAAGGCTAGAAGCATCTATTCACATGGTTTAAGAGAAAGTGTTAAACATTCTCTGCCCAAAACTATTTCCACTCTTTTCCATGACTATGCCTATAAATATTTTCAATACCCAAAATTGCACTAATTGACTAAAGAATACAAATATAAGGGGACCTGGCCATAAACTCATAGTGTGCTCCCTATGGTTTTCCTTCCCAAACTGCATACCAAAGCAGGAAAGATGAACTTTCTAGATTTCAAAGGGTTCTGAAGGAATGGAGGAACCCTTGCTGAAAACACCAGCCTCTTAAGCTCCTATTTGGGACACACATTATAATTAAGTTCCTAATGGTAAGAAACTGACCATAAGGCAGATGTGAGCATAAAGGTTGCTTTGGAGAATGGGGAGGCTAGAATAAAGATGTTGGATATCTTTGGATTAAAACAGAAAACAGATGAATATGTTTTCTTCTGGATTCTTCTTCCCTATTTCTTTTGAAAATTGCAGATATTCTGTTCTATTCTTTTAAATAATTATTGTGGGCCTTGAAGGCAGATGATCTATCCTAATTTCAATCCACAAAATTTGTCATATGCCCAAGCAATTTCTGTATTTGATCAATAAGCATAAGCCATAAAAATACAAATAATATACATTTTGAATTTTAGCAACACACAGAAATCTCAGTAGAAATGGTGTTGTACCATATATGTTTTGATAAGCAACAAAGTTCAAAGATTTTATATTTTATTCAACCATGATATTAAGAAGAAACTCTGAAGAAGTTTGTGACAAATGAAACTTCTAGGAGGGAAGGAAATACATATCTCCCATTTTGAATTATACAGTGAACATCTATGCAAACCCCAAATATGGAAGAATACAAATAAATCCTTGGGTGATTAAAATACTACCGATTATAGCACAAAAGAGATAAGAGGCATGCTTTTTTCTTTTTTAATTAATTGCTTTTTAATTATTAGAAAAACAGAACATTCCATAAAACATATGTCAGTATTTTTCTTAGTAGTTCTTTAGAATATTTTTGTTTCAACAAAGACTTGTTTACATATTACCCTGAATATTATTCATTGGTCTAAAGATACACAGCATGGAGATTAGAACATATTAATTTACATGCAGGAAAGTAGAACATATTATTTCAGTCTACTTGTGACATAAATTAATTTAAAAACCAATAAACTTTGTTACATATCTACAAATAAAGAAAATTAAAATGTATTATTTCAGCAAAAATTCAGTTTTATCATACTCAGAAAATAAAATAAAGGGGTATGAAATAGAAATATACATAAGCTAGGGATTAATTGTTCAGTTTTCAAAAGGGATTCTTTATTTTAAGAAAATATTTCACTTATTTGTTTAATATAGAGTTTGTTTTACAAATACCTTATTTATTTGTACCTTCAAAGGATGTTAGCCATTGCTCAATGCAGGATATTCTTGTGTTGAGCCAGAAGACATATGTATAAAAAAATTCTTGAATGACACTTAATATTTCAAAATTACATGCATCAATTTTTTAAGTGTATTTTTACTTTCAGTGAGAGTGATGATAAAAATATTAAAAATAAATTTTAATGACCTGTTAAAAGTACTATTTTTCAAAATATACTACATTAATATACAGAGTTGATTTTATAGTAAACATTGCAGGTTAACTTTGAGAATAAATGTATAAGTTACACTGAAACTATTAAATGATAATGGACGTTATACTTCTCATTACCATTCTGTCTAAATCCCTTTTCAGTACTTTCTGCTACCCTTGCCCCTGTTATTTGGTCTCCATTATATCTGTATCTTCTCCTCCTAACTCCTTTTCTCCCTCTTCTTTCATTTCTTGCTGTTTATACCTGATGTCCATGGTGGTAGCAGGTTATATTTCCAACATTGCCTATTGCTCAGTTAGCATATATTATATTTGGGTCTTAGTAAATTAATATATATGTGCAGATTAGAGTATAGAAATATGGTCCATGGAACTTCTATATTACTCAACTTAGTGAACACCTCAAAATGCTTGCTATAAGGGCTTACCTACAAACCAAACATAACTTCCTTATATTTATTTGCCTTAACAGAGATTCCTTAAAACTTGACCTTATTTTCAAAGGATCAATCTAAATGCTGACTGCAAACTCAGAAAATAAGCCCTTCTAAAGGCATATGAATAATTACTAACAAATCAGATCAGATGGATAAAACAATTCACATACTTCTGGATATGTTTATCTGCAACTTGTCTGAAAGTATGATCTGGTGAAAACACACACACACACACACACACACACACACACACACACAGAGTGAAGAAGTACTTAAAGTAGCACAGGATCTCCAAATAAAGGAAAAATACAATGCCCTAGAAGAAATAAATTCTATAATAGTGCTATCTTTTTCTCCCTCAAAATAAGCCCTATCACTATTTAGTAAACATAGTCATTGTTAACTTTTTTCCTTGTCAGCTATGTTATCATCCATGTCATTTGAGTCAATGAATGAAGCATAAATTAATGAACAAGTATAAAAGGTGTCTCCAATTTGGCAAGTGGGAGTAATAATACCACTGTTATGGATTTACAGATGCCAGTTCCTGATTTCAGTGGTACCTGCCACTTGTGATGTCACACTAAAATAGCACATATTTTTATATGGAGGATATATTTTTAAAAAAATTTAAAGTGGTAGTTAATGATATAATACACCATGTACTACATGATTCAGGGATTTGAGTGTCATTTTTTTTTTTAGCCACTTTCATATTTACTTGAATTAGATAAAAAGAAAAAGTAGATGTAGAATATTTATGATTAAAATTATATCACTTTCTTATAAATCAATAGAACCATATATTAAGTTTTAAAAAACTGTAAATGGAGCTAATTTTTAAAATACTGGTTAGGGATATGCAGAAAATATTGTAGTATAATATTTTTTTTTTTAGTGTAGCCCATTTCTTAAAGAAATCAATGTGTCTGTCTCGGTTACCTACAATCTCAGAATATCAGGTCCCTACTCACTCTAATTTCTTCTCTACTTGGTTAGTTGTGCTGTGTTAACTGGGTTTCAAATGTCTGTTTATGGGAAAAGACTGGATAACTGAGCACTGTTCTCTTTGCCTGGGATTGCTATGACTTTTCCTCATGTTTCTATTCAATTAACTAAACCAGAACATTGGGGTAAATACAGTAGGTACCTGTATATTTACTTTCATTTTGGGAAAACAAACACCCTCCTGTCTGTAAGTAAAGGAGATGCCTTTTAAATAGTACATCTTGATACTGGTTTCCCCTTATACAGCCCAAGAAAAGGGAATGTGGCTCAATTACTTCCATTGGCTCCTGAGTTATTCAAGAGTTGAAATGTTCAATGTCACACAACTTGTTAGAAGCTCAAGTAAAACCAAAGCCCCAGGCTTCTAGTTCCAGTTCAGGGTCTTGTGCTATCTTTCACCATTACCTATTTACTTGATTATCTGTGATTTTCACTATATTTAGTGTGTAGATACGTACACTACTTTTGGAGTTTTCAAACAAAATCAAATTTACACTCAAACACTTTTGGTACCATGAATAGCAATAACAGTTGAATTTATGAATGAAGAAGCACTTCACAATATTCATTTATTCCTTTTTTATTTGTAGAAGGAAGGGAAAGTTTCTGTTACATGAGCTCTGTTGTTTCTTCTAGTATTAAAAACCCTGAATGCATGAATCATCCAAGTATATAGTGGTATGCAGCAAATGGCAAGAGAAATGCCTTTGTAAATTTAAAACATTGTTATAAATTCCTTTAGTGCACATTTACTACAGAAAGCATAGAATAAGAATATCTGACACAGCTCAAATGAGTATTTATTCTCCCCTTAATGTTGCCATATCTTGTATCCTCCTGCCCCCACTATTTTCCACTCTCATTCCCAATCAATTTGTATAATGTGCTCTGTCCAGAAATGTGGTGTGGTGGAATCAAAAGAATGCAAGCTTTGGCATAAGATAGAAATAGGATTTGAATCTAGGCTGTGTGGCTTTTAACTACTTAATTAACCTTTCTCTGGGTCTCAGTTTCATCCATTGTACTAACATAAGCCAGCAGAGGCTGGTATGAGATCAGTGATCATGAATGCAAAATGCCTAGTACAGTGTTGTGATGATAGTAATTATGGCTTTCGGAATTCTCTCTCTCTCTCTCTTTTAAAATAGGGGATTGAAGACAGGGTTGCTTTACCACTGAACTAAATCTTTTTAATTTTTTAATTTTTTGAGACAGGGTCTCACTAAGTTCCTTAGTACCTCACTAAGTTACTGGCCTTGAACTTGTGATCTTCTTGCCTCAGCCCCCTGAGTCACTGGGATTACAGGTGTGAGCCACTACCTCCCTGCTCAGATTCTTAATATATAATTTTTTTTTTATAATGAAGTACCTGAGACATTTAATTTATAAGAGAAAATATGTTAGTTTTATTTTGGCTTATGTTTCTGGAGATTAAAGTCCAAAATCTAGTTAGCCCCATTTCTTTGGACCTCTGGCTAGAAAGACACATCATAGTCAGAGCACATGGTGGAGCAAACAGCTCACCTCAAGAACTGGAAAGCTGAAGAGACGGGATGGGTCAGGGTCCCACAGTCCTTCTTGGGAGCATGCTCCCAATGGTCCAGCAACCTTCCACTAGGCTTTACCTCCTAATGGTCCACAGCATCTCCCAGTAGCAGCTATCCTGGGAAACTACACTTTAACACACAGACCTTTGGGGGATACTACCTATATTCAAACTACAGCAGGTGTGTTATAACATTACTTCCTATAAGCCTTATGACAATGGTGTCTTCTTGAGTGATCAAAGTACCTTAAAAATTTTAAAAACCATGTTCTACGCTTCTTATTGGTTTTAGATGAAAGTATGGTGGTACAAAATGTTGTATTTATTTAATAATGTGTAATTGTGATTAGTTAAAATGAAGACAATATTGATATGTGCCCAGCAGGAAGAAAAAAAAGAGAATGAATAAAAAATAAATTATGAGAAAAATATGAATCTCAGACAGTGTCCACTATGCCTGATACTCCTGAATTGAAAACTGGTGTGAAAGAAGGAATATAAAAACTGTGACACAGAGATGGGAGTGTAGCTTAGTGGTAGGATGTGTGCTCAGCATGCAAAAGTCCCTGGGTTCAATCCCCAGCACAAAAATATTTTTGTTTAAAATATTTTTATTATGGGAAAATTTTCAATATATAAAAAAATTTAAAAACCTGTATAGTGAATCCCCATATGCACATCAATAATATTAATTGTTGGCCATCTTGTTTTATCTATGCCTTCTCCTAATCCTCCTGTGCTGAATTACTTTAGAACAAATCCATATGACCTATCATTTCATCCATAAATGCTTCAATATGTACCACTAAAGGATAAGAACTGTTTTACAAGACAAACCAAAATATAAATACTAATCTAACAAATTAACAATAATTCCTTCATATCATTTAATAACCATGTCTTTCTATGATGCTTCATTTTAAAAAAAATCTGGCTTCTGTCTGATGATATTATGGTCTTTTTTTTAAAATTTACAATGTAAGAATCTGTCAAATGAAAATGTTGAAGAAATTTGTATCACAAAAAAAAAAAAAAATTTGAGTGCCAGTTTTCCAACATTTCATTCTAAATTAGTCAGTGACAGTATACTATCTTAGAAATGTAAACTTTTTGACCTGGGATGTGACTCAGTGGTGGAGTACTTGCCTAGCATTCATGAGGCCCTGTTTAATCTCCGGAGCACACAAACAGAAGTAAATTTTTAAAACGTTTGTTGATCACTTATGTTTTTGTTCATTGTTTACTCATGGCTTTTACTTTTTTTTATTGCTTTATCTTACAGACTTGGAAGCATTCTTCACAAATCTGTGCATGTCCTCAAATTGTTCACATTTTTGTCAGCATTGTTATAATGTTAAAACTTAAGTTTTTCATTCATTATTAGATTAGAACATTGGAGAGAAACAGCTTGTACCTGTTAATTTACTTACAGTTTTGGTAAACATTATTTTCCCAATTGCCTTCTAAGCCCAGTCATTATGCCTTTGTCATTTATTTTGCAAAAATTTTTCTTCTTGGCATTTATTTTCTGCTTTTGTTCACAGTAACATTTTTCGTTGCCAAAATTTCCCTCAGGATGATTGTAAGTAATTTACTTTTTTTTCTTATATCTTTATCTTTTTTATTTTTAAAGTTTTAAACCAAAATTATTGTAATATTAGGCATCAGTCAGATTTTAACTTTTATGCCAAAGTTGGTAGCTAATTGTTTAACTACATTTGGATAGATTGTTCTTTTCCCAGTGATTCAATATGCCTTCCTTATTAGCTAATTAAATATTTTATATATTGCATAATTAAAAAAAAACATACATGTTTAAAAATGTATGTGTATTCATAGCAAAAACAAGGACCTAAGAAAGTGAGATAAGTTTTTACTGAGAATTGATTTTTTACATCAGATTGATGGTGTGCTTCACTGAGAATATAGAAAATAAAAGGAAACTCTCAATATTTTTAGTGAATAAGCAATGAAAATATGGTGGAGAGGTAAAAAGATACAAATTTTTCACATTTCACAAATCTGCAGGAGATTTATTTTCCAGAGAGCAGAGTTCCTCTTCCAAGTTTACCTACATGTACAATTTCATTTACTTAACATTTATTTGGCCCTTACAAAATGTGTTAGGCATTTTGCTAGTAATACAGAAAAAATATATAACACAGCCTATGCCCCTAAGGAGTTCATATTTTCATCAACTGTACTTTTTACGTTGGGTTGTAATTGCTTGTTTATGGACCTAATTCTTTCCTGCACTATGACCTTTTTAGAGCAGTGCCCATCATTTGTTCATGTTCTAATCCCTAGTGTTTAGAATAGTTCTTGACACATAGTAGCTGCTGATCAATGGGTATTTGTTGAGTTCCCTGGGAGTAGAATCCCATTATTTCCAGGGTCATTCATACCCAAAGCCATCTGCCAAGAGGAGATAACAGCCTTCTATGGAGCATTCATTGTCACAATTCAGTGATGTTTTCTGCCAGTACTAGGTCTCCTTTCAATGTTACCATGCCAGATAACTTCCCTTTCTTCTACAAATCCACTTGCTACCTTTCTCCACCCTGCCTTTTCTCTCCCAGGGATGACTTGTTTCCATCATATCAGTAGATTCCAGCTCTCCCAGTGTTCTGGTTGGGTTTTGCCAATAGGAAGACCCATAGAAGATGGGAGGGAAGAGATAAAGGTCAGAGTATTTCTTTCTCTGCTTTCCTTCCTGTGAGGTTTCCTTCGGCTAGGTAGGTTCCTCCATAGACAGTCTCTAGTTCTTTCTCTTAAGGCAGCATGCTGGACTTACTCTGCTTTCCTTTTAGCTTCCAATAACTCCTCTTTTCCTTCATCCCTTCATGACTATGGTGATGGCTGACTGGCAGGTAATAGTCCTGGGTTCCTGATGATTCACCATGGTTTCAATACATACTTCATCCACACCTTTTTTGAACAATCTCTTTGCAAATAAAACCTTTTCAAATTATACTATTTAAATGTGCCTTTGATTTGTTTGCTATAAATATTTCACTGTATTATTATTACTTTTTTTTTTTTCTACTACTACTATTGCATTTTGTGGAGAGAAAGTGTGTATTAGGATAGCCAATAGAGACAGGTGGCAATGGAAGTGTGGTTGTGCATCTGCAGGAAATCAGTTTTATGTTTGAAGGTCTCTAATAGTCTGAAAAGTTGTCCTGAATACTGAAATGACCATTTGGCACAAGACTCAGTGAGTATAAGACAGATAAAACGGACACCTCTAAAAATAAATGTGCTCAGAAGTTACAATGATCAGTTAGTAAGTTACAGTGAATCAGTGTTTTTTTTTTGTTTGTTTGTTTGTTTGTTTTTTACTTATTTTGCCCAACCATTAACCATACCTGTCCTAGGACTCTGCAGTTTTCATTTCTTGACAATTTGCCAAAAAAACTTATTTACCATTATTATCTGAAGGCAGTAATATCCATCCCTAGTAAAGAAGTTTGGCTATACATATTAGTTGAGCTCCAAAAACTCTTTGTAGACTCCACGAGAATGAAATAAATCACAACTTCTTTTTCTTTTTTTTCTTTTTTTTTTTTTTTTTGCATGGGGAGGTATTGGGGATTGAACTCAGGGGCACTCAACCACTGAGCCACATCCCTAGACCTATTTTGTATTTTATTTAGAGACAGGGTCTCACTGAATTGCTTAGTGCCTCACTGTTGCTGAGGCTGGCTTTGAACTTGTGATCCCCTGTCTCAGTCTCCTGAACTGCTGGGATTTCAGGTGTGTTCCACTGCAATCACAATTTCTTGATTTTGCTCACTTGACTCATTGGGGTGGATAATTCAAGTGTTTGGTAGTATGCTTATCTTTACATTATATATAAAGAAATATATAGATAGGCATATCCTAGACATTTGAACTTATTTCATTTATTTTTCCACTTGATGAGTTTTTATGACAACCAAGTACATGATGGACTTATGCTAGTTAGTAATCAGAAATGAATATGACATGAATATTTTATCCAAGGTACTGAAATGAAGATTAAGGGGCTATAAAAATGAACTTCATTAAAGGTAAAATTTCTTTTCCTTTCTTTTATAAAGACATAGGAAGAATACTTTACTTTCATTGTGAGCTTTTTGAAGTGACTGTTCCAGGAGTAGTACCAGGGGAACACAGAGATTGGACCCAAAGCTATATGTGGTTATTGGAGTTTTCAGCAGTGATAGATGTGTATGAATTAACCTTCTCTATATTCTGAGACATCTTTGTTGGTGTTAATATTTTTATAATGTTATCAAAATTGCAAAACCACTCTGGTGTAGCAAGTTTAGACAGGATAAACTGTAGGTTTGATTTTCTTTCTTTCTTTCTTTCTTTCTTTCTTTTAATTTTTTGGTGTAAGCAAGATGTACATCATATAAAGGTTCATAAAAAGAAGCCCTTATTTGTTTGGAGCCAAGGAAGGCATAAGATGTTTTGTTGTGTGTGTATGTGTGTGTATAAGCTGTTAAAATAACTGCAATAGGTGCTCCATGTCACCCTAACATCCCTGATATTGAAATAATTTTTCTACACATTGAATGACTGTATTCCTTTGAAGCCTTACTACAGCTTCATCATTCCCCACTGAATAAACTTTAGTAGTAGGTGTTATGTGCTGGGGAGCAAAGGAACTCTTGTGCTTTTAAGTCACTATTTAATTCATGACTTTGCTATTAGTCTTTTCTCCTTGCATTTCCTCATGGCACTCCACTTCATTAATAATAGAAAAGTCTCCAGTCTTAACACACTTCATTTTTATGCACTGTTCTTTCAACTGGCATTTGCTGATAGTCCTCCCAAGCTGTTTCTATTTATGATGATACCATTATGCTTTCAAAAGGTATCCTTTGAAAAAGCAGGGAAGGAACATTTTAATAAGTCCTATACAGGAAGAATGTTTAATTTTTACGCAGTTTAGATAGACCAAAGAATAGATTTTAAATAATAAATTATTTTATTTTTAGTAGGGTTCCTAGGATGCTGATTATTTCCTCTAGGCAGAAGGGTGTTGGCACTATTTGTGAGCTAAATTTTCCTACTTTCTATCATTTACTGTTTTGACTAGGTCCTGTGTTTGCTAATCAGCATGGGTTCATAAAATATTTTTTAATATATATCTTTTAGTTGTTGATAGACCATTATTTTATTTATTTATTTTTATGAGGTCTTGAGAATCAAATCCAGTGCCTCACACATGCCAGGCAAGTGCATTACTGCTGAGCTCCAGCCCCAGGTTCATAGGTTTTATAAATAAAAATTAAATTTTTTTTATAAAAGAAAAGCCCTAGACTATGCTCGTGAACCAAAGCAAAAACGTAATGCTGAATCTCAAAAGAAAATGTATCACAAACTTAAGGATTTTAAATTCTAAATTAATAACTTTTCCTCCATTTTCTGAGAAGTGTCTTCCCTTGTCCCTCCCCAAAAGACAGTCCTGTTGTTAACATGTTGAGAGCTTGGGTTAGTTAAAGAATGATGTTAAAGCACATTGAAAAGATTCAATGGCTTTTTGTGATATTCTGCAAGAAACAGGAATGTGTTTATCAGAAAACTAGATTAATTACTTGACTGTAATTGTTTTTTCATTGTATTCTATATACTTCCAAATAATTCTTTTGTTTGAGATACTTGAGATGGTCCTGAGTATTTACTATGCATTTTGTTGCCAGGGAGCAGAAGATGCAATGGCCGGAGTGCCCAGTGAACACCTTTCCTCTTGAAGGCTTCATGGAAGGGATACTCTTTCCTTGCCACACCTTGTCCTTAAACTGATCCTCACTCATGCAAGAGTTCAAGCTATGCTAAAGGACCACACATGTATAAAAATCAGTCCAGTTGGGCTTTCCATTTTATAAAAATTAAAGGTGAATAAATAAAATATCAAGACTTTTGGTAAAGAGCACTTTTAAACTTCAACTACTTTTAAATATCATTAAAGATGATTAATACCTAAACTTCATTTAAGACCAGCAGACACGTCTTCTTTTTTCAAAACAGAGAGACAAAGCTTATTTTTTTCTCAATCTGGTTCTTAAATTAACTTGGCTAGGGAAATGTCTTTAAACTGTTATAAATAATTAATCAAAAAATGATGTTCACTTTTTTTGAAAGTATACATTTCTGTCCAGACCTTAATGCTTTAATTTTAGGAGAGTAGTCTTTAAAGAGAAGCCAAATGTGTCTTTACAAAGCCAAAGATTTGATTTTCTTTGTCTCATTAATATGTTCCTGGCATTAAGAAAAGCATCCTGTTCTAGGTAACTTCTTACTAATGGCCTCACAAAACCCTTGTCATCTGCATTCCTTCCATATGTCCACTGTAAGTGATAATTTGGCAAACAAATTAGTTGTTCTTTATGAAAATATTGTCCTCCCCCAGGAAAGAACATATTTATCTTTAAGAATGTATATTTTATATTGTAAGTTTATCTTTTCTTATGAGATTTCATTAATTTTACATTTTAAAGAAAAAGTATTTTGTTAATTAGAAAATATTATCTAGTTATAAATTGAATAATTGCTATAATCCAAATGTTCCATACTTTACCAGCTAGTGACTATGAAATGAGACTGTGCTTTCTTTTAATTCCAAAATTGTCATAACGTGAGTCTCTACCAGCCTAATCACAGAAAATTAGACATGCTTTTGAGAGTTTCCCTGGGTACTGCTTCCCATATGCTCAGGAGCAGGTGGTCTCCTCATTACACTGCCATCACTGCTGTTGGCTATCCTCACGAGACCACTAACCATATGGACTCAGCTCTTTTTTCCTCTAGGAATGACATCCACCACTACCGCCTTTCTGATCTGAAGCAAGCCTGACACTTGCTTTTCTCCTTTCTAACTCCCCATAGCACAATTGAGACCAGGTTAAAATGTTAGCTAGACTATTAAAGGTTCAGGTCTTATGGAAGGAAAGTGCAACAAAGAAAGTAACTTATTGCTATAAAAGTGACTACTATTAGAGTACCCAGAACCTTGGATCTCTTACTGGTTCAGCTTCAGGTTGGCTGATATCTCCTACTGGGAATGCCCTGACACATCCACTGCTAACAGTTTCGTCTGAACTCCTAGGTTCAAAGTGAAGATTCCTGTTCAACCCAATCCAGGGCTGGATCCTCATTTCCTCCCTTATATTGGAACACATCCAGGATGATTGACAATGAGAAGATATATGCTCTTCAAGGAAAACTCCACACCTAGCTATTAAGTTGTGATCTTGCCTTAGGAGCCATGGAAAGACATCAAAATACCATAGCCCAACAGGGATTTTTGTTTGTTTGTTTATGTTTTTTCCTTCAGCAATGCCTTATTTGAGTGCAGTAATCCAGATCAATGTGTGCTGGCTTAGCCAGTCCAACTTCTTTGCTGTAGTTTGAAAGAAGGATTGAGTCTATAAGAACTTTCCATCGTATCTCTGCTTTACATCTCAAATATTCGTCAAATGCAATAGATTACTCTGCAAATACATAGTAATTGATACTTATAGTATGGCTCAAATCCAGTTTATGAAAAAAGACATTTTCTAAAAACATAATTATATTCCAAAAAATTTCTCAACTTTCTATTTAAAAGCATTTACAATGGAGTTGTTTCATTCAGTTCAGGGTGTGTATAGTAGTGTGTGTGTGTGTGTGTGTGTGTGTGTGTGTGTGTTCTTTCTCTGAAGCAATGGGTTGATATTATCCTATTTTATTTTTAACAAAGAACTTCCACAGAGAATGTAGAACTTTCTCATAACATTTTTTTTTTTTTTTTTTTGGTGCTGGGGATTAAACTCAAGGCCTTCTAAGTTAAGCACATGCTGTACCACCGAACTATACCTCCAGCCCCATAATAACTTTAAAAGTGGCACTTTAGGGGTCTTGTGAGTATTGTCAGTGGCAGAGACAGTGGTGTGAAGAGGAGGCTACCAAGTTAAAAAGTCTTAAGCTTTGGAATCTAGAGTACCCTATAAAAACAGAACATTAAGGGCTATCTTAGAACAACATCTTTTTTATTAGACAAGTCTCAGTTGGATGGGGGGGACTCTATTAGACAAGTCTCAGTTGGATGGGGGCCTGGACTCTAGTATCAGCTCTGAACTGCTGCTGCATCTTGGGTCAGACCTGAGGCAAGGGTCTCATTCTGGGGCCTAGTCTGGAGATCAGTGGCTACGGGAGCATAATCTTCTCATGGCAGATCCCCAGAGCTTAGAGGGCCACCACAACTACACACGCGTATTTCAAAATTATGCTTGAGTCATGTCCAGTAACATCCATTAGTCAAAGGAAGACAGATGGTCAAGCCCCGTGTAAGGGTCAGGAAATTCACTTAGTCCTTCCTCCACAAGGATGTGGCCAAGGGTGTGGATATATAATTCTACTACACAGGAGCAGATAATTCTGTCCATTGATTCACTTTTCTTTTCTAGAGGACTACAGACTTTGTTTGCCTAGCTCTCTACACAATTCTCTTTTGTCTAATATTGTCCCATATCACCATTATTTATAACTGACATTGTCACTCTGTGCTTAAACCAATACTTTCATTATAGGAAACATTTAAACATTTTAATAAGCCAATGAGTTCATCTTGTTGTTTTTTTTTTTTTTTTTTTTTTTGAGACAGATTCCCATTATGCCGCCTAGGCTTACCTTTAACTCCAGAACTCAAGTGAGACCCTCCTGCCTCAGGCTCCCTAATAGCTGGAACTATAGGCATATGCAACTATGTCCAGCTCATTATGATTAATTTTTATTATATTTTAAAATCTCCATTATTTACTCTCTCTGCCTTTTCCTTCTAAAGCTATGCTTTCATCCACTTGTTATGTCTTTGAACATCTAAACATTTTTAAGTGTCATGATTTAAGATGCATGCTAGTTTTGTTTTCCAGGAACTTGGCTTATTTATCCAACAAAAATTATTAAATGTATGCAGTGGACCAGGCACTCAGCAAGAAGGGACAGATTGGAGAGAAAAAAATATTTACTATTCGTCCTTTCCCTCAGAGAGCTCACAGTACAGTATGGACCAGACCTTGCCACCTGTGTCTGCAGTGAACTTGCTGTTATCCTGTAGGTGTGGTTTTGATCATGTATACCTTTCTTGCTCCTTCCCTAGAGGCAGTTAACTTTTTCCTTTTTAATATTTTCAAAACACTTTGCACCCTTGAGGTTAAATAATCTTTGGAGTTACAAAATAATGCTTTTTCTCTGCATTTTCCCTGTTTCTCTACTCTTTGCCTAGGGCTGTTTCTGGAAAAGAAGGCCCCCTCCTCCCTGAACAAACAAAATACAACAAAACATAAAGCTATTGAGGACATTTTTGACATATGACCCTAGGAAAAATATCAAGATAAAATGGTATGCAAGTGGAGGTGGAGAATCCAGGGGAAAGTGGTAGAGAACAAAAGACCTTTCTTTCAGAAGACAAAGATTCTCTTGGCCTGGGAAAGAAGAAAGAGAAAGAAAACTGGAGGTCCTAAGAGCAGAGAGGACCTATGGACTCTGTCTGGCAGTGTCCTGAGCATCATGGTGTCAATAATAATAACAGTAACAACAGTAGCAACGATACGGATAGCAGCTGACTCCCACTGAATACCTACTATGTGCCAAGTATGACACTCAGCTCTTCATGTTACTTTATTATTTTGTGCTCACAATGATCATACAAGGCAGGAAAAATACATATCTTCTTTGAAGATGAAGATATGAAGCTTAATTTTTTAAAAATCTTTTCCCCAGGTCATATAGATATGGTATGACCAGGATGTGCTAGTGAAACCCAAATCAGTACCTGTAAACACTTGATAGGATTCTATCTCTCTACAACCAAGCTCCTCACCAAAGATCAAGTGCCTGGGGCACTTAGGCATAGAAAGCAGTCTGTAACCATAGAAAAGTTTCTTGTTTCTCCTGTAGGACAAGAAGTAGTTAAAGCTCCCTGATCTTAAAGAGCATTGCAGATAGGTAAAACAATGAATGAGAAGAGGAGGCAAATCCCTCCACCTTCCTTCCTTTCCCATTCCAGTGATACAGGTAAGAAGATGGGAGGAAGTTTGGATCTGAAAAGTCCACCAAAGGCCCATGCATTAAAGCCTTGGTCCACAGCACACCGCATTGTTGGGAAGTGAAGCTTAATGGAATGGGATGTTCTCCAGTTATCAGGGCACTACCTTGAAAGTGATAATGGGACTCCAGCTTCTTCTTTCTCTAGTTCATTCCAGGCCATAAGGTGATTGGCTTTGCTCTACCATGAGCTGCCACCATGGTGTTCTGTCTTGCCCCAGACTCAAGGCAATGGAGCCAATTGGTTATGAACTGAAACCTCCAAAACTATGAGCCGAAATAACACTTTTCTCTTTATAAGTTGATTATCTCAGGTATTTGTTAGAATAATTGAAAGCTGACTAACACAATCATCAAGGCCAATTTTCTATTGACCTGGAAGATGGGGTTTGATGTAAAAAATAATTAAGCATAATTATAGAAAATAATTAGTAAATTTCTTATACATGTAAGTTTGTAAGATGAGATTGAGACTTACCATATAGATTACCTGTATTCTCCCTATTATCATTTTGTATTGTAATTAGAGAATTTCCTGCAGATTACAGATAGTTAGAAGTTGGAAAATTCCTGTTATTTTGTTTCCTGCACATGGTAATGTGCCAAGCATAAGCTGGTTGCATGGATTATTGAAACACTCTTAATAAGATTTTTCCTATTATTGTATTTTTCCCCAGTAAATTCTTTATTCACAATGCTAAAGTCTTTATTATGAATATAAAGTCAACTAATATTAATAGTTTATACTTTAAATGTTCTCATTTAAAAGTGTATTTCTTTCTTTTTTAATTTCTTTATTCTTATTTCTTATATATATGTTTTTTGAGAATAAATCAGAGAATGTAACATGAAAAACATTTTAGACAAGATGTTTGTTAACTACACTACAAAATTTCCAAGGGCAAAGGGCACTTATTCACTGTAACCACAAAGACTGCAGAATTCACCAATAAATCAATGTTGATAAGTAGGAAGGAGAAATACAGAATCCTTAGAGGAATGGTGCCAGAAAGAATTGCAACAAATGACTGAGAGGTGTCCTTTCACCTGTCAAGAGTCAGATAGTCACACGCTGTCACCTCAGGAAAATCAGGCAAAGAATCACTTCTAGTGTTGGGCAGCATAATGAAAGTCAGCCATTGCTGGTTTCTATGATGGTAATAGCTAACTAGTTAGCCTTTGGTCCTTCTTAGTCACTTCCTTCCTATTCCTTCTCCTCTTTGTAGCTCCTGAGCTTCAGTCCTAGGAGCTCAACAATTTTTTTTCTACTGAATAAATATGAATACTTGTAGCTTTATTTGAATTTATGGAGAATACTTATTCAGTAACTCCAAAGTATATGCATAAACTCACAAGTCTGAAATGAAACTGTGAGGCATCTGAGGAAAAGCATAGGTTTCCCTTTCATTATGAGCACATTCCCTCACCAACCATCCACTGCACATGCTGGACACTGATCAAGCATGGAGCACTGCTAAAATCCACAGAATAGCTGGAGAGACAGGCACGTGAACAAACCCTATCTGTAAGATACTCGACCCAAGGATAGAGGCACAGCTAAAGGTTCTGGAGAGCACAGAAAGGGAAAGGTAATGTAGAAAATGAAGGAGGTTTCTAGAGAGGCGAACTTTTGAACTGGATTTTGAAGGATATTCAGAAGTTTGCCAGTTGGCTCAGAGGGGAAACAGCACCTACAGAAAATGAACAATATTTCAAAGACCCAGAATCATAAAAGAGTATGGCATATTTATGAATTAGAAAATAATTCCATGTGGATGATGTTAAGGTAGGATATGAAAAGACAGGAGTGAGAGACAGAGAAAGAAATCAAGTTTGTGATTGGTTTTATGTACCATGGTTACCAACTTAAAGAGATTGTTACAAGTTTACTGATAAATTCTGATGGCAGCTAATTATTATGTTGACTGGGTGGGGACTGGTATGAATATCCAATTTCTCTTCTCTGATGACAAAATAATGCTTAGTGCTATGCTGTAAGCTGCTGAACCTAGCAGGGACAAAACCTAATTAAATGCAGAGATGGCCTGTTTTTACTAAATAGTTTTGCATATGATAGATTCCCATGAATATTCTTGACTTACTGAGGTGTGTGTGTGTGTGTGTGTGTGTGTGTGTGTGTGTGTGTGTGTTGACATTTGTTTCTATAATTTTTCATAAAGAAAGGTGGGCTGGAGTGGAACATAACTTGGAACTCAGGTACTAGAAATTCCTAGTTACGCCTCTGCTCGCTGATACATGGACTGAGTTGCCCATCAGGTTCCTGTGAGAGGTGAGTAATAGGTGTAGTATGTGAATGTTTTTTTGACCCACTCCTCCCTTAGTAAATAGGGAGTATTTTAGTTCAAGATAAGAAGGGGAAGGATAGAGGACCTGTATAAAAGATAAAATCCTTGAGAGAAAGTTCTTGTTAGTTTTCTCAATGGTTAATCTTTTTTTGTCAAAATTATTTAGCATGGAAGAGTGGTTACTGACTTCCATGAGATTTGGATGGCAGCTTTGAGGATTCTTATTGATTTTTTTGTCATATTGCTGACAAGAGGGCAGATGAGGAAAGGTCATGTTATTATTTAGGGACAGTATGGACAATATAATATGCAAATAAAGATCCAGAAAATCATTTTATGTTCTTACTGCCATCTATGTGGGTCTCAGAGTTACTGGTAATAAGAATACCACAGGGAAGATTCTCAGGCAATTTTTAACCCAATTAAAAATAGAAAACTTGTATAAGATGTGTATGTGGGCAGAAGGAATAGTAAGAACAGGCAGGGCCTGGTCCACCCTTCCTTCCTTTGTAATCTGATATATAGTATCTTTTCTATTGTTTTCCAGTATAAATTTAAATTCTTTGTTTCTCAGAGTATCTTAATATTCTGGACTGTGGGTGCTTTTATAAAGGTTATTTAAATTTTAATTTTCTCATAACTCAGTTCCATAAGTATCCCAATTTCATAAATATCTTTAGCTTTGTGTTGAAATCTTTGTTTTTCTTTGCAAACCCAACATTATCTCTTGCAGGTGCAGATTCTGTGCTTTCTGAGTTCTTAGTGAACATAAATCCCTGGTAAAGATATTTCTCATTCCCAGCATACCACTGACCTGATAATTATGCTTATAAAACAGACAGATACTTTTGTAGGTTCCATGGTTAAGTATATATTTCAAGAAAGCCCACTGTTTACCAGGAAATGTGGAACCGTTTATGGGTTTTGTAGATATGGGTATATGTCTTTAAGTTTGCTAGTGATAAAAGTCAATTTTTTTTAACTGGAACACTTTGGTTGCAGTGCAGTTCATAGAAAGCGTGTCATCATGTGAAATTTCTACATGCCCCTTTCTGTGCTCCTGAAGCCATTTGGTTATTAAAATATAAATTAAAATTATAATTTCTGGAAATGACATGACAAGGGAGGTATTCCAGGACAGATTTGCAAATAAATACACATTTTAGGTACAATTTTAAAAGCCCATTTCTCAGTAACCACTTAAGATATTACTGGGTAAGGCAAAAGGGAAAAAAATGAAACTAGTATTTTCTAGTATTTGCTTACTCAGCCTCCTAATTTTCCAGAAGTAAGAAACTGCAAATAATGGAATCTTGATGCTTATCCCCCACTCCCTCCTCCTCTCTCTCTCTTTCTCTCAGTATTAGTAGAAGTTATTAAATGAATATGGAATCTGAGGACAAAGAATGGTATGTTAACAAGTTTACCTTTAGTGCACCTTACAAACTTTTGGTCAGTGACAAACCCCTTCTTTACAACTTGCCCTTGAAAGTTAAAAAAGCTATATATCCATCTTAAAATAAATCTAAGCATAAGGTCCTACCAATTACTCATGAGAAGCACGTTGGAGCTGTCAGGCCCAACTCTCGATAGATGGGTCCTTCTGACTTTTTTCTCCACTCTGATTTGTATCCAGAGCTGGCATCTAACATCCTGACTGCTGCTAGATGTTTTCTTATAAATGGCTCTTTATAAGCTAAAACTCTACATGGCTAAAGCTAAACTGCAACTGCAGTTCCCTTTCTCAGCACAAGTCTCCTCATGTGGCTATTCTTTCCTCAATCAGTGCCAAGACCTATCAATGTTTCCTCTTCCTCCATTCCTTCCTTCCCCAATGACCCCTTCCTCCTTTTCTTTCATTCCTGTGTGCATTTATTCACCCAGGACATATTAAGTATTCTCTATATGGGTCTCTGAATATATTGGATTAATTATAAATGTAGGTATTTCCAGATGTAAAAATATTTCACAAAGGAAGAAAATCTAGGCATTTATTTCCCTCATCACTAGCTTTATAACCCCCAGTCTCAAAAAAAAAAAAAAAAAAAAAAAAAAAAAAAGTGCTACAGATACTCTTCTGAGCAGATGAGGGGATAAGATGAGCTCTGTAATTCTTTTGGTTTTTATGTTTTTCACCAGCTTTTCAGGCCAGCTGGCTAAGCAGGGACTATTTCTAGCCTAAAGGAAGCTCTAAGGAAGACCTTGTGATTTAGTTACTAAGTATTTCTGCAGATGCTGTTATCTTTAGGTAAAGATGCCCTACTTTACAAATGAAACGATGTGCTTATTTTGGAGTAATAGTTGGATTTCTGAAATGTTGAGCTTTCCAATGTGGAACTCTGCTGTTAACCACTGGTTGTCTAAAGACATTGAACTTCATTTGTATAGCATGGCCCTTCATGGTGTGCACATTTCTTACTAGCTTTATGACTCCCTTTGTGTATGAGTGCCTATTAGGACTGAAATATCCTGGCTACCCAGTCAGAATGGAGAGTAGACTTCCTGGTCTAGTTTGTGGCACATTAACCTTCAACACCCTGGAGGTGTGGACATAGGACTTTTTCCACACTATAGAAAGCTACACACTGTGATATGGGTAACTTGGTCCCTTGTCACATGCTCCTGAGAAGTCCTAGCTTGTGAAAGGATAAAATAAACTCTCTGGTTTATCACCAGTAGTTATAATACTTTAAATATCTCAGATTACTTTGGGTTAAGCAGGATTGAAAAATATTATTTTTTTGGCTGTGGGAGAAAATCATGAAAGATTTATTTTTAATCTCTTACTTGCCTTCTTTACTGCAACTCAAGTTTCATGTCCTTGTTTTTTCCTTCTTTTATCTTTTGAAATCCCATTTTCTACCTTATATTGAAGCAAAGTGGTCTGTAGATCTAGTTATTTAATTTGAGTAAACAGAATTTCCTTCGTTCTCTCTCTTGGTTTCTCTAACCTCATTTGGGCAGCAAAACCAACCACCCTGGGTGTCTGGGACACACAGTGGGGACATGAACATGGGGAATCAGACTTGTTTTAAAACTCTAATGTTGACTGTATACATAGTAAATTGGGAAAATCATTTAAATTCTCCGAGTTTTAGTTTCTGAATATGATTTTTTAAAATAGCAATATCTTTTTTATTTTAGTTTTGTAGTTGTAGATGAACAGCATACCTTTATTTTGTTTATTGGTATGTGATGCTAAGGATCGAACCCAGTGCCTCGCAGGTGATAGGCAACTGCCACGGAGCTATAGTCCCAGCCCCCTGAATATGTTTTAAGAATAAATTAAATAAAGCATACACATAATTTAACACACTATTTAACTCAGAGTAGTGACACAAAAAATATTAATTTTTGGCTTCACTTTCTCACTAGGTCTTTTTGTTTTTATTGTTTGTTGCTGTTACAGCCTGATAACCAGGTAATTAATGATTTTCCTGACTATAATAATATTTTACAGCAAGATACATTTCTAAGAATCTCTGAATTCTTAGTTGATGCTCACCCACCCACACACATGCTTGGAAAATGTGAAATGAATCCCTACTCTTATGAAGGGAGAGGGAGAACTACAAAGTAGTCAGATTTGAGGTTGCAGAGAGGAAATGAAGGAGGTGGGAGTAGGCCCTGAAATTCTTGCTTTTCTTAGTACCATGATAAACATTATTAGATCATGTTCTCTTCTATGAATATCTTATCAGCTATTTTGTTAGTATTTATCAAGTGTCCAGAGGGATGGTTTAACAATTTGTTTGGTGAAGAAAAAAAAAAAAAAAACACAGAAAGTCATGTGCTGCTATAATATTTTAGAGCACAGTGTATTGTAGACCAATAAAGAAATAATAAAAAAAAAACAGCAACAAAAATCAGCTAAATATATAGGCTTTCAAATTTACTAAAACATAAAGCTTGACACTAGCCTTAGCCCTTCTCTATCTTAAATTCCAAAGTGAAGTTTCATTTAATGTCAGTTATCAGCTGTTTTTGCACAATGTTGGACACATTTTCTGACTAGTGATCATTTTTTGTCTTTATTAATTTCACTTTTTAATGAAAGTCTCCCTTTCTTTAAAGTCTTAGTATAAACCCACCCAAACAACAATATAAACAACAAAAGTGGCTTCTCACTGCTGAACAGATAAATAAACCAATTTCTCTGATAAGTAAATGTGAAGTGTGCAAAGAACCTGACCAGTATTTTGATAAACACTGTTGAAATATAACAAACTATCTTCACAATTTCTTTCTTTATTTTCTGCTATCACTGGGTTTTTCTTATAAACAAATAAAACCACATTAACCAATAGTGAGAAGTCATTCTCTTATTCATTAACTAGGAATGTTGGATTGAATCTAGGTGCCTTAATTTTAGAAAACTGTTTTGCTAAAGCACACCTCTAATCTCAGAAGGGAGGCTGAGGCAGGAGGACCTCGAGTTCAAAGCCAGCCTCAGCAAAAGTAAGGCACTAAGCAACTCAGTGAGACCCTGACTCTAAATAAAATGCAAATAAGGCTAAGGATGTGGCTCAGTGGTTGAGTTCCCTTCAGTTCAATCTGTGTTACCCACCCTCCTAAAAAGAAAAACTGTTTTGCTAAAATTTCCTTAACCTTTTTTTACCTTCTTCATATGACATTTATTCATAATTTTTTACTTCAAAGATAGAGAAATGAAAATATCTTTTGAGTTATTAGACCACCTGTATTTCTTAAGGGCTGCATGTGCCTCCCCTCTAAAGTTCATATGTTGAAATCCTAAACCCCAGGATCTCAACATGCAACTAACTGTATTTGGAAAAAGGGCCTTTAAGAAGTTTCAAAGATGAATAAAATTATGGCATTTGCTGGTAAATGGATGGAGTTGGAGAATATTATGCTAAGTGAAATAAGCCAATCCCCCAAAACCAAAGGACAAATGTTTTCTCTGATAAGCAGTTGTTAATCCACAATGGGGGCGGGGGGCACTAGAGAAGAATAGAGTTACTTTATATTAGGTAGAGGGAAGTGAAGGGAAGGGAGGGGATATGGGGATAGGAAGGACAGTAGAATGAAACAGACATTATTACCTTATGTACATATATGACTGCATGATCAATGTGATTCCATAACATGTACAATCAGAAAAATGAGAAAGTATACCCCATTTATGTATAATATATCAAAGTGCATAAATGCATTTTGCTGTCATAATATAACTAACTAAAAAAACTAAAAAATTATTTAAGGGCTGGGGTTGTGGCTCAGTGGCCAAGCACTTGTCTTGCACATGTGAGGCACTGGGTTTGATCCTAAGCATCACATAAAAATAAATAAACAAAATAAAGATATTAAAAAGATTTTTAAAAAGTAATTAAGGAATAAATGATATCATTAGGTGGGATCCTAATATGAATAGTGTCCTTATAAGAAGAAGAGATTAGGACACAGATACACAGAGAGAAAAGACCAGATGGAGACAGCTATCTGCAGACAAAGGAGAGAGGACTCAGAAGAAATCAATCCTGCAGATACTTTATCTTAGACTCCTGGCCTTGAGAATTATGAGAAAATAAATTTCTGTTTTTTAAGTTGCCAAAACTATGTACCATGTTTCTCATGAAAGATGGTATCTTACTTCCTCATTTTCCTTTCCAACTTTGACTACCATAATTTATTTTATTTTTAAAAAATATTTATTTGTTTTTTAGTTGTACACAATGCCTTTATTTTTATGTGGTGCTGAGGATCAAACTGGGTCACGCACATGCCAGGTGAGCACTCTACTGTTGAGCCACAACCCTAGCCCCTGACTACCATAATTTAGACACTAATGTTTCTACTGGGATCATATAATAACTTCCCTTATGAACCCCCACTAACTCTATTTTCCTTCAAAATATTCATTACACATTCCAGAGTCAGAATTATGACATGAAAATCTTTTCATAGCAGATTTCTTCAACAATTTCCCATTATTTATAGCATAAGATTTAAACTTCCCTCACAATACCTTTCTATATAATTCATGATGATGTGGACCCTGTATGCTTGTTTTTCTTTGTATCTCTCCCCAACTTCCAAAGTTCAAACCTTGTTTTACTCATACTGAATTACCTGGAGTCAGTCCTAACATGTTCTTTTTTTTTTTTTTTTTTCCCAAATACCATTCCTATGTCTTTGCATGTGTTTTTTTCACTTCTTATAAAGCTTTCTCCAGTATTCTCTGACGAACTTCTCATCTTTGACTTTTAGCTCAAATAATCCTTCATTTCTTGGTGAGTTCAAATATGCCTTCTGTGCTCCTAAAACATACTGTTCACAGCTCCATGACTATTTGCATGCTAGTTCAATATCTTTCCATATTGAGCTTTTCAGTTTCTTATTTCATGCTTTCATAATATAATAATTCAGTAGCTATTTATTGAGTGAATACAAGAACATAAAATTGCTCAAATGTGTACACAAAGACTCTATATTCAGCACAAAGTCACTACAGAAAAATGACCACAAAATACAAGCATGTTCACAGGTTTAGTTTTCTTCACAGGAATAATGTTGCAATTGGGATATTATATATCCTAGAAAAAAAGACACAATATTAGGTAAATCATAGTTTTGACCACATGGGAAAAGCAAAAATATAATCATTCTAAACTGATATGGTTAATGAATTATAACATTATGCTACAAACATGTTCTAGATATATTTGTCATTTAATGTGTTGTAAAGCAAATATAACTACTGAATCACAAATTTGACATTAATTTTATTGAATCTTCTAAAATAGATTTAAGGCTCTTAGAAAACATACACAATAGCAATATCTTTAAAATCAAAATCCTATAATTTGGGCTAGAGTTTTAGCTCAGTGGAAGAGCACTTGCCTAGTGTGTGTGAGGCACTGTGTTCAATTCTCAGCACTACATATAAACAAAAAAAGTCCATCAACAACTAAAAAGTATTTTTAAAAAATCTTAAAATTCTATACTTGAAGTAATATCAAGCATTAACAAAACACTTATTACTAAATGTCATTTTAATTTCTTTACAGTAATTTATTTTGAAATTCGTATGGAATCGACTTGGACCTCTTAGAGAAGTGCCTGAATTTGCATACACTGTAAGCTGCCTGTCGTGGCCAGCCACAAACGCCGCGGGAGGAAAATTCTCGGAGGCAGAGTAAAGCTATTACTACTTTTACTTCTACTTTCTTAGAGAGAGAGAAGAAAGAATTTTTTTTCTTCTTAGAAAGAGCTTAGAGAGAAAGATTAGAGATAGCTTTTTTTTCTTCTTCTTAGAGCTTAGAGAGAAAGAGAGAGAGTTTGAAAGAGAGAGATTTCTTCTTTAGAGAGAGAGAGAGAGCTTAGCTTTTAGAGCTTCTTTCTTCTTTCTTCTTTCTTCCTCGGGAGCCTCAGCCTGACTCTGACCAGCAATTACTTCTTCTATCTGGTTTCTCTTCTGTAACCGCTCTGCCTACGTTCTGGCCGCTCTGATTCTTTTCTTCTTCTCCGACCCAAACTCTTCTTCCGACCGAGCGACTGCATGACTGACTGAATGAATTCATTCTTCTCCTGACTCGACTGCTTTCACCCGGTTATATACCTTTAGCTTTGCGGGTGCCTCACGTGCATTTACAGGTGCGTCACACACATACTTATTATCAGGTGGAATTTATGGCTTCCAGCTGACCGCAATAGCCATCTCCCTAATTGGGGCTCCTTCAATACACAATTGGTAAGGATGTAAATTTGAAAACAATTAAGCTTTATGTTTTAAGATTCTTCAAATTGTTTTTAGCATGTACCCTAGTATTTTCAATTCTAGGAGATGATCTTAAAAAAAAATCAGACTTTTAAAATAAAGCTTCCTGTATAAACATCACAGCATTATTTAAAATTCAAAGAATGAAAAAAAAATCAATAAAAGTTTGGTTAAGAAGACATGGTTTTGATCTTATACTTAGAAGACCCAAAAATTCCATCATAAAACTTAAAGAACTATAAATGAATCTGGCAAAGCAGCAGGATATAAAGTCAACACCCATAAACCAAATGCATTCCTATACGTCAGTGATGAAAGAGAAATGAGGAAAACAACCCCATTCACAATAGCCTCAAAAAAAAAAAAAAAAAAAAAAAAAAAGCCAGGCGCGGTGGTGCATGCCTGTAATCCCAGCACTTGGGAGGCTGAGGCAGGAGGATTGCGATTTAAAGCCAGCCTTAGCAATGGCGAGGCACTTAGCAACTCAGTGAGACCTGTCTCTAAATAAAATACAAAAAAGGTCTGGGGATGTGGCCCAGTGGTCGAGTGCATCTGAGTTCAATCCCTAGTACCAAAAAGCAACAACAGCAACAAAACAACAACAACAACAACAACAAACAACACTTTGGAATCAATCTAATAAAAAAGGTGAAAGACCTCTACAAGGAAAGCTATAAAACACTAAAGAAAGAAACTGAAGAAGACCTTAGAGGATAGAAAGATCTCCTGTGTTCTTGAATAGGCTAGAGTACTATTCAAAATGGCCATAGTACCAAAAGTGCTATACAGATTTAATGCAATTCCTATTAAATTCCCAAAGACATTCTTCATTAGAACTAGAAAAAACAATCATGAAGTTCATTTGGAAAAAATAAGAGACCCAGTATAGCCAAAGCAATTCTTAGCAAGAAGAGGGAAGAAGGAGGCATCACAATACCAGACCTTAAACTATACTACAGAGCAATAGTAACAAAAATGGCATGGTATTGGCACCAAAACAGACACACAGACTGATGGTACAGAACAGAAGACAGAGACAAACCCACATAGATACAATTATCTCACAGTAGACAAAGGCACCAAAAACATTCATTGAAGAAAAGATAGCCTTTTCAACAAATGGTGCTGCAAACACAGGAAATCCATATGTAGCAAAATGAAATTAAATACCTATCTCTCACCCTGCACAAAACTCAACTCAAAGTTGATTGAAGACAGGCACTATAAGAGAGACCCTGCACCTAATAGAAGAAAAAGTAGGCCCAAATCTTCACCATGTTGGCTTAGGACCTAACTTCCTTAACAGACCTCTAAAGCTACAAAATAAAATAAAAAAAATCAAGAAGTAAAATAAAAAATCAATAAATGGGATGGATTCAAACTAAAAAGCTTCTCAGTAAAGGAAACAATCAATAATGTGAAGAGAATGGGAGAAAATCTTTACCACATGCACCTCAGATAGAGCACTAATCTCTAGGATCTATAAAGAACTTAAAAAAACTCAACACCAAAACAAACAAACAAACAAAAAACAAATAACCCATCAATAAATGGGCTAAGTAACTGTACATACACTTCACAGAAGAAAAAAATACAATCAATCACAAATATATGAAAATATGTTCAACATTTCTAGGAACTAGAGATATGCAAATTAAAACTACACTGAGATTTCATGTCACTCCAATCAGAATGGCAATCATCAAGAATACAAGCAACAATAAATGTTGGTGAGGATATGGGGAAAGAGGTACTCTCATACATTGCTGGTGGGATTGCAAACTGGTGCAACCATTATGGAAAGCAATATGGAGGTTCCTCAGAAACCACCATTTGACCCAGCTATCCCACTCATTGGTTTATGCCCAAAGGACTTAAAGTCAGCATGTTACAGTGATGCAGCAACATCAATGTTTTATAGCAGCTCAATTCATAATAGCTAAACTATGGAACCAACCTAGATGCCCTTCAATAGATGAATGTATCACGAAAATGTTGCATATATGCACGATGAATATTAATCAGCTTTAAAGAAGAATGAAATTATGGCATTTGTAGGTAAATGGATGGAGATAGAGAATATCATGCTAACCGAAATAAGCCAATCCCCCCAAACCAAAGGCTAAACGTTTTCTCTGATGTGCAGATGCTAATTCACAATAGGGGGTTAGCTAGGGAAGAACAGAGGTACTTTGGATTAGATAGAGGGGAGTGAAAGGAGGGGAAGGGGCATTGGGGTAGGAAGGATAGTCTAATGAATTGGACATTGTTACCCTATGTGCATATATGATTACACAACTCATGTCATTCTACATCACGTACAACCAGAAGAATGAGAAGTTATACTCCATTTATTTATATATGATGTGTCATAATGCATTCTACTGTCATGTATAAGTAATTAGAACAAATATAAAAAAAGAAGACATGGTTTATCTGTTCAAAAGAATATTTAACTGCCTTTAAAGATTTATAATAATATGATATAACATTAGTGTTATGATATTGAAAAAATGATGTAAAACTAGAATCATATAAATTCAATTATATTAAAATTTTCTGAAGATAATATCTGGAAGGAAATTAAATTATTAATGAAGATAGTTGCAGAATTGTGAATTTGAAAAAAAATTTGTTTACCTTCTTTCCAGTTCATATGTCCTACTTTTATAACTGGAAATTTATCAACTTTGAAAATTATTATATTGATGTTAACATTTACTCAGAGTTCTATAGGCATAATAAGTAATTACTATTGTTGATGGAATTTCTCTCACTGGTTTTTAAAAGTAAGTTCTATCTTTCCATGTACTCAGTTTATTCCAACTTATAATAGCATTTTCTTGTATTGATAACTCTTGGTTGTTGTTTTCTTTTGTGGGGTACTGGGAATTGAACTCAGGGGCACTAGACCACTGAGCCATATCCCCAACACTTTTTTGTATTTTATTTAGAGACAGGATCTCACTGAGTTGCTTAGTGCCTTGCTTTTGCTGAACTGGATTTGAACTTGAGATCCTCCTACAGCTTCCTGAGCCACTGGGATTACAGGCTTGTGCTAAGGCGCCCAGCAACTCTTGGTTTTATTGAGTATACGTCACTTCATGAAAACAACTCAGGCCATTTATTATCATTCTAAATAATACTGAATCTGTAAGGGGAACTTTCAAAATGCAACTAAAAACATTTTAGAAACTTTTAAAAATAGTGCTTGGAGAAGAAAATATTGAAAATGACCTACAATGTACTTTGCAACACTCAGTTCTCTTCTGATTCTGGAAATGAACATTGAAAGGTCAAGTTTCAGTACCAGCATTCTCACCAAGGTCAGGGACAGTCTATGCCAGCTGTCAGTCCTTTCCTATTATGTTTGCTATTTCATCCTGGCTTCCCTTGGGATGCTTTTTATTTGTAAGGCACAAACATATTCACAGTTTAACTCCTTGCTTTTGTTTTCATATTTATTCTCAACTAGCAGTAGTCCTTATTTTATCCCTAAGTATTTAACTATATCATCTCAAAATAAATTGATGTTTGTCCTTCCAGCATTTCTACTGAAGTATTTTGAGTAAATGACTTACATGTGCTAACCATAAAGTGCAAAGAAATTAAACTCTTTCTTTATAATTTGAAGTTGTTTTAATTCATGACAAACAAGACAATGAAGATAAATACTTAAATACTAAAATGAGTGATTCCTTTGATTTGTCTCTTAAGTTTTAACTTCAGCTACTTGCTTTTTGAACCTGTTGTAATATCTTCATGCTGCTGAAACAAAACATGTACTTTAGAGGCAGAAAGCAATAGTTTTTTAATCCATGCAACAAAAGGTAATCGCTATCCTGGGATGGTTTGTGATTCAATGTAATTTTATGATATGCTGGAATTGGGAAGAAACATTGAAAAGTGGCTGAATACTGCGAAATTGCTTTTCACGTCATTGGTGAAAGCACCTAGATGAATGAAGGAGTTCTGGGAAATGAAAAAACAGAGGCAGAGTCAAGATTGGCAACTGTGACATGATATAGTGCTTGGCTACAAAAAACAGCTAAAAGAATGACGCAGAGACAGAAAATCAAAATTAAGATAGTCAAATTGAATGCGTGGGATGAAGAGAAATGAGAAATGGTGATAGAGGTGTAAAGAGTACTGACAGAGAAGAGAAAACTGAGCAGGATTTGATAAAAGAAGAAAACTTTCTGTAACACTAAGTAATCATGAGTATGACTCATTTTGTCTAAAGAAAAGGATGAGCAATGTAAATAGAGATGGTTAGAGAAGTTGATGGAGGATGTGGTCTTTCATATGATGAGTTTGAAGGAATGCATAAGGCAGTTCTGTTCTTGAAAGCATTCACTTACTTGTCCTCAAGATTCATATTTGATCCCCATCATATTTCATACTTCTTACTCACTAGAATAAGTCAAACATTCTTAAATGAATGAGTGTCTTTACTTGGGTCGCCCAGAAGTAGACTCTAAGGGAAAGATTAAAGTGGAAGTGTTTTGGAAGTTTAGAAAGACTCATTAGAAAGAGTAGGGAAATGAGCAAAAAGGAGAAAAAACTCCAGGAAAAGGGTACCTTAATGAGTACCTTGTCAGGGTCTACCACTGGGGCTCATTTCTGCTGGGAACCTCAGAGAGGCAATGTAGAATTCCCACTCTTCATTGGGTGAGAACTATTGCTGAGGAGAGAAAAGGTCACAGATGAAATGTTTATAGGAAGGGTAGTAAAGAGTCCATGAAGATAAATTTGTGCCTTAGTAGTGTTGCCCAGGACTGTGAAGATTTGTATGGTTATCTTTGGTGCTAGGATAAATGTATTTGTATCCTGGAGAACCTGTGATGCTTGTTCCCTTCCTTTCTCCCTTCTTCCTTTCTTTTCCTCTTGCTTCCTCCTCCTTTTGTCTTCCTTTCAAAAACATTTAATATAATTTAACAGTCTCCCATCATCCTCTTGTAGGATTTCTTCTAAAAATTCAGGTGACAGTGATGCAAGAAAAAAAAAAAAAAAAAAAGAATCTTCCAAGTTAGAGGAAATTTGAGTTTTTTCTCCTCTAATTATGATACTTAAAAAAAGCTTCTAGGATTTGTGAACATTCAATCTAATTCCATGGTTTTCTGGCCTTAATAGGAGCCTAAGGCAAGTACAGAAGTCAGAGTTTGGCCCAAAATATTCACTCAAAAAATTAATTGCAAAGTATGTTACATTTACTGGATTGTGAATTTTAGTGTCCTTATTCTTTTCCACAAAAATTTAAGAGTGATTACTTTTAAACAGAATTGCATCCTCACAAGAAGTGCCAATTTGTGTTATTTGTCAGTTCAAACTTTGAAGTATTAACAGATTGGAACAGAGCATTTTATTGCTGCCCGCTCTTTGTCTCCATTTGGTCATGGGAAATGTGGAATACATTCTGTTACCAAGTTCCAGCATTTTAAATTTTATTCACTGTCTATTAAAAACAACTGGAATTTTAAAAAAGTACCTGTATCATGTGAATAACTTTGTAAAGCATTTTGACTGAATGTTGCCTCAGGAAAAGTTATTAAAAACATTGTTCTGGAAGTCAGTTGCCTAGGCTGGTTCAAATTATATATGTATTTTTTTCTATTTAGTTTTTCTTTTTACCTTTTTCTTTTCTTTTAATGCTTGCAAATAAAATAGCATTTGCTACTTGTCAGCATATCACTAAAATAGGACATTTCTTAATAAATTTTCCTTTTTAAAAATATATTTTCTTTTCTTCTTCTTCTTTTTTTTTTAGTTGTAGATGGACACAATACCTTTATTTTTATGTGGTACGAAGGATCGAATCCAGTGCCTTCCACATAGAGCACTCTACTACTGCGCTACAATCCCAGCCCTAATAAATTTTCTTTTTAACCACTTTGTTCATTAATTTGATTCAATATGTAATCAGAAGATATTTTCTTTGTTTTTCTATTTAAATGTTTAAATTTAAGTATTTTTCCATTTAATCTAATTCTATTAAATATTTCCATTTAAATTTAAAATTTATTACTTATTTTGTAAAATTAAATGGTCATAAATTTCTCAACTTGAATCCTAAATTGGTGAGCATTATTGTTCTCAATCATTTTTATAGTTATATTTTGATAATTTCTAATTACCCCATAAATCTATAAAACTGTGTGATATCAAGGTTGGAAGGAGTTAATATACAACTAGTAGTAGATGTCATTTATACAGTGAGTATACATGGAGTGTCTGAAAAAGCTTCTGTGGCCATATTAGAGATCAGAACTACCTACAGCAACATGAAGAAATGTTATTCAATGCATGATAACTACTAACACTTTTACAGGTTTTATATTACACTTACTTAACATATAACTACTTGCTAATTATAGATAATAGTTCAGTGTTAAAAAATTATTGTCACTTAAAAAGAAGTTATAGAGAAATCGTAGAAAATATTTTGGTGGAGGATGTGTTTAGAAATGGTAAGAAAAAAATTAATTAATGCTAAGACATTAGCCATGACCTTATCTGAATGTATGTTTCTTTCTAAGTGAAATAAACCCTATGACATAACCCAGACTGTACATGTACAAAATTCATTAATTCATGTTCACAAAGGGATATTGTTTATGGAGATGTTTTAAATAATTACTTTTTCCAAGTTCTACCAATTTTAATGAGCCATTAAATACATTTTTTTTTCCTGAAAACATAATTGTCACAGTTACCCAGTTTGAATTACTTTGAAATTTGAGTCCTTAATTGAGCAGGAAAATATAGATGGCATTTCAAAAATTTCTTTCCTTTATAGTTTAGAAGTATATTTTGAATAAACAGATGCCTGCATCCCATGTAAATTTAAATTACTCCAAAAAGTGATACAATAAAAATCACTTTTTTATCCTGAATCAAGGCTTGTTCCTTAGTTTCCTCCCAGAAATATCATGTCTTCCAGAAATATCATGATTTCATAATAATATAAAGCAAAACTACATGATCAGTTATGTTTAAACAGCCATTTATCTTTAACATATTGTACTTACAATTTTACCACTTACTTTTAAATTTTTTTAGTTGTAGATGGACACAATACCTTTATTTCGTTTTTTTATTTTTATGTGGTGCTGAGGATTGAATCCAGTGCCTCACATGTGTGAGGCAAGCACTTTACCACTGAACCAGAATATTTATTAGATACTATTTGATAATAATAAATTATAATTCTAATTCACTTTTATGAAATTTCATCACTTTTCAAAGCAACTGTATAGCATTACACTATGTGGATATATTTGGCACATTCAGTATCTTTTTAGGCATTTGTTTTCAGGCTTTGCAGCAATGAACATTTTCATCAATGAACATTTTCTAATGTATATTTTTGTGTCACGGTAGGTGCATAGCTACTTATAAATTCCTAAATGTTTGGTTTCTATTTTTATTTTTTTAAAACAATTAGATTTGATTCATAATAAGCAGGTTGCCCTTCATATAGAACTTTATCAAATATTTTAAGTTGGAAAAGCAATTCAAATTTGTTTCTAAACCACTGAGTTGTCACTTAGCCTAGGTAATTTTAAATTTATTTTATTTAAATTTATTAATTTTTCCAAAATAAATGTATAAAACTCCCTGATGACAATTACAATGTCTTCTTCATTTTGGTGTACCTCACTAAATAAAAGGCCTTCAAAACTCCTCTAACTGGTCAGAGAAGTGTTTGGCACTGCTACTTCTTTTTTTTTTTAATATTTATTTTTTAGTTATAGGTGGACACAATATCTTTATTTTCACGTGGTGCTGAGGATCGAACCCAGTGCCTCATGCATGCTAGGCGAGTGCTCTACCTCTGAGCCACAACCCGAGCCTACTACTACTTCTTTATCAAGTATAAATGGATAATTTCAGTGCCACTTTGGTGTCAACTTGCATATGATTAAGTTACTATAAAAGACCTTGCCTTTGGGAAGAATTGGAAAATGAATAAATAATGCAAATAATCATATTTCACATAATATCACCTGTGGTGTTCCTTCTATATTATTTTATAATTCTATTTTTGAAGACTTCTTTGAATGTCTATGGGACTTTTTATTTAATTTTTTTTATCTTTATCTCCTAGATTAATTTTTCTTTTCTAGTATTTGTATACTTGCCTTTTCAGATTTTGTTATTTCCCTCCTCTTCAAAAGAGATTGTAGAATAAAAGGAAAGACACTAACATCCTGTCAGTTATAATTTAAGTATAAGCAGAAGGCTGGGGTCAAATGACGGGTACTGTAGAAGAAATCTAAAACTATAAACGCAGCTTTGTTTGTCATGGTAGATAGCTCTTTAATGCAGCTAATTGAAACATGAAGACTAGGTTATTATAATAAGCTAAAAAATCATTTAAAACCACTAAAAGAGCTGTGCACGGTGCTGCATGCCTATAATCCTAGCAGCTTGGGATGAAGAGACAGGAGGAATGTGAGTTCAAAGCCAGCCTCAGCAAAAGTGAGGCACTAAGCAACTCAGTGAGATCCTGTCTCTAAATGAAATACAAAAAAGGGCTGGGGATGTGGCTCAGTGGTTAAGCACCCCTGGGTTCAATCCCCTGTACCAAAACAAAACAAAACAAAACAAAAACAAATAAACAAAAAACTACCACAACAAAAAGCCACTAAAAGGAAATCCAATCTCTCCTTGTGTAGATGCAGGCCAAATTATTAGACTTTGAAGATCAAGCTTAGGGGTTAATATTAGTGGTGATTGGGACAGAGTGTCATTTTGTGACAGTCCTGAACTAGTAGCCTCAGGGTGTCAGATGACACACTGGTTTAGTAAAGTGAAATTAATGACACCTCTGAATTATTCTGAAAAGTTAGCTTTATAATGAGAACTATTGAAAAAGCATTTGACAAAGTAACAACAGATCTCCTTTCCTTTGCAAAGAGAATTTTATTTTTTCTTCTGCCAGCATTTAAGACTCAACATTTATATTTAGTATATTATCAGTAGAGGCATACAGATAAGGGATAAAGAGAAACAGTGGGAAAGGTATGGCTGAAAATATCATTTAGGTTCTAATGGCTATGCAGGATATTGGTATATTTTTAAAAAATTTGAATGCCATACATATGGAATTGGAAAAATTTATTTTTGACATAGATGTATCAGAATTGGCTCTCTGATCCACAAGCAGTTTGAAAGTGTTTCCTAAAGAAAGAGATGTCACATTGTTCTCTGAAACCAATATAAAATGCCTCAGTCTCAATCATAATTTTGATCTTGCTTTCAGAGACCTGATAACATGATGAACAAGTACCACTTAAAGTAAGTACCCCAAACAACCACAACTACTGTTCAAGGACTTTCAGAAAACTTGTATTCATTCAAGAATATTGAATTTATTGAAAGCTAAGGAGATTTAAAGAACAAGACTAATAAGATCCCCACTGTTTTCCCAATTGCATTCATGTTGGGAGATATAGGTTAATCAAGCACATATATTTAAAATGTAGTTTCAGATTATGCTTAGTTCTACAGGGAAAATAAAAGTGATGGGACAGAACATGTCTGCTGTGTGGGCATTGAGGGGAAGGTCAACATTAATCAGTGAAAGCACCCTTGATAAGGAGACTTGTGCTAAATCTGAATGAATAGGATTCAGCCACATGATTTGGAGAAAGGCCATCTTACAGAGAAATAGCAATTACAAAATCCTTGAGATGGGAAAGAACATGGTATGTTCAAACAGAAGAAAGCAAACCACATGGTGAGGGCAGAAGGGACAATGTGACCGGAGAAATAAAGAGGAGACCAGATTACCTATAGCTTCAAAGTCATGGCTGATTGGACTTTCGTTCTCAACATAACAGGAAGATGTTGGTACACTAGAAGCAGAGGTATGAAACAATATTCATGATTCAGAATGATTCCATTTTCAACAGGATGAAAATGAAATTGCAGATGGGCAAACTAGAAGCAGGGAGACCCACTAAAGATTATTATAGTAGGGCAGATGTTTAACAGCAGTGTTGGGACTGAGATGGTGGTACTATAGATGGTAAGGATGATTGGATTCATTCTGGATGCAGGGTCTCCTTGCTGAGAGCTGGATAGGGGGAGTGAGAGGAAAGAAGGAATCAAGTGTTACTCCTAGGATTTGCCCTGAGCAGCTGGTGAGATGGAAGCACACTTACAGAGAAGACTGTGGGAGACTAATTTATGGGAGAGAAACTTAGAAGCTCTATCTTGGGTATGTGAAGTTTATGGTGCCTATTAGAGGTCTAGGTCGATCTTGACTAAAAGGCTATCTGTTGTCTCAGCAAACTCAAGAGAGCTCTGCGGGTAATTAGCATAATTCTTGCTTTCCTGAGTATTCCTCAATTAGGGGAAACAAAAAATTTCACTTATTCATCTGGGAAATAATTAAACATCTATGCTTAAACATTCATACTAGACACTGTTCTAACAGATGTGGAGATGTGGAGAGAGAAATAAACATGATGGAGTTCTATCTGGTATTAACTTTTTTTTTTTTTTATTTTTTCAGGTTTAGTTTCAAGAGTGTGGGCGAAAAATGGATGACTCATTTCCGTTCTTTACTAGCTAGTCCAAGGCTGGCAGTCAGTTTGGTCTCTGTTGTCTTTCTCTTCTCTGGTGCTCAGGAGAAACATTCAGAAATAGACTTAGTAGCCTGAATATACAATGTCACCTGCCAAAGCCCTTGAATACAAAAGTAATGAATACAAAATGAATGGTATTATTTATTTTTTCCCTCTTATTCACTATATCCTTTCATTTTTCTATCACCTATTATTCTATAAAGAATCAGAATAAAATAAAGGTCTTTGAATTTGTGATGATTAATAGAAAGGGTTAGATTCAGAAATAATTTAGTTGCAATCTGTCAAAAAAACACCCAAATATTTCTGAGTAATTGGTTATTGAAGCTTTCTTGGAGTTTCATGAAGGGCAAATTGGAAGTTTGTGAATCTGAGGAATTACCTGGTGCTTTTCAATACTGAAATGACAGATTTTGATGCCACTGGCTTAATGTAGGAACATTTCCTGGTTTTCTTCTAGGGAATATTGAGCCAAAGAGAGAAGCAGAGAAACAAAGCAGTTTGCTTTGAACTAATTGTAGTCCTAATTAAAATTCAGGCAAACCAAATTTGAGACCATAGAGTCAGCCTGACTGCTTAGCTTCCCTTAATATCCTGCACCCCCTCACCCATCCCTGAAACTGGTTCCTCCAGTTTGCATCAGAGTGAGCTGTGCCAAACTAAGATTACTCTATGCTGTAGTCATAGTCTGGTTTCCTGTCTGGTGAAAAATTATTTCATGGTGGTTAATAGCTCTGGCTTTAGTCAATTAAAGTAGGATTTGAATTCTGGCACTGCCATTCATCTGCTGAATGACCTAGGGCAACACACTTATTTTTTCTGTGCCTCAATTTCCTCCTCTATGTTTATATGTCAGACTTAAATGAGTGATTGTAGGTAAAGGACCTCTCATAGGGCAGGCATTTGTTCATACACCTAAAATCTATTGAAGGCCAGGTACTATTCTAAGCTCTGGGATAAAGCAAGGACAAATTAGACTACATCCCTGCCTTCATGGATCTTATATTGAAATCCTCCATAACCTCAATCCCTTTTCTTATTTTGTTTCTTTTCAGGGTGACATTGGTCAAGTCATGCAGGCCAAAAAAAAAAAAAAAAAAAAAAAAAAAAAAAAAAAAGGGTGTTTTATTATGTTCTTCTGTTTGTGTATGTTATAGCCAGAGCAAATATTGTCAACTTCAAGCTCAATCCAGCTTCACCTAGGATGTCTTCCTGAGCAGAGGCCCCATGGTAGGGCTCTGCCCAGCTCCCAGCCCTGCCCCCCCACACTCACCACTTACTCTGAATCTTACCCCTCCCTTCTCAGTCAGAAAGGCAACTGATAGAATCTCTGCTATGAGGCATAGAGCCATAGGAGAGCTCTCACTGACAGCTTTGCTGATTTTCCCAAAAATGAATCTTGAGAAGCAAGATGCTATGATTTGTGGAATATTTGAGTAGAGGGCTGAGGAGAAGCTGCTGTGTCTGTGTTTATGGTATTGTGTTTGCCTATTGAACATAGATTATAAAATGATTTTCTTCTCTCCTGCTTTTCCATGGTTTTCTATTCTTCTCCATTTGTCTCCCTTTTACCTATTTTTCTCTACCTTTTTCATGTTTGTGTTATTCACATTACACAAGATATCATATATCATGAAGCCAAGTTAAATACCACATATTCCACCAGGTCACTCCCGCCAGTTCCAGTTGAAAGAAATCTCCCTCCTCTGCACCTTAGTGGTCTGTCTCTCTAGTGCTGTCCACTTAAAGTTACTTACCAGTCATCTGTCTGTATCCATAAACCTTATTAGGGCATGTAGGAACGTATGTGAAATAACCCAAGTGGACAGCTAAGAGCTGAAGCCAGGCCAGGGCCTTTCAGTAGCTAAGACCTGAGTCTTTCCATTGTTTCTTGTCCCTCCTTGTCTCCACCTTCCTTCCTTTCTTCAAGGTCAAATCAGGTTTAAATATTACACATAGAAATAATCATTGCAATACATAAATTATAATGGAATATAATTGTGTTATCCATATGATTATATAGATTTTTATTTTTAAAAGTAATTTGTGACACACTATATTACCAGAAGGTAATGGGCTATTAAAGTTTTATGATGAGCAAGATTGTAAGTGTAAACCAGAGACTGCATGTATAAATGAATACATACAAACGTGACTATTAGAAGTTTATTTGAGGACTTACTGAGTGAAAGCCAGGGTGAATGGTTCTTTGGCCCCCATGATACATACTGTGTAGCCCATAGTACGAGGTAAAGATACAACCGGTAATCAAAATATTAGGTAAAAAATGAGAGAAATCACAGGAGGATGAAAAGATACAGTGACAGAATTCTAAAAAAGGGCTGAGACCATTTTGGGGAATGGAGTTCACATTAGCTCAGATCCTGGACATAGAACTTGGCTGTTTTGGACTTTCATAGAATGGGGGGTGGCAGGGGGGGGGGGAGCGGGAGAGAGAAAGAGAGAGAAGAGAACTAGAAAGAAGGTCTCTTACAGGAAAATTGGATTTTCATCGAGATGCAGGAAAGTACTCAATCAAGGGAGAGTTCTGATAAGAACAAAGACAAGAGATTTAGCACTTTAACATCTTTGGTGCATGCTTTGGAGGACATGCTTTGGAGTATCTCTACCCATAATGTCTTTCTTTGAGACCATGTTGCCTACATACCACTAAAAATAGGCTTCCCCAAGTAACTGGTAAACCCATGACCAGAAAGCTTATCTGTAAAGGGAAGGAAGATAACAGAAATTTTGCAGAGAAAAGCAGAAACTAGAATCCTGTGGATCTTGAGAGATGAAATGAATTATATCAATTCCTTAACTACTTCAGTTCTCATGAATTATTGGTACTTTGCTATGGTTTCAGTAGATATGTATTATTATTTAATGTTTCCTTGCTTTATGTTCTACAAGAGAACCCCCCCCCCTTTTTTTTTTTTTTTGCAATGAAAAGGGTCTTGATAAGGACAAGAACCATTGTGTGTTAAAAGCTGACAGAGGAGCTGGGGTTGTGGCTCAGTGGTAGAGCCCTTGCCTGGCATGCGTGAGGCGCATGAGGCACTGGGTTTGATCCTCAGCACTGTGTAAAATAAATAAATAAAAAAAGAATAAAATATAGAAATAAAATATAAAAAGAAAGTTGACAGTCTCTTATTGTCCCAGGAATTTAAGCTCTTAGTCATGGATATCAGGGAGAATTGCATCTATTTCCTCACCCTAATTAATGTTGTTGAAGCTGGTTTTCCATTGACAGTAGGAAGAAATGCTTGGACACTCAGCCATCATTTGGGTTGAAGCTAAGACACAGGAGACAGTTCTTGATGATGCCTGGGTATAGATTGGTGGATGTATTCTTTAGAGAAAAGGCCAAGCTGCTGAAATCGTGGGACCCTTCAAATACAATGACTTAAATAAGATTAAAGTTTGTCTCTTTCGTGATGATCCCAATAACAGGTGAGTTTGCCTTAATGTCAGCTGCATTAGCTGTCTTTGTTCATATAGTTACTAGGACTATGATCATGTTCTAACCCACAGGAATGGAGAAAAGGCATGGGGGCAGTGTCACCAAAGACTGAAGATAAAACCTGCATCTGTCCTGCACTACTTACAATCACATCTATTACTTGACCATATCCAGCTGCAATGGACGCTGGAATATGTACCTTCTAGCTGTGTGGCCACACATATTGCAAAACAACTGCTGTGAAAAGAAAGAAGAGGAAGCAATGACTTTGGGTTTCAGACACCAATTAGGAGAATATGTGGAGAGCAGGAGTCTGGATAGAGCACTAGCTCCAGAAATATTAACATGGTTTGCTTTTTCCTCTTCCTCAAGTATTGACTGGCATTGAACTTTGTTAATTTGTTCATACACAATTTTAATCTGCTCATTTATTTTTATGTGTGTTATTTGTTGTTGAACACTGTATTTCAAATTCATTAAAGGGTGATTATAGGGGCTGGGATTGTGGCTCAGAGGTAGAGCACTTGCCTAGTGTGCATAAGGTACTGGGTTCGATCCTCAGGACCACATAAGAATAAAACAAGGATATTGTGTCCACATATAACTAAAAATAAATACCTTTTAAAAAGGTGATTACAAATTCAAATTAAATGACATTTTATTTTGATATGATCATTAATAGTTTTATTGGTTTTACAGGGGTGTCATGAACTCTCTCTAAAAAGAAATAGGCCGGTTGCTGCTGATCCAGTCCTCTGGATGCACCAGCAAAGAAAGTGTGTTTCACTCTGATAAGCCTCTGTGGATCAGAAATTGCTATTTCAAAGCAGAAAGAAACGCCAGCCAGTGGCTGCAGGTGGGGGATAAGTGTGGAATATGTGAAACAAACTTTTATAAAAAATAGTTATGTGATAACTCTGCATGGGGACACAGTAGGGTAGGCATCAATCAAGCACAATAAAGACAATCAGACAAACCAAAGAACGTGAAGGACACAAAAAACTTGACTTGAAAAAATTAGATATATTCATTTGTATAAACAGTGTATCATATACTACCTTAAAAAAAACTGACTTTAAGATAGCAAAAATCCCATACTTTCCCACATTTGTTTATTTTTTTCTAGCTTGGATTTGTGAATAAGGAGAAGAATCGTAATGCTTTGCTATGATCCCTGCCTTCAAGGGCTTACTGTTCCATTGTGGGTATGATAAGGCCACAGGATCACCTAGCTCCTCTAATCAGACATGGCTTGCTTGAAATAGGACCTGAGAGGAAACGTTCCTTGTGAAGTCATGGGGCAAAGATTCTCAAGAAAGGGAGGGCAGAGTGAGGCCCCTGGGGAAAAGCAAGGGAGAAACTACTTTCGAAATATAATGTCATGCTGGGCGCGGTGGCGCATGCCTGTAATTCCAGCACTTGGGAGGCAGAGGCAGGAGGATCGCGAGTTCAAAGCCAGCCTCAGCAATAGTGAGGCACTTAGCAACTCAGTGAGACCCTGTCTCTAAATAAAATGAAAAAAAAAAAAAAAAAAAAAAAAAGAAAAAGAAAAAGAAATATAATGTCATTTGCCCTTCACAACAAATTTGAAAATGGGCTTCTTGGAATCTTTCTGTATTTCAAGATCTGTTGTTGCTCTAACATTTAGAACTTTCTTGCCCTCTTGACCTTGTCTAAGTACACAGTGGTTCTAAACTATTCTCTGACCTTAGCATTTGGCAAAGATATTTAAAAACTATTTCCTTGGTAGAATGTTTCATTAGTCCCAGACTCAACCTTATGATCACCTGCATTTCAATTTTCACTGGGCCTCTCCTACTCATTAGGCAGAACTTAATTTTATGACAAACTTTGTCCCAGGTTTTCCAATCCAGGTTTTTATCCTGTTTTTTATGAACTATTGTGGTACAAATTTATCCAACAGCACTGTGTAGGACAGACCTGAAAACGGTACAGGAAACGGGAAGAGAAAGATCATTAGGAATTTAAGGTCAGAAATTAGGGCAGAGGCAAGGTGTGTGTGTGTGTGTGTGTGTGTGTGTGTGTGTGTGTGTGTGTATGTGTGTGTATAATGGAGATTGATCCCAGGGCCTTGTACATGCTAGACAAAGTGCTTCACTGCTAAGACACATCCCCAGCCCAGGTGGAGGAGAGTTCTGAGCAAGGTCTTAAAGGATGAGGTTTGTGCACAGCTGATACCTTTGTGATGCTGTGGGGCAAAAACAGCTGAATGTGCATGTGACCCACAGAAAACAGAGCTGGAAGTATTTGGCAGAAAGTGTTGAGCTGACCTAGGTCTGAACCTTGGTTCTTGTGCCTTAATAACTGTGTGTGCTTTCTGCTTCCAATTTTGGATACCTCCCAGGATAACCACTTTTAAACTTCCTTGTTGACAGGCTTTCAGGGTCTTCAGAATGGTTAGAAGTTTTTAATATGTACTTGCAAGCCTGCTTTTTGAATCATAGTCAGCCCCTGTCTTTGGTTTGCATAACAATTAGTATTAACCCTATATTCCTTTGAGTTTCATTTTTGCTGAGTCCTAAGTAGGAGTTAGATGGGTTGAAGTTGGTGGTGGGGGGAGATGACCTTCTTTCACAGACAAGACAAAGACATTCCAATACTAATCTTTAAATAGTCTAAAGTCTTTTAGATGAAGTAAAACAAGCACCAAGAGGAGAAAAGTATGCAAACAAACAAAAAATGCAAAGTATGAGACATGAATTGCATTACAGCATTTGGTTTTATCATATAATGTTTTTTTTCCCCTTTTTATATTGTTAACTAACTTAATTATTAACTAAATTCTGTCCTTTAGAAAGATGCCACACTTTTTAGAGCAAAATGTCCATGGTTTAGCCAGCATATGGCGCCCTCTAGGTTAAGTTTTCCAACCATTCAACACATGGACCCTAAAATCTAGTTGCATATTTAGTTTTCAAGTTACTTTTGTTGATGAAAGTCATATCTGGAGTTAAAAATGTTTGTCAAATTCATAAGGATCATTTTTTATTTATTTACTTATTTTGTGGTACTGGGGACTAGAGCCAGGATTTTGCACATGCTAGGCAAGCACTCTATCACTGAGCTATATCCCTTGACCATAAGGGATCCTCTTAAAACTAAAATTTGACAATGTCCTTTTAGTATATGATGTCATGCTCACTATGTGTGGAGATGTGGGAATGAAAAATGTCTTTCTGGGAAAAACACTGACACCTGGAAGGCTTCTGTCAACTTCCAACAAAAGCACTGCACAAAACTGCAGATCAGATGCTATGCAAATATGTTTCTATTTAGCATACTCCATCAAGTACACTCTATCTGCTATCTTGATACACATTGGAAAATAATATTATCCATTTTTAGATATTTTCTTTCTACATGAATCCTTCTCAGAAAAAGTTTTTCTCTGATAAATTTGCAGAATGTTCATTTATTAAAATAGCCATTTGATCTCTGATATTTCCTCCTTCCAATCTTTACTGCAGTTTGTCTCACTGATACTATTTGTTATTTTCAACTTTATTTACCTTCTTGCTGCTTCTCTCATATTTGACTCTGGACTCCTAGAAGACAGGTTTCATGTTAATTTCACCCATTTTTTTTTTTTTTTTTGTTAAGATCTTATTTAAATTGATGCTCAGAGGAACAAACTGCGTTGCAACATGTTTTAAATTTTGTACTGTAAGCTCCTTGAGGTCAGAAGAGAATAATTCATTCAAAATCCCCATCACCTACTACATTCCCAAATCTGCAGAACTCAACAAATGTCATATAAATCAATGGAAATTGTATCCAAATGGTATGTTTTATCTTACATACCTATTTTTTTTAATGCTTTCAAAAAAAGAAGAGATGTGTTCAGACAAACCATAGTAACTACCTGAAATGGTCTCATTGAGTCCCTAATCCCAATGGAGATAGCTATATGATGTTGCTAATAGATCATAAAGCTACAAAGAAAGATCTGAAACAGATGTAAAATTTATATGGAGGCACAGGGATAGATTCTAAAGAGTGATTACACTTTCTTTATACTACTTCAACATTCATGTTTTTAGAGACAAGTATGATATAAACAAGCTTGTTAACATTCTCAACTGGAAATATCACATTTAACTTGAAGTATTTTAACCATTGTTATCTAAGGCAGATGGAAGAGAGTTATTTAAAGGTAACTATTTTTTTTTGTGTGTGTGTGTGTGATATTATGGGAACTATTTCAAGTGGGTTGATGCTGTCAACTGCCACATAGTTGAATCCACAGATGAACATGAGAATTATACTGCGTTATGGCTGATGACCTTCTATAAATTATAGTTCAAATAGTCAATATGGTGAAATAGCAGAAAAGGTCATGAAAGGAAAACAAGTAAAAACAAACTAAAAACTTTGATAATATAGAAGTGCGAGATAAATAAAGCCATGTAATTTTTAGTTTTGTGATTTAACCCAAACTCCTGCAAGGGGCTGGGGTTGTTGCTCAGTCATAAAGCACTTGCCTAGCACATGTAAGGCATTGGGTTCAATCTCAGCACCACATAAAAATAAATAAATATGGGTGGGGGTTGTGGTTCAGTGGTAGAGTGCTTACCTCGCACATGTGAGGCATTGGGTTTGATCCTCAGCACCACACAAAAATATAAATAAACAAAATAAAGATATTGTGTCCATCTGTAACTACAAAATATAAATATAAATAAATAAATAAAATAAAGGTATTGTGTCCATCTGCAACTAAAAGAAAAAGAAAAAAAATGCTATTTGATAGTAAAAAAAAAAAAAAATTCTATCAAAAAAACAACAAAACCCCAAAATCTCCTGGAAGGATTTTTTCACTTATTATATATATCACAAACAACTGTGGGCAACTGATTTTGGGGGTCTGTGTTAGAGACAAAATTAAGAGCCATGTAACAGAGCTCTTAGTCATCTTTGATGTTAAAAAGACAAAACACATGATTCCATTTTGTACATACACAGTGGCTAATTTAAAAAAAAAAACAAACAGAAGTCCTTTAGAAAAAATGAATTAGAGAAGCAAGTCCGTTATGTAAAAGTTAACTAAGTTTGGTATAAAAGGAAAGGGAATTTTTAGAACCACAGATGCATGATAAGAAGATGGCAAAACAAAATGTCCTAAAATTTCAAAAGGAAATGATTTTACTTAATTTTGTCTTGAAATTAGCCAAAAATGTGTTTCAGAATTTTGGGTAGTAGGGAAGTAATTTTTAGAATCTCTTCTAAAGATCACAGGTGACTGTTCAGATCATTATCCCATGAAGAAGATTTTTTAAAGTTTGATCTGAATTTTGACAAAGTGATATCTATGTTCTTGAGCAATTATGCTAGTATTAAATGGAAAATGAGAGTAGTTTTCCATAAAGTAGGTGTGGGGTCACTACTAGTGTAGAAATGATGGCATCCTAATGTATTAGAGTGCAGCACAGCTGGTGAGTAAATAAGAACACAGGCTTCATATGGAAAAGAAAGAGTTCAGGAAGAGGAGAAGTCATTTCATCCTGTTCTTTTATCAGTGCTATGACTTCATAACAAAAATTCTAATTTGGAGTTATTTTGTGACCAGCTTCTTTTTCCTAGTTCTCTTAATTTTTGTTGTTTTTTTTTTTTTTCAGTTCTTGTCAAATATGTGATCCAAAAATGTTAGTACTATTTTTATACCTCTTATTACTTACTAATGATGAGCTACTAATTCAGTTAATTCTGTACCTTATGACAACTTTGCTCGTACTCACAAGACAAGGAGGCTTGAGCCCAACTCTTTTGGAGAGTCTGATTCTGTCAGACAGTGATAGACCTATGAAATTCCTTTTTATAAGCTCCTCAGGTAATTGTGGCAAAGACTTAGTCCACTTTACAAGGCCAGGTGGGAGCAGAGTTTCTGATCCATTCACTAACACATGTGCGTCCAGCAAGCAGAGGTGGCTGGTGGCTACTTGCAGTCCTGTTCTTCGTGGCCACTCCTTGCCTAGGGCCAAGCTCCACGCTATGACTTTCTGGTTAGAACCCCTGTATTTCTCACCTTTACCAAAAAGAGCAATGGCCTGAGGGCATCTAGACTAATCTTCTTGTGTCAGCATCAGTCCTCTAAGTGTACAGATCTTCACAGTAAGTCTATCTATAAGGTGAGTTGATGTCCTCAGTAGGTACCATAGCTCTCAAACTTTAACTTGCTAATAAAATCACCTGGAGGACTTACTGTTAATAGTTTCTGGGCCCCAACTGCAGAGTTTTTAGATAATAAGTGTGACCGACCAAATTGTGTAGCCTTCAAATTCATATGTTGAAGTCCTGCCCTCTAGTACCTTAGAATATAACTGTTTTAGAGACAGAGCATTTAAAAGAGGTAACTAAGGTGAAATGAGGTTATTAGGGTGGGCCCCAATCCAACATAACTGATGTCCTAATAAGAAGAGGAGGGGACATCAGGGACATTCGTGCACAGAGGAAAGGCCATGGGAGTACACAACAGATGGTGGCCCTCTGCAAGCCATGTAGTGAGCTCTCACGACCTTGGACTCATAGTCTCTGTATCTGTGTAACAATAAATTTCTGTTTTTTTTTTTTTTTTTTTTTTTTTGGTACCGGGGATTGAACTCAGGGGCACTCAACCACTGGGCCACATCCCCAGCCCTTTTTGTATTTTTTTTTTTTAATTAGAGACAGGGTCTCACTGAGTTGCTAAGTGCCTCGCCATTGCTGAGGCTGGTTTTGAATTCACGATCTTCCTGCCTCAGCCTCCCAAGTGCTGGGATTATAGGCATGCGCCACCACACACAGCTCAAATAAATTTCTGTTTTAAGCCACTAAGTCTGTAGTATTTTGTTATGGCAGCCTTAGCTGACTAATACAGTATGCTTGTGGTGGTGGATTCAAGACTACCTTTTAACAAGGTCCCAGACAATGCTGCTGCTGCTGGCCTGGGGACTACACGTGACGAACTATGATAAGGCAGGGAAATCTTTCTAGGATCTCTTTGTTTCACATAAAACCCCTCAAGGAACAAGGCTTAGGATCTTGAGTATTCTAAGGATCCTTACACTGAACACCCAGAGTTATATAGTCATAAAGCTTCAGTTATGTCCATGTAAGTGGCCTCTCACTACTCACCTTACACATTTGATTGACAACTTACTGTATCGACCAGCACAGAGTTGTTCTGAAAGTGGATTTTCCTGAAATGATTTTTCTTTAAAGTCATATCTTACAAGAAGCTACTTTATGCTAAAATGTAGGATGACAGAATCAGGATGAAAAATGAAGAAATCTCTATAATTGACAGTATAATTCAATGTAATACAACAAACTGAACTGAGCTGCTACCAGATAATAATTGAATCAGCCCACTACCTCTTCCACTTTACACTTGTGTTTTAAAGTAGACTCCAATGTGTTAAAATAGAGCAAATTTATGAATCATGATAATCATATGATGTCTATGCTAAAAAGAACAACAACCAAGAATACTTCTGAGCTACAATCCTAAAGATTTTTATTTAGTAGACTGAAAACCCTGAATTTTTAAAAATAAAGATATTTGGAAATTTTAATGCTGACAGTCTGAATACTACTACATAATACTGACCTTGAGAAATGAGTGATATGGGAATATAACAGATTGGTGTCTGGGAAAATGGGGAGAGATTTGAGAAGTATAATATGGGTGACTGATGACCTTAACTTGTTTTGGAAAGCTATAAAGAAGTAATATAAATATAGCACTTCCCACCCTGAGTCAAACTAAATTACTTCTTAAGTATCTAAATAGTCTCCCCATTCCCCTTATTTCTGAGAAGTTCAGTTTCTAAGACCCCCAACTTTGAATTGAGAATAAAAGAGAACATATTACTTAAAAGAGAATGCAAAAACACAACAACAAACAAAGGAGGGAACAGAGAGTGGTCGGGAGAACACTAGTCTGGGAATCTGGGGAACTGGGAGTCTGGTTGGGGTTGTATTGTGTGTGTGTATGTGTGTATGTGTGTGTGTGTGTGTGTGCGCGCGCACACGCACGTGTAAAAGTGTGCTGGATATTAATCTCCCCAGAGTCTTCATATGCTAAGCATATACTCTACTTCTGAGTTATACCCCCAGCTCCAGGGCTGTATCTTGATTCTGATTCTGCTTATCTCTAGGGCTAGGGTAAACGTAAGAACCAAGGTTCCTATTTGTATCAAGATGGCACTAGATTAGATGGAGTTTAAGGATTTATAACATTCCAATATTTTATAATTTATCCAAAAGATGTTAATGAAATTATAAGGAATGAAGATGGAGGATACCTGATATTTTTAATCCTTTCTTAAATCATTAGTTAACAGATGATAAGACGTGATAATAACAGTAGATATTGGGATCGCATAGTTTGACGTACTCCTTTCCATGAGGTCTTTAAACATGTTGAAAAGCAGGATAAAGAGATAAACACAGGGATATGTATCACATAATTTTTAATAGGGGCCATGTTAGAAGATGTAGTAGTTCTTACCTGGCAATCGCAACCAGGCTGAACTGAGACAGGCTTCCCAGGCAACATTTCACTCATGGAAGAGCAGCACAAATCTCTGTTCTCCATGATTTCTATGGACAAGCTTGCTCCTTGGATCTGAATGTGGAGTTGTTCACTCTAAATTTACTATTCAGAGAAATTTTTTCAAGGGGGGAGTGGAGTGAATAGAACATGGAAAGAGGCCAGCCCAGGGGATTCTGGACCTGGAAAAAACCTCTCTGTCATGGGGAGATAAGCTTCATCTCCAACTTTTCTCAGTATCTCATGACTTTGATGAACTTGACAAAAGAGAACCACTTACCCAAGATCGTATATCTGGAAAGGCACAGAGCCAGGACTTGGAACCTGGTTGCAAGTGCTTCCAGAATCAGCTTGCATGATGACTCTGTCAAAGCCTGGACTGCAGAGATGCCAGTTTGTGCAATGTGCATGTAAATCCACATGTTCATGCAGAGGAAAATTAAGCTCTGATTCAAAGCCTGGGTTTCAACTGTGATAACCAGCCCTCCCAGCAGCCATTTTCTTTGGATATATATTCATTTAGTTTTGAGGGAAGAAATACATCCCCTTCTACCTGATCTCAGACCATCCTGCTAGGCCAGCAGTTGCTTCAGACTTACCTGGTACATTCCTGCTCTCGAAGAGTTGTATTGTTCTTTGGTTTCTCACAAATACTAGACTGTTAAATTACTTTATTAAAACTCAAAGTCTCTGGGCTTAATGAGCACAGAGGCATGTGGTCTCTTAGCACCAGGCTGCTTCTTTCTAGTTAAGATAAATCCTATATTCTTTAGAACACAATTTAGAGTCTGGGAGGACTGTTTACCTTTAAATCTCACTAGAACTTTTGAATTTGAAAATTAGATGGAAAAAGAAGCTCATGAAAGTAAAATTTATATTCAATTCATATTCACACACATGTACAAAATGCTGGTAACAACAGATGCCCCTGCTTGCAGTAACAGATTTATCCTAAATCTGGATACAATGAACTTCTTTTATTTCCTTAAATAAGCAGATCTTTGGCCAGATTTGCTGGAATATTTTTCTCTTATGAATTAACAAAATAAATTCAGTTTATATTTTAATTATGCAAAATGATGGAAATTGAATTCTTTATCATTTTTTCCTCAGATATTATTTCTATATAATATTTTCCAGTTTTTGGCACAAGACTGGCATATAGACACATTCATTTGGTTATTCTTCAATTAATCCTGGCATGGTTTTTCAAAAAAGGTAATGTTCTAACATTTAAATCACCAAACATTTAGAGAGTTTCAGGTTTCAAACATTCAGAGATTACTAGAGATCATATTACTGTCAGGCTAATTAGTTTACTGATTATAGAATATGTATGAGAGGGTTCTCACTGTTTTCTTTGATTACATACCCATCAACATGTGATGACATTTTTTTTTTTTAATGTATGAAAGGCCATAAGAGTTGGGAAAAACAAAGAAAAATTGTATTATGTTGAAAACACTGGCTCACTGGTTTATTCACACATCTTACATGGTCTCATTAAGTAAACTTTAGGTATAATTTTCCAAAGAAATGTTGGGAATAATTTGACATTATCCTTTCTATCCTATTGGCAATGCTAGTTTACTTCCAACTAAATCATATAGTTTAAAAGGGCAGCATTTCATATAAGGGTCTTAGCAAGTATTAGATTATTGAATTACCAGTTATACTCTTCACTAGCTTTTCCCAGGAACTGCTAATCTTTCCCTTTTACTAGGAAAGTCAATTAGTTTTTTTTTTCCTTTTCCAAAAGTTTGCTTAAAAGTTTAATTTTGAAAAGTTTTTATATCTTTTCAGTGATGTGCCATTTTTAACATCTTTTCAGTTCTTACATTTAACAATTACACTTTTAAAAATGTATTAGTTCTTTTTAGTTCTATATAGCATTAGAATTTATTTTCACAAAATTATAAAACATGGAATATAATTTGCTCTAATTTAGGACCAGTACCTCCCCTTTCCCTCCTCCCTGTCCCTGTTCCCTTTCCTCTACTCTATTGATCTTTCTGCTCTTTATAGTTTTTTTTTATTTTTTTAATTATTGCCTTGAGGACATATATATAATGGTGATGTTCACTGTGGTATTCATGTAAGTGTATCTGAAAGTTAGGTCAGATTCATTCCACTGTTCTTCCCTTGTATTGTCCCACCTCCTTCCTGCTCCCCCCCCCTTTCTCTACTCCACTGATATTTCTTCTAGTTTGATGGAATTTCCCCTGCTTTTGTGACCCAGTTAACAAATACTTTAAGTGCATAAAGTCAGTTGTGTGTTTAAATGTGTTGTCTTGATTTTTAACATCCCTTTTCTGGATATTGGAAGTTAATTGTTAAAGAAATTGATTTGTCTCTAAAAGCATGTACAACAAATTAAATTGAATAAAAAATTAAAAAAAAGAAATTGATTTGTTTTGATAAACTGAACACACCAAATGGAATCACTTGTTCATTCATTTTCAGCGTTATTTAGCACCTACTATGTGGAAGGTATTGTAAATACCACAGGAATGGTACTAATAGGGTCATTAATCACTCATCTCTAAGATGTTAAGGGAGTGGATCTGGGACCATACACATATGGCAGGCCTTCATAAATTACTTCCTAAATCAGATGACTATCTAATATGCCTTAATTTAAATGATAGCTTAGTGCTCCTGAAAAATTTTTTATTAAAAATTTCTATTGTCATTTGTATTGCTTTTCCCACACAGCTTAAAGAGTAACTGTTGTCTATGCTTATGGACTTCAGTAAATTTTTGTTCACAAGTAGAGATGGTGAAGATAATGTGTATACACTGTATAAAATGGATAGTTCCTAAAGTAATTAACAATCTAATGGCAACATTATATGTCACAACAGATCATTTCTAGAAACAACTTAAAATTCTCACTAATAAATTACATTTTTTTATCTTATCATTTTCAAATAAATATCAGTGGAGTAATGGAACCGAGGCATAGAGATTTCTTATATGTGATGCTCAGAAAGCACAAAGAGGAAACAACAATACTAATGCTTGGGTCAGCTTGCTAAGTTCACAGTTTGAAGTCAGTGAATCTTTCTCCACATTTGTAAGGGAGTAAAGGTGTGATAATGGAGCATGGATTATTTCTTGGGTGCTTCTCACACATTCGTCTCTGAGTTAATTGGAATCATGTGTACCATTGAGGTTGGGGTTGGTGCACAGAAAGGGATGTAGCTAGAGAACTTTGCTCTAGTTCTGTATTACAGCCCCCATGAGACCAGGTTAAGCCTCTTTTCCCTAAGATTGGCAGGCAAATTTTAAGTAGTACTATGCTCAATTTCTATAGCACCTGTTTTGCAAATAGAGAAAACAAATCAAAATTAATGCTGCAATAATAAAATCAATAAAATCGAAATTCTTTACCATGATCCACAAAACCCTACAATGAACAGTTTCCAGCCAACTGTCTAGCCAAGTCTCCTGTAACTCTTTTTCATCTAGTCTTCATGTCATTTCTCAGATTTCACAAGGTCTTTCTGGCCTTAGGGCCTTTGTACTTACTTTTTTTTTTTTTTTTTTTTTTAATTTGAAATGCTCTCTTCATATCTCCCTATGATTCCCTTCTGTTGAGGTTCCTGTTCAAGCATCACTTCCTAGTATAACCATCCCTGATTACTATTAAGATAATAACTCTTTGGCTCTCTGGTCACTCTGTTCTTGTGCAAAACTAGGCTTATTTGACATCAGATCTAGTCCTTGCCTATCTCTCAATGGCTGTTTGACTGTGGACCTGACTCCTGCAGCCTCTATGTCCCAGACAGGCAAGTCATCTAACTTTTTGCTGCACTTGGCCAATGGGTGGCACCAATACAGCCATTGAAGAACTCTACTTCCCCTTCTTTGTCTGGAGTGGCATCTCCAATAATGCCTGTGTTTTCTCTGTGGTTGTAGCTCCCTCCATCAGGTGCACTGCGGTTCTAACTTCCTCCGCGTGACTCCAGCACCTAGTCTGGTAACATGGCCTCTTTCCTTTTTCCTTTCAACCTAGCAGTGATAATGACATTCTGCTCTTGCTAATCTCTGGGTAGTATCACTGTCCTATTTAACTCTTCAACTCTTCTACTAATTAATTATCTTTGCTTTATATATTTAGAGGATTCCCTTGATGGTATGCTGTCTAATATACTCTTATTGCTGCTTACTTTCTTTAGAATACTTACCGCTATATGCAGTTATTTTTGTTATTATCTATATTGTTTGTACTGGGCTGTAGTATCATCATTTTACCTTAGTAGAAAAAATTCAAGAGGACATACTCTTTATCTTATTTATCATGGTATCACCAGTATCTAGCATGTGGTAGTTTCTCAGTAAACATTTTTAGAGTAAATATGTATGGATGCATTTCTGAAGGTTTTCTATTCGGTACCAGTAATGATGTTCTTATGTCAATTAGTTCTTTAAACACTGAACATAGTGCAAAAGTCGTTACTTTTGTTTTTCTAATCCAAATGGAAATTGGGGCATTTTAATTTGTTTTAGAAGAGGGTGAGAAAAACCACATAAGAAGTTTGATATTGAGATTCAGAGTTCTAAGCTGGATCAAGACTTTTACAAATCCAAATGGATTATTCCTATAAGGCTCTGGTGCCCTCATTACCAACAAAATGGTCTTTTATATAATGCTGTGTATATACTCTCATATTATAATCCTAATAAGGCATGGATGTTTGATTAATTTACCAATGCTTTTATTTCCTTCAGTTTGGCTGGTGTCAACAAACATGATGAACTTCTTTGTTGGCAAAATGGACATATCACTTTGTGTATAAATAAAGTCCTAGTGGATATCAGACCAAAGTTTTTTTTTGTTGATGGCATTATTTTTAATGATGTTACTATTGAAGAAGTTTTTAGTTTTTCTAAAGACAACACTACTTTTAGATGCGTGTATGATTTTTGGGTTACTTAAGACCCAAAAATATTAAAATTAAAGGTAATCTTTGTAAGTAGCAGTAGAAAAGCAAATCTTGGTCAACTATATTAATCTATGAATCAATCTATACATCCTTCTCTCTATTCATTAATATGTACTTATTCGTAACGATTTCTGCCCATTATCCAATTCAAAAATGGTTTTATGTACTTCTAATAACATAATTCTCCACAAAATAAAGTGAACGAATAATTGTGACAATTAGAACAACAGTAAATAGTGAATGGTAAATGAAATTGGATATAAATTTAGTATGTAAAAAGCATGGTATAAGATTCTTTACAGTTGTAGGCCAATAGCTGGTTCTCAGTTTTCTAGCTACCAAAACAGAAAGAGTCTGATGAACTACAAGTTCATAATGTCTAAATCACTAACATGAAAATTACTCAGAAGAATCTAAGTCTTTTTAGGTCTCAAGATCTGAAAGGACTTTCCATGAATTCTCAGAGTGGGATACCACGTTTCTCTATGAAGAAGAGTCCCTAATATTGCTTGGTCAGGAAAACACACACGAAATGTGAGATAGGATTCCAGACACAGTGGGACAAAAGAAGTGGGAAGTAGAGACTGTCATTGTGCCAACACATATGGGCTAAGTGCATGCCTCAGAGGGGAAGACTGGCAGAGACCATCTAGGGAAGACTGGATAGGTGAGCCACCTGGGCTCAGAATGGATAAGCAGCTTTCCCAAAGGTTTGAAGTGTGTACAAAATGCCAGAGTTTAGACTCTAATCAAAATTTCTGATTTCATAGTCAGTGTTCTTCCAACAAACATAACTCCACTGGAAGACTTCTAGAATTCATAAATGAATTCAGCAAAGTAGCAGGATATAAAATTAACATTTGTATATCAATTGTGTTTCTTTTTTTAATATTTTTATTTATTTGCTTTAGTTGTACACAATGCATTTTATTCAATGTGTTTTATTTGTACATGGTGCTGAGGATCGAACCTGGGTCACCCACGTGCTAGTCGAGCGCTCTACCACTGAGTCACAATCCCAGCCCTCAATTGTGTTTCTATACATCAGTGATGAATCACATGAAAGAGAAATTAGGAAAACCATCCCATGCACAATAGCCTCAAAAAACAAAAAAAGCAACAACAACTACCTGGGAATCAATCTAACAAAAGAGGTGAAAAACTCTACAATGAAAACTACAAAACACTAAAGGAAGAAATTGAGGAAAATTGGAGAAGATGAAAAGACCTCCCATATTTTTCAATAGGCAGAATTAGTATTGTAAAAATGGCCATACTACTAAAAGTGCTATACAGATTCAATGCACTTTTCATGAAAATTCAAATTGCTTTCTTCATAGAAATAGAAAAAGGAGTCATGAAATTAATTTGGAAAAATAAGAAACCCAGAATAGTCAAAGCAATCCCTGAGAGAAAAGTGAAGCAGGAGGTGTCACAATACCAGACCCAAAATTATACTATAGAGCTATCGTAACAAAACCAGTATGGTATTGGCCCCCAAACAGGCAAGAAGACCAATGGAACAGGTTAGAAGACACAGTGACAAACCCCAAAAAATATAGTTACCTCATTCTAGACAAAGGTATGAAAAATATATTTTGGAGAAAAGATAGCCTCTTTAACAAATGATGCTGGAAAAACTGAAAATCCATATGTAGTAGAATGAAATTGAACCCCTATCTCTTGCCCTGCACAAAATTTAATTCAAAGTGGATCAAGGACCTAGGTATTAGACCAGAAATCCTGCACATACTAGAAGAAAATGTAGGCTCAACACTGCAACATTTGGCTCAGGAACTGATTTCCTTAACAAGACTCCTAAAACACCAGAAGTAAAATAAAAAATCAATAAATGTGATGGATTCAAAGTAAAAAGTTCTTTCACAGCAAAGGAAACAATCAAGAGTGTGAAGAGAAAGCCTACAGAATGGGAGAAAATTTTTACCACCTGTGCCTCAGATACAACATTAATTTCCAGGGTATATAAAGAACTCAAAAAAACTTAACATGAAAAAAATAAAGAACCCAATCAATACACGGGCAAAGGAACTGAACAGACACTTCACAGTAGATGATATACAATCAATCAACAAATATATGAAAAAATGTTCAACATCTCTAGCAACTAGAGCAATGCAAATTAAAACTACTCTAAGATTTCATGTCACTCCAATCAGAATGGCAATTATCGAGAATACAAGTAACAATAAATGTTGGTGCAGATGTGGGGGAAAAGGTACACTCATACATTGTAGGTGGGAGGACTACAAATTGGTACAACTAATTCTGGAAAGCAGTATGGAGATTCCTCAAAAAACTTCAAACGGAACCACCATTTGACCTTATTATCCCACTCCTCAGTATATATCCACAGGATTTAAAATCAGGACACTAAAGTGATGCAGCCACAGTAATGTTTATAGTAGCATAATACACAATGGCTTAGCTATGAACCAACCTAGGAACCCTTCAACAGATGAATGGATTAAGAAAATGTGGTATCAGAAGATTTAAATAAAATGGCAAGAATGGTAATTTTTGGTTATAGGACTGTGAGGACTATGAAGTTAATTTTTGGATTATAGGACTATCACCTTTTTTCTACTATTTTTCTTTTTTTTCTAATGTCCTGAGTACTTTTATTGTTCCATTAGAAAGAAAATAAATCATTAAAAATTATTTTAAGAACCCATCAAACAAAGAAGAATTGGGAAGAATAGTACTTAAGAGTTCCAGCAACTAAAAACAGACATTAACAGTTTGGCAAACACTTTTCCTTCAACATTTCAAGTTTTTTCCATAGAATTTTCTATTTTGCATGGACATAGTCATTAGTTATTCAGTTTTTAAAATGGCAAAAACAGTCATGCCCTTTAAAAAATAAACTGTACAGAAACATAGAGCAAAAAGTGAATATGTATGTATACATATATATTTCTATTATGAGAAAATGAGCATATATATTATAAAGCCATATGATATATCTCTCCATATTTAAGCATGAGTGATCATATCTGTTCCAGAATATTATACCACAAAGCTAATAATGGTAAAGCACCTACCTCCTTCTCCAACATCAAGCCTTCTGCTCTGAGGTTCTTTTCAAATGTTTTTCCTTTGCCAGATTGTATATTTGTCTTTCTGTAAACCAGGATGTAGTCAATTCACTTTTTGCCATCTTTGAATAGACGTCTACTAGAGGCTATGTAATTAATGTCATTCTGTAAATAAAGCAATGATTGTTAAAAAAAAAAAAAGAAAGAAAATGTGAGATACACACACACACACATGCACACACGCACATATACATATGGTGGAATATTACTAAGCCATAAAAAGAATGATTTTATGACATTTGCCAGCAAATGGATGGATCTGCAGATTATCATGCTAAGTGAAATAAGTCATTCCCCCAAAACGAAAAGTTGAATATGTGAAAGCTAACCCACAATAAGGGGTTGGGGGCTGAGGGGATGAATGTTCAGTGGATTAGACAAAGGAGAATGGAAGAAAGGGGGAACAGGAAAAGGAAAGACAGTGGAATGAATCTAATAATTTTCCCACATACATATATGTAAACATCACAATGAATCCCACCATCATGTGCATCCACAAGAATGGGAAACTAACTAGAATAAGATATATTTCATGCTTGTATATTTATATCAAAATGGATTCTACCATGATGTATAACTAAAAAGAATCAATAAAAAATAAAGTCTAACTTATCTAGTTTAATGAATCAGTGAATATGGCAGGATATGGACAGAACCCAGCCTTTGAGTCAGCAAGCTGGCAGGAAATAAAGAGCTCAGATGCCAATGAGTTCAGTGGTTAGTGTCGTAGTATAAGAAAGGAAGTGGATGTTGAATTAAACCAAATAGGTATTCTATGCTGTCTACTACTGTGTGACCTAGACAAGGTATTCATCATTTCAGAAATTCTATTTGTTTTTCTGTAAAATAGGAATGATGATGCACATCTTGAAGAATTATTTCAAGGATGCAGAAATGTGTGGCAGATAGTAGGTGCTCAATAAAATTAGCCTTTAATGTAATTATGATTATTAGCAAGTCAAAGAAGTAATTAAGAAGGCAGGTCATTCCATGCATATAGAACTTAAACATCAGGATAAATAAGAAATGGATTAGAAAATAATAATTCACAAATCATAAAGGGCAAGTTTCTGATTCTTCAGATCAGAAAGCCAAAGGCAAAGAAAACAGTAGAGACAAATGAGCAGGGTAACATGTTCTATTTCCCCCAAATGGGAAAGGCTTGATTTGATGTGCCATTATGTTGAACCCAGGGCTTTCAATTTACTTCCTTCTGGCCAAGAAACATATCCCAGTATTAGGCCTACTGGGTAGAATGATACTCATTAAAGTGGAAATCAGAGCTGATATTGCCTCTAATGAGACAGAATGCTATTGCAAACTTTACTAATAGAAACAACTATGCATTCTACCAATGCTGGATGCTAAGAACATTTATAATTAACCATGGAGGCTGGTGGCAGAGCTGTTCAACTGTTGGTATGCTGTATGCAGCCTCAAGAGTCCAGCTGTTTATAAAATGCCAGATGAAGAAAGCAATGACTGAGAAGGAACAGTACAAATGAAGCACTATGTTCTTTCATCATTTTAGATCTAAACAGATTGATTTTGTAGTACTTACCATGTACAATGTCAAGAAATTTGATTGCACTTTAAATAGAAAATGTCTTCATGTATATTATTTCTCAAATCAACTTGTTAAATTCTTTTTAGCCTTGCTATTTCTATTTTTGAGATGAGGAAACAGAACTTCACATAGAATCAAAAAATGTTATGACTAAGCATTATAAAATCAGTTCCCAAAATTCTTAGTTTGTCAACCAGAACCTCTACAAGTAGTCCCTCACCTCTCTTCAGATTTATTTTTACTTCTTTCCTCAGAAACTGTATATTTGAATCTAACCTACTACTGCCAAAATCTGTCTTGCGTTTTCCCCCTTTCTGTTTTTGCTCCTGTTTTTTTTTTTTCTTTGCCAGCAGGGGTGCATTCTCATTTCAAATACTGAATCCTAGTTATATAAATTTCCCTTCTTTTATAGGCTCTTCCCATATTTTCTTAGATCAATAAATTAAAAGTTATTTATATTCACTTTGGTAACTGAATTAAGTTTTTGCATTAATGACTCTTACCATTTTCTTTTCACAGTGCCGAATATGTTAAGTTCTGAGTAATTTTGAGAAAAAGGAAAACAAAATTCCTACCTTCTTTGACTTAATGATAAAGTGAGAGAGACCTAGGAGACAAATTAATATGAAGTAAATATATAATTGCACATTATGATAGTCATTATGAAGAAAAATAAAAGCACATTAATGAAAGGCAAACAGGGGAGACCTATTTAGAGTCAGGAAGAGAAACCTTTCTGAAGAAGTAATTTGTAAGCTGAGAGAAGTTTGACTTTTTTTGCACTTATTTGCCTACTTGCATTCCCCTATATTTAGAAGGCATTTCCCTGCTGAATCTAAGTTCCCACATGCTTCAGGATCTGATATAGACCTCGTCTGTTGGACTGGTTCAGGATGTGTTCAGCTGATCTGGATGGGGAGGTAGGGGTAACCATCCTCTTCACTCTTCTTTGCTTAACTTAAATTTGACTTTTAATATAAGCATCTAGCACTTCTCTTCTGGAATTGATGAAAAATCCTAACAAATAACATGGAGGAATGAGTCTAAATCTAGACTCTAACAGCAGGAGACCAGCTATCTGTCATACAGGACAAGCAGCTGGGTGAGCCCCACTGGAGGGAAGTCTGTTCCTCTCTGCCCAAAGAAAACTGAATTCTTTCATTCCCTCTCCAAGCAGGTAGGCCCTGAGGCATTGTTGGAAGAATGATAATTATTGTCTTTAAGTAATTCTACTTAAGAATGAGGTACTGAGACAAAACTGAAGTAAAAAAACTTATAGAAAAGTAGAATGCTACTAAAATGGAGAAAAATTTTAAAGTGGCATCATTTCTGCTATGGACAGACAGGGAAATACATTCTTTTTAGCATACTAATAAAGTTCTTAATGGTTTGTTTGGACTGAATAGAAAATTAACATTATTTCCTTTTATTCCTCCAGTACAAAAAAATCTTAAGCGGGTACTCTGGAGTTGCAAAACATTGTGATCTTTCTGAAGATATTTTTCTAATTAATGACATTGCTTCCTTAGGTGTGAGCTCTACAATTTAAATAGCAGCCTATGTTCAGAAGTACCTCATACCATGTCACTTTATTAGAGGAGCCATCTGCCATTTTTTGACAGCTAGTATCTTGTGGCTGAATTAGTGACACCTTTAAAAAGAACTCATTATCAGCTTAGTGAACAAAATATGCACTATGAAGTAGTACAGAATTATAATTTTCAATGTCAGTGATTTTTGTCTGCATGGGTATGATGGATTGGGATCGGCTAAAGCCATATTAAACATTTGATATTCCAGGAGATTAACAAATTTATGCCAAGGTTGCCTCCATTCTTCTCGGCATGAACTAGCTGTTCATTTCTCATGACTAGTGCTACTCTGAGAAAAATTAAGAAAAAACATTGAGCCATGTCTCATGAGTGAGAAGTCATCTTTTGAAGAACAAGGTATCATGAATAAATGTGCAGACATCTTTTACAAACATCACCAACAGAATTCATGTGAGCATTAAGGGTGAATGAAATACGGACTGTGCTATGTGATCTTAATTTTCAAAAGTTCTTTATGTTTCTGTGACATTGCAGTCAAATTCACATCCTGTGAGTAGTCAGCAAATGGTAAAAAAAAAAAAAACCAGAATGGAAAGAGGTTAGAAGAACAGCATCCTGCTAGCTGACCTAAGGACATTTTTAGACAAACAATCCTAATCACCAACAGCCGGTGGCAGATCATTTACACATCACTAGTGCTGGTTATTATATGGATGCCTCAAATTATTTCAGCTATGGAAAGGTGAAATTGTGACCGTGTCAGGTTGAACCTCATTTGAGAGAATCCCACATTCCACAGAGACTAATGACTGGAAATTCAGACTTGATGAGAGAAGGGACAAGAAGTGAGAAAACGATGGAGCCACACTGGCACTGGCAGAGCTGTAATTTTTCAGAAGAGCCTTTAAAAACTAGTCACTTATATTTAACTCCACTCAGGCATATCTAAGTTATGGGATTTCATACCATTGATGTGGAGGTGTATTATTTTTAAACTTCTAATATCTCCATCAGAAGTGTTTTCAATTAGTGAGTTGAAAAGATTTTGGAAATACACTGAGAAATATTACATGAAGATTCTATATTTTATGCAATATGCAAAAAAAAAAAAAAATCGGGGTGAATCTTTTCTTTGAAATTCTCTACCAAGATGTTTTTTTTCCTAACTTTGATGTGTGGTAGTGTTGGTGGCCTGGCATTGGGAAGAAGTGTTGGTTTATCTGTCAGGCTGGGGAGACATAGTGGTTTAGGTTCAAATTTCAACCTTTCCACTTGTTTGGTATCCATGAAACTTTAGTATGGATAATTACAAATATTATCAGTGAGTAACCTAGTGTTATGGTATGAATATGAGGTGTCCCCTAAAAGCTCACATGTGAGACAATGCAAGAAAGTTTAGAGGAGAAATGATTGGGTTGTGAGAGTCTTAACCCAATCAGTGAATTAATCCCTAATGGGATTAATTGAAGTGGTAAGGTGTGGTTGGAGGAGGCGGGAATTGAGGCATGGCTATGGGGTATATATTTGGATCTGGCCAGTGGAGTCTCTCTGCTTCCTGATCATCACGTGAGCTGCTTCCCTCTCCCACACTCTTTCATGATTTTCTGCCTCACTTTGAGCCCCGAGGAATGGAGCTGGCCTTCTATGGACTGAGACTTCTAAAACCATGAGACTTCAAATAAACTATTCCTCCTCTGCAATTGTTCTGGTCAGATCCTTTAGTCACAGCAGCGAAAAAGCTGACTAAACCACCTAGGGAGCACTCCCAATCACTACGAATATACATTTTCCAAATCTGGTTGGTTACTAAACCTTATCCATCTGATCTCATACAGTTTACCCAAAACTCACCTCCTTACCAACTTTATTGTCAAGGCTTCAGCTACTGTCATAAGTCTGGATCACTTTTTACTTGAATTTCTGGGATAAACCTCCCTTGGAATCCTTATCTCCTGCTTTACTTTCCTCTTTCTACACATTGATGAAAAGTATATAACTGCATTTCAAAAATGCAGATCTAATCATGTCATAACATAGAATACTTCAATGGCTTTCTTTAACTTCCAGCATAAAATTTAAAGTCATTCAATTGTATATAAGACTTTTACTTTATGTGTACCCTGTGGATCAACAAGGTTGAAATAGTTGTTATTTCCACACTTCATGGTGCCTGTGCCTAGAATTTTCTACTTGTTGGTTTTGCTCTAACCTTCCTTCTCCTCTCTGACACACAAACAAATTGCACTAACTTTTACTGGTTCTGATCACTCAATTGAAATAGAGGTTCCTCTGGGAACCCTTTTAAGCAAAAATAATAAACTTGGTTTACCTTACTTTTGCCTCAATAACACAAACCCCATTTCTTTCCAAACACCTGATTTTTTTTTTTTTTTTTTTTAACATATATTCTTTTAGTTGTCCATGGACCTTTGTTATTTATGCAGTGCTGAGAATTGAACCCAGTGCCTCACACATGCTAGGCAAGTGTTGTACCACTAAGCTAAAACCTCAGCCCTAGATTCTGTTTTGGTATTAGTTTGGGAATAATTTCAACATTGATGTGTAAGTTTCTTGAGACAGTGATTATGTCTTATTTACTTGTAGAGCTTTAGCAAACTGTCAAGCAACATAATAAACATGCCATAAAAGTTTGTTGAAAAGATAAGTTTCTAAAGCTTAAGTGCAACTAGTTCTAAGTACATTTATATTTTGAAAGAAATAAAAAACTTATATTAAGAAAATGAATCTCAAGCTGGGTGCAGTGGTGCACACCTGTAATCCCAGCAGTTTGGGAGGCTGAGGCAGGAGGGTTGCAAATTCAAAACCAGCCTCAGCAACTTACAGAGGCTTTCAGAAACTTAGTGAGAACCTGTCTCAAAATAAAATATTTTAAAAAGGGGAGGGGCTTGCTGGGGATGAGGTTCAATGGTTAAGCTACTCTAGGTTCAAAATAATATAAAATAAAATAGAACCTCAAATTGTAGAATTTCTGGTTAATGGGATGTGCTGTATCAGAGTGTGTATTGAGGGGATGTAATAGGATTGTTGGAAAGTAGGAAGGCAATAGGGATGACTCAAAGATTTTGAATAATGTTGTGCAGTTGGATTTTGTCACTTAAAGACTAATTTAATTAGTATGACTACTAGTCATATCCACTTAAACACATAAGGACTTATTTTTCTCTTGTAATGAGATGTGTAGAGGTAGGTTGCTGGTTAAGAGGTTTAAAAAATATCAGGAAAAAGGTCTCTGTGATTCTCTTGACCTCTTTTTTTTAGGCTCCAAAATGACTGCCAGAATTCTACATTAGGACCACGGTAAGTGGGAATCAGGAGAAAAATGGAAACGTAGAAAAAATGACAGTGTCAATGGAAACCGTCAGTAGATATCTACTGTCACCTTAGGGAACTATATAAAACAATGGCTAAATCTCAGGTGACTATGACATTTGATTAAGTAGCTTTACTTTATTATGCTTTCCTTTATTAAGTATGATGAACTTAATAAGTCTTCTGGAAGATCAGTATATGTAAGCAAATAAACTCTTTTCCAAATGAAAATTTAGGGTTTAACTCAATGGTTTATTTAATTCTGATGATTTACATTTCTTTTACTCCATCTCATTAACAGAAACTTCAACTTGTCAGTATTATTTACCCAAATTTATTGATTAAGTACTTTGTGTTAAGCATTATGCTTATCTCTAAGAACAAAATATGAGAGAAGATGTCAGGATAACCTTCTTGTCCTCCAGTAGCTCATTAAATAGTGGGTGAAACAGGAAAATCAACAAGTAATTCTTATAGTAGGAGATAAATTCTATGAGCAAAGTAAACCTTAGGGGCTTTGGACAGGTAGCATCTACACCTACTGTAGTCTGTTGGGGGCAGGGAATGAAAAATCAAGAAGTCTTCCAGAAGGAAATGACAACTCATCTATTTTTTCAAAAGAAGTGGAGGAATTGGGGCAATAAGTTGATTAAAAAGCAGATGTTCAAATATAGGAAGGTATGAGTTTATGATAAGTACAAAATACATGTCAGTAAACTCTGGATTTATTTTCAAGAACTATATTTGTGCACATGTATGAATTACTAAATTCTGAATTACCATCCTTACCATATAATTTCCTTTAAACAGTTAACTCGTAGGGCAGAGAACCACAAGGTGTGTGTGCTGGGTGCTCACTTTGACTCACCAGTGGGGTGGCTGTTGTCTGAACGTGGTAGAGAACATAGAGAAGTGAGATTAGTGTGTGTGTGTGTGTGTGTGTGTGTGTGTCTGTGTCTGTGTGTGTGTGATGTGTGATTGAGATATTTGAGCAACATCTGAAGGAAATGGAGAGTAGACAGAATGATAAACCATCCTGAAGCCTTACAAGGTCTAAGATAAAAATATACATGTGAATTTCTTTCATTCCACACATACTACCTATTACATAATATGTGTTCGATGCCAGGAAAACAATGAGGAAGAAGTAAAAAGTTGCCTACCCTCAGCATGTTTGCATCCTAGTGATGAAGACAGAGAGGTAAAGGTTTTTAAGTGCTCATAGTGGCATTTTAAACTCAGAGATGAGAACTGCAGAGAAAGTATGTGAAGTGAGAAGAGGTGATTCATAATGAAATCTGGAGCAAGGGGTGATAGACGAAGAGGGGCTCACAACAGCCTTTAAAACAGAAGGAAAATCAGAAAAGAAAGGCATCACAGCAAGAAAGAAGGGTGGGAATTTGATAATGTGAATCAAGCGTTGTGAAGGCTGAAGTAAGGTTCTGGAGGCTTAAGACTGAAAGATTTCCAGTGGCCTTAGGAATGAGGAGGTTATTGTTAATCTTGACAGGAACAGATTCAAGGAATTGAAGAAAGGCAGAAACATTTCCATATGAGGAGTAATGGGGAGGTAATGAAGTGATAATAAATGTGTCTGGTCCTTTCATAAAGCTTGGCTATGGTAGAATGAAGAGAAAAAAAGAATGTGGATTTAAGAGAGTACTTTTAATAAATACCAAATTAAGAAAGAGACAATAGGGTTGTTTAAATATAGGAAAGTGAATGGATAACTTATGGGTTAATGTCCTCAAGTAATTCAGAGAAAGTGGAATCTAGAGAATGGACAGGATGAATGAGCCTGCAGGTTGATATTTCTTCTTTTGAAACCTGAGAGAAGATGCAGTTCCTAACGTCGCATACATGTGCATCTGAGAGAGAGCATGGAGTTGAGGGTTTACCTACTTGATGGCTTCCGTTTCTCTGTGAAGGGGACCTAAGAGACTTTGAGGACCTGGGATTGAGGTCTTCATGAGAATGATGAATGTTAAAAATGGAGAGTTGTAGAGGGAGTTGCTTAGAAACCCACAAATCAATCACCAGATGATCTTGAGATACTATCCAAAGGTAGAGACCAATATGCTGTGTTGGTCCCCATCTCTTACCATGCAGTTTTACTCCATAGTACTTAAAATTTAGACTCATGGGTAGAGGAAATCCATGGCTGATGGGGTCGAGGGCAGGTTGGTTGTGAGAATAAGAGGGAAAAGGATTTAAGGATATTGGCAAAAAATGTTTTAAGTCAGACTCTACCAAATTTTTGCCTTTTCAAAAATTTGCAATGATTTCTGTAGCTAGAGCACACTTATGGGCTGAGATGCAGTGCCTCTTAGCTCTCTGAGGGCTGAGCATGGCCAGAGAAGACAGAGCTCTCATGCTCAGTTTCTCCAGTGGAGTAAGTAACCTTGAGCATTTAAAATGTTAAAATGAAAATATTATTCTTTTTAATTTTGTTCTGCAAATTGTTGGGAAACATTGGTTTAAGTGATTTATGAGATCTAGATAGGTTAGGGATAGCAGTGATGCCTCAAGGAAGCACAGGAAATAGAAGTTTCTGTAAGACAGAAATGCAGGAGTGAGTGGAGTGACAGAGCCATCAGGAGATGGGGCTGTGGCCAGAAAGGAGGGCATTAGAAATAACAATTTCTGAGATTTTGCCATTCCAGGAAATAACAAAGATATGGGTGTGGTCTCAAAGTTGATCAGTTGGAGGGGAGCAGAGGAGTGGGGCAGGGAGGAAAGGAACTGAGAGCAGGATTTGGGTTAGATTGTCCCTAGAGATGTTTAAGATCAGATAATGACAGTCATGATTGCCAGCACTTTTCTTCCTTTTCCCCTGTTCTTCCCTCTTCTGCCACTGTTCTGGAGACAATTTAATTAGGAACTTTATTTTAAGGAGACACTTGGCCTGAAACTAGATGATTATCTAATACTAAGGCAGTTCTAGGGACCAGAACTAATCTTTTTTTTTTTTTTTTTTTCTTTTTCCTTAAACAAATGGTTCCATGGTTTGAAACATGTGTAAAGGCCATGCATCAAGAAGACTGAATGAAGTAGCTGGGCATGCTGGTGCACACCTGTAATCCCAGCAGCTGAGGCAGAGAGAGGAGAGTCCTAAATTACAGGCCAGCCTGGGCAACTCAGTGAGATCCTGTTTCAAAATAAAAAAAATAAATAGTGCTAAGAATGTGGCTCAGTAGCAGAGAATCCCTGGGTTCAATCCCCAGTACCACAAAAAAAAAAATAAAATAAAAATAAAATAAAATAAAATAGAATGAACTAAGTATCCCCTGAGGATAATTTAGAACATAAATTCTAGTTCTTTCAGTCAACTTTTAAGTAGCCATAAGTGCCATTATCAAAACAAGTTTGGTTTTTTTTTTTTTTTTTTGGGTACCGGGGATTGAACTCAGGGACACTTGACCACTGGGCCACATCCCCAGCCCTTTTTTTTTTTTTTTTTTTTTTTTTTTTTTTTATTAGAGACAGGGTCTCACTGAGTTGCTAAGTGCCTTGCCATTGCTGAGGCTGGCTTTGAACTCATGATCCTCCTGCCTCAGCCTCCCAAGTGCTGGGATTACAGGCATGCACCACCACGCCTGGCTCAAAACAAGTTTTTAAATTTAAATCTTTTATTCCCATCTCACAAATTGCAAAGGCATAAATCTTAAAATCTGACTTTCCAGACCATCTTTGTTATAAATTTAAATGCTGCAGGTTTCCTGTATGATTTTCCTGTGCAAAATAATTTGTATCAGCTAACTAATGATCCTCATAAACCTTCCTGAAAGTATACCTTTTCACAGATAGTTTTGAAGAACAATTCCAAGTGTATATTTGATCAACACTTTTTAATACAGATGAGAGAGTCCGCAGTTCTGTGATTGGCTGGAGTGATAGTGTCTGCTTACCTGGCCTCTACTTTTTACCCCACAACATCAATATACAGGATGTTTGTATATAACATATTTTTGTTTCCTTGTTCTCTGTTAACTCCAAGGAAGCCTCTGAAATTTAGTACTGTTCTTACATCACTAAGCTGGGAGAGAATTCTTTATTTCTTTCCTTTACTCTTTTTTTCCCCTTTTTTTTTCTTTCTTTCTCCTGTTTGCTTTTCTCATTTTTGTTGCAACTTCATAAAAGGCACCTTATGAGAAATAGTGATCTTTATTTATGTTGCAAAAGGGCCAGTGACATTCAAAATTTAAAGACTATTTTCTAAAAATATTATTTCAGAAAAATTCAGTATTATAGGAAGGGCTATATTTTGTAGTTCTTGCAGTAGCAATGTGGTATAATGTACTATTAAATTGCAAGTAAAATAGAATTTTCAGATTATGTATTTTTTCAGTGTATATGCAAATACATGTAGTTTCACTGCTTGCTGTTCCAACAAATTGCAGTCATTCAAAATGAAATGTAATAGACTTCTTTAAAGGATTTGTGGATATAATTTTCAAATATATATTTGTGACAGATAAACTGTTCAAATCTAAATATAGGATAGATAACTTGGAAATCTGTTTATAGACATTGGAACTAAACTTTCACAACAGGAGAGAAATAAAATTAACTTATTCAGGTTGTACTCATGTTTTAAGATAAGGGGGTTGGGGGAGTGGTGATTTCTATTAGATCTAGTGTTAAAGTGCAACCACAGAGGAGAAATAGTTCCAGAATGCCTGTGAAAGTAGCAAAAATGGAATGAAAATCTGAATGTGTGATGAAAAGCAAGCCATCTCTCAAGGGCAGAATTTTCAAAGGGAACTTGCTCTAAAATCTCTTTAGATGTTCAATCTGTAGTAGGAGCATTTAATCTTTTTTGCTCAGCTTTGAAATTGTACCCGTTTAAATCTGCTTTGTGCCATTTTAGAAAGGTATATATGTTTGAGAAGATGTCTGAATCATCTCTCAAATTAATGCCAAAGGCAAAAAACTAGTTCTTTGAATTTATCTTACCAGGACAAAATCAGAAGTTTTGGTGGTTGTAATTTTAGAGAAACAGGGAAATGCACCAACTAATTTCTGTATCTTGCTTACGGACTGTTTAAAAGAGAAAATTTAGCTTTTTGTTATTACTTGGAAAAGTTGAAATGACTGCTATAGGTATTAAAATGTCTTTGTTCATATTTAGAACTAAGATTGTTATTAATGTTAAGACGCTGAAAGATTCTCTCTCTCCCTCTATCCAGAGGTTCAAAATTTCAGAACTCTTCCTAATAATCTTGTGATGTGCTTAGATTCTTCTTAAGCAGGAAGGATAGAGCAAGAATGTCCAAGGAAGAGGAAAGGTGAGAATTAAAGTATCATATTTCATTCAAGTGAATTAAACTAATGTCTGTGTGGAAACCGTTCCTTTAAAATAGTCTAGAATTGTCTCTTTTGCAATATATTGCCCCCTGGTTCTGTTTTGTCTTGAAAATGTTATATATAGCAGACAACTAAATATATACGAATGTCTTTAAATTATCATCATAGAGTTCCAAATTATTGTTTAAAGGCAAACTTTTTCTTCACCAAAGTGCATGAAATTCACAAGCCTGTAAGTTATTAAGCCAGATGACTGTGAGATTCCTTTTTGAACTAATGGCCCCTTAACTAAGTGCTTGAGACTTGTTTTAACAAGCCACCTCTTAGGACATTTTTCTAGGTTATACTCATTATATCCAGGACTTTTCAATAGCTTTCTTTACTCTTGAAGTAAAATCATTTTACTCATTAATTTAATGTATCTCTTTAGGCATTTGTTGATTATGTAAAACATTCAGGAATTTATTCACTCATCTCTTCATTAAAATAAATCAAAAGAATACTGAACAACTACTTTTTACTATTTTAAATTAATGTGTTATTTCTGGTCTTGGGATATTCATTATGGACTAGCACATGATTCCTTTTCTGGCTTGCAATCTACCGGAGGTATACTATGTATTCAGAAATAACTATAAATAAGAAGAAAAAAGTGCTTCAGGAAAAGAGGAAACCATTATTAAAGGAAGTTCAAAAAAAGATGAAAGTAGCTACATGCTGGTTTAGTGTTTCATTTTCATTCAGTCCATCTTGCAACCAGCGATCATTTCCAAGTGATTATTTCAGGAGAAACAAGTGTACAACTGGAATCTACTTAAGAGAGCTTTTGTTTATTAAATATCTTCTGAATAATTCCTGACCCCAGGCACCTTTGTCTGTTTCTAGGTATTGAAACCCAATACCGAGCATCCGGCCACCTTCTTTCAGAAGGCAGCTTCCTGTTCTATATGGTGGAGGAGGGGTGGAGAGGGAAGTTCAACACAGCTATCTCCCCTCAGTCTTCTTCAGGGCTGTGCGTTATTTTCCAGTGACTTCTAGCAGTCTGTCCAAGGTCATTACACTGGACTTGGAAAATCTACAAAATTAATTTTGCTGTATATTTGTAATAATTTAAAAAAATAATTAATTGTAAGGTAAAAAGGAAATACTCAGAAACTAGATAAATAAGACTTTTCTCAGAGTACCAAAGAAAAGATACCAAAATAATTTAGACCCTTCACAAGGTGGTCTCATGAGAATTTCTCAAGTCCTTACTAATTCTATTTTCCTGGGATTCTTAATCTCTTTCTAGCTTCTTCTTCAGTTCTCATAGTGATATTCTTAAGTCACCTCTCCCTTGACTTATCCTATTAGCCAAAATGTTCCTGCTCTCTGTGTCTAAATCTTTCTTCTTACGTGGGTCAGTCTGAGGTATTCCTCTGTGGAAGAACTTCTGGGGTCCTTAGGTTGGTCAGAGACACAGTTAAAACATAATCTCAAACTGTTGCCTCTGGTTTTCTTCTTTGGTTCAAGGAAGATGAATTTTCCATATTGAGTTTTCTTTTACACAATTGCACTAATGTGAACTGCACTCTCATTTATTAAACTATAATATGCTAAGGGTAAATGTATGCACCTTTACCAAAGGAAAGTATTAATTTCTAGAAATAGCAAAATCCAAAACCATGTTGAAGAATGAAATGTTTTTTGAACAAATCCCATTTTCCTTCTCATGGAGTCAGTGCACCAACTTTTTAAATTTATTAATTATTTTTAATAGTAGTTGGACACAATACCTTTATTTTATTTATTTATTTTTATGTGGTGCTGAGCATCGAACCCAGTGCCTCGTATGTGCTAGGTGAGTGCTCTACCACTGAGTTACAGTCCCAGCCCCAGTGCATCAACTTGTATTGAGTTACAAACCATACCAAAATTTAGTGGCTTAAAGCTATGTTTATTTAGTTTATGACTGTGTGTTGGTGATTTGAGCTATGATTATCTCATCATGTTGTTTCTGATTGTAGGTTATTGGGTGTGATGTCTGTATCTGATGTCAGCTGGTAGTTTACCTGGGACACTGGTCATTATGGTCTTGCTCACATGATGTGGCTGGTTCACTGTAAGGTGGTCATAGGACTATCTGAGCTTCATGTCTCTCCTTGTCCAGTACACCTGTTTGTACCATCTATCAGGCCCCTTCGCACCATCCAGCAAAACCACTCTCATCATTCAGCAGAAGTATTCAGCAGGGCTTATTTATGTGGCAGTTGCAGGGATCCCAGAAAAACAAGAAGGCAAGTCCCAAAGTTCAAAGTATTCCAATCCTCTCCTTCTGTTACACTTGCTCAAGTACTGTTGAGTAATGCAAATCATGTGACCAATCCAGATTTAAGGAGTATAGAAATATGTTCCACCTATGGATAGAGGTATCTACAAAGCTGAATGACAAAACTGTGGATGTGACAGAGGAAGAATTTGTGATCATTTACAATATCAGAAAGCTCTATTTTTGTATAAAGCAGGAATTTCTGCTTAGAGTTTACCAGAAGAAAGAGACCATATTGTGCTTTAATGGCTGATACTTTATCTCTAGAAGGAGTCCAGGTTGATAGTTCTTTACTTCCCTAGAATTCTCCCACTAACAGAGGGAATGGGATGAGATTAGGTATAGAGATGAATTACCTAATTTTTCTCATTGCAACTTATTATGCTGATGGATTCAAGATAGTAATTGAAGGGCAAAAATCACACCGGGGACAGCAGTGCAGCCAAGAGATTTATTCAACAGCCTTTGTGGCTGGTTGGAGGTCGAAGAGGTGCTCTGGTCCAAGGTCGAAGAGGTGCTGGGAGAGGGGAGTCAGGGAGAGGAGAGTGTGCAAGCTCTGGTGGGAGAGAGGAGTCAGGGAGAGGGGATTTTTGCCCTTCAGTAATACTAAATAGAATAGTCTGTGTCATATTTAAATTGTGAGGGTTATAATTTATGACTACCTTTATTAGTATTGGACAAACAAAATCATTATTTAGGAATCAAAGAAAAGTATTAATTTCTAGAAATAGCAAAATCCAAACCCATGTTGAAGAATGAAATGTTTTTTGAACAAATCCCATTTTCTTTTTCATGGAGTCAGTGCACCAACTTTTTAAATTTTAAATTTTTTATTGGACACAAATTATTCTTAATTGTAGTTGGACACCCAATACCTTTACCACTGAGTTTGCATCAACTTTATTTTTATTTAGTGGCTTAAAGCTATGTTTTATTTAGTTTATGACTGTGTGTTGGTGATTTGAGCTATGATTATCTCATCATGTTGTTTCTGATTGTAGGTTATTGGGTGTGATGTCTGTATCTGATGTCAGCTGGTAGTTTACCTGGGACACTGGTCATTATGGTCTTGCTCACATGATGTGGCTGGTTCACTGTAAGGTGGTCATAGGACTATCTGAGCTTCATGTCTCTCCTTGTCCAGTACACCTGTTTGTACCATCTATCAGGCCCCTTCGCACCATCCAGCAAAACCACTCTCATCATTCAGCAGAAGTATTCAGCAGGGCTTATTTATGTGGCAGTTGCAGGGATCCCAGAAAAACAAGAAGGCAAGTCCCAAAGTTCAAAGTATTCCAATCCTCTCCTTCTGTTACACTTGCAGTACTGTTGAGTAATGCAAATCATGGTTGACCAATCCAGATTTAAGGAGTATAGAAATATGTTCCACCTATGGATAGAGGTATCTACAAAGCTGAATGACAAAACTGTGGATGTGACAGAGGAAGAATTTGTGATCATTTACAATATCAGAAAGCTCTATTTTTGTATAAAGCAGGAATTTCTGCTTAGAGTTTACCAGAAGAAAGAGACCATATTGTGCTTTAATGGCTGATACTTTATCTCTAGAAGGAGTCCAGGTTGATAGTTCTTTACTTCCCTAGAATTCTCCCACTAACAGAGGGAATGGGATGAGATTAGGTATAGAGATGAATTACCTAATTTTTCTCATTGCAACTTATTATGCTGATGGATTCAAGATAGTAATTGAAGGCAAAAATCACACCGGGGACAGCAGTGCAGCCAAGAGATTTATTCAACAGCCTTTGTGGCTGGTTGGAGGTCGAAGAGGTGCTCTGGTCCAAGGTCGAAGAGGTGCTGGGAGAGGGGAGTCAGGGAGAGGAGAGTGTGCAAGCTCTGGTGGGAGAGAGGAGTCAGGGAGAGGGGATTTTTGCCCTTCAGTAATACTAAATAGAATAGTCTGTGTCATATTTAAATTGTGAGGGTTATAATTTATGACTACCTTTATTAGTATTGGACAAACAAAATCATTATTTAGGAATCAAAGAAAAGTATTAATTTCTAGAAATAGCAAAATCCAAACCCATGTTGAAGAATGAAATGTTTTTTGAACAAATCCCATTTTCTTTTTCATGGAGTCAGTGCACCAACTTTTTAAATTTATTAATTATTCTTAATTGTAGTTGGACACAATACCTTTATTTTATTTATTTATTTTTATGTGGTGCTGAAAAGGAACAATTGATTGTAATTTTTTCCTACACTTTTTGATTTATTACAAAATATATAAGTAAGTCATACACTCACATCTAGAGCCAAGCAGATTCATCATTTATAGAAATTCTGTAAATTCATCATTTACAGAAAATTCACACAATTTGAAAGATTCTAAAACCCCTTGGGTTAAGAAGTTACCTTCTAAAACACCTCCTAAAAATGCAAATGTGTTTTCAGAAAGTGAGGATTGTAGAAATGAAACATCTAGATAAAAAACAAAGTTTTGAGGGGCTGGGGTTGTGGCTCAGTAGTAGAGCACTTGCCTTGCATGCATGAGGCACTGTGTTAGCATCACATAAAAATAAATAAATAAAATAAAGATATTGTGTCTATCTACAAATAAAAATAATAAACACCAAAGTTTTTGATACAAAGAAATCGAGAACAGAAAAAAATTATGAAAGAAGTAGAAGAGAAATACAGAAATACGATGATGTATCATGGTATAGTAAGAGGTCACAGGTACTGGATATATATAGAGAATTTTGAAAAAAAGTAAGAATTCTGAAAGTGTACATCATTTGCTTCATATTTCTGTCTAGTGCCTATATTCTCATATGGTCTAGTACTGCATGTACATTTTCTCTCAATTTGGTATTTGAATTTCATTTTCAAAAATAATTTCTGAAAATAATAGGGGAGTAAAAAAAATGCTCCCAAATTGCACTTGAATGTGTAAGGTGCACTAATACAATGATACAGATTTTTACCATGATTTTCTTTTATTTAAAGAATAATAGGATTTACTACATTCGAGTTTCTTATTTATTTTTAAAAGAAAAAAGTAGGAAAACTGATGAGATGTACTTAGTTGACATACAGTCTCATAAAACTTCTCTGTAAGAGTCAAGAAAGGATGGCTGTAATCTGCCCTTTATATATTTGCATATCCTCCAACCTTGTCATTTTATTGAAACTGTAGAACATTTACTACAAGGGGACACCATTAGAAAATATGTGGATGCTAATTCACAATGTGGGGAGGTGGTGGTTAGGGAAGAATAGAAGTATTGTGTCTATCTACAAATTAGACAAAGGGGAATGAAGGGAAGGGAGGGGGAATGGGAATAGGAAAGATAGTAGAATGTAATTGGACATTACTATTCTATGTGAATATATGATTACATGAACAATATGATTCTACATCATATATAACCAGAAGAATGAGAAGTTATACTCCATACATGTATAACATGTCAAAATACATTCTTCTATCATTTATAACTAATTAGAACAAAAAGAAAATAAATACATGTGTTGAGCTAATGAGGCTTCTGCACAGTACTCATGTAGTTTAAAATTTGCCAGAGTCCACACAATGTAGCTCAGAGATTTACAATCAAGTAGATGTCCAACAACTTAAGAAACTCAAAAATTAAGTTGGGAAGTTGTAAATGAGACATGAACTAAGTACACTTAGTGTTTTCTGTGTGAAAGCTACATTCTATGTGTGTGCTTATAATATGTTACACAATTTAAGAGAATACCAGCTTTGTTTCAGGAGCCTGAAGAAGTAAAATTGTTTCACATATGACATGATTTTTCTTCATGGTGTGAATGACCATGTAGACCATCTTTCAGAAAGAGTGAAGGGTTTATAGAAGAGATGGTATATCACAAGTTCTTTCTGAGAAAGAAAGAGGAGGGTTCGGTTGTCAGTCAGAAGCTCTAGAGTTTTATTCTTCCCATGTTTGGTAGTTTGACAGTAGCCTTGAATTTATCTCAGCATTGAATTTTTGAGTATCTTCTTCACACTGGCAATAGACTAAAAATGGGTGTGAAGTTACACAGTTGGAAAATACATAGATAGTTAAAGTTGAAATTAATTTGGGTGCCTTTTCTTCCTTCTTTGGTCTACTGGTCTCAGACTCTTTGCTTTCCATTTATTACATTCTAAGTCAAGGGAAGGCTGTCTTTACAGAAAACTGCCCAGACTACCCTGCCACCAAGGCATTTTATGTTCTAGGATCTAGTTTCTTTCTACATCTGTAGGCAGCTCTTGCTTTTATCTTCTCAGCTAAATTAGTTCCTGAATGTTAAAAAAAGGGGGAAGTGGTGAACCACCCCCACGGAAGGCTTTATTTGGTTTTTAAATGCGGGTTTGTTACGATCCTGTTGTGGTTATTATAGGAGACAAATTTAGCACTTTGAGCTATGTGTTTTCCAGAGGAAGTGTTAAAAGAATTTTGCAAAATGTTGAAGGTTAACATTTCAGTGCTGCAAGTTGTTAAAGGTCAGGTTCTGTTTTGTGATTAAGTTTGAGAGAATTCTTGGGGAATGTGAGTGACAAGAATTAAAAAGGAAAAATAACCCAGTGCATGCATTTCTACACTTTCTTATTCCTACAACTTACTATCCATCATTAACTGAACATTCTTTGCATTTCACTTCTTCAATTTAACTCTTTGTTGGAAACAATTCAAAGGGCTTTTCCAACTGTTAGTGGGTGGTGATTTTACATGCAAACAATAGCACAGTGTTACAATGCTGAAAGAACTGGTATCTTAATTCTTCTTAAACTTTGGGTCTGTATTTGTATATATGCAAAATCCCTCAGCACAACACTACACAACTGCTTGTTTAGGACACACATGACAGGAATTAACCCATTTGTTTGTGCCATAATGATATAACTTGAAATTCCACGTTACTAAAAATTTAAATAGGTAGACTGGTGTTTTGACAATGAAAGAGATACCAGTTAATCTGATACAGTTTCAAGTTTTTAGTTGCATTCTTTGAATCATTATTTTTAACTTTAAATTGATTTTTTTAACCAAATGATCAGTTATTTTCACACCATGTAGAAAAATCATATCATGTGAAACAATTTTACTTTTTCAGGCTCCTGGAACAAAGCTGGTATTCTTTTAAATTGTGTATCATATTATAGGCAAACAACTTATCATTTGAAGGAAATATTAAATCACTATCAGGCTTAAAAATGTCATTCTAAGAGAAGGAAAGAGGAAGAACCTGAAAATACCAGTGACTGACAATCCTTTTCCAAAGGTCATCAAAGGGCTTGTTATCACACATATCATCTACATTCCAGAAATATTATTATTTAGGAGGAAGGGGATTAGTACTTATTTAAGCAGATAGAAGGGAAGAAATTCTCCTAACAATGATTATATTGTACTTAATAGGTCTTGCTATGGTCAATCTGCTAAGTGATTTACAAATGACGTCTTAACCAATACTAACAAATAGGTAAGGTAGATTATTGTATAGACTCCATTTCACAGATGAGACAATTAGAACACAGGTCAATTAAGTTTCTTGTCATTGAAGTAATGATTGGAGAGGCTAGGATTGAACCCAAGCACATTTTAAACTAAATGTTTTGATACAATCTGCAATACTTACAGTTAATTTGTATGCTCTGATAGAGAGCACATGGTCACTAGAGCTACTGTCAAGCTTAAGATGTTAGTACTGAAGCTTATTCAAGCTCTGAAGAACTCATCCTCATTGACTAAGCATATGCTTGTTCCTTTTACTTTCTAATGAAATTCCTGTGCTGGTTTACATAGTAGTTTAAATTTGTTTGTTTATTTTGTGCCTCACACATGCAAGGCAAATGCTCTACCAACTGAGCTACATCCTCAGCCCCTTAAATTTGTTTTATTGCTTTGTTCCTTACCAGCGTTTCCTTCCTGCACCCTGCCTTAGAAAACCGTGCAGATTAGGAAACAGAGTTTTAGTTCATTTAAATTTTTTCCCAGTGTAAAAGTTTGTATGGCAAGTCAAACAAATGGCACTTTAAAATGTTTATTACAATTGTTATGGTGGTGGTGATGATGATGTTGACAGAAACAGAACAGAAAGTGCTGACAAGGTCCCTATTCCTATGGAGAACAGCACTTGAGCAAGTGTGTTCTAAGTATGGAATAATGTTTACATTAGAAAGCCGTCAGGCTGCTTCTGTTTTACTCACTGGGTAAGTGATTCTAGTGTGTGTGTTATACACCTCCGGTTAAAATGGGCTTTCACCAGCTGCTTGTTCTTGCTACTTAATATCATTTTTTTCCCCCTTGGGCAGATTCCTCAGCCTTCATTCTGACAGCTCAGCAGATTCCTGCTGTGACTGGCTCCACCTCAGTTCCTCCTTCTCTATTTCTAATCTCTCCATGTATAACTCAAGATTCAGCATCCTGCTTTCCATTTGTGACATTTTAATCCACTGCCCCCACTTCCTGTGTTATTCCTTCACTTTCAACTCTATGGATAATATTTAGTTTAATATTTAATTCATAATTAAATAATATTTAGTTCGTTATCACCGTTTTCATGTTTAATTTTGTTTCATTTATAATTGTTGCATTTTTGCTAAACTATATTAATAAAGCTCCTCAGAACTGAAATGTTTCTTTCTTTGATGGCAATTAAGAACAGTGTTGAGTGCCAATAGTCATTGCTTTGAATTATAATAAATTTGAAAAATAGCAGAGTGCCCCACCTGCCCCTGCCCAATGCCTCATTTCTCTCAGCAGTTTTCTAGTAGTATTTAATATGCTTTCTTATATATAAAGAATTGTTGGAAGCACATTTGATATGTTGGCTTATTACTCCATATCCAGTCTGTCAAGGACATGGGTATTCCTCCTTTTTTCAATGTTTCTTAAATTATCTTCTTTTCTGATGTCCCACTGTTGGTTAGACTCTTATGACCAAACGTCTGAATTAGGAATTTAAGTCTTACATCTAATATACATAAATTACATCATCCTCCTGCATAGTTTCCTAAAGTCCCCCTCCCATTGTGTTCTCTTATCACAGAAACTATAATGACTTCTTGACCTATCAGTTTCAAGTTCTTTAGTTATGTGTACAAGACCAGACCACCTAAACTATATACATTTATTTTCATAGTTTCCTAAGAATAGATGCAGTCTTTTTTGCCCAGATTGATTTCATTTGTTTCCTCTCCATGCATACTATGCTCACTCTCATCTCTCTTACTCTGGTTGAGTTAATTTTGTGATTAAGAATGTCTTAGTACTCTCCTTTGCTTATACACCAATCAGATCTTCCTGTGACCTTTCTGAAACATTATATAGACACTCAAACATTTGCATATGATGGCAACCAACTATCTTTCCCATATGCCTATGGCAAAAATATTATTTATTCCATAATTTCACTTAAGAGTTTTTTTAGTTGAACATGGACATAATACCTTTGTTTTACTTTTTCATTTTATGTAGTACTGAAGATCGAACCCAATGCTTCACGTGTGCAAGGCAAGTGCTCTACCACTGAGCCACAACCCAGCCCACCATAATTTCACTTTTAATTGTTTTAAATTACTTTTTTTAACTCAGTATTTACACTGTAACATTAGTTTTTGATTAGATGTGATTTATTTATTATTTTAACATTATTTGGTATTCTAGAAGTATTCTGGTTCTTACTCTGTTTGTCATTATCAACAAAGGTCTGCCTGCATTTTGAGAGTAGGAAAAAATATTCAAGATCTGAAGGCTTGGGTTTATCCTTGATAAGTGACAAGGAGAATCAGGGCGGAATGCTAAATCTTTAAGTTGTTTTTCTTTTCTTCTTTTTCAATTTCTAAAATAAATGACACTGCTAACAATGACCAATAAATTTCTTTGTATTTAAGAAAATACTTTGTAATATCAGATTCAAGTTATTTTAAAATAGTGCTTCAGTTAGTCATAAGCTATTTCACTGTAAGATTAAAAACTCAGAAGGTCCTTCCTTATTTTCTTAGAACACAAATTTAGGCAATTAAAATACAGTGGTTAAAAGGACAGAACCTAACTTCAGCTTCCTCCTGACCACCTGTGTAGTATATTGTCACCATGGGGGCCATTGGTCTCCTGGCTTTGTTTCCTGCACACTGGACTGCCAGGAGGATGGGCTTAGGGTGTGACTTTGCTCATTTCCTTTTTGTCACCTCCCAAAGCCTTGATTTGTTTGCTTTATCTAAGACCTCTGTGCTACCTCACTAAGCCTGGCTTCCTGTCCGCAGCTGTCCACTTGTTTCCATGGATCCAGCTCAACTGGAAGAAAATCAGCCAAGCACTTGGAAGTCTACTCAGTTTTTAATGACCTCCTCAAGCTTCTTCTCAAATGTCCTTCAATGCTGGCATCAGCCAGATCATAGGAGAAGATAGTAAAAGTGATTCAAATATTGAGCATTTTGCACAAAAAAAACTGTCCAGCTTTTTGCTGACTAACACAGTATGAGGTAGAGGAAGAAAATTCTGGGGCACAGCACTATTTTATATTGTGTTTATGGTCTGTATTTTACAATATTTCCCAGTACGTATGTTAGTGAATGTGACATCCTTTCACAGTGGTGCTCTAGGGAATCCTTCTCACTTATCTAAGAAGGATTAGGAGGAGTCAGAAGTCTGAGTTGGGGACAGGGCAATGGCAGTGAACCCACTCTCAATACCGGGACTAGATGGGGTTAACAGTAAAGAAGTTGACGTCCTAGATAAAGTACGGAGCACCACACTTCTGTGTGCATTGAATATAGGTGTTTCTTTCCCATCCAAGCCTGAATTTTTTACAAAAGAGATTTCTGTAGAAGGAGTTAGACCTGATAAAGCCTCATTCCAGCAGAAGTACTTTTTGGTTCCTTCCATACATTTACATCTCTGAAGGTGTGGATACAAGTGCAAGAGACAGAGGTGACACCTGTAGATTTGATAGGACACGCTTGTACATTGAAGGGTGGTCTTTTGAAAACAGGACACACCTCCCCGAGGACAAGAGAGAACACGCTCGTAAGTGACCTGGATGCTTTGATTAAGGTCACTATAAAATAGTGCTATTGGGTGACGGACAATGTTATTCAGTTGGATTCTTCTCAGGTTTTCTAGTGGATACTTTGGCAGATAAAATTTTGATTTTTTTAAATCCAAAGTTAACTTGTTCTTCTTTTTAATTGTTTTTTAGTTGTTGATGAACTTTTGTCTTATTTATTTATAAGCGATGCTGAGAATTGAACCCAGGGCTTCACACATGCTAGGCAAGCGTTCCACTGAGTTATAACCCCAGCCTCTTAACCTGTTATTTCTTAACGATGATTTTTAATGACACAAGGGTTAAATTTGGGGGTGGGAAGAGTCAGTTAAGCACATTGTATTTGCCTTTTCATCAATTTTAATGTTTTTCAGTAGCATAAAATATACAATTACAGTTACCCACTTTTATCCTGGAACTGAAAAGTACATAGAGACTGTTGTGACAAGGACATTCGGGGCCAAATCATCTTACATTATATAAATGCTCCAGTATGAATTGATAATTGCATATAAAGTCTGCAGCAAGTAGCTAAGGCTCAGCAAATTTCCACTACTATTACTGTGCTGTAGCTGTGGGTGCCACCTTCTAGAATATTGGAAGCCTAATGTGAAGTTAGGTTTAATCTTTTGGGAGGGTACTGATGGATTGAAAACTACTTTGCTGTAGCTTCATTAATGTGCTAATTCTAATTTTGTAATTCACTACCAACACAAATGTAAATAAACCAAAGCTCCGTAAGTGTGGCTTTCTAAAATATATTTATTTTGCAGAAGACAAATTATATGCATATACACTGTATGTATGTGTGTGTATATGTATATATATATACACACACACTCACGCACACATATATATGTGTATGTACACATGTATATATATATATTTTTTGGCAAAGTAGAGAACATATTCTCATGTTCCAGCATATTTAAGAAATGTTGCTATTTTAGTGCAATAATTAATCTAGTTTATATAATTCACTTTTACAGTTATAGATGTCTAACCTACTAAGGAATAATAAGATTGTAACAGTGATATTTTATCTTTTGAAACATTTAGGCTAGAATGATAGGGAAAATGTTCAGCGCAAGATTACTTTGACATATACAATAATATAATGTGTGAACATTATAGTCATAGTGCTAGTAATAGTTAATTTAGTTCTGCAATTAATGAAATTTTTTTTTTTTGGTACTGGGGATTGAACTCAGGGGCACTCGACCACTGGGCCAAATCCCCAGCCCTTTTTTGTATTTTATTAGAGACAGGGTCTCACTGAGTTGCTAAGTGCTTCAGCATTGCTGAGGCTGGCTTTGAACTCTGGATCCTCCTGCCTCAGCCTCCCAAGTGCTGGGATTACTGGCATGTGCCACCGCGCCCGGCTAATTAATGAAATATTTATAATCATCTCCTTCAAGGGGAAATTTTCTTATAGGAAGCCCTGTGTTTGAGGATGTGAACTTTGGAGCCAATTTCCTGGGTTCAATGAAGTTCTGCCTCTGCTCTTCTCCAGGTGTGTGGCTGTGGGCAAGCTACAACCTACCTGCCTCAGTTTACTCATCTTAAAAGTGGTGATAAAAAGTTTTTCCAAACCCTCAGCACTACTTTTTTAAAATTTTTATTTTATTTATTGTAATTTGTTATATATGACCTCAGAATGCAATTCAATTCATACTACATAAATAGAGCACAATTTTTCATGTCTCTGGTTGTACACAAGTTAGAGTCACACCATTTGTGTTTTCATACATGTACTTAGGGTAATGATGTCCATCTCATTCCACCATCTTTCCTATCCCTATACCTCCTGCCCTCCCCCCCTTTGCCCTATCTAAAGTTTGTCTATTCTTCCCATGCCCCCCACCCCATCCCCATTATGGATCAGCATCCTCATATCAGAGAAAATATTCAACATTTTTTGGGGGGGATTGGCTTACTTCACTTAGTGTTATATTCTCCAGCTCCATCCATTTTCCTGAAAATGCCACGATTTTATTCTCTTTTGATGCAAAGTAATATTCCATTGTGTATATATATATATACCACATTTTCCAACTCAAAAATCTTAACTCCAAAAAACCAACCCAATCAATAAATGGGCCAAGGAACTGAACAGACACTTCTCAGAAGAGAATATATAATCAATCAACAAATATATGAAAAAATGTTCAACATCTCTAGCAATTAGAGAAATGCAAATCAAAACTACTCTAAGATTTCATCTCACTCCAGTGGGAATGGCAGCTATTAAGAATACAAACAACAATGAGTGTTGGTGAGACTGCAAATTGGTATAACCAATCTGGAAAGCAGTATGGAGATTCCTTGGAAAACTGGGAATGGAACCACCATTTAACCCAGATATCCCACTCCTCAGTTTAAACCCAAAGGACTTTAAAAACAGCATACTACAGGGACACATTCACATCAATATTTATGGCAGGACAATTCACAATAGCTAAATTGTGGAACCAACCTAGATACCCTCAGCACTACTTCTAACATATAAATATAAATATCTCTATCTATATATACTTCTAATGTCTAAATATAAATACCTCTATATCTATCTATCTATCTATCTATCTATCTATCTATCTGGAACAGACTTTTATCTTTGACAAATTAAAAAAAAATGGCCATATAATAGCAGGGTTAGTGGCCATAACCCTTTCCCAGTCCTGGGACTATTTCTCTGGTTGACATCCATCCTTATAGCCCTGAGTGGAGCCACAATCCACTGTGGAGCAGGATCAGTGCTGGGAGGAGGGGCAGGGACACCAGGAATAGTATTTCTGCTATCCTATTACCTGAAATTAAGTACTTTTTAAAAATATAAAAAATGCCAAACTTAAAGTCAATCAAGACTCATTTATTTCTGTATCAATTTATTTTCTTAGTATCTATAGGGAAATGTCTTGATGGTGTCTTTTTCCTTTTTTCCTTTATTTTATGATCTTGAAGCTAATTAAGCTTCAATTAGCCTCTCCTCCCTCCTCCTATGGTCATTGATTTATGTGTGCCAGGGAAGCTTTGCTGTGAGAACAATTGAGATTTCACTGTTAAAATTCCAGGTTAATTAACACAAGAGTGACATCCATCTTCTATGATCTCTAATGCTTCCTTTGTTTCTTTACCTTTTCTGTAAAATGACACTTACTTTTCAGATTTTTTTTTCTGTAGATAAGACCCATAAGCCAGGTGGTCCAACAGAAAAAGAGTAACTGTAAAAATAAATCCTTCCAGAGAAATAAATTCTTTCAGTGTTGAAGTATTTCATTTTCACACACTTACAAATGTTGTTTTAGGCCATGATACTCTGAACATCTAGATTCCATAATGATAAGCACATCACTCATTGATTTGACATCATTTAATTTACCTGAACAAATGAGACAATTTTCAGGCACCTTTCTTGTTATCTGATATAATGAAAGGAATAGCTCAAATATTTGTGGTTACATATGCATTAACACCCTGATGTTAAGGTGATAACAAAATTCTCAAATTTGTCCAACCTTATACTGTGTGTTTTTGTATTATATATAGTATAAGATCTTAACAGAGACAGCATTTTTCTTTAAATCAGTGACAAAATGTCACTCAGACTTGTAAGACTGACTCATTTCAAAACTTACTTTGGAAATGTGTTATAGTGTTATGCATTAAATTACAGATTTAGAAGATATTCTTTATGTTTTTTTTAAATTTCAAGAAATATATGTGATAATACAATGTTATGCATTTCAGCATATTCTGCTTTAAATTGTCAGTTGATCATTTAATAGCAAACTTTTTTTTTCTCCTTCATATGTTATCTTCAGATTAACTTTGAAGTTGACATTTCATAGTGCATAGAATATTTTCACTGCTTTAGCTTACCATAATTGTTTCATTCCTTCATAGTCTCCTTTAGGCAAAACATCTTGAATTTATAATTCCTGCCTTGAAATATCTCAGGAAACTGAATTCATTTTAGTACATAAAAATACCAGCATACTAGAACTTTGTAGGGACACCCCTGCCTACCACATCTAAAAGAGGTAGAAAAAGAGGTAAAGGTATTACATTTATTGTCTTCTATTTTTCAAATTAAATTAATATTATTGATTTGTTAATTTAAATTAAGTTGACCTTTGCCAGGTGCAGCGTCACACAACTCGAAGGAGGGTTGCAAGTTTGAGGCCAGCCCAGGCAACTTAGTGAGAGCCTCAGCAATTAACAAGACCTGTCTCAAAATTAAATATAAAAGAACTGGGGATATAGCTCAGTTGTGAAACATACCTGGGTTCAATTCCCAGTACCCCTTCACCCCCCAAAAAAGACTAGAGTTTAATCCATTGAATACATTATAAGATCATATTTCAAAAAAATTTTAAAAGACACAGTTCTTTTTATATTTAATTTTGAGACAGGGTCTTGTTATGTTGCTGGGGATCTCACTAAGTTGCCTGGGCTGGCCTCAAACTTGCAACTTTGCACCAAAAGAGAATAAAATCATGGCATTTTCAGGAAAATGGATGGAGCTGGAGAATATACTGCTAAGTGAAGTAAGCCAATCCCCAAAAACCAAATGTTGAATATTTTCTCTGATATGAGGATGCTGATCCATAATGGGGATGGGGTGGTAGGAAAGATGGTGGAATGAGATGGACATCATTACCCTAGGTACATGTATGAAAACACAAATGGTGTGACTCTACCTTGTGTACAACCAGACACATGAAAAAATTATACAGTTTCCAAAGCTTCCATTGTTCTCTTTTCCTCATTTATTCCCTTCACTCTTCACACACTGCCAACCATTGTAGTTTGTTTTGTACTACCCCAGAGTTTCTTCAGGCAAATAAATGAAATTATATATCTTTATCTTTCTATGCTATACACAAAAACTTCATCTCTGACTCAATTTTTCTACAACTGACTTTGTTAAATTAACAGCACATCTCATATACACGCTACAGCTGTGTTAACTGTGTTAACTGTAATCACATGCTGTACCTTATCTAGCCTGTGTAACTGAAGCCCTGTTCCTGTCCACCAGTGTCTCCCTATTTCTCTCTTCCCCATCCCTGCTAACCACATTCTACTCTAGGGTTCTATGTATTTGACTTTTTGGATTTCACATATAAGTGAGAAATGTAATACCTTTTCTTTTTGTGATTGGCTTATTTCACTTAGCATAAAGACCAGATTCACTCATGTTGTCACCAATGGTAGGCTACTTTTGTTTATCAAGTTTTATTAATACTAGATTGTGTTTGTATGTGTGTGTGTGTGTGTGCGTGCGCGTGCGCCATAATTTGTTTTCCTATTCATCTGTTTCCATATTTGGGCTGTTGTTTAATAGTGTAATGTAAAGCATGGTCATGATATTTAATAATACTGTATTATATCATTGAAATTTACTGAGAGAATAACCTTGAGTGTTCTCATCACACACATATACATATGCACATACTCACAAAACTATGTGAAGAGATGGATATATTAATCGGCTTGATTGTAGTAATCAGTTCACTATGTATTTGTATATCAAAACATCATGTTGTATTTGTTAAATATGTATAACTTTCATTTAAAACTTTTCTAAACAAAAAACAAATGATTATCCCCACAGATATTTTTGCATAAGAAACCTTCCTCATTATTTTTTAGAGCTGCGTAATTTACCATTAGGTAGATGCATTATACTTTTATAACCAGATTCCTGTTGATAGTTTAGAACATTCTAGTCCTTTGCTCTTACAGATGTAGCTGCAATGAATAATATTGCTTATTTTTCCATGTTTAGCATAACATACATTTTCAGAAGTGAAACTGCTAAGCAAAGTTATCTATATTTTTAATTAAAAATGTTTTCCAAACTGCCTTCCATAGGTACTGAACCAATTTATATTCACATCAGCAATGATTGCAATTCTTTTTCTATTGTCTTGTTAGTAGACTGTCTTCAGAATTTCAGGGTTTTTGATAATTTTCTAGGTGAAAAATGAGCTCAGCTTATTTTAAATGACATTTTTTTTATATTATGGAGATTGGTTTGTCATCCATAGTACAAAGATTACCTTAGTATGTCATTTGTCTTTGCTCACTGTATTTCTTGTGAAACTATAAGAATCATGTATATACTATAAGAATTAAACATTTTATTTTCCTTTCTCCCCTTCTCCATTTTCTCTTTTCTTTCTTCATGAGAAAATATAGAAGACTATCTTTATGTTTTTGAAGTCAGAAAGTTTTTCAATAGACACAAAAAGCAAAAATCTCAAAGGAAAAGAATGACAATTTGACTCCATCAAACTTAAAAACAGGTGAACATCATAAATTATTATATGTAAAATTAAAAGATAAGCAATTATATGGAAGAAAATAATTGCTTCAAATAAAGCAAACAATAGGTTGATTTCTAGAAAGTAAAGAAATCCTAAAACAATTGATATGAAAAAATCAAATAGACAAAGATTCAAACAGGCACATTCACAAAAAAGGAAATCTAAATGGGCAATAAATACATAACAATATGTTTAAACCACAGTAATCAGGAAAATGTGATCTTAAGACAAGAAGGCATGTTTCTACTCATTTTGTTTACAGAAATAAAAAATTTTGACAGTATCATATGTGGGAAAAACAAATGTTCTCATAGATGGATAATGATGGGAGTGTGGATTATTCAAGTCTCTTCAGCAGTGTTTGACAACATTTAAACTTTTGCTCTGTTTGAGATCTATCTTGGTTATGATATTATTTATGGATTTGACTTACAATTTTTCCATAAGTTTACTGAGCTGCTGTAACAACATTTAATAAACAGTGCTTTCTCACAATGCAGTGAGAGGCCACTTTTGCCACATAATAAGGTCCCATGTGTATTTGGGCCAGTTTTTAAATTTGCTAATCTGTTCATTGATCTATCTATTCCTGTGTCACTACCATACTGTTTTAATTATAAAAATCTCATAACATGATTTAATGTATTATAGGGAATTTTTTCCCCGTTTGATTTTCGTTCTCCTTGGTCACAGTTTTCTGGTAAGTTATCTATCATCTACCTACCTACCTACACGTATATGCACACACACATACACACACAATACATATTTCTCCCTCATACTACCTTTGTATCGACTTTGAACTTGTTTCTTTTTTGTTAGTTTAGTTACTATTAAATGAGTCATGTTTTCCTAGATCAGGTATTTTCTTAGGTTGCTTTCCAGATAAGAAGAGGGAATGATCACCACATAAAATATTCTCCCTGACTGCTGTGTGAAGCAGCAGACAGCTTCATGTAGATATGGCTTACTGAAGTGATTTTTCTTTCAGAGCCCCTCATCTTCTGCTACTCTAAATCAAATTGCTGCCTGCCTTGTTCAACACAGTTACTATATCCTTGTTGTAAAAAAATGACTGCAGTTTTTAGATTTCAGAGTGGGTCTCTCATTTTTAGAAAGTTGTGTTTTTGCTGGTGCTTTTCAGGACCCACTGCAGCTCTGGTCCTGTCCTCTTTATGTGATCCTATTCCTCGTTAACTTTTGCCTGATTTTAATTGCTTTGGCAATTTGTGGTTATAATAAGGAAACTGCAGATTATATTTCCTAGCTTCTTGGTAAATTTCTAAAATTAAATTGACATACATTTTTGTTCTTTTTGGTTTTGTACACTTTTGGGAAGAATAGGGTTGGGGATTAAGCTCTCTCTAGAAGTACTGGTGTTACCCTTCACATAGGGTTGCTTCAGCTAATGCAGATGGTACTGCAGTTCTGACCAGGGATGCTGCTGTGCACAGCAAGACATCTTGGGCTTTGTTGGCGCCTGAAAAATTTTTCTGAGGACCTCACCACTGACTCCCCCTTTTCAGACTTGTTTCTGGTGATCCATTTCAATTTCACTTCTTTCTAGAGACTTTCCCTCACTCCCTCACTCCTTGAAACCTTCTTCTGTACTTGTGTCTCACTCTAAGGTGCTATCATAGCTCTTATTTCTTAGATTATAATTATCTGTGTACTTGTTTATAAATCATAGAAAGTATTTCATAAAATATTTGCTGTAGTGTGGTTCTCAAATGTCTCCCAAAGGCCCAGCCTGTGGCACTAGGGGAGGTAGTGGCAGCTTTAAGAAGTGGGGCCCTATGGGAAGGAGTTAAGTCATTGGGGGTGTCCCTTGGAAGGGGCTTTTGAGACCCAAGCTCCTTCCTCTCTTGCTCTTTTTACTTCCAGCCTTCCATAAAAACTGTCCTCCTTTTTCTCCCCCTCCCTCCCCCTTTCTCCCTCCCCTCCTCTCCCTTTCTTTTGACCATTCTAGTGTTCCTCTAATCCTCCTAAGTACCCCCATCCGACAACACTGTGAACTAGCCTCCTTATATCAGAGAAAACATTCAGTATTTGGATTTTTGAGATTGACTAATTTCACTTAGCATTATATTCTCCAACTTCATCCATTTACCTGCAAATGCCATTATTTTATTCTCTTTTATTGCTGAGTAAAATTCCATTGTGTATATATACCACATTTTCTTTATCCACTCATCTACTGAGGGACATCTAGGTTGGTTCCACAACCTAGCTATTGTGAATTGTGCTGCTATAAACATTGAAGTGGCTGTGTCACTGTAATTTAAAAAAAAAAAAAAAAAGGTGAAAAGGTGGTTGAATGAGATGGATATCATTATCCTAAATGCATGATTGAAGACCTGAATGGTACGAATATACTTTGTATACAAACAGTTGTATGTAAAAAGATGCTATATATGTGCATTATGAATTGTAATATATACTAATAATATAAATTAAAAAAAAAAAAAAAAAAAACTGTCCTCCTCTGCTTTGTTCTCCCCGCCATGACATGCTCAGCAGCCACAGAACAAAAACAATAGGTCCCCAAAACCATGATTGAAACTGTGAGATGAAATAAACCTTTCCTCCTTTTAAGTTGATTCTCTTAAATATTTTTTTCACAATGACAGAAAGTTAACATAGTATTCTCATGGGATGCTTCTTCAAGATGCTTTGTGAAAACACGGTGTGTGACCAAATAAGTTTGGGAAATGCTGTCTTAGAGAGTCACGATGTATGTTTATATATCAGAAGGTGCAGAAAACCTTAATGAAAATAGATTCCTTAGTACTGACGGAACCCTGAGGGTGACACATGTTAATGCATGCTGCAGCCTACAGGAGAAAGGTATCCTTGAGGTGCATAATCTCCAGCTCTCAGCACAGTGCCTCGTACTGTGAGCCTGTTGAATGACTTACTTTATCTTATACACTATCTAGATGCTTGGTTATGTGGAGAAACATTTTATAAGATAATTTTACATACAAGGGATCACAATGGCACAAACCCTGGAGAGCACTGTAGGTCAGCTTCACATAAATAGATTGGAGTCTACTTCATGAGGCATGGCAACATTTACCAAGCAAAAGGCTTCTAGGGGAGGATAACCAAGTTGTTTAATGAGCCTGGAAACATTTTAGATGGGAACACTGAGAAGTACTATAAATGTTTAGTTTGGAGAAGAGAACGTTAAGAAGAAAATTCTAACCAGGTGCTTGCTTGTAAGCCCAGTGGCTAGGGAGGCTGAGGCAGGAGGATCCTGAGTTCAAAGCCAGCCTCAGCAACTTAGCAAGGCACTAAGCAAATAGGTGAGATCCTATATCTAAATAAAATATAAAAACTGGCTGGAGATGTGACTCAGTGGTTGAGTGCCCTGGGTTCAACCCCCGGTAACAAAACAAAACAACAACAATTAAAAAAAAAAAAAAAGAGAGAGACAGCCGGGCACGGTGGCGCACACCTATAATCCCAGCACTTGGGAGGCTGAGGCAGGAGGATCGTGAGTTCAAAGCCAGCCTCAGCAATGGTGAGGCACTTAGCAACTCAGTGAGACCCTGTCTCTAATAAAATACAAAAAAGGCTGGGGATGTGACCCAGTGGTCAAGTGCCCCTGAGTTTAATCCCTGGTACCAATAAATAAATAAATAAATAATATAAGAGAGTGAGAGAGAGAGGGAGTGAGAAAAAAATTCCACCTACAAATATTGAACAACGAGTAAGATATTCTTCCGCCTGACAAAAATTTCACAGTACAATTATTATAAAAATAAAACAAACACCCTGGTAGAGTACTCTGGGTTGGAGAAGGGGGAGTGCCCATTCTGGAGGAAAGAGTGCATCATGGGTAGTCGGGGACTTCCCCAGGAGGCAGCAGTTGAAGAAACAAGTGGAAGCATGTGCAGAGCTTCAAATCACAACACAAGCCACCTTTGAAGAAGGACCTGGCTGGAAAGCAAGAGTGGTTCTCTTTAATGTCAAGCTGTCATATATGAGCAGAGTTGTTTCTCTTACTTGTTCTACATCAACCACCACTGGGTTGTGGTATAACACATAGCATACAAATTACAAATTATTAAATCAAATTACTGATTTAAAAGTGAATAACTAAAGTACATTTTTTAATTTTTAGGTTTAGCAGTGATTCAATGGATTCTATTATGTATTGTTGGTGATGGATTTTTTTCTTTTTTTTTAAGGAGGTAAAAACTTTTGTGGGCTTCAAAAAAGTGGTAATATTAGATATGTTGGTATCTGACTAAAACACTTGTGGTTTACATTGGAAAATCTTGCTTAAGTGGATCGTTCTGTGAGATAAGTTAATTCAAAAATTTTCTTTCTACTCAATGTCGACGAGCATAGTTCTATATCATCAGAAGGGCTGAAACATATTCAGAAAAGTCAGTTTTATATTCTTATGGGTAGAGATAATTGTATTAATCAAACTAAAAATTCAAATTATTTAAATTAGGCTTTATTAGAAGAAGGTATTAAATGCTACATTTCATATTTGAGCAAATGTTTTCATCTACTCAATTTTTTGTGTGTGTTTTATTTTAAGATTCAAAAGGAATTGTTTCACTGGTTCTTCCATACTAAACTGACAGAGTTCACTTATTTTTAAATTTTATTATATAAAGTACTTAGTTATTCATTTATTTTAAGACCCTAAAAATAACTATTGTTAAAAAATCAAAAAACTTGATTACCAAATAAGACTATGGATTTTGTTCCTCTAGGATGTTCAAAAAACATGTTAATTTAAAATAAAAATATAAAACAAAATATTTTAAAATATATTTATGTGTATTTTAAATATACATATATTTATTTATACTAAATATTTACACAAATATTTTATTGTTTATATTAAATATTTTATATTATATATGTAATATATATGTATATATGTATGTGACATACATATATACATTTAAAAAGATGTTCTGCCTGACTCTGGAGATGTTAGTTGAACATTCATTCATTTGTTCATTCAGGAAATATCTTTTGAGTGACTATTAGTTACAAGCACTGGAGATTTTTATTACCTATAAGATGTTGCAAACCAGTATACAAAAACAGGATTAGTTATTTCAGCATTTATTAAACAGGTTGCCTCAGAGGGCAACAGTTTAGGAGAAAGGGTATGGGTTTTAGAGGCTGTCTGATCTGGGCTAGAATCTGGGATGTGCTACAAACTAGCTGTTAACCTGCAACAAGTTATTCAATGTCCATGTTTTAAGTATTACATGAAATAACACTGACGCATACCTGTGACAACGTCTGATGCAAGTAGACAGTCAACACACAGCCTGCTTGCATCATAGCCTCACAAAAAGACACAGTTAAGGATTAGCTTTTTCTCTCCTGTTGTGGTAAAGGCTGATCTTGGTCTCACTGGCTATTTACAGGATTATTTTAACAGCATTATGGTATGTTGGACAATAAATAATACAATATAATGGTGATAGCTCATGAGTACTTATATTTAGTTTCAGAAAATGTTCATTATTTCCACACCTCAAAAAGGCAATACTTGGGCTGGGGTTGTGGCTCAGTGGCAGAGGGCTTGCCTAGCATGTGTGAGGCATTGGGTCCATTTCTCAGTACCATGTATCAATAAATAAAATAAAGGTCCATGGACAACTTAAAAAAAACACACACACACACACACACACACACAATACTTCTGGATGTGAGCCCAAAGGGGATTGCTTTTAGACACTAGGAAAGAAAGCTGTTAATAGTGTTAAATCCAACTTAAACTTGTATGCTTTTAAACTGTTATGAAAGTAAAACTGCTCTAATAATTTATTATTTTCTATGTACTTATGTAAGAAAAATATAAATGTTTAGTATGTTCTTCTTTTTTCATATTTTCCATAAATTACAAAATCTCATCATTAAATCTGAAGATAATTTCTTATCTGCTAGTAATTTACTTCTTCCTACCTCTCAGATGCTCAGTTTCAGACCTCTTGAACATCACTTGCTTTTGCCTTGATAACCGGTCTGTGTGGAAGAATGTCTATAAAGTATATTGCACTATTGTCACATGTGCCATTTTCCCTCCATGTTGATAAATGAGCTGTAACAAGGAAACAATTACTGAGACCAATGTTCTTAGGTCCAGTAAGAGCAGAACAATACTAGAGTTTGAAGTGATCTGAAAAAATTTTGGATCACCTGGGTGCTGGTCACTTTGAGACTATAGAATCTTAATGTAAATGGGAGAGGTTTAAGTACTGATAATAAATCTGGGTCAACTCTAATATTGACTTTGGCTCCTTCCAGTGTCCTAACTCCATCTTTGGTCTTTCAGACAAACAAATTTCCTAAGTGTATATTCTTAAACCTAAGATCATCCTTTCTACTTAAGGATTATCAACAAATGTTCAGATTTCTAGATACTTTTCCTGACAGAAGTATGTTCTGGTTCCTCTGATCCATTCCTCATGATTTTGGTGGATAAGTATGGGGTGTTTCAGCTTTGTACTTTCCATAGATCACATCTGCTTTTCTCGTATGTGTTAGTTATATAGAAAAGAACTCTAGAGGATGTCAAATGCCCTTATTCCTTTCCTGGATATTCTTTAAAGTATATTTTCAAACTTCCTCACTAATTAAATTCTTCCTTTTCCTTTTCCTGTTTAAAAATTTCATTGTTTTATGCAAAATAGAGGCCTTGATTTCAGGGAAATGGGTCACATTATCGTTTACTTATTGAAATGTCAAAATAGGAAGCGATTCCGCTAAATCAGAAAATAAATGTATATGAAATTGCGATCTTTTGAAAATGTTGTCAGCAAAATTTAATACAAAGCAGGAGTTGGAGATGGTAGAGGGGTGGGAAGGAAACCCCAACAAAGTAGCATATTACTCATATAAAGACACTTGATCTTTGATTAACTTAAATTATAATCTATGTGACCTAAACAGAAAATGACAGTCTAGATGTTTCGTTTTCAGTTTTATGGTCCATTTAACTCATTTGCAGCTGTAAAATATTCAAAACCTCCTAAAAGTTGGGCTAATCATTTTGCCTCTCACACTCAACCAATGCACCCCAACGTGAGGTCACTCAACTTCAAGCTTTTCACTCACGGGTTTCTCCAGATGATCTGAGTTCAGGTTCTCTGGTCATGATTGTGTCTCTTATAATCATTACCAACCATTTTAAAGTAAGATAAAGCCATTAAAATATCTTGCCAAATTTTTAAAAAATTTAGAATCTGAATAATAATTTTTCTTACATTTGAATGAATATTCTTTAGAAAGAAATCAACCATATGTTAATCAGAGTGTGCCTAAATGGAAATTTGCTTAAATTAGTTTTGAGAAACAGAAATGACATGATGCCAATTTAATACCAGATTGCATTTTAGCCCTAATGATCAAATATGCAATTAGCAAAAAGACAGGTGGAGTTTATTCTGATACATCAGTTACATGTTATATTTAAATAAAATTTCTGGTTAGAAGATTAGCTGAGTCTCCAAACATACTATCACTTAAAGTTATTAATAATAATAGTTTTCCCAAGTTTTCTTGCTCTGATGATATGCTCCTAAATTATTTTGCTTTAATTTTTATTAATCTTTAAATTTTAATTAAAATTTAAATCATTATTATTTCTATTAGTAATAATAGCTACCTTAGAATTTTGCTTGGATCATCTTATTTAAACATCACTATAAGTCCTATAAAGCAAGTAAAGTATTACCTCCATTTTACACTTGAGAGAAACAGAAATACAGAAAAATCAATTTATCTGTCCAAATAATATGGTCAGTGATGAGTCTAGAATTCAGACTCAAAGCAGGCTGATATTAAGTCAGCATTCTTATCAAGATCCTAGGAGTTGCCACATGAGTACTAGGGTTTATGTTTCTTGTAGCAAACTCGATTTAAAATTTGAATGCACTATTCCTCAGATCTGAAAGAATATCAAAGGAAAAAAATTCAGTTTTGGTTTGAAAATAAAATTTTAGAAGATTAAAAGTCATTGAAAGTTGGTTCTCATTTTTTTCAACATAATTGTTTTTTTCAACATATACATATTACTTTATACATATGTTAATTCGTTTCACTAGAGTAACCATTTTATTGTACACATCACAGAACATCATGTTGTATCCTTAAATACACACAATAAAGTTTATTTAAAGCAAAAAACAAACAAACCAAAACAAAACAAAACAATGAAACACCAAACAACATAGCCAAATGATCACTATTTTTTGACACCAGTATAAAATATACATATATAGGGCAGAGTAACATTGGAACTGTATATTTTCCTCTCAATTTTTCTGTGAACCTAAAACTGCCACAAAAAATAAAGCCTAACTAAAAGTAGCTAAATATTTGAATTGTGACTAAAATTATTATATACAAAATCAAATATAATATATAACATAAAGGAGGAAAAATTTTATTCATGATTTTCTGAACTATGTGGACAGAGGGGAGTAAGTTTTTATCTTAGGAGTTTAGTGTTGTAAACTAGTCTCAGTCCAATCAGGATAAAAAAACTACATACTAACTTAAACAGAGACAGCTTACTACAAAGAGAAATTAACTATAACAGGTTAAAGTAGTGAGAGATTAGTTAGTAAGAAGTAACAAAACTCTTAAAAAATACAGGAGCAGCAGACACAAGGAGTCAACTTCCCATGGGACTAAGAGGCAATACCAAGAAAGAGGCCCTCAGGGGCTGGGATTGTGGCTCAGCGGTGGAGCGCTGGCCTAGCACGTGGGCGACCCGGGTTCGATCCTCAGCACCACGTACAAATACAATGCATTGAATAAAACACATTGTGTACAACTAAAGCAAATAAATAAAAATATTTAAAAAAAAAAGAAAAAAGAAAGAGGCCCTCAGGGCTGAGTCCCAGGCCCTGTGGAGAGGGTACCGATAAGGCTCACTGGATGGCAGAGGAGACACTGTGGTGCCAGCCAGTAGCACTTGCTGGAAATTAGTCCTGGGACATTACCTGAAATCTGCCTCCTTGTAGAGACAGCTGTTCATAGGGAGATGCCTCTTCAGAAGCACTCTGCTATAAAATCAGCCAGGAGTGCCAGGGAATGCTGCCAGATGCCTGCACCGCAGACAGCAGGCACTGGAGAAATGGGGTTTGATTCAAGAGCTGGGTGCTGGAGAAGCCACTTGGTCCCTGGGGAAGTTGCATGCATTTCAGGAAATTGGCAAATAAGCTACCAGAACCAAGAAGAAAAACTCTTACTCTTGCAATGCCTCTCTAACACCCTCTACTGAAAAAGCTTAACATCATCTCAGATGGCAAAGGAAATGCATTTTAAATACCCATATCTGTATTCAAAGAGCAGGTAGTGAAGGAAGAATTTGGAGTTGAGAGGCATAATTTGATGTCTGGCACAGGTGGCATAACCAGAAATGGCTGCCTTATGACAACAATGTTTTTTGAAGTGTAGGCATGAGGGAATTTGTGAGAAGAGACTGTTTGGATGAACTTGCCCTTCTCTTCTGCAGATTCCAAAGTGACAGCTGACTATGTTTCCTTGGCATGTAATTTTACCAGCTTTCCATCTTGCTGATTCCTGTAAGCATATGAGCTCCATTGTTTGTGCTGTTTTTCAGTGGCTAGACTGCTTCCTGCATCTAGCTCTCTGTATTTTCACTCCTTCCTTTTAATTTAATCTTCAATTTGTTTCCTGTCTTTCCAACATCTGCCCTTGGAGCAGATAAAGTGTTTTTTTTTTTTTTTTTTCCACTTATTCACAGGTACTGACCTAACACTAGTTTTTGTATACACTTGACCATGTGTTACCTTTTTAACCAACCCTATCAAAAACGGAAAAGCACTGAAAGAACATATGAAGTGACATAATACCCATTCATGAACGGGTCTGATTGATACACTGCATTGGAGAAATGGTGATAATGGTGTAGGAGTAGATATGTCCTGAAGATTATACTTCTATACTTCTGGAAAAAAATCAGTACAATCTAGCAGTCATATACTTAGTTCATTTTTTATTTTAACTCAGCCCTCTCTGTAGTTACTTGCTAGGAATTCTCCTCCTGACATGATTTGGTTTATTAGTTTTATAAATTATAAATATGATGTATGATTGTGAGTATAGGATTAAAAAAAAAAAAACAAGCTGGGTGTGGTGGTACATGTCTGTAATCCCAGTGATTTATAGAGACAGAATCAGGAGGATCACAATTTTGAGGCCAGACTTGGCAACTAAATGAGACCCTATCTCAAAATAAAATATCAGATAGGATGGGGTTGTAGCTCACTCAGTAGTAGAATGCCCCTTGGTTCATTCTTCAGTGAACAACCCCCACAGCAACAGAAGAAGGTGAATAAAGAAAAAATAGCATTAATTCTCTACTGTCCTTGAGAGAACCAATCTTATCAGTTTTATGTATATCACTCCAAATATTTTCTATGTTCCTATAAACATGTATTTATTATTGTATATAACCAGTAGCTTATGTGTAGGTATACATATATATATATATGTATATATAACATATATTACATATTTCATTTTTGTCTCTTTTTTACAAAAAATGGGTGTCACAGATATTTTACAAAGATGACATAAGCAGGTGTGACTCTCTCCTTTATTATCTGCATGATGTTTCATATAGTGGATGTATGAATTTCCTGCTGATGATGTTCAGGCTGTTTCTAAATTATTGTCACTTCCATCAACATGCAGCAGGACAGTTAGAGGGTAATCCTTTAAAACGATAAGATACATGTAGTACTAAAAATGACTTAGTGCCATAAAAGGAGAAGCCCCTCTCAGGAAAAATTTATGACAAAGGGGTTTTAAAATTCCTTTTCCTGCAGGACTGCTCTTTAAACACTTCTCTTATTTTCTGTTTGTTGAATAGCATGATTGTTTAAATATTATTGAAAGTCTTTCTGTAATCATAAACTCAAGATGCTTTATTCCTTATGAGCCATTAGTTAACAAAGAAAATAATATTAAAACATATTTTCAGAATTTGTTTCCTGAAAAGCTATTGCTGAGCATGCCTGAATGTTTTGGGAATACATCTGTTTGAAATTCAGTTTTTATTTTTCATGACTTATTTCACTAATTTCCTAGATGCAGAAATATAACAGGAGTTAAGATGAAGATTAGAGGAACCCAGCACTTGCCAGCTTCTCAATGAGAAAGAATGAAACAGCAGGTAAGTGGCTTAATGCTGAGGTGGTAGATTGTGGTGAAACCTAGAAATATTAGATATTAGCATAGTAAGAGAAACAGAGTCCTCAGCACCAATCACTCAGGAGCTCCATGGTGGGAAAGGAACTCCCCATTTGATGTTCATATAGGTGGAAAAAAATACTCCTGGTGACTCTATAAGTGCAGAATCTTATATCTTGCAAACATATACCCTAAACAGACAAGATACCTGGGATCTGCATAGTGAGCTGGCAGTGGGGGACAGATTCTCTGCATTTCCCAGTGAATTCATATAGTGACATAACTGGGAATCATTTTGATGAAGGTCTTGTTGTTTGAACTTGCTACTCAGGGGATCAGAAGCCCCTGCATTTTTCTATCTCTAAGATCCAAAGGACTCTTCTCTTCTTCACTGGCTCAGAAAGTGGTCACTCTGAGAGAGAGTTTGGCCCAAGGGAGTGACTGACACAAATCCACTGAGAATTCCATGTGGTGGGAAGTGTGGCCTGACATGTGGAGGGAAGAAGAAGAGACTTCCCTTTAAAATAGGTGGTTCCAGAGGTTTGCTATTAGAACCCAGGGGAGAGTAGAGTCATGTGTGATTTTATGAGGAATCCAAGGTTGGGGGCTTCAGGATTATGGGTGGTGGATAGCATAAAACCTGCCACAGCATAGGTCTATGTAACCTTGTAGCCTCTCCTCTTCAATGGGGGTGCCTGGGGATCTACCCTAGTGTTTGTCTCATATTAGCAGAATGCTGCTCAGGGAGCTCTGGAAAGAAACATTGCCCAGCATGCTCAGCATTCCTCACAGGTTCATTAATGCGCCACAGCACAGGCTTGGCAGCTATCCTCACAGCCTACAAGACTATAGAGAGTATCTATGCCTAGCACATTCTGCACTAGTTTATCCCAACATGCAAAACAGCTGAGAGGTACTCCAAAAGGCTTTAGCCACAGATCATTACTGCCAGTTACCAGGATCATACCACAATGGAAAGAATGGGGGAGGGTGTGAATCACCCCTAGCCAGTGTTTTATTTTTTCATTTCTTTAACTTTTTAAATTTCTTGTCTTCAGAATTATTATTTTTTCAAATTTCTCCTTTTCCCTTAAACTTTTAAACTTTTCTTCTGCTTTCTTAATTCTTTTTCTTTCTTTTATCCTTTTATTTCACACTACATTTTCTTATCTTTCTTTTCTATTATTGGTGCTGCTGATATTGTTCTTATTATATATTTATTTATTTTTCAGAGTTGGGGATCAAGCCTGGCACTTAGTACATACTGGGTGGGTGTTCTGCCACTGAGTTATACTCCTAGCTCACGTGAAAGGAATTGCCTCTAGTTTCTGCCATGACCCAGTCCTGCCCAGACCTCAGTGTATACCTAAAGAATATAGGGGACAAAAGCCACCAGCCAATGATACATTTGTAAGTAGGCATAGCTAGGGGTTCTGAAATCTTCTTCCTGGGTAATCACCCACAAAGCAAAGACAAACAGCACAATTACTAGGGACAACATGTCCACAAGTGGCCTTGGCCTCAGTTTCTCCCATATTCTATCATATTAGACATCATTGACAAGACTGGCTGCAAGGTTCATGAAGGGGGATCTTTCCCCTTACTTCTCCACATTAAACACCCTAATGGCCAAAGAGAAGATACAAGCTTTAGGCCCTTCAACATGATTGGAACAGACAATATCAGAATTTAAAGTAACAGAGCTGTCATAAGCCCACGAACGTCCCCACTACCTATAGGGATTTTCACTCCCACTGTAGGAGTACATGCACATACTCTGCAGTCTATACCACACAACTTTAACTCACAGAGAGACCCCACTTTTGTATGACCTATAGAGAAGATGGGGTTCTTCAGTCTCTGAAACAGTATACATTATGTCAAAACTCACTAATCTTAAACAAAAAAGTCACAGAGAGATGATACTATGAGGTCAAATTGGAATGAAAATCAACACTACACAATAACCAATACACCAAAATGCATCATCAAGAGAAAGCCACTTGGGCTGGGGTTGTGGCTCAGTGGTAAAGTGATTGCCTCGCATGTGTGAGGCACTGGGTTCAATCCTCAGTGCCATATAATAATAAATAAATAAAATAAAGATGTTGTATCCATCTACAACCAGAAAAATATTTGAAAAAAGAGAAAGCCACTTAAGGCCCTCACAGAAATTGAAGAGATATCTACCCCAACAGATGCACAAATATCAGCATAGAAACATGATTAACAACCATAAATTGACAAAGAGACAAAATTACACCTCTGGAAGTTCATCATTCTGTAGTAAGTAAGCAGATTCCAAAGGTATCAGAGTGGATGAAATGCCAGATGAAGAATTAAAAAGAATGATTTAAAAAATAACTCAATGAACTCCGAAAGATTGCAATTAAATAAATTAAGGAAGAATATTCAGGACAAGAACGAGTAATGAAATAGAGAGAAATTTCGAAAAAGACCAAACAGAAATCTTGGAAGTAAAAAGCTCAATAAGTCAGATAAAAGCTCAGTTGAAATCCTTGCAAAGGGACTAGAATGAAGAATGAAGAATATCAGGACTTGAAGACAACTATGAAGAAATACTATATTCAGATAGTAAAAAAAGAAAAAAAAAATAAAGAATGAACACATAAGATCTCTGTGATACCACTGAAAGATCAAACAAGCATAATTGGAATAGATGAGGGAGAAGACCTACAGGCTGAAGGCATAGGAATCCTATTAATGAAATAATAGAAGAAAATGTCCCAAATCTTGGAAAGAGCTAGACATCTATGTACCGGAGGCGTGTGAAAAGCCAAATGAACATGACCAGAGTAGTACCTCTCCACAATATACTATAGCTAAATTGCCAAAAGTGGAAGACAACGAAAGAATGTTGAGATCAGCAAGGTAGAAGCACCAAGTCACATTTAAAGACAAACCCATCAGAATTACAGTAGATTTCTCAGTAGAAACTCTACAGGTCAGAAGAGCATGTAATTTTGTATTTAAAGGCTGGGAAAACAAAAACAAACAAACCTGACAAGCAAAACTGCTATATCCAGCAACATTATCCTACACAATTGAAGAAGAAATAAAGGCCTTCCAAGCTAGGCATAAACTAAGGGAATTCATGATCACTAGACCAGCATTGCAGAAGATATGTAAGGGAATATTACAATCAGAAGAGGAAAAAGACAAACACAATCATGAGAGCATGATTGAAAGAATAAATCCCACATTTGTGAGAAGACACACAATGACAAATAGGAAACAAACATATATTATCATTATGGTAAATCATCAAACTTCTAAGGTGAATAAAGAGAAAGAAGTTAATATAGAATATTCAAAGCAACAAAGTGATGGGAACAAGCATATACTTTCCAATAATAACTCTGAACATAAATGGACTTAACTCTTCAATTAAAACCACAGAATGGTTGACTGGACTAAAAAATAAACACCCCAAAATATATCGACTATATAAACTCGCCTCACCTCAAAGATAAATATAGGCTGAAAGAGAAATGATGGAAAATGATATTTCAAGAAAATAGAATCTTAAAGGAAAAATAGACTTTAAAACAAAATCAGTTTGAAGAGACAATGAAGGTCACTATGTATTCATAAAGGTAGATAGTTAACAAGAAGATGTAACAATTACAAATATGCATGCACCAAATGTCAGAGCATCTGGTTTTATAAATCAAACACTATTAGACATAAAGGGAGAGATATATCCCAATAAAATAATATTGGGCAACTTCAATATCCCACTGTCACCAATCAGTAGATCATCCAATCAAAATATCAAAGAAACATCAAAATTAAACTATGGTGCATACCAAATGGACTTACCAGACAGTAAAAGAATATTTCATCCAATGACTGCAGAATAAACATTCTTTTCATCAGCACATGAAACTTTTTCCAAAACAGACCATATATGAGGCCACACAAAGCAAACCTTAACAATTTCAAACAAATTGAAATAATTTCTTGCATCTTATCTGATAACAATGAAAATAAAGTAGAAATCAACAGCAAGAGAAACTGCAGAATAACTATAAAAATACATGGAAATTGAGCAACACACTATTAAACAGAGTGGGTTGTTGACAAAATCAGAGGAAATTTAAAAATTCCTTGAGTCAAACAAAAAGGAACATGACATAGAAGATCCTATGGGATACAGTGAAAACGATACTATGAGTGAGTTTATAGCAACAAGTGCCTACAAAAAAAAAAAAAAAAAAAAAAAAAAAAGAAAAGCAAGATCTTGAATAAATAACCTAATGGTGCCTGTCAAGGCTTTAGAAAAACAGAAAACCAAATTCAATATCAGAAAAAGTAAAGAAATAATAAATATCAGATCAGAATTAAATGGATCCAGGTGTGGTGGCACATGGCTGTAATCTGCTGAGGCAGAAAGACCATGAGTTTAAAGACAGCTCCAGCAATGTAGTGTGTGGATCCTGTCTCTAAATAAAATATAAATGGAAAATATAAATCGAGCTGGAGATGTGGCTCAGTGGTTAAGCACCTGTGGTTTCAAACTCTGGTGAGAGAGAGAGAGAAAGAGAGAGAGAGAGAGGGAGAACAGAGATAAAATAATGATACAAAGCATCAGTAAAACAAAGATTTGGTTCTTTGAAAAGATAAGCAAAATTGAGAAATTCACAGTTAAACTAATCAGAGAGAGGGCGTAAAGCACTTGCCTCGCATGTGTAAGGCACTGGGTTCAATCCTCAGCACCGCATAAAAATAAATAAAGATACTGTGTGTTCATCTACAACTAATAAGTATCTTAAAAAACTTAATCAGAAAGAGAGAGAGAGAGAGAGAGAGAGAGAGAGAGACAGAGAGAGCGAGCAAGCAAGCGCCCAAATGTCAAGGGAGAGATTACAACAGATAGCACTGAAATTGAAAAAATCATTAGGAAATATTTTGAAAAACTATATACCAATATATAAGAAAAATAGAGATGCACAAAGTAATGGACACATATGGTCTACCAAAAGTGAACAAAGATCATGTAAAAAATATAAACAGATCACTATCAAGAAATGAGATTAAAAGAATAATAAAAAAGTTTCTAACGAAGAAGAGCCCAGGACTGGAAGATCACTGCTGAATTTTACCAAATTTTAAAGAAGAACTAAAACAAATGATCCTCCATAAAATGGATTCCACAAAATAGATATAAAGGGAACCCTTTCAAACTCATTCTGTGAATCATGTATTACCCTGATATCAAAACTCCACTTCTATTTGTTATTCTATAAAGTAGCAAATAAAATAATGGCTAAAATTTTGTTTAAAACACAGTAATTATTTTAAATAAAAAAAAAAAAAAAAAAAAAAAAAAAAATAACAAATAAAAAGCTTTTTAATGAAAAAAAACCTGATAAGGACATAACAAACAGAACTATAGGCAATATTATTGAAGAATGTAGATGAATATTCTCAACAAAATATTTTCAAATTGAATTCAACAGCACAATAAAAAGATCATACACCATGATTGAGTTGGTTGCATTCTAGGAATACAGTATGGTTCAACGTAAGTGTCATGGTTTAAATATGAGGTGTTCTCCCAAAGCTAATGTGTGAAACAATGAAGGTAAGTTTAGAGGTGAAATGCTTGGATTATGAGAACTTTAACCCAATCAGTAAATTAATCCTCAGATAGGGATTAACTGGATGGGTGTAGGATTAGTCAGGTATAGTGTAGCTGGGGGAGGTGGGTCATTCGGGGCATGCCTTTGTACCTGGTGAGTGGAGTCTTTCCATGTTCCCTGGTGTAAACTCTTGGGCTACTTCTCTCCACCACAGTCTTCTGCTGTAATGTTCTTCCTCACCTTGAGCTCCAAGGAATGGAGTTGGCCTTTTGTGGAATGAGCCCTTTGAAGCCCTGAGCCCCTAAATAAACATTTTCTCCTCTATGTTGTTCTTGTCAGGTCTTTTGGTCATAGCAGTAATAAAAGCTGAATAAAACAATAAGTAAATCAATAAATGTAATAGCACATAAATAGAACAAGAATAGAAATCATACAATCTCATCAATAGATGCAAAAAAAGACTGATAAAATTCAAGTCCTTCATGATAAAATCCTGAACATATACATACTCTCTTTTCTCTCTCTCTCTCTCTCTCTCTCTCTCTCTCTCTCTCTCTCTCACACACACACACACACACACACACACACACACACAGTAATATTATTCAGCTGTAAAAAAAAAAAGAACTCTGTCATTTTTAGGAAAACAGACAGAATTGGGGGACATCATATTGAGTGAAATAAATCAGACATAGAAAGACAAAACAAGTATCATGTTTTCTCTCATAAGCAGAAACTAAAAAATAAAGACCTGAAAGTAGAAGAGGGACTCTTAGGACTGAGAATGAGTAAAGAGTCAGGGTAGGGGGAGAAAGGGATTGGAGAGAGGGTAGAAGGGAGGGTGGACATGATTAATGTATGATATCTGCATATATGGAAATGTTACAGTGAAACCCATTAATTTGCACAACTAATATTGTTAATAAAAAGTTATTTTGGCTACTACTAGAAGAGAAAGAAAACTAAAGACAAATTGGATTTTTAGTATGGAAATTGTAGAATGATAAGCAGTTTCATAGCATTTATCTTACCATTTCCAAATATTAAGTAGCTCTTCATATTTTATTTCACTACATGACATAAATTCAAATTGGGTGAATGTGGCAGATGCTGAATTTACTGAAAAATGACCCAGTAGCAATTTTGAATTCAGCAGATATCATTATATTGGTAACTTTTCATTATTTCTATGAATTAGCTGATACTTCTTTCTAAGTGTCATGTTCTTCTATATTATTGAAGCACAATCTATAGCTACTCTTGTTCTAAATTCATCTTTTAATCAAAATTGAAGCTGTTGGTCTTTTTTTCCATGGATTATTTCAGTGATATTAAATAAGATTGTTATCTTCTTTTAAAAATAATACCAATTCAAGGCACTTAGGCTTAGATTAAATTAAGGGAAACATTTGGTTTGATATAAATGGACTTAGACATTTATAAGTGCAAATTGGCTAACTATACTTCTAACATCCATTTATTTCTGTATCTGGCCTAGAATATGGAAACAGATATAGTAGTAATTATCTGTAATGTTTAAAAATGTATTATATTGGATGCTGTGTCTGGCAAACCTGAAGGAGATAATGCAATTGACACTGATCGACCCAAAGTCTCTACTTTGAAAATTAACAGCCAATCTACTTGAGAAAAATAAAAAAAGGAAGTACTGTGTAAATCCCACATTTTAGTTTTATATATTTATTTTATTTATGTAGTACTGGGGATTGAGCACAGGGGGACAGTTACTACTGAACTATATTTTCAGCCCTTTTAAAATTTTTATATTTTGAGACAGGATCTCATTAAATTGCTGAAGTTGGCTTGGAACTTGTGAACACGCATCAGCCCACCGAATAGCTGTGATTATAGTCTTGTGCATTTGTATTCAACGTAAACCCCATATTTAAAAGAGACACTTAATTTTAATATTGTGAACTTTTAAAATAAATGTTATCTTGAACCCTACCCTAACCCTAAGCTGAATACTTCTGGAATTTACAAAGGCAAGGAATTATTCAAGTTTTCTACTGGTCAAGATGGTGGGATCTCAACGAGTACACAGGGCATTCAATAGAAATCCTGAAAGGATTATTCTTTAGTGGTGGATGCTGAGCTAGCCCCAAATAAAGGTAATTCCAGATTCACCCCAAGAAAGCATAAACACAAGCATGAAAAGTATGCTGATCTGATGTAACATAAATGTCTACTAGGACAAAGTCCAACATTCTGTAAAGGAATCAAATAAAATTCAGCACTTAATAATAAAAAGTCATAGTGTCTGGTAGATAAAAAATTACTAGACATTTTAAGGAAGCAGTGTGCATTTTTGCATAGGTATTAAATATGCTCAATGATTTAAAGGATAATGTGAATATGATGAGAAAGTCTATATAAAAAAACAAACCAAATGGAACTGAGACAAAACTTTTATCGAATGAAATAACCTACAGATTAAATACTGCAGAAAAAGATTAATGATTTTGATTACAAATCAAAAATATTCAAAACGTAACATAAAAGAAAACACAAAAGAAAAATGAACAAAGCCACAGTGACTTATAGGGAAAAGCCTAATATTCTCATTCTCATTCTCTCTCTCTCTCTGTCCTGGCTACACACACACACACACACACACACACACACACAGTTCCTGAAAGAGAATGAAATGGAAACAAATGTAAAGAAATAGTGGCCCAAAGATTTCCCAAAAGAGTAATATCCACAGATATAAGAAGTTTGAAAAAACCCAAGGAGGATACATTCAAAAAAGACCATGTCAAAGTCATTATAAATTTTCAAAACTATTGATACAGAGAAATTATTAAAGGCAACCAGAAGAAATAAATGAAATTAATTGCAGATAAGTGTTAGAGAAAACTAAAGAAACATAAAATGGGTGTCATGAAAAATAATCAATGAAAGTGATAAATCTCTCTATATATAGGTCAAGAAAAAAACTGAAAGGAACTAAGTTGCCAATTTCAGGAGTAAAAGTAAAAACCTAACTAGAGATTCTACAGACTTTTAAAAACATAAAAGATAATATAAACAGCAATATGCCAGTACATTTGAGAATTTAGATGATATGGGCAATTTTCTTGAAGGACACTTTGTCAAAAATGATTTAAGAATAAATAGAAAGCCTAAATAGTGCTGTATCAATTTCTAAAACTTAATTTTTAGTTAACAACTTTTCCAGGAAGAGAACCCTAGGCCATAAAATTATCACTGTTGAATTCTATCATATGTCTGAGGAAGAAATAAGAATGTCAATCTAGATCCAGTCCCGCAGACCTCCGCCCCAGAGCAGGAGACAGCAAGGACAGACCTGCCAACTCTGCTTAGAGTGCAGGCAGGCCCGGGGCAGTCCGGGGTCCTACATCAGAGTGCTGCCAGGCCCAGGCTCCATCCAGTCCCGCTGGCCTCCACCCCAGAGCAGGAGACGGCAAGGACAGACCTGCCAACTTGGCCTGAGCCCAGGCAGGCCCAGGGCAGTCCCACTGACCTTCACCTCATTGTGGTTATCCCCAGACCACCACAGGAGCTCAGATTCAACCAGTTCGGCTGGCGCCAACCAGTGTGAACCCAGCTTCAGGTAGCATACTTTGAGGGTCAGTGGCAGATTCTGATAGTCCAGCGCTAAGGGGAGGCACAGACAACCTGCAAGGGTATTAAAAATATAGGGAAGAATCTGTAATAACTCAGATCTACACTGCAAAAAGTAAAGCAAATAGACATCATGAAAAAACAGGGGAGGAAAATACCCCAAACATACCAGGATTCTACAATAACAGAACCCATGCTCAGCGAAGTTGATGAAATGTCAGAGAAGGAGTTGAGAAGGTTCATAATTAAAATGATCTGTGAATCAAAAGAATGACTGAAATGAGCAAATACAGGCAAAAATTGACCACTACAACAAAGATATAAGAGAGCAAATACAGGTAGCAAAAGATTACTTCAAAAAAGAGATCGAAACTCTGAAAAAAAAATCAGTCAGAAATCCTTGAAATGAAGGAAACAATTAACCAAATAAAAAACACAATTGAAGGCATCACCAACAGACTAGATCAACTGGAAGAAAGAACCTCAGACAATGAAGACAAAGTATATAATCTTGAAAATAAAGTTGACCACACAATGAAGATAGTAAGAAACCATGAAGTATGGGACAGCATCAAAAGACCAAATATAAGAATAATTGGGATAGAGGAAGGCACAGAGTTTCAAACCAAAGGAATGCACAACTTCTTTAATGAGATAATATCAGAAAATTTCCCAAGCATGAAGAATGATTTGGAAAACCAAATACAAGAGGCTTATAAAACACCAAATGTACAAAATTACAACAGATCTACACCAAGACACATTATAATGAAAATGCCTAGCATACAGAACAAGGATAGAATTTTAAAGGCCGCAAAAGAGAGGAATCAGATCACATATAGGGGGAGAACAATTCGTATCACAGCAGATTTTTCAATTCAGACACTCAAAGCTAGGAGATCATGGAACAACATATTCCAAACTCTGAAGGAAAAGGGATGCCAACCAAGAATCTTATACCCAGCAAAATTAAGCTTTAGATTTGAGGACTAAATAAAAACCTTCCATGATAAACAAAAGTTAAGAGAATTTACAAGTAGAAAGACAGCACTACAGAACATCCTCAGCAAAATATTCCATGAAGAGGAAAAGAAAAACAATGATGAAAATCAACAGAGGGAGGGATTACATTAAGGAAAAAAAAAAAAAAAAAAAAAACAATCAGAAGAGAAACCATGTCAAGGTAAATACCAGAAATAAAAATGGCTGGGAATACAAAACACATCTCAATAATAACTCTGAATGTTAATGGCCTAAACTCACCAATCAAAAGATATAGATTAGCAGATTGGATCAAAAAAACAGACCCAACAATATGCTGCCTCCAAGAGACTCATCTCATAGGAAAAGACATCCATAGGCTGAGAGCAAAGGGATGGGAAAAATCCTACCACTCATATGGACAGAGGAAACAAGCAGGGGTTTCCATCCTCATATCAAATAAAGTAGACTTCAAGCTAAAGTCAATTAAAAGGGATAAAGAAGGACACTATATACTGCTCAAGGGAACCATACACCAACAAGACTTAACAATTATAAATATATATGCCCCAAACAATGGAGCATCCATGTTCATCAAACAAACTCTCCTCAAGTTTAAGAGTCAAATTGACCCCAACACAATAATTCTGGGTGACTTTAACACACCTCTTTCACCACTGAATAGATCTTCCAAACAAAAGCAGAACAAATAAACTATACAACTCAAAAATACAATAAACAACTTAGACTTAACTGACTTATATAGAATATTTCATCCTTCAACAAGTGAATACATTTTCTTCTCAGAAGCACATGGAACCTTCTCTAAAATAGACCATATACTAGGCCACAAAACAACTTTGAGCAAATACAAAAAAGTTGAGATTCTACCCTGCATTCTATCTGACCATAATGGAATGAAATTAGAAATCAATGATAAAATAAAAAATAAAAGCTACTCCAACACCTGGAGACTAAATAATATACTACTGAATGAACAAAGGGTTGCAGATGACATCAAAGAGGAGATTAAAAAATTCTTAGAGGTGAATGAGAGCACAGACACAACATATCGAAATCTCGGGGACACTATGAAGGCAGTTCTAAGAGGAAAATTCATTGCATTGAGTTCATTCCTCAAAAGGAGAAAAAGTCAACAAATAAAGGACTTAAAATTACATCTCAAAGCTCTAGAAAAAGAAGAACAATCCAACACCAAAAGTGGTAGAAGACAGGAAATAATTAAAATCAGAGCTGAAATTAATGAAATTGAAACCAAAGAAACAATTGAAAAAATTGACAAAACAAAAAGTTGGTTCTTTGAAAAAATAAATAAAATTGACAGACCCTTAGCCAGGCTAACAAAGAGAAGGAGAGAGATAACTCAAATTACTAATATATGTGATGAAAAAGGAAATATCACAACAAACACTACAGAAATACAGGAAATAATTTGAAATTATTTTGAAAACCTGTACTCCAACAAAATACAAAACACCGAAGGCATTGAAAATTTCTAGAGTTGTATGATGTGCCCAAACTTAAGCAGGAGGATATACAGAATTTGAACAGACCAATTTCAAGCGACGAAACAGAAGATGCCATCAGAAGCCTACCAACCAAGAAAAGCCCAGGACCAGATGGATACACAGCTGAGTTCTGCAAGACCTTCAAAGAAGAACTGATACCAATACTCTTCAATTTATTTCAGGAAATAGAAAAAGAGGGAGTACTTCCAAACTCATTCTATGAGGCCAACATCACCCTGATCCCCAAAACAGGCAAAGACACATCCAAAGAAGAAAACTTCAGACCCATATCTTTAATGAACATAGATGCAAAAATTCCCAATAAAATTCTAGCAAAACGGATACAGAAACATATAAAAAACATAATACACCACGATCAAGTGGGGTGCATTCCAGGGATGCAAGGATGGTTCAACATACGGAAAACAATAAATGTAATTCACCACATCAATAGACTCAAAGATAAGAACCATATGATTATCTCAATAGATGTAGAAAAAGCATTTGACAAAATACAGCACCCCTTCATGCTCAAAACACTAGAAAAACTAGGGATAACAGGAACATATCTCAACATCATAAAAGCTATATATGCTAATCCCCAGGCCAATATTATTCTAAATGGAGAAAAACTGAAAGCATTCCCTTTAAAAACTGGAACAAGACAGGGATGCCCTCTTTCACCACTTCTATTCAACATAGTAATTGAAATGCTGGCCAGAGCAATAAGACAGATGAAAGAAATTAAAGGGATACAGATAGGTAAAGTAGAACTCAAATTATCATTATTTGCTGATGATATGATTTTATACCTAGAAGACCCAAAAGATTCCACCAGAAAACTTCTAGAACTCATAAATGAATTCAGCAAAGTAGCAGGATACAAAATCAATACCCATAAATCTAAGGCATTTCTATATATCAGTGACAAATCCTCTGAAAGGGAAATGAGGAAAACTACCCCGTTTACAATAGCATAAAAAAAAAAAATTGGGGGAATCAACTTAACCAAAGATGTAAAAGACCTCTACAATGAAAACTACAGAACACTAAAGAAAGAAATTATGGAAGACCTTAGAAGATGGAAAGATCAACCCTGTTCTTGGATAGGCAGAACTAATATTGTCAAAATGACCATACTACCAAAAGCACTATACAGATTTAATGCAATGCCAATCAAATCCCAATGACATTCTTCATAGAAATAGAAAAAGCAGTCATGAAATTCATCTGGAAAAATAAGAGACCCAGAATAGCTAAACAATCCTTAGTAAGAGGTGTGAAGCAGGTGGCATCACTATACCAGACCTTAAATTATACTACAGAGCAATAGTAACAAAAACAGCATGGTATTGGCACCAAAATAGGCCAGTAGACCAATGGTACAGAATAGAGGACACAGAGACTAACACATATAATTTCAGTTATCTTATATTAGACAAAGGCGCCAAAAATGTACATTGGAGAAAAGATAGCCTCTTCAACAAATGGTGCTAGGAAAACTGGAAATCCATATGCAGTAAAATGAAATTAAAACTCTATCTCTCACCATGCACAAAATTCAACTCAAAGTGGATCAAGGATCTAGAAATTAGACCAGAGACACTACACCTAATAGAAGAAAAAGTAAGCTCTAATCTCCAACATGTTGGATTAGGGCCCAAGTTCCTTAATAAGAATCCTGAAGCACAAGAATTAATACCAAGAATCAATAAATGGGATAGACTCAAATTACAAAGCTTCTTCTCAGCAAAAGAAACAATCAGTGAGGTGAATAGAGAGCCTACTAATTGGGAACAAATTTTTACCACATGCACGTCAGATAGAGCACTAATCTCTAGAATATATAAAGAACTCAAAACTCATAACATCAAAAAAAGAAATAACCCAATCAATAAATGGGCAAAAGAACTGAACAGACACTTCTCAGAAGAAGATATACAATCAATCAATAAATACATGAAAAAATGCTCAACCTCTCTGGCAATTAGAGAAATGCAAATCAAAACCACTCTAAGATTCCATCTCACACCAGTCAGAATGGCAGCTATTAAGAACACAAACAACAATAAATGTTGGAGAGGATGTGGAGAAAAAGGCACACTCATACATTGTTGGTGGGACTGCAAAAGGTGCAGCCAATACGGAAAGCAGTATGGAGATACCTTGGAAAACTTGGAATGGAACCACCTTATGACCCAGCTATCCCACTCCTTGGTCTTTACCCAAAAGACATGAAAACAGCATACTACAGGGACACAGCCACATCAATGTTTATAGCAGCACAATTCACAATAGCTAAACTGTGGAACCAACCTAGATGCCCTTCAGTAGATGAATGGATAAAGAAAATGTGGTATATACACACAATGGAATATTACTCAGCAATAAGACAGAATAAAATCATGGCTTTTGCAGGAAAATGGATGGAGTTAGAGAATATAATGCTAAGTGAAGTTAGCCAATTCCAAAAAGCCAAATGCCAAATGTTTTCTCTGATATAAGGAGGCCAATTCACAGTTGGGTTGGGATGGGGAGCATAGGCGGATTAGAGGAATACTAGAATGGCCAATGGGGAGGGAGGGGAAGGGAGGGGGCAAACGTGTGAAGAAAAAAAAAAGATGGTAGAATGAGATGGATATCATTACCCTAAGTGAATGTATGAAGTCACGAATGGTGTGAATATACTTTGCATACAACCAGAGATTTGTAAAAAAAAGTGCTCTATATGTGTAATATGAAATGTAATGCATTCTGCTGTCATTTATATCATTTTAGAATAAAAAATAATTAAAAAAAGAATGTCAATCTACAAAAACTATTTCTATACAATCTTACAACTTTTACTTTACAACTCTACTTACAACTTTTGTATTACTTTGACACCAAAACTAGACAAAGATATTATAAGAAAGGAGAATTATAGAGGGATATCCTTTATGAGCACAGGTGTAAAAATCCTTAACCAATATCATCAAATGAATCCAATCTGTATACAAAATGGAAAACCCACCATGATAAAGTTAACTTACCCTAGGAAAGCAGAGTTGATTTAATATTCAAAGATCAATGTTAACAGAATAAAGGTAAAAACCATATGTTATCCCCATAAATGCAGAAAAAACATTTGACAAAATTTAACACTCATTCATGACCAAAAATTACAATAAAAAAAACTCAAAAAACTAGGAATAGAAGGAAACTTACAACATACAAGTTTTTGTGTGTTTTATACAACTAACATAATTACTTAAAATTGAAAGACAATACTGTACCCATAAAAACTGAAAGAACGCAATGGCACCCACTCCTACATCTTCCACTAAGAGGTATACAGAAAAACAAAAATCCAAATATCTCTCAATCAGTGAATAGAGAAATAAAATGTGATACATTCATTCAGTGGAATATTACTCAGTATTAGAAAAGAATGATATGCAGAAAACATGGATAAATCTCAAAAGCATTGTGCTGTATAAAAGAAGTCACCAACAGTACAGGCTCTATCATTTCATTTATCTACATTTCCAGGGAAAGGCATAACTAGTCTGTAATGACAGAAACCTTATTAAAGGTTTTGTAAAGAGTTGGGAGGTAAGATAATTGGCTGCAAGGAATTAAGAAATGTTTTTGGGGTACTGAGAATGTTCTATATATTAGTTATATGATACTCTTCCTGTATATAAACTATCTCAATAGTGTTGATTATGAAACATTTAAAAATGTAATTACCATGGAAGATGAGCTCAAAGAAAAAAGATACAGAGAAAACATAAGAAAAATTTAATGCCATGAGAAATAGTCAATAGGAATCTCAAATAAAAATAGAGATTTGGACTGCAGAGTAATATATATGGGTATATACATATGCATGTATTCTCCACTCTGTACATTTATCAGATCTTTTTCAGCTTTGAAAGATACAATATTTTAGGGAGTTTTGAAAGTTATAATCTTTTGGAAAATACATCTGCCTTGGTTATAGATTATAATATGGGGCTAACTTCAAGCTACTTCAAGCATACCTAATAATATGTTTATATGCCCTCCGTGCATGCTGGAAAGGAAGGTGTACAACCATTTGATGAACAAATACTAATGAGGGATATTTTATGTGGAACATGATCTTAACAGTAGTTTGGAATTATAAAAATTTATGTGGTCTTTCATCTCAAGCAGTTTTCAAGCTTAGTTAAAAAGACCAGACCAGAAAAGGATATTTGAGCACAGAAAGCATGGGATGTCCATGTGACAATAGAGTTGTAGCAATTCAGAAAGAAGGAGATCACTAGGTCACTGTTTCCCAGAGTATGAAACAGGCACACTGAAGTTTCCCTGCATGTTTCAATTGTTACACTAATGAGCTTCAAACCAAGGAAGTCATTCCCTTGGTCAATTCTCTTATAATTCTCTGAAAATTATGTCAAGGAGAGTGTGAATTTAATGCAAGCACATTTTTAATGCCTCCTTACTATTTTCTACATCCCCCTTCTTTTTACAATTAGAAAGCAGAATCAGGATCAGGACCTTTAGCAGGATAGAGTATCTAGAAAAAAAATTTAAAATATAGTTAGTTTGCATTTTATTCTCTTTAGAGATATCTTCTGTTTATAATCAATAAATATTTTACAGTGGTTGTGCTGCATTTGCATCTCATGTACAAAATCTCTGATATATTCTACTTCGCCCACCTTTATATACTTTGAAAATCCACCAGAGCACAAATTAATGTAGAATCATGTAAGAGTAACAAAACCAAAACCCCAAAACCAAGCAATTAAACTCTGCTTAGGCAATTTTTATAAAAGACAGAAATTATTTTCATGATTGAAAAATCCAGAGCTTTAGTATTTGCCTTTAATTTTTTGCTGCCATTAAAAAATTTTTTTGTAGTTGTAGATGAACAGAATGCCTTTATTTTATTCATTTATTTTTATGTGGTGCTGAGGATAGAACTCAGTCTCTCACACGTGCTAGGCCAGTGCTCTGCCACTGAGCTACAACCCCAGCCCATTTTCTACCATTTTTTTTTACAAAAGTTATGCAAAATGGAAAACATATGTATATATACACATACTTCTTCAGCAAAACAAAAATTCTTCCAAACTTCTGCTTTAAAAATCCTGACTAAGCCGGGCACGGTGGCGCACACCTGTAATCCCAGCACTTTGGAAGGCTGAGGCAGGAGGATCGCGAGTTCAAAGCCAGCCTCAGCAATGGCGAGGCACTTAGCAACTCAGTGAGACCCTGTCTCTAAAAAAAATACAAAAAAGGGCTGGGGATGTGGCCCAGTGGTCGAGTGCCCCTGAGTTCAATCCCTGGTACAAAAAAAAAAAAAAAAAAAAAAAAAAATCCTGACTATAATGATTTGGGTCTGACTCATTGCTGTTCCTTTAAATTTAGGAAGTTGCACTTCTTGGGAACTCATAGGAAAAAGTCTGTTTTTATTCTTGGTGGATTCTGATGTCAATAGATTAACTGTCTTAAAATTCAGGTTTGCATATTAAAGCTATGCACATGGCTATTTAAAAAATTGAATGTAATAGAGCTAACAAGTAATATTTAGAAGCAGTGGGTTATTAAGGTTTGTTAAATATTGAGAACCAGTTACTATTAAAAGTGACCATTCTAATGGTAATATAATTTTTAAATATTTATTTATTTGCTTTAGTTGTACACAATTCGTTTATTTTTACGTGGTGCTGAGGATCGAACCCGGGCCGCGCACGTGGGAGGCAAGCGCTCTACCGCTGAGCCACAACCCCAGCCCCCTAATGGTAATATTTATTTCACTCTTTTTCTGAGAAACCAAATTGCAAAACCTAGTCTGACATCACATACTTAATGATACCTAATATATTTGATAAAGAGGTGACATGGTTTCAAAAATTGATGAAAAGATTTGAAAACAACTTCACACAAAAGATTGTATTATACTTGTTTCCAAATTTGTCTTAGTAGAATTTCTCAACCTTAGCATCCATATAATACTGGTACTATATTGTATTGTGTGTGCCTGACTAGAAATTTTGGGAAATTTCCTCTATTATATAGCTTAACTTTCACTAACTGTGCAAACTTGAAAAATCAAGTTTGGCAACTTAAAGTCTACTTTACTTCCTTAGAGTAATCTTACCTTTTCTGTTATAAAAAGTCGTGGAAGCAGGTGGATATATTCCTGTGCTCCACTCAGAACAGAAATAATTTTTCCAATTTTCTCTGACATTTTATTTAATCACTGTCCAGGAGAGTGTCCCACCTATATCCAACAGGGACATGTTCATGGACTTATCTGCATCCATTATGTGTAGTAAGTTTCAAGAAGGGAAAATAAAGTTTATTTCCCTTCATATCTCTAATGACTTTTTTTTTTACAGTCTGGAATAAAAGTATTTTAATACATAAAGCTATTTTAGCTCATTTTGTAATAGTCTCTGTTGTCTGATATCATATTGGGCTTACAATTAATCAAGGATACAATTGGATATTAAATGTTCTTGAACAAACAGAAAACAGTAATGCTCAACTTAGTCAGAATACTGTTCTAATGTTTGAGATTAGTGAAAGGCATTAAGAGCTTTTCTCCTGCCCATAGAATTTTAGTAATAACTAAGTTAATTAATCACCTAAGAATTAAACTGTTTGAGATAGAAGGACTGGCTGATATCACAGGAAATAAAGATATGGTTACCAACAACAAAACATGTTAAAATACCTCACAGTAATTAACAGAATTTTTATATGTCTATTCAGTTGCTGTTGGTAATTTTCTCATTCGCAAACGTTCTCTTTAAGTTAGACTAAAAATTTATTTGAAGTCAGTGTTAGTTTATTTATGATGAGATTGATCTTTCTCATTATTTTTAAAGCCTTCATTCCTTGGTTAAGCTTTCTTTACCTTTTTGTGCTTACAGTGTCAACTGGTCTCAGCATAAAGATTATTGAAACATAAAGACATATTGAATTAAGGATTCTACTCCACAGGAATCCTCTCTTTGAAGAATTAGGAGGTTTGATTTAACACATTTTATCTAGGTAACAGTACTATTCTAACTTACAAAATATGTAAAATAAAATATATTTAAATTTAAATAAAGGAGCTTGACGCTTTCAAACATAAAGTAATGATAAAGAGAAATATTAATTACCCCAATTTGATCAGTGCATATTGTATACATGTCTTGGATATCACACTGCACTCTGTTCATAAATATAATTATTATGTGTTGATCAAAATTTAAAAACAAAAGTTTAAAGAGAGGGAAATAATAACCAACCTCATTTATTCATTATACACTACATACATGTATTGAATTCTGACATTGTACTCCATAAACTGATACAATTAAAATAAAAAATAAATTAAAATCTAGTTTGTAATTTTTAAATTATATTTTCAATTTGTTTAGATTTGTCCTTTCTTTGTCATAGTTTTAGGTTTAAAGGGGAATACTTTAAAATGAGGATAAGTAAAATTGTTATAAAACATATACATGTATTTTATTATTATTTTTTGTGATGCTGGAGATACAATATAGTGCCTTCAACATGCTAGCCAAATGCACTTAACACTGAGATATATTTCCAACCCTGATTTAGGTATCATTGCAATGATGCCAATGGTACAGGCTGAGATGGTGCTGAGGGTTAACTGATAGAACTGTATTGAATTGTTTAACTTCAAGCAAGCAAAAAGCTTGCTATTATCCAGCAAGTTAAAAGAAAATACTTATTTACATGAGAGACATTTAATGAATATTTATGCATTCTATCAAATATTTCCCATAGCTGGGCGCGGTGGTGCACGCCTGTAATCCCAGCACTTGGGAGGCTGAGGCAGGAGGATCGCGAGTTCAAAGCCAGCCTCAGCAATGATGAGGCACTTAGCAACTCAGTGAGACCCTGTCTTTAATAAAAACAACAACAAAAATACAAAAAAGGGCTGGGGATGTGGCCCAGTGGTCGAGTGCCCCTGAGTTCAATCCCTGGTACAAAAAAAAAAAAAAAAAAAATTCACATAAGTTTTATGTAATGTAACATTGGAAGAAAAACCTTTTTTGGTGATTTCATGTTAAATGCAATGTTTTATTTATAGTGAATTGGGAAATTCATTTTAGAATGAATCACCACATGGTGGCACTGTTTACTAAGAAATTGCTAAAGAATGGGGAGGTCACAGGGCTTAGTGTCTTTCATGTTGCTGTATTATTTTGTGTTTGTGGAATTGGTCATCTATTTCTATCATTAGTGAATACTTGAGTTTTAAGGGTGAAAATGTTAAATACTTTTTATTCTATAAACCATTTTATATATATAGAGCCTTTTGCTGTGTCTTTCATAATCACACACACACACACACACACACACACACACACCCCAGAAAATATTGAATATTGTTGGATTGGTTTGCTAATCTGTTTTTTTTTTTTTTTTTTGTGTGTGTGTGTGTGCATTTGCTTATACTAGAAAGCACCAGAAGAAAGTGAGGAATAAATATTAATTCAATTTTATACCAATGAACATTTTGCAGATTCTTAACAGTTCTTGTAGGAAAAATGGTGGGGTGAAGCAATAGACCAGTGTTCTAAAATGAGAAGTCAAGACACTTCAGCGTGGGTATAGTGCACACACGTCACTGAGCACTGAAAGACAACTTTAAGGAAATGTCCATATAGAACTTCCCTCCTTTTACCACTACATCCCCTTTCCTTCTCCCAAATCACTCAACGGATATTTTATATCTTATTTAAATAATGAATTCAGCTATTGGATGTTAAAATGTACATGTATTTGGAAAACTTTTATTTATTTTCCACTTTGCTTTCTGTGAAATAGCCTATACATGTAACTTACACAAAGCTCTAATTTACTACTTGATTTTATGATCTTGAGATCCATTGCAAATAATGCTCTTCTTCATTTACATATTTAATTAGTACACAAACCAATTATGGGCAACTAGATGCATATTAATTCCACAGAAAGGGAAATTTTGCACATGATATAAACAATTACAATGTCAAGAAACTGAAGTTTAGTTTCCTGGTGCCAGTTCCATAAGCTTTAGTAGGTCAGGGATCTTCATCTATTGGGTTCACTGATGTGCCCAAGGACCTACCTTACATGAAGCAGATATTCAATAAATATTTTGTATGAATTTAACAAATAAGATTTTGAATTCCTGGCAAAGTAACAACAACAACAACAACAACAACAAGAAGCTTGATTGTTAAGGAATATAGTGAAAGATAGCATGACATTGAAATAGGACCTGGAATAATGAATAAATAATTAATTTAATGTAAAAAGTTATAATTCTAATTTCTGGGTCTTTAGTAAGCAGAGAATATGTTTGCTATAAAATTTTAAAATCATGCAGAGTAAGAGTGAGCTGAAATTTCAATTTATTATATGTAAAATAAACATGTTGAGCATATCCTCTGTGAAGGCACTTTAAAGGAGTACATAATTATTTGGAAGATAGCTTTTCTTACAAAGAAATGAAGAATAGTATAAGGTTGTTGGTAGGAAAGAAGAGCCTGAGAGTTTTTGAACATTAATGTGAGTAGGACTTGAATCATGTCTTTAAGCTGTTAGAACTTGTGGATTTTCAGTGCCCTGACTTGCGTATCATTGCAACGATGCCAATGATGAAGGCTGAGGTGGAGTTGAGGGTTAACAATGGAACCATATTGACTTGTTTAACTTCAATGATGTCTTCCATCTTTATTCTATTTTAGTTGTTGTCTGTCTAGGCAGCTTCCTGTTTGCTTTTACTATTTTTTTTTAACTGATAATAAAATCTTCCCCCAAATAGAGTCCATCTCACTGGGTTGTGCATATGGAAGCTTTTTGCAAGTGGGTTGAGACAATAAATTTTAGTTCTTCATCTCTGGCATGGTTGTAGAAGACCAGGAGAAGGCATACACTTCATCATGCCTGCTTTTCTCACCTATTGGTCTTCTTCCTGTTTCCCAGACCAAGCTGGCTCTTATTTCTCTCTCCCTTCCTAGTTATAAACAATTGATTCCAGGGGAAGCCTCCTTCAAAAACATGTACATCTTAGTAGGTAGAAATTAAAAAAAAAAAAAAAAAAAAAAAAAAAAAAAAAAAAACAGAATAATTTTTTTTTTTTTTTTTTTTTTTTTTTTTTTTTGTGTGTGTGTGTGTAGGAGGTATGAGTCAGTACATAAGAGCACAGACCCTGCAACAGACTTTCTGGACTGGAAAACCAACTCTTCCATTGCCAGCTGTGTGATTTTTTTTTTTTTTTTTTTTTTTTTTTTTTTTGTGGTACCGGGGATTGAACTCAGGGGCACTCGTCCACTGGGTCACATCCCCAGCCCTTTTTTGTATTTTATTTAGAGACAGGGTCTCACTGAGTTGCTAAGTGCCTCGCCACTGCTGAGGCTGGCTTTGAACTCGCGATCCTCCTGCCTCAGCCTCCCAAAGTGCTGGGATTACAGGCGTGAGCCACCACGCCCGGCAGCTGTGTGATTTTAGGCAAATTAGTTGACCTATTTGAGTTCCACTTTCCTCCTGAGCAGAATCACATTCAGAGGATGAATGTGTAAAGGTAAATATTTTAGAATAGTACCTAGCACATAGCAAGTACTATTTGACCTCTAAGAGCAGAATTTTAGGCATCAGCATATGGAAGAGGGGAGCATCATGTGGACCTTGGTGTCTCCCATAATTCATGACATTATATTACCAATTAGTACCCTAATGCATCAGATAATAAGGTCTCTTGCAACTATGCTCTGGGTTCAGTTGCGTTATTATCAATTGTTCTTTCTGACTTTGAAGGAGTTTAAAAAACAATAACAGATTTTAATCAGTAAACTTTCCTTGGTACATGGAAACAGATGCTCTAAAGGTACTTGAAGTTTATTATACTGAAGGAGTATCTAATATCAATAATATATTCCTCAAAATACTTTTTAGATAAGCATTGACAAAGTTTGCAACAGATAAATATTATACACATTTCCAATGTTTAAACATAACATTATGCTACAGGTAAATGTTATACACATTTCCAATGTTTAAACATAACATTAAAATTCCTTTAGCACAGGTATTGGTGACCAAATATGAATTTTTCTTGTAAGATAAAACTTGACATTTTACCTTATTTTTATTATTAGTTAACAATAATGGATTTTTTTCTGGTACTGGGGATTGAACCCAGGGGTGCTCTACCACATTCTTTTTACTATTTTATTCTGAGACAGGGTCTAAATTACCTAGGCTGGCCTCAAACTTGAGATCTTCCCATCTTTTGGTCAGGACTTGTTGCATAATTTATGGGGCCCCATTCAAAATGAAAATGGGCCTTTTGTTAAAAATGTATTAAGAATTTCATGATGGCAACACAAGAGTATTAAGCCCAGCCCAGGCCGAACATTCACGAAGCTGTCTTTGGATTTTGTTTAGGTAGTGGGGTAAGCTTTGAATTGATCTTCCTAATCTTCAAAAATAAGTGAGGTTCTTATGAACTGAATATCTATTGTGTGATATCCAATCGCCAATTTCTTGGTAGACACCGAGAACCTGGTCTGTGTTTACTTCTTCTGTGGTTTTAAACAATGCTTTAAATATCAAATAGATGGCAATTATTTATATTTTGGCAGAGTATGACCACACTCCCAGTAAAGTGTCTACCATTCAAAAGGGTTTTGGAAAACTGGGAGTTCATTATTTCCTTAACTAAATTACTTATTTATTTCAACTTGTGAAGAGTTGTAGACTACTTACTCTTTAGTATGGCTAGTATTCTAATCATAAGGGGATTTTCCTGATAACAGTTTTGACAATTTATATCAGTTTGATATGAGTTCTTTATGCCCTAGATCAGACTGTTAGCCATACATGGAGAAGCATGTATGAAACCCAGGGTGCAGTCTATTTTGGAATTCTCTGAGTGGCATTCCTTCTCCCTATGGGAAACACATTTTCTCCTTCTCTGCTAAGCAGGGAGTAAATTATATCCAACTTTTCTGACCATATAAATCCTGTCTTCACATAGTAACACATTGAATGCATGAGGCTTGGAATCATTTCATTAATGCTGGTTAAGGGATAATGAAACTGAGGTATGTTAAAGACAGGTAATGCTCTGTTGCATTTTCAGCATGATTGGCAGAGGTGCAAACCTTGCTTCTATAGCTACTCATTTGTATTTTTTTCTCATTTTATTCAGGAAATTTTATTTGCAAAATGTGAAAATGTAATCTTTTTGTATGATAAAAGTTACACTTGTCACTTAGTACTAAGCTCACATAGGAATTTGAGATTGTGAATTTAAATGTACACATCACAATTCTAGCTTATAAGTAATGATCTCCGACAGAGATTAGATGACTTTCTTATGTAGCATTTGTTCTGGGTACACTGAGTAGGTTGGTTTGGGGCCAATCTTTAGACAAGCTTCTGTGGATACCCATTCAGGCATCCAGAGAGCATGTGACTTAGACCAGAGTTGATGTGATTCCCTAACTCATAAAGGAATGAAACAAAAGGCGAAAGATTAGGGGTCAGTAAATATAAATCACCCAGAGGTCAAAGATAAATTTTTCTTTTCAACCAACTTAGAGAATGATTAGAAGCAAATAATAAATGTTTATGAGCATATATATTCTTTCTACTCTTACATGAGTTAGAACACTTCTACCTTATGACTTAAAGCACAACCAACATAAACATTATAATTAGTAACCTACACAACAGGTCTTATTATTAAATTAACCATTAATATTTGTGTTCTCATTAGAAATTGCAAAATTAGGGTAAACTCAGCAATTTTTATTTGGGACCACATGTAAGCTATATTTGGATTTGTGTTTAATAGGAGCAGGGAGAGTGAGGTATGTACATAAATGGATAGTTCAGTTATTAGGCTAATAGCAAAACAGTTAATAATAAATACTAGTTTGAAAAACTAATTAATGTTTACTTCAAAATAAGACAAACACAGAGTTGAAATCTTAAAACAATACCATGTCGTATCTGGTTCATAATAACCTCTTAATAAATATTTGTTCCTTCTGATGAGAGATGGGAATTTTTGTTCACATGTTAAGATTCAACCAGAAGACCTCCCTCCTTCATTCTTTATATTCCTATGCTGTTATAATTTGGATATGAGGTATCCCCCTAAATACTCATGTGTTGGGCAATGCAGGAATGTTCAGAGGTGAAATAATTAGATTATGAGAACTGTAACCTTATCAGTGGATTAATCCATTTGATGGATTCCTTTGAATGAATTAATGGTGGTAACTGTAGGCAGGTAGGGCATGGCTGGAGGAAGTAGGTCACTGTGGGGTAGGCGCGTGGGGATTATATCTTGTCCCTGGCTCCTTGTTCTCTCTCTCTTCTTCCTGGCTGCCATGAATTGAGCAGCTTTCCTCTGCCACACCCTTTCACCACCATGTTCTGTCTCACCTTAAGCTCAGAGCAATGGAATCAGCTGACCTTGAACTGAACCTCTGAAACAAACAAAATAAAATTTTCCCTCTTTAAGTTGTTCCTGTTAGGCATTTTGTTCACAGTGATGAAATGCTGACTAACACACATGCCTACAGTAATGTCACCTGTTCTGATTTAGATCTCAAATTCTGAACTCAATAATTCTGCATGTGAATATTTATAACACCTATTATTATGGTTGAAATATAATTGAGTTCAATTCTTAACATTAGATCAGAAAATGACCCGAAATTATGACTGGTAGAAAGAAGGATTTTGTGACTCTAATCAGAGTACATTACTCATGGTTTAGATCGTTTTCTCAAATTAGCACAATATAGTCAATTTCTAAATTTGTAAAATGTAAACATGTGACATAAAAAAGCAATCATTTAAATATTAATAAAAATCCTTGAGAATGACATTTGTTTCTAGCTATTGTTTTCCAACTGAAGTAAACATTTTAGCTGACTATTTAACCATGTCTATTTTTTTCCTACAGAAAATCACAATTTATATCTTCAGTCCTTTTGAGAGCATGAGGATGAGAATCATTGCTTAAGGATGTAGAAACAGAAATTTAAAAGGAATCCAAAACCTTTTCAGTGTTTATATTTAAAAATTAAATGATTTTTTTTTTTTTTTTTTTTTGTGGTACCGGGGATTGAACTCAGGGGCACTCGACCACTGGGTCACATCCCCAGACCTTTTTTGTATTTTATTTAGAGACAGGGTCTCACTGAGTTGCCAAGTGCCTCGCCATTGCTGAGGCTGGCTTTGAACTCGCGATCCTCCTGCCTCAGCCTCCCAAAGTGCTGGGATTACAGGCGTGCGCCACCGCGCCCGGCTAAATGATTTTTCATTAAAATAATTTCTTTTCCTTTGAAACTCTCTATGCATGTAATTGAACTTAAATATATTTCTTTTTAGAGTATATGCAAGATTACAGGACACAGTAAGTCCAATGGACATTTCTGAGTACATTGGAAAATGGGTAGAAGAATCTTAGAAAAATATGGTATAGTGGGTAGAATTTCACAAGCTGTAGGTACTGGTATGTAAAATTTAAAAATTTAATTTCTGTTTCTATAACCATGTTGTGTCTGATGTGAAAAAAAGATTAATCTAGACACAGTTCTAAATTCATTGAAATTTAGTGAATCGCCATTGTGTAGTTATTACCTCCCCTAGTGGTATATGTGACAGGAGGAAGTCTAACAAAAATATTAGTGAGATATCAGTGAGAAGGGGACACTAATTTATCAGCCTAATCTGTCTTGGTTATATGCTAGAATCCTTTGAGAAGTAATTTTCTGGTTTTTCAACTGTGTTCTGTTTTATGCCATGAAATCAAATATTTCCCAGTTGGTCTATCTGCTTTTAACCATTTGCTTAAAACATTTATCTTCAATCAGAGAAATCCCTGTAGACATATTTGATTTTTGCCTTTGTCAGCTAATTTTCCAAACTCTTTCCCATGTTTGCAGCGCCCCCTACAGTTACTCTCAGGAATTACAGGAGGCACATTCTGGTAACTGACCCTGCATGTGTCTCAATTCTCTGCTGTTCATGTTCATGCCATATGGAGTAATGGCACTGGTTCCAAATTTCCAGCTGATCTAGCGGGGCTCAGATTAATTCCTTTTTGTGACAAAACACACCTATTACTGGTTAGCACCCTGTCCTGGTCTAATTTGGCTTCTGGTAGTATCTAAATCAATAAAATTCTTTAAGTTTCCCTTTTTTTTTTTTTTTTTTTTCTCTAATGGACTTCTTTTGCTCTAGCTCCTGAGATCATAATGTTAAAGTGGGTATTGTTGTGAGGGCAGAATAAAACAAGTCCATTTGACAAACAGCCTTTCCATTCCTTTTGTATTACAACTCAATTAAAGCCATTCATCTTCATGGAAGTACATAGATTGTCTTTATAAATATTACATGGATATGTGAAAAATGTATATTCTGTCCAAAAGGTAAAATGTTCTTTATATTAAATCAATATTATTGGTTGACTTATTACATTTTTCATGACTTTACCTGTTTACATTTTCTATTAGATTTAGTCTGAAAAGAGTATATCAAAGTTGATCACTACACATTTTCTTTTTTAAAACAATGTAGAGTTTCTGTTTTTCTGTTTTATGGTCCATATAAACTTAAGATAAATTCTATTTGTTATTATTGCCTGATGTGTGTCCCCTAATTATTGCTTTTAATATTTGTGAAGGAAAATTATGCCAAACCTGGTCTATGTAAGGTAATTCAAAAAATTTATATTCTGAAAAGAAATTCACATTCCCGAAAAAAATGCTTAAGAATTTTTTATGACAAATTTAATGGCATTGAGATCTTTTCTTGAAATCCAGTTTGTCATTGACCAAGTTAACTGTCCATCAGTGTCTAATGTTTGTCAAGCAGATGTTCTTTTCTCCCAGTTTTTTAAGAAATTCTATCTACAAGTTTTTAACTATGATTTTTAGAAAGTAAATGTCTGTACCAAGTGTTTAAATTTTTCTATTTTATGACTCATTTCTTCAACAAGCTTGAAATAAAACTTTGATACTATGTTAAGCTTCATGTAAAGATTTCTAACACTTTAAAGACACTATATCTGCTATTTTGTTTAACTGTATGCTATGGTTTTGGTGTGGTTTGAATGTTCCTCAGGGGTCTATTGTGATGGAAGTCTTGGTCCACAAGGTGTCATTATTGGGATGTAGTAGAAATTTTGGGAGATGGGACCTAGTGGCAGATTCTTATATCATTAAGTAAGTGCTCTGAAGGTAGTTCTCATAGGACTCCTTGGTGGAGGGGTGTTCTAACTGTCTGAGTTTGGCCTCCATCTACTTCTCTCTGGCTTACTGTTTAAGATATTACTGCTAGCTCTTACATGTGCTCCTGCCATGGTGTGCCTCCATTCCTGACCCCTACCGTAGGCCATACCAATGGCCCTTTCTGATTGTAGACTTGGACATCCAAAATGGGGCACTAAATAATCCTCCACCTTCTTTATAAGTAACCTGTGTCTGTTTTTTCATTATAGTGCTGAAAAGCTGTCTAATACACCATGCCTGTTTTTTTTCTTTTTCTCATTTGCCTGGTAATTATTTGGCTAACTTCTAAGCATTTGAAAATAACTTTGAATTAAGTGTTTTTTATTGGTTTATAGCTTATAGCTGGCATTAGTTTTTTTTTTTTTTTTTTTTTTTTTTTTTTGGTACCGGGGATTGAACTCAGCGGCACTAGATCACTGGGCCACATCCCCAGCCCTTTTTTGTATTTTTATTAGAGACAGGGTCTCACTGAGTTGCTAAGTGCCTCGCCATTGCTGAGGCTGGCTTTGAACTCGCGATCCTCCTGACTCAGCCTCCCAAAGTGCTGGGATTACAGGCGTGCGCCACCGCGCCCGGCTTGGCATTAGTTTTTTAATACTCTCCGACAGTCTGATTTTAATGACAGATTTAATCTATTAATATTTAGTGTAATGGCTGATTCATTGATTTTATTCATTCCATCCTAATTTACATTTCTTTCAACTTTTAAGGAAAATTGATCAAGTCATAAAATGAAGAAAAGAGATTGCTTAGCAGTCTGAACATTCAGTGAAGTTCTGGGTCATGTTATAGCAGGCTCAACCACAATTGTGAGCTTCTCTAGGGATGTGTACCTGAATTTTCTTAATTGGTCTGATAATTTTTCTGTTGAAGTTCCTACCTAACCCCTTTAGCAGTTCTACAGGTTTGCCATGTGCTCTGTTTATTCTGGCTCTCTAGCACAATTTGGCAGGTAGCTCATTTGCTGGAGTACTAGTTTTCCTTTGTTGACATTTTGGTTGGCAAACTACAAGCTTTGGGAGTCTTACAAATGGTGAGAGGCAATGTGATCTTCTGTCAGGAGAGAGTGGCATGGAGTATGCTAAGGAATCTCCTCTATTCCCTGATCTACTCATATCTGCTTTGCCTTAGTGGGAGCAAAGATTCCTCCCACCCTTTGCTGAATGACCCCACTCATAGATTTCTGCCAATTAAACTATATCAAGGATTTGCTGCTTTGTGATCCTCACTCTAAGGTTTCACAGCTCTTCTTTGGGTGTTTCACTGAGTCACCAGGAGTCAGAACAGTACGGAATACTACTAGTTTTCTCCACAAGCTTTCTCAGAGCCCATAGTTTCATTTCTTCCCAGCTTCCCATGAAATCCCAACACTTAAAAAAATTGTGAAGAGGCACATAATTTGGGGCTGATGCTGGAAATAAAGACTTGAACTCAGGCTTTGATTTTAAAAGCCAAGATTTAAAAAAAAAATTAAATTTTGATCATTAATAATTCTCAAAATGTGTGTTCCTTCTTGTCTAGCTTCCCAAATTGGTGGCAGGCCACCAGAAAAAAAAAAGATAGAAAAAGGAGCATGTCAATGAATATTTAATATATCCTATTACTCTATCAATGCAGTCTATTGTGAATATAAACTGCCTACATCAGTGGTCCAAGACAGGGCTTGTATGGCCCTGAGGGGGAGAGGTGGCAGACATTGCTGCTGTAACAGAAAATTAGACCCTTGGTGGAGGTGACTCAGTTGAAGTTATTTAAAGGATTTTCTTAAGAAAGGGATAGAGTGGGGGCACTAATATGGGAACTAAGATTTGAGGAATTTTAGAGAATAAATATTGTGGGACTATCCAGGGGTATGTTTAAAATAGAAAACAGAGTTCTAAATCCAAATGGCAATTCAAAAAAAGCAGGACTGTGTGAAAGTCTATTAATGAACAGAATGCAATTTGAAAATGCCCTGATGGTTACTGAGCATCTAAGAACCCAAATTCTGTTCCATCTAAGCCCAAAACTAACTGGGTGACTTGGGAGTAAATATCTGAATGCTTTTTTATTTAATTTATCTTCAAAATGAGGTTTTGGCTATATTGGCCTTGATAAGTCATATATTCAAACACATGCTAATATGCACACATATATCCCTCTCCTCTGCAATTCAGTCTTCCTGTTGTGGGTGACTTAAAATCAGGATTAGAAGTGCCCTTTTGGTTCAATATATCCCAGCTAGGTATAACTATACAACAACAGAACTTAAAGAAAAGTTTATATTTTATCTGGAGATAGCACATTTCATATTTGGAAATATTACTAGCTACTTCTAGCTTTGAGTGGGATACTGGGTAAAGAAGTGCTCTGTAGCAGGTTCAGGCTAAGGTGCAAAAAGTCCTCATACATTGGCCACATGCCTTCCAGATCCTGTGGTGTTAGAGGTATCTGCAGTAGTAAAAGATGCTGTGTGAGATTGGTGGTTTGTTCTAGTAAGATGATCACAAAGTAGGCTCCTGGGCTTTGGAACAAGGCTTTGCTATCTGTAGTACAGTGTTGCACACTATTCATAGAATAGCTCCTATTGTGTTGTTGTATCCTAATAGGGACAGAACTTCTGGCAATGGAATGCTAAGTGACCCTATTGCCAGAAATTCCCATTATGAACTGGTTTCTGCCAGATTGACTAAATCAGCAGCGGTTTATCATAATACAAATTTGATATATCTGGGCTCAGTCATGAACAGAGCCAGAGATTACAAGTAAAAATGTATGAGTAGGTGGTACAACCTTCTATGAAATCCATTGCTGATGTCTTTTCATCAATTAATTATTGTCACTGCTGTAGGGGTAAATGAGGTTATAAATGATGACAAAGTAGGGAAAGATGAGGCTGGGATCATAGAAAGGTTATTTGCTATGCGTTGCAAGCTAGTGATAAATTACCATTACACTTACAAACACATTTGTAAGTGGCCCTGAAAAATAGTGGGAGTAATGGAAAATCATTCCAGTGGACAGAACTAAAGTTCTGAAGTAAACATATCTATGAACTCACATACAGTGGTGAATGGTTTGACTGACTGGTCAGGGGCATGGAAGAATAAAAACCAGATAAAATTTGAACTGGAAGTATGTAGCTGGACCTAAGGGATATATACTAGTCAGCTGTGTGTCACTATAACAAAATACCTGAGAAATTTGACTTAAAGGAAGAAAGACATATTAGGCTCACATTTTCAGGGGTTTCAGTTTAATAGTTGGCCCAGCTGCTTTAGGGCCTATGGTGAGACAGAACATCATAGCAGCAGGGGCATGTGGTGGAGAGGATGCTTATCTCTTGGTGACCAGCAAGCACAGACAGAAAAGAGAGGTAGAAAGAGGGGGAGTGATTTACTTGGGAGACTGAGCTTTGTGTCATTGCAACTCTGGATTATGTGGTTCTAGAGGTTTTGATTTCCCAAGGGGAATGTTCTCACCAAGGAACACATCAAGAGTGTCTTTGAACATTTAGCTATGACTGTTTCATAAGCAGTTCATGTGTCTTTTTTCACTAGACTGGCAGGGAAAAATAACTTGATAATCAGGAAGAAGGAGGACTATTGTTACATAATGGGATCAGTGAAGAATATCAATAGGACCTAGTGTGTGATAACCTAGGCCATCTCTGGGGTCCCTAATCAGTCTTCTGTCAAATTTTTGACCGTAATTGGACTAATCAGTCATGACCTAATAACATGACATCCAGGAATACAGACCTCTCAGGATGAAAGTCTTGGTCATTCCATCAAAGTATATAGGTAAACTACTTATAAAACCATAGGTACTTGCTAAGGGTGCAATAAACATGGAATGAGATAGTGTAAAAGGGAACTGATGATTATTAGTCAATCCAGAAACTAATAAAGCCATGGGGACTGTAGTTTGTCCCATCATAATTTTTCTTGTAAATTTTCTTAGGAAATGAGACCAGTCAAAATCCTGGAGGAGTTGTACCTAAAATATGAAATAAGTGGGTCTAGAAGGGCAGTGGTGAACTGTAGTGGATGCTGTAGTTCACTACCACAGTACTCGCTTCTGGGATGAGGCTTTCATTTCCTGACTGCTGGGAGTGCTCCCTGCTAATGGCTCACAGCTGAATAGTTTCCTTGCAATTGCCTCAGCCAAGGGAATTGCCTTGGCCATGATCAGGTCTCTTACTGAGGCAGTCCATATCTAATCACTGGTCTTTGTGTAGATGCAAAGATCCATACCCTTCTGTTAATTCAGGACATCTCCGAAGCATCATCTTCAGAGCTCTTCATGGGAGTGATTGAGACCACCTGTCTCAGGATGAGTAAGTACCTCCTTGGCCTAATCCTACTTCTCTCACTGCATTGGAGGTATTGCTTCCATAAATTACTTGCACTCAGTTCACTGAAGCAAATTCTGTTTCCTGTAGAACTAGACTGCCAAACAATTATTTTGGCTTTTAAAATGATAGGAAATGGTATGTTTTTTTTTTTTTCATTTGAACATTACATAATAGATAGATGAATTAAAATGTCACACGATATCTCATAAAAATGTTTAATTTTTATGTCTATTAAAAAATGACATGACAGGATCTTCCCAAAACAATGAAGTGAGCAATTGATTTTTTAGTAAATGTAACTACAGTAAGAAATCAAAAGAGTTAATTTAGTCCCTCTACTCCCTCACTCCTTTTGTGGCCTAAGCAAGATTCCTTTATGGATTTATAAAAAGAAATTGATTCAACTTTATAAATCCTAACCTATGAAACAGTGCCCTTTCAGATGGAATGCCTTTTACATAATAGCCTAAATGAATTTTATCTTATTTTATTGTTAGAATTGACAGAACACTAGGTAGAACATGGAATCATTAATAGAATACAATATTTTATATACTGTTGTAAGTTAAAATCTATTCCATCAAGGATAGCAGTATAATGAATTATGTGGTCAGTTGGTTTCATCTGATATTATGGAATTATGACTAGATATGTTTTGTTGTTGTTGTTGTTGTTGTTGTTGTTTGGTACCGGAGATTGAACTCAGGGGGTCCATGACCACTGGGCCACACCCCCAGCCCTTTTTTGTATTTTATTAGAGACAGGGTCTCATTGAGTTGCTAAGTGCCTTGCCATTGCTGAGGCTGGCTTTGAACTCGTGATCCTCCTGCCTCAGCCTCCCAAGAGCTGGGATTACAGGCGAGCACCACCATACCCAGTTATGACTAGATATGTTTTAAGGAACAAATTATCAAACTTTCATCACTTAACCAGACAAAAAAGAAGTAAGCATTGCAAAAGATGTTAGCATGATGCTAGGAAGCACTTACCATAGTTGGCCTTACTAACATTACTCTTACATTGTATGTTTACACATGGAAGTGCAGTGCTCAAGTTACTTTCTCCTTAAATATGCACTTTTTAGTTAGGTCTGCTAAAATCAATTGATCTGGTACCTTGATTACTCCACAGTAGGTGACTATGTAATAGTAAGATACTACACATTCCAAAAAACTAGAAGAAAGGATTTTTGAAAGTTTTCACCATAAAAATTGATAAATTCTTGAGGAAATAAATATGTTTAACTTGACCTAACATTCTGCAATGTATGCAGGTGCCAAAACATTATGTAGTGCCTCACTAATATCTATAATTTTATGTTTTTGTGTATCAGTTAAAAATACATTTGAAAATTAAAAATAGTAGTAGCCCAAATTTAAAAAATGAAACTCACGAAGCTTTGTGAAACACACACACACAAATTCATACCCCTTCCACATACTTACATCCATCATAGAATTCTTTATGTAAGGACACTAGTACTACATCCACAGAGAAAATACTCATCAGTACACTTATAATACATAACTAATACAATGTGACTTTGGCTTAGGGATAAACTACAAATGAAACAGAATGATGTTCAGAAACAGACCACTGTATGTATATCGACCTGATTTATGAAAAAGAACACTGTAAATGGAGGAGACTGTTTTATCTTTTTAATAAATAGTGATGGTTTGAACAGGAAGCTATTAGAAAAAAAAAAAAAAAAAGACCTTGACATTCACCTCACCCCATACACAAAAGTCAATTCTAGGTGATTTACTGAGCTAAATGTGCAAAGCAAACAAAGAAATTTTAGAGCAAAATAAAGGAGTGCATCTTTATGACCTTGGCATATATAAGGAAATCTTACACAGGACATAGAAAGTACTAAACATAAAATAAAAAAAAATTAAAAACTGGGTTATATTATATTAAAGTTAAGAATCTCTGTTAAGATATAGTAAAATGAATAAAGAGGAAACTATGAACCAGGGAAAATATTCACACTATATTTATGACAAAAGACTTCTGTCAAGAATATATAAAGAACCCCTATAATTCAGCAAGAAGACAGATGGCTCAATTGAAAAATGCGTAAGATTTGAAGAGACTTCATGAATAAGAATATTCCAATGGCCAGTAAAGGTACAGACAGATGCTTAAATTCATTATTTATAAGAAAAAGGTAAATTAAATCCAGGATGTGATATGAGAACAATTATAAACAGAATGTTGGTGAAGACACAGAAAACTGGAACTCTCATATGTATGTCTCAATTCACAATTCCAGAATGTGAACACACAAATACTCAAGCAACAGTGATTCAACTCCTAGGTTTATTTAATAAACATTGCATACATGTTTTCAAATACGCATTTTCAAGAATGTTCAAGAATGTTCGCAGCACACTATTCTTAATAATCAAACACTGTAAATTACAAAATGTCACTTGATAGCAATAGAATTGAAGAGATACATTAGATGGTTACTAAATAGAAATGTGAATGAATGATCTATGTCTTTAGCAACAATGTAGATGAACTTCACAAATATAATGTTGAGGGAAATAATTTTGATGTAAAAGATACATATTGTATGTCTCTAAGTGTCATCAGCTATTCATCCAGTAGACTTAAGATGAGCTCCAATCTGTACTGCATCATGGAGGTGAACTCTTTTGAGTACTTTGTGATGTATTCATAGATGCAGTATAGAAACTAATAAAAATTGATTCATTTAAAAGTCAGGATAGTAATTTCTGTTGATTACATACCAACTGGAAGAGGGAATGATGAAGGCCATTGGTGGTTGTCTTTTGTTTTCTTAATTCTTGGAACTGTACTTTATGTCAATGCAGTGAATAATATATTCATGTCTACTTTTCTCTATGTGTATTATATGTCAATAGAACTAAGAAATGATTTTTTTTATCTTTTGAAGAAAAATAATCTAGATTTATTTCAGTAGCATTTGACTCATTCTTAGGTAATATCAGTTTTTCCTATTTTCAGTCTTCCCATACTTTAGAACCTTTCTTACCCTTACTGTCTGTGCTCACAGGAATTTATGGGTTTTCAATTCCAGTAATTCAGTTGACATGGCCTCAAAATCTTTGTTATTCTCCTTAGTCCTCAACAATCTTTTCTACGCTAGAGGTGCTTAGACCTGTGCACCTCAGATTCACCTCCATACAGTGTGACTCAGTAGGTCTGGGTTACAGCCTTGAAGTGTCCCTGGTGTACCTGATAGGGGTCCAGCATTGTGGAACCACCAGACTAGGCTGACAGAGACAGTATCAGCATCTCTCTCTGTCAGCTTTGATAGCAGAAAGGTTAGGAATTAGAATTTTTAAAAATTGGGCCATCTGCAGCAAAATTATATACTGATCTTCCAGACTCTACTCATTGCATTTAGATGCATGTAGGACAAGAGGAACCTAGATTTTGATGCATCCCAGAGATTCTTTTATTCATTAAAATTTGAGAAACAATTTTCTTATGCTTATAAATTTCTTCCTTGCTATTGAGAAGAAGAAATAATTAGAGCACATAGGACTACCCTACTACTGTTCCCAAATACTTTCTCCCCATTTTCCTAATTTTTCCAAGTTATACGTCAAGTCCCTAAAAGTTAGTAAGTGTAACTAAGGCTATTGGGGTTTAAATAAAATAGTTACCTTGCAGTTCCTTAGCAACTTATAATTTATACAGTTTACTTTTTCCAGCTCTGTTCAGAAATCAGAACCATTTGTATCTCTCAGCAAACAGTGTAGTTTTTAAACAAGAGATAGGCAATGGCTGCAGCACACACTAGTGCTGTTCCACAGACAGGGAGGGAAAATCGCCCTCTGTTGCAGTCTAAATGGCAATTTACTTTTTAAGCATCTTTCATGGACCAACAATTCATAATAGGTAACACCAGCAAAAGAAGAATGCTTTCTCCCTGCTCTTATCAATTATGTTTTCATTAAAAATTCTTATTAATAACCAAAGTAGAACAAAGTAATTTAAATTTCACATAGGTAAAGAATCCATATTTTACTTAAGGATTTCTTTCAGCATATAGTAATATTTTCCCCCCAAAATGGCTTATATACAGTATTCATTAACAAAATGTTTGGTAATCACTTCTGAAGAAATAAGTATAGAATTTCATGCCTCAATCCACTGGACCCAAACATAACAGCTGATAAGAGCTATATGACTCCAGGGGGCCTTGCAACATGGATGACAGAGTTTTATCCTATTTCCTGACTTCTAGGGTTAATGGCCTGCCTTTATCTTTACCGTTGAGGCATTCCCCCCCCCCCCCCCGTTTTGCATATATTGTGAAAAGGAAGGGGTTAGAAGCTTAAAAAGAGAGTTCCTGCAACCATTTCCTCTAATGAGAACATGAGTGAAAATAAAAAACTATTAGTTAAATGGACAAATTGTTTTTCAATTGAAACCCTCCAGTTTCCCAGACAAAAACTATTTATACTGCAATCTGTTTAATGACTTTGATCTCATACCATTTCTCAAGTCCATAGGACAGTTTGCTTTCAAACAGTTCAAGTCTCAAGTTTATAAAGATGTTTTTTGGAAAGATTTGCAAGTCATGCTTTCCAAAGATAACTGTGCATTTAATTTTTACCAAAATCTTTACTTAGTTAAGTAACAATAACAAGAGTTACATAAGGTGTTTATAACATAATTTTGTATTCCTGAAAATACCTAAGAATCAATCAGAATGATCAGTTTGGAATAGAACTCCATATCTTTTATTACACACTTTGAAAACCACTAACATCATATTTGTTTAATATAGTATTAATAATTGATGAAATTTTATTTTTAAAAAGTTTTTTGAAACTAATATTTTTTAGTTGTTGATGAACCTTTATTTAATTTATTTATATGTGGTGCTGAGAATCAAACCCAGTGCCTCACACATGTTAGGCAAGTGCTCCACCACTGAGCTACAACCCCAGCCCCTGATGACATTTGATTTAATTTCATTCCTATAGTGGAAGAGGATTCACTTTCTCTCTCCCTTTTTCTTTATCTGCGTTTGTAAAGGAATACACATACACATGCACACATATATGTACCTACATGGTTTCCAAGGACCAATGGAAGAAGAATTAATGAAAGAAATAATATTGTATGAAGTTCTCAAAGAAGAAAATCATAGCTAAAATCAATTGACTAGACAGGAAGGGAAACTAATTCTAAGCTACATTTAGCAGAAACTGAGAAATAAAAACATGAAATTATATTGATGTAAGAAACCAGGGTTATTTCCTTTTGTGAGACTATGTTTGTCATAGCAGATGAAAGATTGGAATGTGTGTGCATAATACATAATGCTTTTTTTTTTCCTTTTCTTTCCATGTGCTCTAATTAGGGAGCCCAAGGTGTCATCTGTCAGATTGTTTAGTACAGTTTAATAACATTTGAAATATTCTGTATGCTTGATAGAAAAACAAACACATTTAAAGTAAGATTCTAATATAGATTTTGCTGTTCTGTGATCACTCTCTTTCCTTCATCATATTAGTTTGATCTAGGTTAACACATACCATGTGGGATCCTGTAAGTACCACCGTGGCGCTTTAAAGAAAACAATTATATAAGCCATTTGGGAACAGATTGGATTTTTACTTTTTAATTAACCAACTTGAGAAACATTTGAGGTATTAACAAAGATTGTCCAAGCAAGGGAGTTTAAACTTTTATGTTTGTAAAGAAGGGAAAATGAAGGAATATTTTCAAGTCTTTGGAGACACAGAAGTGGTAAGGAGGGGAGGGAAAGAGAAAGGAGGGGAAGGGAGGCAGGGAGAGAGATGCTCAAGAATGTTCGTTCTAATTTGGTTTCTATTGTAAACCACCTGTGGGATGATGAAAATATCATCATCACTTTGAAATTTGTTGTTCTTATCAAGCAACTTGAAAAATTGTGCTCTTTATATGTAATATGAAATGAAATGTACTCTGCAAACATGTATAACAAATTAGAATAAAAAATAAATTAATTTAAAAAATAAAATAAAATGCATAGTACAAAAGAAAAAAAAAGAAATAGAGATAATCTTCAAGGTTTCCCTTGGCATTTTGGAATCTGCTTTTCTTAGACTAAATAAGATGTAAGATTTCTTACTTTGGTCTGTGTGTGGAAAGATATAATAAGTTAGTGAAGGTGTAACTAATTTCTATTTTGGGTTTGCTAGTTTTGGGTAGTGTTTGCCCAACTTGCACAAATCCATTTCTGTGTCCTTAATATAGAAGGTAGGTGAAGCTAATGAGACATAATAGAACAACTAAGTGAAACTCTATGGTAGAGAACTGAAATCATTTTTAGTTGAACATAGCATGAATTTTTCAGGCTAGCAAAGATATAAATAATTATCTATGTTTGTTAGACTTACCCTAAATTTTAGGTTATTCCTAGGGGATTTTAAATGTCACATTGGCACCATCTATAGATTTCTGGAAAGAAGTACACCCACAACCATTACCTTTTGTGATAATCCAACCCTTCCTTTTATTTAAGCTAAGTAATATCAATTTCAATTCAGCAGAGATACTAAATAGGTAATTTAAGCCACAACTAGCATTTACATGCTTGTGCTGCAAACCAATCCAGCAGATATCCCTCTTCCTTTTGTCAACTTACTTTATATTATAGACACATACTACATAATATCTATGATTTTAAGTCTAAAGATTTCTACAACTTCTATAAAATATTTATTTAAGTTTTAATGATGAGTAGCAAAAGTTCCATTTTAAATATCTTAGAGTTTTGAAAGGAGAATTGCTTTTTAATTAGTTTTTTTAAAAAAATATTCAGTACTCAAGTACAAGAGCAATCCTATAATCTATATGGGCTTCATAAAGTATAAAATAATAATTTGTTCAGAAGAGTGACCTTATTAATGTACAGAAAACATGCTTATATTTGAATTTTTGTTATGTGGGATTAGATTTCTTAGTAATCTAATTTTTTAGGTATAATGACTAGATTAATTGGAATGTGTGACCAAAAGTATATTTGTCAAAATGTTTTGTGCAAGAGGAGGAAAGCACTTACAATTTAATTAGACATATTCAAAGAAAGAAGGATGTGACTGAGCTCATGCTCTTGTTGGAGGGAAAAAAGAAAACCTTTGCATTTTAAATTTACTTTCAATAAGCCAGTTCCCCAAACCCAAAGGCCTAATGTTTTCTCTGATACTGGGATGCTAACACACAATGGGGGAGTAGGGTGAGAATAGAAGTTCATTGGATCAGACAAAGGGGAATGAAGGGAAGAAATGGGGGACAGGCATAAAAAGATAGTAGAATGAGTCTGACATAACTTTCCATGTTCATGTGTGAATACACGACTAGTGAAACACTACACCATGTATACCACAAGAATAGGATCCTAATCAGAATAAGTTATATTCCATGTATGTATAATATGTCAAAATACACTCTACTGTCCTGTATATCTAAAAAGAACAAATAAAAGAATAAATTTACTTTCAAGCAAATGTTGCAAAAACTTGCTCTTTAACATAGGTATCATGAATATAGTAACAGCAATTTACTGTAAACTGAACCTGAAGAAAAAAATGAATGACTTTCAACAACAAAAGCAAACTCCCTGAATTAATTTTCGCGCTCTTTTACTGACCCTTTCTTTTACACTTTACCTGATTTGAATAGTTACTTTGGAAAAAAAGGAACGAATAAATGAATAACACACTATCTCTATAAATAATCATTTCTTTCTCTGATACTGTTTTAGGTTTTGCTAGCTAGTAATGACTCAAAGGTTTTGGCTTTTTATTTCATCTAAAGAAGCATTCAGTATTCTGTAACTATGAGAAAATTATGTCTCTGTAAATGCCTTAATATTTTGGATACAAATAATAGGGGAAAATATAAAGAAGAATTCCATTTATTTCTATAATAGTCATACACTTTTAAACAAAATAAAGACTGGCAATTTGAGTAATCACATCCTTATGGTTTACGGAAGTCATACCTCTAAAATTTTCTGGTTCTTATTTTCATAAAAGTTCTATTAATCTATTTTTAGTAATCACTCTATCTTAGATGTAGAAGTATATATATATATGTGTGTATATACATATATACACACAATATACACAAGGTAAGCACTCTACTGAGTTATATCCCCAGCCTCCATTCATTTTTATATATTCATATTTCCTAAAATGTGAGCTTATTTTATAAGGTTTTACTCATCTTTTCCTCAAAGTAACAGTTCACTACAATTGTAATTAAAAATTTAAATTAAATATCACAGATACTTTCATTTTAAAATGAATGTGATTTGGAAGTATACCATCAATTGTTTTCCATTAATAGTTTTTTTTGTTCATGTCTATTAATTACCCATGTAAATGGGTTTCAATGTGGCATATTTATACAGGCAAATAACATATTTTGATCATTTTGTATTTATTTATTTATTTTTTAAATATTTATTTATTTGCCTTAGTTGTACATAATGCCTTTATCTTTATGTGGTGCTGAGGATCGAACCCGGGCTGCACATGTGCTAGGTGAGCGCTCTACTGCTGAGTCACAATCCCAGCCCCTCATTTTGTATTTATAATGGCTCCTTTTAAAATACAAGAAGTTCTTGAGAGTGGATGTTCCTTTAAATACTGTAAATGTTTTATAACTTTATTTGAACTACTAATTTATCAAGTGGACTCATTTAAAAATATGAAGCCAACTTTCAAACTTTAGCATATCTTAGAAAACTTACTCATAGGCTCAATCATGGAACATTTCAACTTACTCCTGTTGAAATTATTACAAATTCTGAAGTTCAGTATGAATAAAAAAAACTTTATCATTCTAGTGTCTTTATTAACCTATTTGCTTATATGAGATCATTTGCATAATATTCCATCTCCTATGAATGCTTATGGAAGAAAAATCAACAAATTGTCCTTTAAATTTTAGTATCTCTATTCCTCAAGTGAGAATGGAGGTTTTCTCATCATTCTCCTAAAAAGTGTGAATCTATTAGCTCATACTCAAGTAGGCTCCTGTGGCATTAGGAAGGAAGACCGGAAGTAAATTTGACAGCCCCTGAATTTGTAAGCTTGAGATCAATGCCTTTCAGGACTGAATCAGTGCAGGAGATGTGGCAAGTGCATCAGGATGAAGGGCTGTCTTTCCTTTCCCTCCCCTCTATTTTGCTCTGTCACCACATTTCTTTATCTGCATTTTGTTTCTTTCTGCATACTTACTTACTGACTAATGTCATATTTTGCTGGGTAATATGGTATTTTCTGCAAATGGACATCAAGCTCAGACCAATTGATTATGTTTTCTAAACAATCCCCTGGATAGGGATTTCCTACACTTACCTCTTTTTTTCATATATTAGTTGTACCAGGAAAAATGAGTCAGATACTTTAATAAGAAAATATTTTATTGAGTAATCTAGTACAGAATTGGATTCCAAACACTTGTCTTAAATAAACCATTTAAAAACATGTTGTTGAAATTAAATTTTGTATCTTCGGTATATTAACTATTCATTTTTGCTCCATCCCTCCAAATAGTATTCAGACATGCCTCTGAGTTGGCATTGTTATAATTTTCTTATAATTGTTTTCTTGAATAACATTTGGAATTGATATAGAGCTTCAGAATTATCACTTTCACTGAGTATTTATGCTAAACTAAAATTATCACACATTTTTTTGTACTGGAGTGGTTGAACCCAATGGGGATGAGCCACACCCTTTTTTTTTTTTAAATATTTATTTATTTGCTTTAGTTGTACACAATGTGTTTATTTTTACGTGGTGCTGAGGATAGAACCCAGGTTCCGCACGTGCTAGGCAAACGCTCTACTGCTGAGCCACAACCCCAGCCCCGAGCCACACCCTTTTTATGTTTCATTTTGAAACTGGGTCTCATAGGGTCTCACTAAAAATTGCTGAGACTGGCTTTGAAGTTGCGATCCTCTTGCGTAAGCCTCCTGAGTTGCTGGGATTATAAGCATGTACCACTCCACCTAGCACATCTTCTTATTTGTACAAAACAAGCAAGTGGCAGTTATGGTTTTGCCCTTTCTTAAGGATAGAAAGAGTTAAATAATCAGTATTACACAGGTGGCAAGTGATGGATAGAGGATTTGTGAGTGGATGGTCTAAGCTTAGAATTTATGCTCTAATTAATATGCTATGCTGCTTCTGACAGCTGAAAGTATATGCTAAGGAAACAAGGATTGGCTAAAGGGAAGAAATAATAGTCACAAAAAGTTTATGTTTGGGATTTGCACTAATACATTCTTGCTCTCTTTATCTGATTACTCCCTGTGGTTATTCTTCCTCTGCACTTCAAAATAAGAAATAGCTTACCTGATATTTCATAGTCCTTTAGAGGAGTGTTCTTGTTTCCGTTTCAGAAAACACCAGAAATAAAGAAAATCAGACTTTGTTCTACATAAGAACAGGGATCATGAACAGATCCAGGAATGATTTGTGGATGAATCTTTATAACAGGGATCAAAACTTACTTAAAGTCCATCAAACTTAATAAATCTACCACATGGCTAGTCCAACTTACAAAAGAAACTAGTCGCAACTGTGGGTACTAGATATGAAATAGGAAGGAATCTTGTTTAAGACCAGAAATAACCTATAAGAAAAAAATCTGAACAGTCTTTCAAAACATATTTTGGAAGACTTTGGCCTTAAGAAAAAGACAATTTTTATTTTTAAAGGAATTATTTTCCAATTTAATTTTTTTTCCTAGAAATTTTCTCTTCAACCTAAACCAAGCAAAGCTTAAGTTATATAAAATGGCAGTAAATTTGTTAGACTAGGATTAGCTGACAAAATAGATTAATAAAACAGTAGAATTTATCACCTAGTCATTTAACAAATAGAAATCAGCTTTAGTAAGGAAATATTTTACAAATGGGTTTGAGCACCAACATCGTGGCCAAGTTGATTGAAATTGTATTCTGCTGCACCCAAATGTTAATCTATAATTAGATGTGTTTTAGACTGTATGCAGACCCTGAGACATTTACTTTAGGGTTCCTATTTGAAATAAGAATGTATTATTTATCATGTACTTTAAGAATGTACTACTTATGCAATTTTCCTAAGTAAAATTGAGGACAATAAAAATCTTCTCATGTGTTTGGGCCTATAGATAAGCTAATCAACTATTTATAGGCAGTAGTACATTACATGTTTGCTTAACTTAAAACATACATGTGGGCTGGGGTGGTGGCTCAGTGGTAGAGTGCTTGCCTAGCACGTGTGAGGCACCGGGTTCAATTCTCAGCACCACATATAAACAAACAAAATAAAGGTCCATTGACAATTAAAAAAATTTAAAAATATACATGTATATTAATCAATCCTGAGCTATAGAATGAAACCTTTTTCTGAGTATATATCTACTCTTTGGAATTCTGCCTCTTCTTTCTTGAATAAGCCATACATATAAGGGAATTTTAAAACTTCTAGTTTCAGTATCTCACTATCTTTAATGTATAGAAAAAACTTACAGGTATTTGTGAAGCTGAGAGCAGAATCACCCTACATTTTTATGATTCCCTCATTTCCCATCATTTTTACAATAGTTTCACTCTCACCTAATTCAATGACTATCTTTTTTCTTTTCTTTCCAAAACTTTATGGTGCCTTTCCAAAGCATTTAACTTAATTTACATATAACAATGACATTCATATTTTTCACACTCGTATTTTCTAGTTAATGCTGAATTTAATGAAGTTATGCAATTATGAAGATGATTTCACAATAGGATACAGATTAAAGATAAAATATCATTGGTCTAAAGAAGAAAATTTTCTGTCTTCAACAGAAAAATCTACTTATTTTAAGGCTGATATGTGGCTAAACAATGATTAGGGACAGCACCTCTGTCTAGTAGTTCAATCAGTGTTATAAGATGACTGTTCCCATTCTTGCTATTACACTCATATTCCAGCCAGCAGCAAAAGGGGAAAGAGGAAGGAAGCTGGTGCCACTTCACATTAATGGTATGAGCCATAATTTGCACACAGGACCTCTGTGTACTTAGTCACTCTGTTATACCTTGCTGCAAAGGAGACTTGGAAAAGCAGTCTCTAGACAGATTACCAAGTGTTTACTAAAAATTATACAGTTATTTAAGAACAGGAGAGGGAAGAATGATGACTGAGGACTTTGAGCAGAACTGTGGACCAGTGTGAAGCTTTTGAAACCAGGCAGGTACTTTAGTAGGTTTTGCTCTGACTCTTCTCTTGTCATGCCACTCTGCACGGGCACAGTCCAGTAGGACTTGTCTAACCTGAATCCAAGGGTGGAGTAGAAACAGTATAATAACCACAACAGGAATTTCCATTTAGAAGAGAGAAAGGTGGAAAACACATAACAACTGTAAGTAAAAAGTACTAAGACAATGGAGTTAGTTTCTTGTTCAGCCCCACTAGAAGTCCAGGTTTCAGCAGGGCATGGTGGCACAAGCCTGTAATCTCCAGGACTTGGGAGGCTGAGACAGGAAGATCTTGAGTTTGAGGCCAGCCTCAGTCACTAAGTGAAGCCCTAAGTACTTAGCAAGACCCTGTCTCAAAACAAAAAATAAAGAAGGGCTGGAGATGGGCTGGGGCTGTAGCTCAGTGGCAGAGCACTTGCCTGGTATGTGTGAGGCACTGGGTTTGATCTTTAGTACTGAAGGAGCCTATAATCAAGGAGATAGCTAAAGATTGCGGTTAGCTGAGAGCCATAAAAGATGTTCTAGTTTCCACCTGATATTAATACATTATTCAAAGAATCTTTGTATGCCCGTGAACACTGCGTGACGCACCTGTAAGCTTGAGCTGTAAGCACGTGTCCTTGTTAAAGCTATATGTATATAACTGGATGAGGTTCGTTAGTGTGTGTGGGGAAGAAGAAGGTGGTGGTTGGAGTTAGAGCATTTGGAGTGATTGCTGGAGCTGGAGAGAGAAGAAGAATAAAAGACCTTTTTTCATTTTCATCCTGCCTCCGAATTTTCCTGTGGCGTTCGCTGCTCCAAGCGACTTCCGCTTCAGGCAGCGACATAGTACCATGTTAAAAAATAAAATAAAGGCATTCTGTCCATCTACAAGTACAATTTTTTTTAAAGGGCTGGGAATGTGGTTGAGTGGTTAAGCATCCCTGGGTTCAATCTTTAGTACCAAAAAAAAAAAAAAAAAAATGTCCAGATTTATTCCCAACTATGGTCCACCATGGTCCTTAGCCTTTTGACTTTTTGACTACTTTTTCAGAGGTAGGCAGTATAACATGTCATCCTGCTAATTTGAGTTCTCTTTGTTGCTAGGGGTTTGAGACTCAGTGTTCATTAAAGGTTCAAAAAATCATGAGAATTTTATTGCTATAGATACTAAAAGACCAGTATGCCATTACTCTGTTTCCCAAAGAACTTAGTGATATCTGGCCTATTTTGATTTTGGTTATTGCCATGTAGGGGTAACCATAGCTAAAGATCTAGATGTGGTTTACAACCCCCAAAAGCTTGGAATTTTATTTACTGACCTTTATGCTCTGTCTAGCTTTCCTGCTTCAATGTAATGATGGTAACTTTGATTTTCTACAACAAGAATCATATATGAAGTGGCTTCAGACTTAATCTGGTATTTGCTCTTGGAAATTCCATGTGCTTTGGGCATAAGTCACTTGCTTTATAGAGGAAATGAGAGGGTAGGTTAATTTGGTGAATAAGCTGTATTTTATACTTAAAATCCATTTAAAATTAGATTGTGGCTGTATTTCATGTACTCAATAGTTACAGAGTGCAATTGTAAATAATCACAAAAATTTTGGCTTATAACTAGGACATTTTAATTGTCAAGTGTACTTTTCTAGGCATTGTGAGGGATAACAGTTGTTCATCAAGAACTTTGCTATTTAGTGAATGAAATAAGACACACTCTATAGTTATTTCTCAAATCATATAGTTCTAGAGAATACTAATTTGATTCATTCTTGTTGGAAATCATTAGTTCCCCTTCTATTTTCTTCTTTTTCTAAATGGAGAATGGTTAATTTTCTTTTTCATTTGAGATACTAATGGTAGATTTTGGGAAAAGTACACCCATGTCCCCTAACCACCACATCCTGTCTTTTGCAGAGAAAAAGTCTTGATAAGCTTGAGGGGCTGTGTCTAAGCCAGGTCAGAACTTTCTACCATGTATTGATGTATTTGATATGAAATTAGCTTTGGAAAGACTAAATGCTAGTGTTAGAATACTGTTGAGAAAAATGCCTGTCACCTATGATTAACTGAAGTTGCTAATGTCATCCCTGGTTTGTTTCTCCCAAATTAAGTACTTCAGGTCTCTGAGATATACTCGAGAAGTCAACTTTCTGAGAACTTACTTCAGAAAGTGTTCTATTACCTGGATGGGAGTGAGCAAATTATCTACCTCTTGGCATTCAAAAGGCCTCTAGCTTCTTGGGTCTGTCTTTTAGCCTAACATTTAAAGAAAATGGCTCAGGCCTTTTCCTGCAAAATAGCACTGTCTTACTTCCCCCTAATTTCCCATTCTTTCAAGGGATAACCTCCTCTAAAATATCTGGAGAAAATAGGAATTTCTTCATGTTTGCTTCTATGCTGTCATCTCAAGGATGCACAATCATGATTCCTCATCCAACCCCAGGCTTCTGTTCACATTGTGACCTGTCTCTACCTTAAGTTTGTAAGAAAAATAAAGCATGATAGAGTGAGGGGGTACTGAGAGGTATGTCAGAGGTAGTTACTATTTTAAATAAAAGGGGAGGGAAGAGCTCTCTAGTAAATTAACATGTAACCAGAGACTCAAAGGAGGTGAGGGAGTGAGCCAGGTAGATATCTGGCGAAGGTGTTGCAGGAAGAGAGAAGTGGCCTGTACAAAGTCCTGCCATGTAGGAGAAGCAGCAGGATAGCCTGTACAGCTGGAGATAGGCTAAGGAGAGTCACCAGAGCTGAAGTCAAGAGAGGGAAAGGAGTCCCAGACTATGTGATGCCCCACAGATATGTGTACTCTTTAGTTTTGATGCTGAGTTGGTGAGTTTGAGGAGATTTTTTCTTCCTCCTTTGTGAAGCGTGTTTAAGAATCCATAACAGAGTGGTGGCTACTCTGCAATTTGTCAAGGCCTGCTCCAATGCTGTAAGCATATCTGGGAGGGAATAAACAGCCATGATGTCAAGAATAGGTCATTAGAGTTTCCTAACTTCCTTATGTTGATAAATAATCCCAAACAGTTTCATCTGGGATATGGTTTATAGACTTCTAGATGAATCACCAATTTCCAGGCAAAGCAGAGGGCAGATGGAGCAGTCTCTGGAGGGAGATGTTACAAGCTCATATCCTGGGCAGAAAAGGGGCAGAACGCAGACATGCCAAAAAACATCTTTTGGGGGAAGATAATCTAAACCACACTAACAGGATGAATATATCTGGGGAGAAAACTTCACCAAAAATGTAAGACAGACTATGTTCTCAACCTTTTCTCAGACTATGACTATTAATGGTTTATAATTAACTGCAATTAATTTTAGATGAAATTCAGTCATACAGCCCATTGTCATTACCACACCCATTACAGCCCCCACACAGCTGTGGGTCATCATTACGATCGCCTCTTCCAGGAACATTAAGCAATTTGTTAGAGAACAGACATCCAGAAACAAACCTGTGTTAGCTTGAGCCTGTCTTCCAGTTCTACAAACCAAACTGTCACCCCCCAGAAATGACAATTCCAGTCCACTTCCTATATCATTTGAAGAAAAACAACACTGACAACAAGAATGTCAAGTTTCAAACACAATGCTAGATTCACTGTGAATTTCTGTAGTGAAGAAAGACTACTTTTTAAAGATGCATTTGTCTAGGGTAGCAATATTAAATTTTAACATGTATTGACAATGAAAGTGACAAACTCACTTTATGTTTCAGCTCTTTACAAAGTGAGCAATGAAGCTTTAAATTGTTTTGTAAATGAAATTTAAATATATATATAATACATATTTATTGGATTAGTTTAATCGTTATCCTAGCACCCAAATCAGTTATCACTGACGTTTTGGTATAGTCTCCTTTTGTATAATCCTCTTGTCTTGACTTTTCTTTTTGACAATATTGAAAATATCATATGTAGAATTTATATATGCTCATAATTTTACCCTGTCATTTTCCTTGATATGATGTCAAAGCATGTTCTTTGCTTTATAAACTCTTTAAAATATAATTTTAGTGTAATAGTTCCAAAACATTCCATGATTATGATATTCACTTCTAAAATTCTCCTCTAGCCCTCCACCACCTTCAGTACAAAGTCCCAACATCTTTAGGGGAGGATACTAGGCTTGTCATGATTTAACCCTTCTTGATTCCCTAGTTTTTTGCCTTTTCTTTAATTTCCCAAACATATCTTGATCTCTAGCAAATTGAAATGACTTGCTGTTTTTAAGTTAATGATACTTTTTCATTTTTCCCATAATTTCTTTCCTGGATTTTAATGGCTTTATTATCATTATTGGGTTAAAATTTTTTACTTATCTCTAAATACTGAAATTTTTTAAATTAGCTTTTCTGGGCAGTGGCCCTTGACACTCCTCACCCAAACCCATGTAGTTGCTGACCTAGGTCTCCTGTCTCTGAGTCCCACAGAACACTTCAGCAAAACATGGGCTTCTTTCTCTACACCAGGTGCTCCGTAAGAGTGGCAACATTGTCTTATTTTGCATTGTGTCAGTGGTTTGAGCATAGTTTCTGGTACAAAAGAGGCATTAATTCATGTTGAATGAGCTAATGAATGACCATAAATAAATTATATATATTTTACATTTTTTAGGTGTTAATGGACTTTTATATTATTTATTTATATGTGGTATTGAACCCAGGGCCTCACACATGCCAGGCAAGTACTCTACCACTGAGCCATAACCCCAGCCCCATAAATTATTTTCTTTTATCTGTGCACTTTTACTGAGGGTTTGTCTTCCCTGATATAAAAACCATATCTTCCAAATTCCAAATTGTCCTTATTTATTGCCATGTTGTTATTATTATTATTAGCTTACTCACTTTGGGTTTAGGACTTAGAGTTCTTTGTATTTTTTATTTTTTGAAAATTAAGTAGTACTACTTTTACTTTAAAACAAATTTATCTAAACGTTTTTTATTATTTAATGACATATATGTATATATATGTATATATATGCATATATACACATGTGAAGATGTTTTATATATATATTATATATATACTACTAGTGAAGTGTACAATCACTAGTGTGTATATAGTGTGTATATATTATATATATGTATATATATATATATATATATATATATATATATACACACACATACACACACACAACAGGTAGGGGGAGAGGAGATTTCAGCAATCTATGAAAAATATTTTTGATGATCTGAACAATAATGTTTTGGGTTTTAAATTATTAAACAGAAAAATATCAGGCATCAAGTCAAGAGAACATGTGTGGAAATGGCATGGAGTCCTATGAACTCCACAGAGATTTCTTGCCTCAGTTTTAGTAGAAGGGTGGAACAGGGTGGGCAGGGTCCCTCCACCCTCCTCTTACTGCTTTGCTCTCTCTAACTAGCATTTTTTGGTGGGTCAGATGCTAAATATCTGGAGGAGGGTCTTTGCTGCATATGAAGTGTACAATCACTAGTTTGACACTTTGGGCCTGTGTTCTGAGCATTTGGGGAAGACTTTTCAGAAGCCTAGTGAGAGTCATTGAGAGAGTGAACTTTTAAGCCTGTAGGCCTTTGTCTGCCAGCTGCACTCTGTCTCCCTCCATTTTTAAGTATTTTTAATGGTGAATTTTGCTAATAAAGTTAAGAAGAAATAAGCACTGAAATAAGTTGGAAAAAAGCTGTTGAGGATAGCTACGAATTTGCAAATTTTAAAGAGCATACTGAAATTCACAGAGAAATATTCAAACTGAATGATAGCTTCCATTTCTATTATCACTATAGTTATGAACTTGGTGGTGGCTGTTCTGGTTTCCCATTTTCATCTTCATCCATGAGGGATTATTATGGCCGCCTATTAGGAATATAGCACTTTTCCTGCCTTGAAATATCCGTTCGTAGTAAAAATTCTCTCAGTTCTATGAATCTGGACAGGATAGTTTATATGGATGTGTGTTTAGTTTCAGACTCATGAGCTTGGGATAAACTATTTGATCTTTGATTCAGCACTTCATGACATAACTGTATGGTGTCAGGTTTGTAGTGGTTACTGACTTCAGCTCTATTTTGTGATTCTAGGTCTATGTGCCTGAGCAGCTGGGTCCAGCCTTTATCTGCTAAACTTCTTTGTTAACGGGAGAAATCTGCATTTCTTGCAGTGAGAGGCTGGGGGGGGGAGGGGGGAGGGGGGAGATTGAGAAAGCATGCTAGTGGTAGGGGTGAGAGAGTCTTAGCTTATAGAGGATTTTGGAATTGGCTGACTCGGGGCACATGAGAAAGTTCCTACCTTCTTCTGACTTTCAGTGTTTCTCTTCCTGTACTCTAATGAAGACTCAAACTCCAACAACTCTGACCTGGAGCACTTAGAACTAGGGAAGAAATTATGGTGTCAGAAGGTGATCAAGAAGAGAATGTAGAAGGAGAAGCATTAAAAATGTGGAAACTGATTTATCATTGTAAAAGTTCTTCCTGATATCCACTGAAAATGTAATAGAACCAGGTTCTGGTATTTACCTGTTTTCTTATACTTGCTATTCTCTTGCAAAATTTTAGCCACCAGAGCTTGATTTTTCACTTTGAAGGCATCCCATAATCTGCATTTTGAGATCTGAGACTATGGTAAGATTAGTTTGCCACATTTAAATCCAGTCAGATCCCTGCACTTCTCTTACCCATTCTTTATATTTCTCACACGAGGAGTTTGGGACTATCAGAAAAGTGTAGTTATGAGCATGGTTTTGAATGTAATCTGCCTCCTACCAGTAAATAGTCTTAGGCAAACTTTCCTAAGCCTCAGTTTCTTCACCTGAAACTGAAAAGAGAGATGGTAAGACTGTGCTACCTCATAAGCTGTTGTGGAAAGAGCTGAGCACAGAACCTACCTCAAGAGAAGTGTTTAATATGTGAATTAATATATTGTCTTTCCCAATTCATTTTTTTTTTCATTTATTTCTTGGTATATTTTCTCTCCTTTGCCTCTTTCCTCATCACTTCTGAAGCTGCAGGCACCATGGGTGTTGTCAAGGCAGTGTAAAGTCCTGAGTGCGAAGCTGTGCTTGGAGTGTTCAGGTGTGAGCAGGGTCAGTGGCAGTGAAATTCATTCATCCAGACCAGACTGCCCCATGTCCGCCTGAACAGCCAACAGTGGAAGAATAGGAAGAAAACTTGTGGTCATATTTGATCAACTTCCATTCTAAGTGGACAATTAGCCAGAGTGGTTTGCACATGAAAGAACTCTTCAATATTTTCTTTTATGAATCTCACAGTGTAGAATTCATCTAAAGGAACTTATAAGTTGATCTTGATGATCATATGTGCATCTTTGCTTGAAATGTATCATCTATTTTCAGGTATTAAAGGGCAGCTGTGTCTTTTGTGATTACAAGTAAAATTTGCATAAATGATTAAAATTTGATAACTGATTAAATTTTAAAATCAAAATTTATGAGACCTAATGTAGAATTAAATGCTAGAATTAAATGCTAACTTGACTCAGAGCTCGAAGGATTAAATAAATTTATTATGATTTTATATAAGTAATTCATCTTTTCTTAAAAATATCAGTCAAGTATAGGAAAGGGTTATAAAAATATAAAATGAACCCCACTCGATCACTTAGTCTGTGAACATTTTATATATGAATTTTCTGGTCCTTGTTTAAAATTATGTTTCAAAAATATGATTTTTTGTTTACTATTTTTATATTTTGCTCTTTTTATTTATTTATTTATTTTTGGTAATGGGGCTTGAACTTGGGGACCCTTTATCACTGAATTACATCTCCATTCCTTTTTATTTTTTATTTTGATAGGGGGTCTTGCTAAGTTCTTGAGGGTCTCACTAAGTTGCCCAAGTTGGCCTTGATCTTGTGATTCTCCTGCCTCAATCTTCCAACTCACTGGGGTTACTGGTGTGTGCCACCCCTCCTGGCTTATTTTGCTCTTTTTACTTAATATTAATTTCAGTTTGAAAACAATATTTTTAATGCTTGCTTAATATTCCATTGCATGAATGTATAGTAATTTATCTATTCTACAAGTGGAGGCATTCATTTCCTTGTAGGTTGGGCATTTATTTTCCAGTCTTACACTATGATAAATAAAGTGATTTTGAACACTTTTCTACCTAAGTGTTTATGTTCATGTGGGGGGGCTTTGATGGAAAGAATTAAGATGCTAATGGCTTCAGTGGTAATTTTTACTGTGTAATTTTAATTGTGGAATTCAAGGAGAAAAATGTGCATTTCAAAATAAGGGAGAAAAGGATATGCTTATAAAGAAAGGTGTAGAAACATAGCTTTAGCCTCAGCATAATTAAGAATGATGGGAATAGAGATTTAGTAGAGAAGGAAATGGAAAGGAAGAATGTGGCATAGGAAAAACAGTATTATTATCTTAAAGAGGGAAAGGACCAAGAAGCAGCATCAATATTTATTTAAGATTCTAAATCAGAATTTCTGAATTAATAATGTTACTGATTTTATAAGAAAAGATGATAAATGGTATTTTTATCATATTAAGTTTTAAGAAATGATTAGCAATTTGGTTACACATATTTGTATGAGTGATACTGAATTCTAGGAAGGGTTAATAAGAAAATTAGATTAAAACCATCATTATATAGGTGGCTATTAAAATAGTGAGATAGACCAAAAAAAGATTCCTTTAGCCCACACTGATTCAGCGCCTACCATGAATAGAAAGTCACGTAATAGGTGTTCAAACCAGTATAAAAATGAGACTTTAGGGAAAATGATGAAATATATAGATACAAAGCTTTGTCCAAAGAAATGAATAAACTATACTGATATACTTCAGTCATTGTAATGGCTGTAAAGGCAAACATGAGAATAGAAAACCAATTTTTTCAGTCATTTCTTGTAATAATTAAAAAGCCAGAATGACCACGTGGTGGCGATATTCAACAAGAAATCAGAAAAGAGCAAGAAGAACTTTCTTGTTTCTTTTGGCCTGCTAATTCTCTTGGAAAAAGCACATTAAAGCCGTTAAATCATAAGGAAACAAACACTGGGAATTTAGAGGGACAAATTACTAACTGATCCATCTACCTCATTTCCTTAGGCCACTTGAATTTTTGAAACATACTGCAATTAAATGAATTTGTGGTTTTCTGGATTTGGAACAATGGCAAGGTTTGAAGATGCTCAGACAGAAAGCTTCCTGCCTTGGGTGAGTGTCTGCTGTAGGGCCCTCTGGGCAGCTAAGCAGCAGAAGAACACAGGGAACTGGAGAACAGAGGCTCTTCTATTTTCTAGAGTTTACATTTGTCAGTTTCTCCAGTGGGCAACTTGCCTCCATATGGTTGGCAAAGAATGGTTTAGGACTGAGCAATACCAAATCTTTTCCGAAGCAAGCATTGACTGATTTATATAAATGTAAAAGAAAGTGTTTAAAAAAATATTAAATGGGGCACTAATGCTGGAAAAAAAGAGTAGTTCTACTTTAGTAATTCATGATACTTTCAGTTATTTTGAGCCATTTGAAAAAAACATCACATGTGGTATAAGTCAAAATACAGATATTTAATTTCAAAAATAAACTGTAGCTTATAAATGCCATTAATAGGATCTTTCATAAGAATTATAAGACAAGCTCCATCCTTTCCCTCTTGGATAATTCTTGTAGTTTCTTTAAAACTTCTATAGTTAAACCAACTTGGTCCTTTAAAAGGAAATCATATCTGGAAATAGGGGCTGCAGAGGGAATGTCTCACAAAAATAGTTCTCATTTCAATAAAACTTTATAATCTCAACTATGATTTTCAAAACATTTAGGAAATACCTAATGGAAAGAAGGAGACCAAGAAAACAAATTAGAAATAAAGAAAGATATTTGAAGGCAAAAATAAGTCAAAACAAGGAGAATGAAAGTTGTTTAGGTTTGCTGCATGTTTGGGTGAAGAACTGTGTGAAGTTTGGTGACTGTTATGAATTTAATCCAGATGCTGCGATTTGGGTACAATGGGAAAACACCACTTCTCCTCTGCATCTGGCACATCTGTGTCTGCTTAGTCAACCCTCAGACTTGTCCTGCCTGTTGGAGGTATCCAGTGCTGGTAGATTGTAGTCTTTCTTACCTAGAGCTCAGAAGGGAAGGTAAAGGAATATAAGATAAGGAACATTTATAAGAAGAGGCTGGATTGGAAAATGTGCAAGGGAATCAAGTAAGAGGACAAATAAAAAGGAAATTATTACTGAATCATAATTTTTACTCTCTCTAGTCCCTGACTGGGACACAGAAAGCAGAACTTACATAGGGAAATAAAATTTTCTTTATTCTGGCACATTCTCAAGCAGCAAGCTCTATTTTCTGCTTTTTCTTTTTTTTCATTGCAGCTGCAAGAAATGTGTCAATTTCTATTCACCATTGAGTTTTGTCTATCTTGTGTAATCTGGTTTCCCAATTCAAAATACTATAATCCACTGATCAGATACCTCAAATTATTCCATCAATTGGTAGTTGTTTTTCTTGGGCATCTTATTTTGATATCTGACTCAATCCCTCTTTGAAATCTGGCTTCTTTTTGGCTTTTGTGGGTTTTTCCCCCATCTCTCCTCCTGACTTCTTACTCCTCTTCAACTCTTGCTCCTTGGTTGTTTACATTCCTAGAGTTCAGTTCAGGGTTCTTTCCTCCCTTTTTATTTACATTTATAGTATTAGTTTCTCCTTGACTAATCTTCTAATTCTTTGCTGATAAATTTCAAATCCATATTTAGCACCAGTCTCTCCCAGCATTGCAGATTTTGATATCTAATTGTCTATGAAACATCTTCATGAAATTGCCTGTTGGCAATTCACACCTAAACAGGTCCCACACTGATAACTGGTCTTTCTTGCTGAGTCCTCACCTCTCCTGTTTTTCTCCATACAGAGAACATTACCATGTCCCATGCAGAAAACCTGGGCTCATCCTGACTCTTCTCTTATAATCTCCACCTCATATTTATCAGTAAGTCTTTGGAATTATGATTACACACATTATACAGTATGTCCCATATGTCCTTTTTTTTTTTTTTTTTTTCCAGACTTCATTTTATTGTTTTCCAGAACCATTGCAATAGCTTTATACCCTGGTTCTCTTCTAGTTCCCATTTGGTCCTTCATTCAAACTAGCACCAGACTTAACTTAAAGACAAATCAAATTCTACTTCAACTTCACAATTGTAGTCCTTCCAACTTTCGTGGCTTTTCATGATCCATGGATTAAAATCCAAACTTCTTCATATGGCATTTAAATTTGTTCATAATTTGATTCTTATGTCACTGCTCCATACATCTAAGCCACTCTTAATGACTCCTTTATCACCAAGACTCCTTTGTAAATCCCAGTATCTCTACTGGCCTACAAGGGCAATGTTCCCCATTTTCCACATTATAATGATTAAGACTCAGTTCATATCAACTCCTCTATGACACTGACATATTTTTAGGACCTAATATATAATACGAATTTTATAACTATTTTGTTATTTTTTAATATCATGTCTAAGACAGAGTAATTAAACAAATCATTCATTCATTTACTTTGAATAAAATTATATAAATAATTTGTGTCAGTCATCATTCTGGACCATAAAAAGAAACAAAAGGAGTAAAACTGAATCCCTGCCCTCAAAAAATTGCAGTATATTTTAGGTAAAGAACATCTGTATTCTGTCAAATGCACTATTATAATGCACTTGACAACCCCTAATACAAATGTGTCTACCCTTTTGCCTTCATAAATGACTGAAATATTATTTCCTTTTCAATGTCCTATGTAAATTATATGTACTAGCCAAATGGGTCTTTCCTCTGTTAGGCCTTAAGGACCTTTCTCAGAATCAGCCTATGTGTAGAGCTTTCTAATATAATATATATATATATATATATATATATATATGCATATATATATATATATATATACACACACACACACACACACATATATATTTTTCCCCACAATATAATTTGGGCTTGCAGGATGAAATTTGTTTTCTTCTTTTAAGTTGTCCTATCACCACTTGATATACTTGGGCTTTTTTTGTTTACTGTAAATATATGCAAACAAATAATTCCATTAGATGGGTTTTACTATTATATGATAACAACTGGGAAACATAGTGAAGAACATAAATAATGCTCAGAAACTACCAAGTTTAGGAGGATCTTCTAAAATTAATTTAATGTGTTCTGGCATATTCATATCAAAGTAATTGGATATAGAGTTTTTCTTTGTGCTTTTATTCCCCAAAGTAAACTTACTGCATTCCCCCACCCCCCATCTTTCTAATTTTGCTAAAGGGCTTTTCTTAATAGCATAATAATAACAAATAGCCATCATCAATTTAGGTACCCTGCAGGAGCCCTGTTTGGGGATTGACTTGAATTGCGGTTGACTATGAGCCGTGGAGATTTGGCCATTGTCGCCACCCATAGTCTCACGGGACTTGTTGCGGGATCTCGAGTGACTTGGCCGAAATTGCTGATCGGGTCAGCGCCATTTTTAGTGGTGGTGTGTTTGGCGTGTGTTAGTTGTTGTTAGAACCAGAGAGAAAAGTTATCAGAATAAAAAGCTGTTTGTCTCCAGTTTGCCTCTGAAGTTCTTCCCGTGGCTCCGTTGCTCCACGCGCTTCAGGCGACTACAGGTGGCGGCCCGTACGGGGAACTTCGGAGCGGACAGGTAAGAACTGAAAGGTCTCTAAAGATGGGTTCGAATATAACTGAATCCCAAGTGATAGAGGCTATGCAAAGACTCCTTGATATACCTGACTCTGTTCTCAGTGAGGAGTATATAGACAAAAGTGAAAGTGATCAAAAAAGTGTAGATTCCACTGGGCCAACTGAGACCAGTAAAGAGAGTATTAGAAGAGACCCAAAAATGACAAAAATCCAAGCTATTAAAGCTATTCGGGAGTTATTGGCGAAAGCTGAAGGATACTTGCTCTCACTGGAACCTGGGCCTCAGGATATTGCTGTCAGTGAAATTAGCAGTGGTGAGGAATCTAGTAAAAGTGATCCTGAGAAAATGAGGAAAAAGAAACTAAAAAAGACCGAGAAAAAGGACGGTCAGGTAGAGGAGTCACTTGTGTCCTCTACTCCCCCATGGGTGGAATCCATTACAGAAAATATGAAGGGTATTACTAGGAATTTGCATACCCTAGAAACAGAAATAAAAAGTCTTTCTGATCGCTTATGCGCTCTCGAGGACAACTCACAGATACATTGGGAACCGCCAGCAATTGAAAAGAAAAATGGACAGAGTGTCCATCAGTCAGTAGATTTCAAAACAATAAAAAATCTCAAAGAGGCAGTAATGACTTATGGGCCCCAAGCTCCTTTCACATTGAGTATGCTGGAGTCCCTTAACACCTTTAGCTTAACCCCCTTAGACTGGAAAAGTCTATGTAAAGCAACATTAAGCGGGGGGCAATTCTTGGTTTGGCGATCGCAATTCCAAGAACTTTGTATAGAAACGGCTAAAAGAAACGCGGCTGCAGGGTTTGAAAAACTATAATATAGACATGCTCACAGGAGAAGGGCAATTCGCAGACTTACAGGCTCAAACAGATTATGACCCAGATATATATGCTCAGATAAATGCAGCTGCCTTAGAGGCATGGAAAACTGTACAAGGACCTGGGGATCTACAAGGTAGCTTGTCAAAAGTGATTCAAGGACCTAATGAGCCGTATGCCGACTTTGCTGATCGACTTTTGAGAACTGCAGGTAGTGTGTTTGCAGATGTTGACCAAGCTATGCCATTAGTTGTTCAATTAGCTTATGAAAATGCAAATAAATGGTGCCAAGCAGCCATCAGGCCATGGAGAACTAAAAAGGATCTTTCCGTATATATACAACTATGTAAAGATATAAATGACGCCTTTGTCACAGGAAATGTGATCGCAGCCTCAATGAGAGGTGCTTCCTCTCGAAATTTCACAAAGGCTAAACGTAGACATTATAATCAATCAGGATATTCCAGGCAAAATTATCATAATCAATCAGGCAATTCTAGGCAAAATCCCAAAAGAGAAATAAGACCAAGCTCATACCGTGCCCCAGGCCGCTGCCCCAGGTGTAAAAAGGGAAATCATTGGGCCAATAAATGCCATTCAAAATTTGACATCCATGGAAATCCTTTGTTCAGGAATTCAAAAAACGGGGCACGGGGCCCAATACCCCGGGGCCCACAAATGTACGGGGCATTGCAGAAGGAGTATCCTCAAGCATCCACTCAGATGCTTCCCCGACACAATCCCTACTACCCATCCACTCCCTCGCCAGAGGAACAAGAGGAAATGCAGGATTAGACCTCTGGTCCACCGCCCGAATAGTGTTAACACCTGAAATGGGGGTTCAACTGATTCCCACAGGAGTCAGGGGACCTCTTCCCTCAGGGACTGTAGGACTTATTATCGGGCGTAGTCCTAAAAGCTTATTAGGTTTGCAAGTGACCCCAGGTGTAATAAACTCAGACTACAAAGGGGAAATAAAAATAATGCTTAGCTCACCCCAAAGTATAACTTCTGTTAATCAAGGAGATAGAATTGCTCAGTTGCTTCTCCTTCCCAATTTACATAATTCATTTAAAATGGGTATGCCTCAAGAAGGGAACAATAGAGGATTTTGTTCCACTGACTCAAGTCCCATGGCTTGCTGGGTTCGAGACTGTTCAAGGAGGCCTATGTGTAAAATAAAAATCCAAGGAATAGAAATGGAGGGATTAATAGATACTGGAGCTGACTCTTCCATTATTAACTTACGCCGATGGCCCAAGCACTGGCCTCTGCAAAAAGCTTCAACCAGTTTAAGAGGCTTGGGATATAATAACCTCCCAGATAAAAGTGCAGTAATTTTAAAATGGGAGGATGATGAAGGGCATAAAGGAACATTTCAGCCTTATGTTTTACCTAACCTACGGTTACTTTATGGGGAAGAGATATTTTGCAACAAATGGGAGTACACCTTGCAACCAAGCCTGCAGATGTTAAATGTGAAAACCTACAGGGTAATCTTAACCATAAAAGAACTCATTATCAAAAAGTATAGAGTAATCTTAACCCTAAAAGTAATCATTGTCATAAAGGAAAAAGATATTTTTTTTCGGGGCCACTGAGAAAATAATTTTGAAAATACCATGGCTTTCTGATAAGCCAGTGTGGGTCCCTCAGTGGCCCCTATCTAAAGAGAAATTACAAGCGGCCCACCAATTAGTTCAGGAACAATTAGAAGCAGGTCATATAGAACCTTCCACCTCTCCCTGGAATTCCCCCATATTTGTGATCAAGAAAAAGTCAGGAAAATGGCGATTGTTACATGATCTTAGACAAATCAATAAAACCATGCAAGTTATGGGGCCTACTCAACCTGGACTTCCTAGTCCCGTAGCTATTCCAAAAAATTTCCATCTTATTACTCTTGATATAAAGGATTGCTTCTTTTCTATTCCCCTACATCCTCTGGATGCCCCCAGGTTTGCTTTTTCCGTTCCTTCTATGAACAATAATGGCCCTGATCAGAGATATCAATGGAAGGTTTTACCACAGGGAATGGCTAATAGCCCCACCATATGCCAAATATATGTGGACAAGGCTATCCAACCCATTAAAAATAAATATCCAAACCTCATGTGTCTACATTACATGGATGATATTTTATTGGCCCACCCTAATCAAAAAATCTTATTTAATATATTCAGTGATGTGGTAGAAAATTTAAAAAAAATATGGATTATATATAGCAGAAGAAAAAGTTCAAACCAGATCTCCCATATTATATTTAGGATTTAAAATCATGGATACTTTTGTTAGACCCCCAAAAATTCTAATAAATAAAGAACATTTGACCACCCTCAATGATTTCCAAAAACTACTGGGAGACATTAATTGGCTTCGCCCTACACTAAATCTCACTACTGGCCAACTAAAACCTTTATTTGACATCCTTCGCGGAGACCCTGATCCATCTTCACCGCGAACATTGACTCCTGATGCTAGGAAAGCTTTAAAGTTAGTAGAAAAAGCCATCGAAGGAGCTCATTGTGATAGATTTGATTTAACTCAACCACTGATGTTGATTATTATTTCTTCACAATATACACCCACAGGAGTATTTTGGCAACAAGGGCCTTTATTATGGATACATTTGCCCGTCTCTCCTAAAAGTATAATTGAATCTTATACCTCCATGGTGGCTAAACTTATTCTTCAAGGACTTAAGACTTCTACTAAAATATTTGGCATTCACCCTGCTACTATTATTACTCCCTATTCATCATCACAGATTGAATACTTATGCTTCAATGATAATGATTGGGCTATAGCTAAATGCTCTACTTCTGCAAATTTTGATAATCATCTTCCTAAGTCCCCTATATTATCTTTTTGTATTAATCATCCTATTATATTTCCACAGGTAATAAAAAATCAACCTATTCCTAAGGCATTTAATGTATTTACAGATGGGTCCTCAAATGGTACTGCTACAGTAGTCACTAAAAAAGAAAATATGACTTACATAACTGCACACAAATCAGCTCAACTAGTGGAACTGGAAGCTGTGGTAAGAGCTCTGGAAAATTTTAGGGACCAGCCCGTAAACATTTTTTCAGATAGCCACTATATTGTACAAGCCGTCCCAAAATTAGAGTTAGCAGGACCAATAGCACCTCATACTCCAGCCTTTAAATTTTTTTATCAAATACAAAAACTTTTGTGGGCAAGAAAAGAACCTCTATTCGTAGGCCATATTAGAGCACATACTAATTTGCCTGGTCCCCTCCATGAAGGTAATCAAAAGGCTGATGAACTTACAAAAACAGTATTTATACTTTCAGCGCTACAACAAGCTACTTTATTTCATTCCCAGTTTCATGTCAACAGCACCACCTTGCAACGTAGGTTTAAAATCACAAAGTAGCAAGCCAGAACAATTGTAAAAGATTGTAAATCTTGTATGACACATTTGCCCAATCCTCATTTCGGAGTTAACCCTATAGGATTAATGCCCAATCATTTGTGGCAGATGGATGTTATTCATGAGCCAAGTTTTGGAAAATTGCGATTTATTCATGTGACCATAGATACATGCTCAGGCATGATTTTTGCTTCCTTACATTCTGGAGAAAAAGTTAAAGATGTTACATCTCATTGTTTGCAAGCTTTTGCTGCATTGGGCATCCCCAAAATGCTTAAAACAGATAATGGCCCCGCATATACATCCTCATCTTTCAAACAGTTTTGCGCAAAATTCAATATATCCCATAAAACAGGCATCCCATACAATCCTCAGGGTCAGGGCATTATTGAACGAGCAAACCGAACACTGAAAATTATGTTATTAAAACAAAAGGAAGGAAATTGGAAAAGTCCTAAGGACAGATTGGCAGTTGCCCTGTTTACCTTAAATTTTTTAACTTTAGACTCTAATGGTTATTCTGCTGGAGACAGACATTGGAATCCACACCAACAACATAAACCCTTGGTTTACTGGAAGGATGTTCTTTCAGGTACATGGAAGGGTCCAGATCCAGTATTAATTTGGGGAAGAGGATCTGTTTGTGTTTTTCCAAAAGACGAATCCTCTCCAATATGGATACCATCTAGATTAATAAAACAGGTACCACATCAAAATGATCAAGATGAAGTTATTGAAGAATCAAGATTAATAAAAAAGGTACAAAATCAAGAGGACCAAGATGAAGGTATAGAATGATTCCCTCAAAAGAGTCCTTCAAAATATTTCACAACTTAAGTGTCATTCCTCCCGGCCGGGACGAGGAGATCTCTCTTTAGTGTGCACACAATTGTATTTTTTTTTTTCTTTTCTTTTTATACATGTCTTTATGTCTGTACATTTGTCTACATTTCATGTTAATGTGACGTCACAAATATATGTTTTTATGTTTGTTCGTCTGTCCAGTGTGACGTCACAAAGAACAAAGCGCTTATGAAAAAGAAAATATATATATATATATATGGATCCAAATAACTTTAATTCATTTTAGGTTAAGAGTATTCAATTTAGGTAAATAATTTTATAAATGAAGGTACTTTCAATTTTGATTTATAGGTGTCCCTGGGACTTCTCTTTAGCAAACAATATGACTAGTGCTATATAACCTGATATTTTGGTGTTTTGACTTAAGATTGTTTATTTGTTATTAACTTCATTTGTTTAATAGCTCATTAATTTCAATTATCTCAACAGGTAAAAGATTGCTCTGTATACAGAGACTCAAGGGTTCCAGCTAACAAATTATTTCTCTCAAGTGCCTTTACCTTTTCTTTAATCTTTCTTTAATGCAGTAATTACCCTCAGTCTTTCTTTGTTTTGTTCTAAATATGACATTTTTCCAACTTATGTTTGTAGAAGCTCAACCAGCGATGTATGTGAACAAAAATCAACTTTAATTTTCTAATCTAATTATTCTATTTTGTAGTTTGACAACTCGCCTCTTGACTCAGTGCTGCAATAGCACTGCCTTTCCTTTAATAATTGATGCTTGAGTTTCTAGGTAGCGGGCCCTGAAGATTTGCCGGTGGCATTGTCTAAACATAAAAAAGACGTCTGCTGCTACAGCTGCAGGGATCGCGGCCGCCGCAAGCATCCCTGCTGCTCAAACATCAAACAACCTCACCAACAGTGTGGCCTCTGCTCTACATGCATGGGGCCTTCTACATCAACATGTTATAACAAATGGACATTTTGATCTTTCATTGTTTGGGACTTTATGGGACAATGCCTTGCGGGTATTTGTCTAGAGAATTCAGTGTGTTACTTGATGGAACTTAGGGCAGCTGATTTGTTTAAACAATTTGATATGCTATGCAATTTGGCTCATCACCAAAAGGCTTGTCGCCTTAAAGCCGCAACATCTCCTCACAATTGGACAGCTGTTAGTCATCATATATAGTCGATCCTAAAGGGCTCCATTGGATGGCTGGTTAGCCAATGACGGGTAAGATCCCCAGAGGGGGACAACCTAAGACAGGCACAGTCGCACGGGACAGTCTCATGTGGCCGACATATCAACCTAAGACAGGAGTCAAGGGCACAGCCTTGATTATCCGATGACGGGTAAGAATGTTGGTTGCACATAGACGTCCTAGAGCATTACCTCTTTTAAAACAAAAAGGGGGAAATGCAGGAGCCCTGTTTGGGGATTGACTTGAATTGCGGTTGACTATGAGCCGTGGAGATTTGGCCATTGTCGCCACCCGTAGTCTCACGGGACTTGTTGCGGGATCTCGAGTGACTTGGCCGAAATTGCAGATCGGGTCAGTGCCATTTTTAGTGGTGGTGTGTTTGGCGTGTGTTAGTTGTTGTTAGAACCAGAGAGAAAAGTTATCAGAATAAAAAGCTGTTTGTCTCCAGTTTGCCTCTGAAGTTCTTCCCGCGGCTCCGTTGCTCCAAGCGCTTCAGGCGGCAAAGAGGCAGTAATGACTTATGGGCCCCAAGCTCCTTTCACATTGAGTATGCTGGAGTCCCTTAACACCTTTAGCTTAACCCCCTTAGACTGGAAAAGTCTATGTAAAGCAACATTAAGCGGGGGGCAATTCTTGGTTTGGCGATCGCAATTCCAAGAACTTTGTATAGAAATAGGCTAAATGAACGCGGTAGGGTTGAAAAACTTTATATAGACATGCTCACAGGAGAAGGCAATTCGCAGACTTACAGGCTCAAACAGATTATGACCCAGATATATATGCTCAGATAAATGCAGCTGCCTTAGAGGCATGGAAAACTGTACAAGGACCTGGGGATCTACAAGGTAGCTTGTCAAAAGTGATTCAAGGACCTAATGAGCCGTATGCCGACTTTGCTGATCGACTTTTGAGAACTGCAGGTAGTGTGTTTGCAGATGTTGACCAAGCTATGCCATTAGTTGTTCAATTAGCTTATAAAATGCAAATAAATGGTGCCAAGCAGCCATCAGGCCATGGAGAACTAAAAAGGATCTTCCGTATATATACAACTATGTAAAGATATAAATGACGCCTTTGTCACAGGAAATGTGATCGCAGCCTCAATGAGAGGTGCTTCCTCTCGAAATTTCACAAAGGCTAAACGTAGACATTATAATCAATCAGGATATTCCAGGGCAAAATTATCATAATCAATCAGGCAATTCTAGGCAAAATCCCAAAAGAGAAATAAGACCAAGCTCATTACCGTGCCCCAGGCCGCTGCCCCAGGTGTAAAAAGGGAAATCATTGGGCCAATAAATGCCATTCAAATTTGACATCCATGGAAATCCTTTGTTCAGGAATTCAAAAAACGGGGCACGGGGCCCAATACCCCGGGGCCCACAAATGTACGGGGGCATTGCAGAAGGAGTATCCTCAAGCATCCACTCAGATGCTTCCCCGACACAATCCCTACTACCCATCCACTCCCTCGCCAGAGGAACAAGAGGAAATGCAGGATTAGACCTCTGGTCCACCGCCCGAATAGTGTTAACACCTGAAATGGGGGGTTCAACTGATTCCCACAGGAGTCAGGGGACCTCTTCCCTCAGGGACTGTAGGACTTATTATCGGGCGTATTGTCCTAAAAGCTTATTAGGTTTGCAAGTGACCCCAGGTGTAATAAACTCAGACTACAAAGGGGAAATAAAAATAATGCTTAGCTCACCCCAAAGTATAACTTCTGTTAATCAAGGAGATAGAATTGCTCAGTTGCTTCTCCTTCCCAATTTACATAATTCATTTAAAATGGGTATGCCTCAAGAAGGGAACAATAGAGGATTTTGTTCCACTGACTCAAGTCCCATGGCTTGCTTGGGTTCGTGGTCAGTTCAAGGAGGCTATGTGTAAAATAAAAATCCAAGGAATAGAAATGGAGGGATTAATAGATACTGGAGCTGACTCTTCCATTATTAACTTACGCCGATGGCCCAAGCACTGGCCTCTGCAAAAAGCTTCAACCAGTTTAAGAGGCTTGGGATATAATAACCTCCCAGATAAAAGTGCAGTAATTTTAAAATGGGAGGATGATGAAGGGCATAAAGGAACATTTCAGCCTTATGTTTTACCTAATCTACTGGTTACTTTATGGGGAAGAGATATTTTGCAACAAATGGGAGTACACCTTGCAACCAGCCTGCAGATGTTAAATGTGAAAACCTACAGGGTAATCTTAACCATAAAAGAACTCATTATCAAAAAGTACAGAGTAATCTTAACCCTAAAAGTAATCATTGTCATAAAGGAAAAAGATATTTTTTTTCGGGCCACTGAGAAAATAATTTTGAAAATACCATGCTTTCTGATAAGCCATGTGGGTCCCTCAGTGGCCCCTATCTAAAGAGAAATTACAAGCGCCCACCAATTAGTTCAGGAACAATTAGAAGCAGGTCATATAGAACCTTCCACCTCTCCCTGGAATTCCCCCATATTTGTGATCAAGAAAAAGTCAGGAAAATGGCGATTGTTACATGATCTTAGGACAAATCAATAAAACCATGCAAGTTATGGGGCCTACTCAACCTGGACTTCCTAGTCCCGTAGCTATTCCAAAAAATTTCCATCTTATTACTCTTGATATAAAGGATTGCTTCTTTTCTATTCCCCTACATCCTCTGGATGCCCCCAGGTTTGCTTTTTCCGTTCCTTCTATGAACAATAATGGCCCTGATCAGAGATATCAATGGAAGGTTTTACCACAGGGAATGGCTAATAGCCCCACCATATGCCAAATATATGTGGACAAGGCTATCCAACCCATTAAAAATAAATATCCAAACCTCATGTGTCTACATTACATGGATGATATTTTATTGGCCCACCTAATCAAAAAATCTTTTTTATATATTCAGTGATGTGGTAGAAAATTTAAAAAAATATGGATTATATATAGCAGAAGAAAAAGTTCAAACCAGATCTCCCATATTATATTTAGGATTTAAAATCATGGATACTTTTGTTAGACCCCCAAAAATTCTAATAAATAAAGAACATTTGACCACCCTCAATGATTTCCAAAAACTACTGGGAGACATTAATTGGCTTCGCCTACACTAAATCTCACTACTGGCCAACTAAAACCTTTATTTGACATCCTTCGCGGAGACCCTGATCCATCTTCACCGCGAACATTGACTCCTGATGCTAGGAAAGCTTTAAAGTTAGTAGAAAAAGCCATCGAAGGAGCTCATTGTGATAGATTTGATTTAACTCAACCACTGATGTTGATTTTATTTCTTCACTAATATACACCCACAGGAGTATTTTGGCAACAAGGGCCTTTATTATGGATACATTTGCCCGTCTCTCCTAAAAGTATAATTGAATCTTATACCTCCATGGTGGCTAAACTTATTCTTCAAGGACTTAAGACTTCTACTAAAATATTTGGCATTCACCCTGCTACTATTATTACTCCCTCTATTCATCATCACAGATTGAATACTTATGCTTCAATGATAATGATTGGATATAGCTAAATGCTCTACTTCTGCAAATTTTGATAATCATCTTCCTAAGTCCCCTATATTATCTTTTTGTATTAATCATCCTATTATATTTCCACAGGTAATAAAAAATCAACCTATTCCTAAGGCATTTAATGTATTTACAGATGGGTCCTCAAATGGTACTGCTACAGTAGTCACTAAAAAAGAAAATATGACTTACATAACTGCACACAAATCAGCTCAACTAGTGAACTGGAAGCTGTGGTAAGAGCTCTGGAAAATTTTAGGGACCAGCCCGTAAACATTTTTTCAGATAGCCACTATATTGTACAAGCCGTCCCAAAATTAGAGTTAGCAGGACCAATAGCACCTCATACTCCAGCCTTTAAATTTTTTTATCAAATACAAAAACTTTTGTGGGCAAGAAAAGAACCTCTATTCGTAGGCCATATTAGAGCACATACTAATTTGCCTGGTCCCCTCCATGAAGGTAAATCAAAAGGCTGATGAACTTACAAAAACAGTATTTATACTTTCAGCGCTACAACAAGCTACTTTATTTCATTCCCAGTTTCATGTCAACAGCACCACCTGCAACCGTAGGTTTAAAATCACAAAGTAGCAAGCCAGAACAATTGTAAAAGATTGTAAATCTTGTATGACACATTTGCCCAATCCTCATTTCGGAGTTAACCCTATAGGATTAATGCCCAATCATTTGTGGCAGATGGATGTTATTCATGAGCCAAGTTTGGAAAATTGCGATTTATTCATGTGACCATAGATACATGCTCAGGCATGATTTTTGCTTCCTTACATTTGGTGAAAGAGTTAAAGATGTTACATCTCATTGTTTGCAAGCTTTTGCTGCATTGGGCATCCCCAAAATGCTTAAAACAGATAATGGCCCCGCATATAATCCTCATCTTTCAAACAGTTTTGCGCAAAATTCAATATATCCCATAAAACAGGCATCCCATACAATCCTCAGGGTCAGGGCATTATTGAACGAGCAAACCGAACACTGAAAATTATGTTATTAAAACAAAAGGAAGGAATTTGGAAAAGTCCTAAGGACAGATTGGCAGTTGCCCTGTTTACCTTAAATTTTTAACTTTAGACTCTAATGGTTATTCTGCTGGAGACAGACATTGGAATCCACACCAACAACAAAAACCCTTGGTTTACTGGAAGGATGTTCTTTCAGGTACATGGAAGGGTCCAGATCCAGTATTAATTTGGGGAAGAGGATCTGTTTGTGTTTTTCCAAAAGACGAATCCTCTCCAATATGGATACCATCTAGATTTATAAAACAGTTACCACATCAAAAATGTTCAAGGTTGAAGTTATTGAAGAATCAAGATTAATAAAAAAGGTACAAAATCCAAGAGGACCAAGATGAAGGTATAGAATGATTCCCTCAAAAGAGTCCTTCAAAATATTTCACAACTTAAGTGTCATTCCTCCCGGCCGGGAAGAGGATGATCTCTCTTTAGCTGTGCAAACAATGTGTATTTTTTTTTTTCTTTTCTTTTTATACATGTCTTTATGTCTGTACATTTGTCTACATTTCATGTTAATGTGACGTCACAAATATATGTTTTTATGTTTGTTCGTCTGTCTGTCCAGTGTGACGTCACAAAGAACAAAGCGCTTATGAAAAAGAAAATATATATATATATATATGGATCCAAATAACTTTAATTCATTTTAGGTTAAGAGTATTCAATTTAGGTAAATAATTTTATAAATGAAGGTACTTTCAATTTTGATTTATAGGTGTCCCTGGACTTCTCTTTAGCAAACAATATGACTAGTGCTATATACCTGATATTTTGGTGTTTTGACTTAAGATTGTTTATTTGTTATTAACTTCATTTGTTTAAATTGATAATAATTTCAATTATCTCAACAGGTAAAAGATTGCTCTGTATACAGAGACTCAAGGGTTCCAGCTAACAAATTATTTCTCTCAAGTGCCTTTACCTTTTCTTTAATCTTTCTTTAATGCAGTTGCAGGAGCCCTGTTTGGGGATTGACTTGAATTGCGGTTGACTATGAGCCGTGGAGATTTGGCCATTGTCGCCACCCATAGTCTCACGGGACTTGTTGCGGGATCTCGAGTGTGACTTGGCCGAAATTGCTGATCGGGGTCAGCGCCATTTTTAGTGGTGGTGTGTTTGGCGTGTGTTAGTTGTTGTTAGAACCAGAGAGAAAAGTTATCAGAATAAAAAGCTGTTTGTCTCCAGTTTGCCTCTGAAGTTCTTCCCGTGGCTCCGTTGCTCCACGCGCTTCAGGCGACTACAGGTGGCGGCCCGTACGGGGAACTTCGGAGCGGACAGGTAAGAACTGAAAGGTCTCTAAAGATGGGTTCGAATATAACTGAATCCCAAGTGATAGAGGCTATGCAAAGACTCCTTGATATACCTGACTCTGTTCTCAGTGAGGAGTATATAGACAAAAGTGAAAGTGATCAAAAAAAGTGTAGATTCCACTGGGCCAACTGAGACCAGTAAAGAGAGTATTAGAAGAGACCCCAAAAATGACAAAAATCCAAGCTATTAAAGCTATTCGGGAGTTATTGGCGAAAGCTGAAGGATACTTGCTCTCACTGGAACCTGGGCCTCAGGATATTGCTGTCAGTGAAATTAGCAGTGGTGAGGAATCTAGTAAAAGTGATCCTGAGAAAATGAGGAAAAAGAAACTAAAAAAGACCGAGAAAAAGGACGGTCAGGTAGAGGAGTCACTTGTGTCCTCTACTACGTCCCCCATGGGTGGAATCCATTACAGAAAATATGAAGGGTATTACTAGGAATTTGCATACCCTAGAAACAGAAATAAAAAGTCTTTCTGATCGCTTATGCGCTCTCGAGGACAACTCACAGATACATTGGGAACCGCCAGCAATTGAAAAGAAAAATGGACAGAGTGTCCATCAGTCAGTAGATTTCAAAACAATAAAAAATCTCAAAGAGGCAGTAATGACTTATGGGCCCCAAGCTCCTTTCACATTGAGTATGCTGGAGTCACCTTAACACCTTTAGCTTAACCCCCTTAGACTGGAAAAGTCTATGTAAAGCAACATTAAGCGGGGGGCAATTCTTGGTTTGGCGATCGCAATTCCAAGAACTTTGTATAGAAACGGCTAAAAGAAACGCGGCTGCAGGGTTTGAAAACTATAATATAGACATGCTCACAGGAGAAGGGCAATTCGCAGACTTACAGGCTCAAACAGATTATGACCCAGATATATATGCTCAGATAAATGCAGCTGCCTTAGAGGCATGGAAAACTGTACAAGGACCTGGGGATCTACAAGGTAGCTTGTCAAAAGTGATTCAAGGACCTAATGAGCCGTATGCCGACTTTGCTGATCGACTTTTGAGAACTGCAGGTAGTGTGTTTGCAGATGTTGACCAAGCTATGCCATTAGTTGTTCAATTAGCTTATGAAAATGCAAATAAATGGTGCCAAGCAGCCATCAGGCCATGGAGAACTAAAAAGGATCTTTCCGTATATATACAACTATGTAAAGATATAAATGACGCCTTTGTCACAGGAAATGTGATCGCAGCCTCAATGAGAGGTGCTTCCTCTCGAAATTTCACAAAGGCTAAACGTAGACATTATAATCAATCAGGATATTCCAGGCAAAATTATCATAATCAATCAGGCAATTCTAGGCAAAATCCCAAAAGAGAAATAAGACCAAGCTCATACCGTGCCCCAGGCCGCTGCCCCAGGTGTAAAAAGGGAAATCATTGGGCCAATAAATGCCATTCAAAATTTGACATCCATGGAAATCCTTTGTTCAGGAATTCAAAAAACGGGGCACGGGGCCCAATACCCCGGGGCCCACAAATGTACGGGGGCATTGCAGAAGGAGTATCCTCAAGCATCCACTCAGATGCTTCCCCGACACAATCCCTACTACCCATCCACTCCCTCGCCAGAGGAACAAGAGGAAATGCAGGATTAGACCTCTGTTCCACCGCCCGAATAGTGTTAACACCTGAAATGGGGGTTCAACTGATTCCCACAGGAGTCAGGGGACCTCTTCCCTCAGGGACTGTAGGACTTATTATCGGGCGTAGTCCTAAAAGCTTATTAGGTTTGCAAGTGACCCCAGGTGTAATAAACTCAGACTACAAAGGGGAAATAAAAATAATGCTTAGCTCACCCCAAAGTATAACTTCTGTTAATCAAGGAGATAGAATTGCTCAGTTGCTTCTCCTTCCCAATTTTACATAATTCATTTAAAATGGGTATGCCTCAAGAAGGGAACAATAGAGGATTTTGTTCCACTGACTCAAGTCCCATGGCTTGCTGGGTTCGAGACTGTTCAAGGAGGCCTATGTGTAAAATAAAAATCCAAGGAATAGAAATGGAGGGATTAATAGATACTGGAGCTGACTCTTCCATTATTAACTTACGCCGATGGCCCAAGCACTGGCCTCTGCAAAAAGCTTCAACCAGTTTAAGAGGCTTGGGATATAATAACCTCCAGATAAAAGTGCAGTAATTTTAAAATGGGAGGATGATGAAGGGCATAAAGGAACATTTCAGCCTTATGTTTTACCTAACCTACCGGTTACTTTATGGGGAAGAGATATTTTGCAACAAATGGGAGTACACCTTGCAACCAAGCCTGCAGATGTTAAATGTGAAAACCTACAGGGTAATCTTAACCATAAAAGAACTCATTATCAAAAAGTATAGAGTAATCTTAACCCTAAAAGAAATCATTGTCATAAAGGAAAAAGATATTTTTTTTCGGGGCCACTGAGAAAATAATTTTGAAAATACCATGGCTTTCTGATAAGCCAGTGTGGGTCCCCCTCAGTGGCCCCTATCTAAAGAGAAATTACAAGCGGCCCACCAATTAGTTCAGGAACAATTAGAAGCAGGTCATATAGAACCTTCCACCTCTCCTGGAATTCCCCCATATTTGTGATCAAGAAAAAGTCAGGAAAATGGCGATTGTTACATGATCTTAGACAAATCAATAAAACCATGCAAGTTATGGGCCTACTCAACCTGGACTTCCTAGTCCCGTAGCTATTCCAAAAAATTTCCATCTTATTACTCTTGATATAAAGGATTGCTTCTTTTCTATTCCCCTACATCCTCTGGATGCCCCCAGGTTTGCTTTTTCCGTTCCTTCTATGAACAATAATGGCCCTGATCAGAGATATCAATGGAAGGTTTTACCACAGGGAATGGCTAATAGCCCCACCATATGCCAAATATATGTGGACAAGGCTATCCAACCCATTAAAAATAAATATCCAAACCTCATGTGTCTACATTACATGGATGATATTTTATTGGCCCACCCTAATCAAAAAATCTTTTTTAATATATTCAGTGATGTGGTAGAAAATTTAAAAAAATATGGATTATATATAGCAGAAGAAAAAGTTCAAACCAGATCTCCCATATTATATTTAGGATTTAAAATCATGGATACTTTTGTTAGACCCCCCAAAATTCTAATAAATAAAGAACATTTGACCACCCTCAATGATTTCCAAAAACTACTGGGAGACATTAATTGGCTTCGCCCTACACTAAATCTCACTACTGGCCAACTAAAACCTTTATTTGACATCCTTCGTGGAGACCCTGATCCATCTTCACCGCGAACATTGACTCCTGATGCTAGGAAAGCTTTAAAGTTAGTAGAAAAAGCCATCGAAGGAGCTCATTGTGATAGATTTGATTTAACTCAACCACTGATGTTGATTATTATTTCTTCACAATATACACCCACAGGAGTATTTTGGCAACAAGGGCCTTTATTATGGATACATTTGCCCGTCTCTCCTAAAAGTATAATTGAATCTTATACCTCCATGGTGGCTAAACTTATTCTTCAAGGACTTAAGACTTCTACTAAAATATTTGGCATTCACCCTGCTACTATTATTACTCCCTATTCATCATCACAGATTGAATACTTATGCTTCAATGATAATTGATTGGGCTATAGCTAAATGCTCTACTTCTGCAAATTTTGATAATCATCTTCCTAAGTCCCCTATATTATCTTTTTGTATTAATCATCCTATTATATTTCCACAGGTAATAAAAAATCAACCTATTCCTAAGGCATTTAATGTATTTACAGATGGGTCCTCAAATGTACTGCTACAGTAGTCACTAAAAAAGAAAATATGACTTACATAACTGCACACAAATCAGCTCAACTAGTGGAACTGGAAGCTGTGGTAAGAGCTCTGGAAAATTTTAGGGACCAGCCCGTAAACATTTTTTCAGATAGCCACTATATTGTACAAGCCGTCCCAAAATTAGAGTTAGCAGGACCAATAGCACCTCATACTCCAGCCTTTAAATTTTTTTATCAAATACAAAAACTTTTGTGGGCAAGAAAAGAACCTCTATTCGTAGGCCATATTAGAGCACATACTAATTTGCCTGGTCCCCTCCATGAAGGTAATCAAAAGGCTGATGAACTTACAAAAACAGTATTTTATACTTTCAGCGCTACAACAAGCTACTTTATTTCATTCCCAGTTTCATGTCAACAGCACCACCTTGCAACGTAGGTTTAAAATCACAAAGTAGCAAGCCAGAACAATTGTAAAAGATTGTAAATCTTGTATGACACATTTGCCCAATCCTCATTTCGGAGTTAACCCTATAGGATTAATGCCCCAATCATTTGTGGCAGATGGATGTTATTCATGAGCCAAGTTTTGGAAAATTGCGATTTATTCATGTGACCATAGATACATGCTCAGGCATGATTTTTGCTTCCTTACATTCTGGAGAAAAAGTTAAAGATGTTACATCTCATTGTTTGCAAGCTTTTGCTGCATTGGGCATCCCCAAAATGCTTAAAACAGATAATGGCCCCGCATATACATCCTCATCTTTCAAAACAGTTTTGCGCAAAATTCAATATATCCCATAAAACAGGCATCCCATACAATCCTCAGGGTCAGGGCATTATTGAACGAGCAAACCGAACACTGAAAATTATGTTATTAAAACAAAAGGAAGGAAATTGGAAAAGTCCTAAGGACAGATTGGCAGTTGCCCTGTTTACCTTAAATTTTTTAACTTTAGACTCTAATGGTTATTCTGCTGGAGACAGACATTGGAATCCACACCAACAACATAAACCCTTGGTTTACTGGAAGGATGTTCTTTCAGGTACATGGAAGGGTCCAGATCCAGTATTAATTTGGGGAAGAGGATCTGTTTGTGTTTTTCCAAAAGACGAATCCTCTCCAATATGGATACCATCTAGATTTATAAAACAGGTACCACATCAAAATGATCAAGATGAAGTTATTGAAGAATCAAGATTAATAAAAAAGGTACAAAATCAAGAGGACCAAGATGAAGGTATAGAATGATTCCCTCAAAAGAGTCCTTCAAAATATTTCACAACTTAAGTGTCATTCCTCCCGGCCGGGACGAGGAGATCTCTCTTTAGTGTGCACACAATTGTATTTTTTTTTCTTTTCTTTTTATACATGTCTTTATGTCTGTACATTTGTCTACATTTCATGTTAATGTGACGTCACAAATATATGTTTTTATGTTTGTTCGTCTGTCCAGTGTGACGTCACAAAGAACAAAGCGCTTATGAAAAAGAAAATATATATATATATATATGGATCCAAATAACTTTAATTCATTTTAGGTTAAGAGTATTCAATTTAGGTAAATAATTTTATAAATGAAGGTACTTTCAATTTGATTTATAGGTGTCCCTGGGACTTCTCTTTAGCAAACAATATGACTAGTGCTATATAACCTGATATTTTGGTGTTTTGACTTAAGATTGTTTATTTGTTATTAACTTCATTTGTTTAATAGCTCATTAATTTCAATTATCTCAACAGGTAAAAGATTGCTCTGTATACAGAGACTCAAGGGTTCCAGCTAACAAATTATTTCTCTCAAGTGCCTTTACCTTTTCTTTAATCTTTCTTTAATGCAGTAATTACCCTCAGTCTTTCTTTGTTTTGTTCTAAATATGACATTTTTCCAACTTATGTTTGTAGAAGCTCAACCAGCGATGTATGTGAACAAAAATCAACTTTAATTTTCTAATCTAATTATTCTATTTTGTAGTTTGACAACTCGCCTCTTGACTCAGTGCTGCAATAGCACTGCCTTTCCTTTAATAATTGATGCTTGAGTTTCTAGGTAGCGGGCCCTGAAGATTTGCCGGTGGCATTGTCTAAACATAAAAAAGACGTCTGCTGCTACAGCTGCAGGGATCGCGGCCGCCGCAAGCATCCCTGCTGCTCAAACATCAAACAACCTCACCAACAGTGTGGCCTCTGCTCTACATGCATGGGGCCTTCTACATCAACATGTTATAACAAATGGACATTTTGATCTTTCATTGTTTGGGACTTTATGGGACAATGCCTTGCGGGTATTTGTCTAGAGAATTCAGTGTGTTACTTGATGGAACTTAGGGCAGCTGATTTGTTTAAACAATTTGATATGCTATGCAATTTGGCTCATCACCAAAAGGCTTGTCGCCTTAAAGCCGCAACATCTCCTCACAATTGGACAGCTGTTAGTCATCATATATAGTCGATCCTAAAGGGCTCCATTGGATGGCTGGTTAGCCAATGACGGGTAAGATCCCCAGAGGGGGACAACCTAAGACAGGCACAGTCGCACGGGACAGTCTCATGTGGCCGACATATCAACCTAAGACAGGAGTCAAGGGCACAGCCTTGATTATCCGATGACGGGTAAGAATGTTGGTTGCACATAGACGTCCTAGAGCATTACCTCTTTTAAAACAAAAAGGGGGAAATGCAGGAGCCCTGTTTGGGGATTGACTTGAATTGCGGTTGACTATGAGCCGTGGAGATTTGGCCATTGTCGCCACCCGTAGTCTCACGGGACTTGTTGCGGGATCTCGAGTGACTTGGCCGAAATTGCAGATCGGGTCAGCGCCATTTTTAGTGGTGGTGTGTTTGGCGTGTGTTAGTTGTTGTTAGAACCAGAGAGAAAAGTTATCAGAATAAAAAGCTGTTTGTCTCCAGTTTGCCTCTGAAGTTCTTCCCGCGGCTCCGTTGCTCCAAGCGCTTCAGGCGGCAACAGTACCCTTCAAATTAAGGAGGTAATTCATTCACATCTCTGTAGATCTTCAGACACAAGGACCTCAAAGTCCACCTGACCACTGTCTCATAGAGTAAGGTTCACCTTTGGTCTCTACTTTATAGAAACTCATTATATTCTTGTACAGTTTATACTTTTCCTACATAAAACTTTGTTTTGAACTCCCCTGGAAATTGACAGCAACCTCTTCCTCCATCAACCTTTCTTTCTTCTACTTTATTGAGGTATAAGCAATAGACCAAAAGACTGCACATATTTAATGTACACACATTGACGAGTTTAGACCTAAGCATGCATCCACGTAACAATTTGCACAATCAAGGTAATAGATATATCCATCACCTCCAGAAGTTTTATTATGCCTCTTTTTTGTTGTAATATTTAACATGAGATCTAACCTCAAATTTTTAAGTACACAATACAGTATTATTTACCACAGGTGCTATGTCGAGCAGCATATCTCCAAAGCATAGACATTTTTCATAATCGAAACTTTACATCCCTGAACCACCCATCCTTTTCCTTTCCCCAGCCCCTGGCAACTGCAATTCTATTCTATGCTCTATGCTTTTATAAGTTTGACTATGTTTGAGACCACATATAAGTGGAATCATGAATTATTTGTCCTTCTGTGCTTGTCTTATTTCACTTGGCATAATGTCCTACATGTTTGTCCACAATGATGCAATGTCAGGGTTTCCTTCATGTTTTTAAAGACTGAATTGCATTCTCTGTATGAATATATTGCAATTTGTTTATACATTGTTCTGTTGATGGACATTTAGGTTGTTACCATATCTTGACTACAATGAATAATATTGCAATGAACAGGGATTCAGATGTCCCTTTGAGATCTTGATATCTACCCATCAGTGGAATTGCTGGATCTATTTTTAGCTTTTTGATGAACCACCATACTGTTTTCTATAGAAGCTGCACTATTTTACATTTCTACCAAATGAAAGAATAAAGAATTATATTTAAGTATGTTTAGTTGTGATAACTTCCCATTAATTGAAATGGGTAATGCATTTATAAATAATTTCAAATAAAAAAATTCTATAATACTACTGAGTTAATAGAACTCAGATATTTTTTAGCTTTTCTAGATGCAGTTAAAGAAATCATTATTTACAATTTTAGCTTTATTTATTTATTTATTTGGTACCAGGGATTGAATCCAGGGTGCTTAAACCCTCAGCCACATCCCCAGAACATTGTTTTAGAGACAGGATCTCACTAAATTGCTTAGGGTCTTGTTTAGTTTCTGAGGCAGGCTTTGAACTTGCAATCCTCCTGCCTCACCTTCTCCAGCTGCTGGAATTACAAGTCTGTGTCACTACACCCAGACGACTTTAGCTTTTTTTTTAAACGCAGATAATATAAAATAATAATTTCTTCTACACTTTTAGTGATATTTTATAATAATAATTTACTTATGTATCTAATTGCTACATCAAATTACATATTGTTCATATTAAATTTAAAAATAATGTGTATAGATACTACAGAGCAATGGTAACAAAAATAGCATGGTATTGGCACCAAAATAGACTTGTAGACCAATGGTACAGAATAGAGGACACAGAAACTAACCCATATAATTACAATTATATTAGACAAAGGCACCAACAATGTACATTGGAGAAAAGATAGCCTCTTCAACAAATGGTGCTGGGAGAACTGGAAATCCATATGCAACAAAATGAAATTAAACCCCTATCTATCACCATGCACACAAAACTCAACTCAAAGTGGATCAAGGACCTAGGAATCAAACCAGAGACACTGCACCTATTAGAAGAAAAAGTAGGCCCAAATCTTCATCATGTTGGATTAGGCCCCAACTTCCTTAATAAGACTCCTATCGTGAAGAATTAATATCAAGAATCAATAAATGGGATGGATTCCAACTGAAAAGCTTCTTCTCAGCAAAAGAAACAATCAGTGAGGTGAATAGAGAGCCTACTAATTGGGAACAAATTGTTACCACATGCGAGCACTAATCTCTAGAATATATAAAGAAAAATCTTAACACCAAAAAAACAAATAACCCAATCAGTAAACAGGCTAAGGAATTGAACAGACACTTCTCAGAAGAAGATACACATTCAATCAACAAATACATGAAAAAATGTTCAACATCTCTGGCAATTAGAGAAATGCCAACGAAAACTACTCTAAGATTTCATTTAACTCCAGTCAGAATGGCAGCTATTAAGAACACAAACAGCAATAAATGTTGGAGAGGATGTCGGGGAAAAGGCACACTCATACATTGCTGGTGGGACTAAAAAACGGTGCAGCCATTATGGAAAGCAATATGGAGATTCCTTGGAAAACTGGGAATGGAACCACCTTATGACCCAGCCATCCCACTCCTGGGTCTATTCCAAAAGGACTTAAAAACAGCATACTACAGGAACACAGCCACATCAATGTTTATAGCAGCATAGTTCATAATAGCTAAACTGTGGAACCAAACTAGATGCCCTTCAGTAGATAAATTGATAAAGAAAATGTGGTATATATACTCAATGGAATATTATTCAACATTAAAAGAGAATAAAATCATGACATTTGCAGGTAGATGGATGGACTTGGAGAATATAATGCTAAATGACATTAGCCAATCCCAAAAAACCAAATGTTGAATGATTTCTCTGATTTAAGGATGCTGATTTATAATATGCTGGGGGGGTAGTGGTGGGAGGATTAGATGAACTCTAGATAGGGCAAAGGGGAAAAGGGGAGGGTGGGGATAGGAGGGGGCATATGGGTAGGAAAGACAGTGGAATGCGATGGTCATTATTACCCTAAGTATGTGTATGAAGACACAAATGATATGATTCTACTTTGTATGCAACCAGAGGAATGAAAAATTGTGCTCTATATGTGTAATGTGAATTGTAATGCATTCTGTTGTCATATATAACAAATTAAAATTAAAAAAATAATGTGTATAGATAAACAGTTAAGACTAGATAATCTAGCATTAGTTGTTTTTATACTTAGAGATAATCATTCTAGTAAATGCTTACTTTTGGTTATAAGTTCTATGTTAACAAGTTATGAAAACAAAAGCAAAATGAAACAAAACAATAACATAAATCTAATGTCACCAATTTACTCTTGCTTCCTATCTTTTAGGAAACATAGAGTCAAACACCAATATTTGTTCCATTAAGTAGAACCCTTTGTTCAGTCTAGGATGCGCTTAAGGATCTGAATTTTGCCGTGCTTGGTGGCGCATGCCTGTCATCTGAGCTACTTAGGAACCTGAGGCAGGTGGATTGCAAATTCCAGGCCTGTCTCAGCAACATAGTGAGAACTTGTTTCAAAATAAAACATAAAAATGGCTACAGATATAGTTCAGTACCTGAGGTACTGGGTTCTATCCCCAGTGCTGGAACAACAACAACAAAAAGGAATCTGATTTTTAATAAGTACTCTGGTGTGCGTGGGTGTTTATAGTCTGATTATCCTGTTTTCATTGTCAGATTTATCACTTTTGTAAGGTGACTATAATTCAGTCATTGGCTTTAAAAAGGTGTCTGTATCTAAATTTCAAATATTATGTGATCAAATATGTTATTATACTTAATATTCAGTTATTTAATTCTAGCATAGCTTACATTGTAATTTAGAATATGAGCTCTGTATCTAGAATACATGATTTTGAATCCTCATTCTCCACTATGTGGCTTTGTGAATTGTGACCCCTCTTAGGTTGTAATTTACCAGTTTATAAAATGGAATATGAACAGCCCCTTACTTCACAAGGTCGATGCCAGCATTAAATGAGTATTTGGGATATTGTAAATACTAAATTAATGTTGGCCATGATTATTCAGATTACTTTGTGGATTTTCCCATTATATGGATTCAATATCATCTTATGTATCAATTTTTATTTTTATTACATACACAGATCTTAGAGCATTTGTCCATAGACTTCCTGATTTATGCCTGTTGTCTAGGAGTACTCTCTGGTTTAGCATTTGTCCAGGACGAAAGTGTCACAATTTGGAATATTGACACCTTAAATGTTTACAAGGTAATCATTTATTTTGAGAGCTCCGAATTCTTGTTTTGGTTGTTTGTTTTGCAGAGCTAAGGAATGAACTCAGAAGTTCATGCATGCGAGGCAAATGTTCTGTCATTGAGCTTCATTCACCCCATCTTGAGAGCATAGAATTCTTAGCTAAATAAGTATCATTCCATTACACTGAAGGTTTTTTTTTTTTTTTTTTTTTTTCTCCCTTTGAGAAGAGTATTTGCTTCAAGACATGAGATTTGGAGTTTTGTAGATATAGTTTCCTGTGGACTATCTGATAATCTGCCTCCTATTAACTCTGTACTTCTACTAGTATCTGAACTAAGCTCAACTTCTCAGAAAGACTCCACTAGTAAAGTGGATGCGTTTGCCCCTTGAGCTCAAGATTGGTCTGATGAAATTCATGACAGTACCTGCTACATAGTGGGATTTGTGGCATCTCTCACATAGAGCTAGTTCTGGTAAGCAGGTCAAGAGTATATCTGCATTAATTTGAAAAAGTGAATTTCCTTGTCCTTTTATCCTCCCATTCAGTTTCCTAGAAATAATTTAACTGACTCTAACTCATATATATCTCACCTAAGGTGTGCTGGCTTTTCTATAATAAGCATATTTTAGAATACGTCTTTTGAATCTAATCAGAGAGCAGATACTGTGACCAATAATTGGTAATTCAGATTCTCAAATTTCTGGTGCAAATTAGTGCAGAAAGTTGATTCCAGCATAGCAGAGAGTTTGAAGATGTAGAAGTGCTCCTATCCTCCTAGTTTCTGACTCAATTACATTTCTTTTTGTCTCCCTTCCCTTTCTTTTTTGAAAGATGACTTGAAATTCTAAATGATGGGTTTCTCCTGGAATCATGGATGTAGTAAAACATGTCAAAGAGCAAATACAGATTTTTTTTGCCTGATCCCAAAATGTCACACTATGTCATGTAACATCAAACAGCTTGACTCTGTAAAGATAGTACATACAATCTCTTGTCTTTAGAACCTGTGTGTGCAACCTAGAATATTACTTTCATAGAAAACAAAAATATAATAGTATATGTTTAGTATATGTCAGTTAAAACTGATCCATAGCAAATTGAGAACTAAACAATGATTTAAAGTAGTTTGTACATATGCACAAATGCAAACATACTTAATTACAAATGGGCCAAATGAAGCAAGTTTTGAAAATTCTACAGTCTTCTAGTTTTTTTAATATCTTTTATTTTTATTTATTTATTTTTTATGTGGTGCTGAGGATAGAACCCAGGGCCTCACATGCAAGTGCTCTACCACTGAGCTAACAACCCCAGCCCTTCTACTTTTCTTGAAGCAAAATTGTAGCTAGTATCTTAAATGATTGAACAGATATCAGGGTTCTGTTTCTTTCCCAGATGTCCCTTTGTGACTCAGTTAAATTTGAATTTCAGATAAACAATAAATAATATTTTATATTTGTATACCTGTTGAATATTTAGGACGTACTTATAATAAGACACTTATTTAAATTTCAGATAAAAATAACTATTTTTAGCATATGTATATCCTAAATATGACATTATGTTTATACTAAAATTTGTTTACCCGAATTTCAAATTTAACTGGGTATTTTGTGTTCGTATTTGCTAAATCTGCCAGACAAAATTCAAATCAACCTTTTAACTGAGTGCTTAAACTTTAGAAAAGAGATTAATTATGGTTCAGCAGATTCTGTCCTGTTGGATAGAAAATATGGTGTTTAACTGATTAAAATGGGAAAGTTGAATTTGTGATCTCTTCACATGAATAACACTCAAACTAGTGTAATAAAATCCAAGTACAATGAGGAAGTGTGAACAACTCTTTAAATTTATTGCAATGGGGTATGGCTAAGAATAATATGTTTATTATTATTAGGAGCTAGACCTCAGAACATGAGCAGAATATGTTGAAAAGAGACCTGCACAATCTGGTCATATAAGAGGTCATTTGATATTGACATGTGTTATTTTGATGGCTAAGTGGAAGTTATATTTGTTAAATATATTTTTGCCACCAGGTTCATAATTAGTCTGGGGGGGGATAGTGGTAAAATGAACAATAAATATGAGAATTCAGGATAAAATGGCAAGTTGAAATAGAAAGGGGTGTACATAGGACACAACTGAAAATGGTGGTATTGGTACCAAAACAGGAATGAAGACTAATGGAATAGAATAGAAGACATCAGAGACAAACTAACATAGAGTTATCTGATACTAGAAAAAGGTAACAAAAACATACCTTAGAGAAAATAAAGCCTTTTTAACAAGTGTTGCTTGGAAAACTGGAAATCCATATGTAGAATAATGAAATTTAACTCATATCTGTCACCCTGCACAAAAGTCAACTCCAAGTAGATCAAAGATCTAGGAATTAGGCCAGAGATCCTGTACCTGCTAGAAGAAAATGTAGGCCCAACACACCAACACATTGGCAAAGGAACCAACTTCCTTAACAACACTCCTAAAGTTCAAGAAACAAAACCAAAGATCAATAGGTGGGATTACATCAAATTAAAAAGCTTCTGCACAGCAAAGGAAACAAATGCATGAACACAGAGCCTACAGAATAGAAGATCTTTGCTACCTGCTCCTCAGATAGGGCATTAATATCCAGAATATACAAACAACTCAAAAAACTTAGCACTAAAAAAAACCCCAAATAACCCAGTCAACAAATGGGCAAAAGATCTAAACAGAGACTTCTCAAAAGAAGAAATACAAATGGTTAACAAATAATGAAAAAAAAAAAAGTTTAACATGTCTAGCAATTAGGGAATTGCAAATCAAAAACTACATTGAGATTTCTTCTGACTCCAGTCAGAATGACAATCATCAAGAATACAAGTAACAATAAATGTTGGCAAGGCTGTAAGGGAAAAGGTACATTCATACATTGCTGGTGGGCCTGCAAATTGGCACAACCATTCTGGAAAGCAGAATGGAGATTCCTCAAAAACCTAGGAATGGAACCACCATGTGACCCAGCTATACCACTCCTTGGTATATATCCAAATGATTTAAAATCAGCATACTACAGTAATACAGCCACATCAATGTTTATAGCTTCACAACTCACAATAGCCAAGCTATGGAACCACCTAGGTGATCTTGAACAGATGAATGGATAAAGAAATGTGGTATATACACACAATGGAGTATTCCTTGGCCATAAAGAAGAATGAAGTTATAGCATTTGCCAGTAAATGAATAGAATTGGAGACTATCACACTAAGTGAAATAAACCAGTCCCCAAAAGTCAAAGTTTGAATGTTTCATCTTCATGAAAGTAAACAGAAATATAGGCATCCTCAAGCAAAGAGGAGCCAAAGAGTTTTCATAAAGGCATATGGGGACAAACAACTCTAGCTCATTTACACAATAAGCATCCCTAAGCCCCATTCATCAATTTCAGTCCCCTTCCTCTCTGGATGTAAACTAAGAGAACAAAGAGGAGACAATTTCTGTGTCCACACAACAAAATGGAAGGGTTTCTGTGCTCTTTACAATTTTCATTCTAAACCATCAGGGTATTTATACATCATTATTTATAGACTGCTCTACATTAGGAATTGTTCCAGTCACTCTCATGGGGCTTGTATGCTGGCTCTACGAGGGTCTTGTGGTCAGGTCTCTAGATATACCAGCAAGCTTGGAAATACTGAAACACCACAGCTCTGACCTTGCCCTCACTCACCCTTCCAACATGCAGAAAATAAAATGACTGAATGTTTTCTATGTATCACTGACCTCTTATGTTAGTAATTCTATTCAATCATCTGTATTTTTAATAGGTTCCCACTGACTTTTTAAAAAAATATTTATTTTATTTATTTAGTTGTACACAATGTCTTCAGTTATTTTTATGTGGTGCTGAGGATCGAACCCGGCTGTGCACGTGCCAGGCGAGCACTGTACCGCTGAGCCACAACCCCAGCCCCTTCCACTGACTTTTTATTAATAAATTTCTATTCATTATTAAAACTTGTTTTATATAGTCTTTCTCCAAACTTCTTTCTCCATTCAAATAGAATATAAAAGAGAGCAAAAGGTACTTGTTTTTACCATGAATACAAGATCACAGCAAAAAACAATGAAATAAAAAATAAAACAAGAAATTACTAGAAATAAAAAGCAAAAGTTATGAGTAACAGGCAAATATTACATTGCAAGATGGGCATGTTTATGTAGACTGGGTATTCAGTAAGGTCAAATGACTGAATGAAAAATTACTGAGCTAATAACTCTTGAGTAAATGAATTTTGTGAATGAATGAATGCAAACACACTTTAGGTTGTACCGCAGTTACTGTGTTTCTATTGCAGTGAAAAACTAGTACAATTAGGGCTGGGGTTGTGGCTCAGTGGTAGAGTGCTTGCCTAGCATGTGCACAGCCCTGGGTTCGATCCTCAGCACCACATAAAAATAAGTAAATAAAATAAAGGTATTGTGTCCAACTATAACTAAACATAAAAAAACTAGTATAATTAAGTCAGCATAGTTGTACATTAAAAGTACTGAGAAATTGTGTAAAGTATTGGCTTTAGGTATCATTATGCTTTGTTAAATGTAGTATTCAAGAGATTGCTGTCAGAGAAATGCTTAAGTCAGAATGCCAATGAAATACTCAGCAAGAAGATAACTTATATGAAAGGTTTTAATGTATTTATGAAGATTATAAAATTAGCTTGAATATTGTGCAGGTGTTTTAAAGAAACAGCAAATAACTTTGAAAATATACACTAAGGTTCCTATCCTTCGAAATGAAAGGTACTCTGACAACATGTATAACAAATTAGAATAATACAAAATACAAAATAAAATATACACTAAGTATATTGAAAATAGAATATAAAATTTATAATTGATACACAAAAATTTTAAGTGATTTATAACATGTGTATCAGGTGCACACTATAGTAAAATTACTAACCATATATATGTCTTCCTAATAAATATAAATCTGACTTTTTATAATAAATGTTAGACTTAACTTTCCGTTAAAGAAAGTTTGTTCTGCTTGTCTATCAAATTATTGACAAATTGATAAGTCAGCAATGACTCATACATTTTAGCATCAAAGTTAGTCTTCATTTCATCAATCCAAACTGAAAAACAACTTTTAGGTCCAGGTGAGATGGGTATAGTATCCTGTCTTGAGTAGAAAGAGTTGGGCAGCCCAGCTTCTCCATTTCCTTACTCTGTGACCTTGAAAAAAGTGTGTACCCCCTATCAGTCTGGATTTCCTCATTTGTAGAATGATAATAGCTCTGCTGTGAAAAAATGTATTGAAATAATATGTATAAAGTGTGGAGCTCACTACCAATTTACAGCAGGCATTCAGTAAATATAAATTCTTTTCTTGTTCAAACTTGGGAGTTGGAAGATGAAAGAAAGAAGGAAAAGTAAATACATGCTATGTGATTGATGCTTTAATACCTCTAACATGTGCTGCTTGTCCTACATAGAGATGGCCCAAGGCCATCAAAGGATGAGAAAAGCACAGGACTGGGGTGTGTGAAATGTATTGACCACAGTTGCAACCACTGATATGAAAGACAGTGTTCAAGGTTCTCTGGGGGAACACTTGGACATGTCAGAAGGACAGCAGCTTCAATATTGACATCATCTATAAGAGACCCTGATTAGTATAAATCGTGACTCTTGCCTTTCTCTCTCTTATGGTGTAAATATTAGGTGTCCCCCAAAAGCTCATGTGTGAGACAATGCAAGAAGGTTTAGAGGTGACATGATTGGCTCATGAGAGTCTTGACCCAGTCAGTGCATTATCTTCCGATGGATTAATTGGGTAGTAACTGCAGGCAAGTAGGGTGTGGCTGGAGGAGGTGGATCCCTGGGTGGTGTGCATTTGGGGTATATATTTTGTTGTTGGTGAGTGGACCTCTCTCTCTCTCTCTCCTGGTGCCATGTACTCAGCGGCTTTCCTCAGCCAGGCCCTACTACTATGATGTTCTGCTTGACCTTGGGCCCAGAGCAATGGAGTTGGCCATCTGTGGCATGAGATCTCTGAAACTGTGAGTGCCAAATAAACTTTTCCTCATCTAAAATTGGTCTTTTGGTCATTGTAGCAAAAAATCCACTAAAACACTCTCCAATGTGAATAGCTCTAAGGCTTTCATCCATTTATGTTTTTAACTTTCTGATTTCTAAAATGGAATCACAAGAATGAATTCAGATTTTGAATTTAAGTATATTTTGGCACAAGTTCATTTCCTTCATTAGAATTTCTTCAAAATTGTAAACATACATGGCTACATAAAAAACACTATTGAAATATATCTTTTCTCTCATTGGAGGTTAGCAGAAGGAAGCAATTGGGGAACACTTTTCACAATTAGGATCTGAATTTTTGACATCAGAAAGGGCAAAACTGGGACACACCACTGTCCTGGATTTATATAAATCAGTTCACTTAATTGGGGGATGATTCTGCTGCTGAAAAACCTATTTTTTTTTCCTTTAAAGAAATAGTATTTATTGTAGCTCTAGTAAGTGCTTGAGCAGCTACTTTATACAGTATTTTAAAATTTAAAAATAAATTCTGGCAATGCTTCTAAAAAATTGGAGCAAGCATCATAGATTTTTATGGCAGTAGTGAGAAAGGGAGCAGAAGCAAACAAAAATGATGCAATTTACTAAGTCTCAATTTTGATAAGGAAAAGAAGCAAGGCAGCAAGATGTGCCACTTCGTGTAACCCAATTCAATCATTGTCAAACATATCTTGAAGTCCCTGTCAATTTTTATAACAAAACCTGCTCTCAGTCAATATTTTCTTACTTCTTCAACTTATCAAACATCTTCTGACTTTTATCACTTTGTAACATTTTGAAAATTCCCTTTGCTTTTGAACAAGATGTCATTGATGATTTGTTGGCAGAAGTTCTTGCCCTCTGGAATGTGTGTTCTGGTCTGAAATGCCTTTACCTCTGTTCTTCCGATTACCCAATGCTCGTTGCAAATACTGATTACAAATGTCATTAGCTTCAGTGACTCACCTTCAGTTTCTAGTGTTGAAGGAATGGATCATTAACTCATTTTTAAAATTTTCAAAAAGGTTGGTTCTACCCACTTGTCCTTTACCTAATTACCAACCCTGCAAAAAGGAAGAAACAGATACCATACTAAATGACATCTTGGACCAGAAAAAAGAATTAGGTTGCCAGCAGAGCATATTTAAAAGAATGATTAATCTCTCTGAATTTGATAGTCAAAACATTTTGACACTAACTGGCAGTTTTAATGATCACTATAATTTAGCTGATGGGTTCATTAATAAACTCCAGGATACTTTGTAACATTCAACACTGTGATCACTACAGTTAAGGTTACAGAGAACAAGAAAATCATTCCTTAGGACCTGTATAACCTGCCATTGGTAATCCAAGTAGGAATCTGTGCATAATGATTTCTGGCAAATAAGTTACCAGGAAGGTTATCCTATCTGCTAGTAGCTGTTGGTCCCTGTCTTATAGGTGAAATGTCCTGTAGCGTACTCAAATGACTTACCAGCTAAGAGCTACATATTTTAGTCCCTTAGAAAGAGAAAACAAACATGATCAAATCAGCAAAGTAAAGTCATATTTTAAACCCCATTAGAAAAACAGATACTTAGTTGTGTTGGTCTTAGTGCAGTAATATACGGTGGTTTGGTCAATAATTTTGGGAGTAAAGTTCATCTTTGAGGTTTGAGAGGTTATGATTGAGTTCAAATGCAAAATAACATTTAATTAATCTACTTCAGTAACTCTCTGGTGATGTTAGAGAACTCTAAGAGTATCTGTGGGCCCTTAGTAATTTAGTCGCTGTTGTTATTTCAGCTTCTGGGCACAGTTCAGGCAGTTTTTAGGCACGGATAGAGGCCATAATATCCACTATTTTAGCAATAGATAGGGGTCATTTGATTAAAAGGATTCAATTTGCCTGCATGTGGAAGAACTGGAAAATGATGTGAGTGAATAGTTGTAACAATATTCTTATTGTAAAATATTTATTGAGTGATTGTGGTAGAATAATTACCTTACATGTACATCTTGAAGCTTGAAATACAAAGAGGCAAAAATAGAGGGATATTTTATAATGACGAAGAGCACAATTTACTGGGAAAATATCATAATCATAAATATATATGCAATAAAGTAATTCTGTATTTAAAAATAAATAAAAATATAACCTCGATCTATTCTCAACACTGTACACAATATCAAGTTCATATGTATGGATCATCATCCTAAATGCTAAAAGTAAAACAATAAAAATTTTAAAAAAAGTGTTTATTGCCTTATCCTTCTCTCTTTTCAGAGTAATAATTTTTTTCAGGGCCTTGCACATACTAGGCAAATACTCCACCACTAAGCTCCATTATAGTCCTGCAGTAAGAGAATTTTAAGCTGGAAAATGCCATACCAGCAAAGGGATTGCCTTTCTTCTCTTTCAGTATGAAGGTGGAAAGTGGAAGGGTTACTCAGTTTCTGGAAATTTCCTTATGAGAGAGCGCTCATGCAATCTTCATGATGTGCTTCCTTACCCCTTTCCCTATCCTGCTTCTTGGAATGTCCATTGCCATTTTGGACCATGCATTTGAAGTTACATGTGACAGAGCAAAGAGACAGAGGATATATGTTCCTTGTCCCTGTGAAGTGTTGTTCAGCCCAGGGTTGCCTTGCCAGACTTTTAATAAGAGAAAAGGATGACATAAAAACTGTTTGTAACACAACCATTATGAGATTTTTCTGTTACTCATAAACAAATCTAATCCTAACTCACATCCACAATACATAGGGACCAATTCAAAATTTATGATTAATAACACCTTTTTCTGTTTGACACACCATCAGTAAATGCCAGACTCTATGTAAAATTTTGACTTTTCATTTAATTCACTGCTTCCTATCTTCTCTGTTCTTCACTGTCTATCCAAAGAATGGGAAAGCACAGTACTGTACTTCCAATGAAGTCTTTGCTTATCACACACACACACACACACACACACACACACACAGAAGCACTCTTATTCATCAATATTCAATATCTATTCTTCATCTGCAGTTTCCCCAGCGTTTTTGCTATATATTGATATTATCACCATAAGTGACATGAACTCATAATGTATTTTAATGGAAGCTTTAGTACAAGTCTGTCTTTGGAACAACGCTTTAACAGAGCACTGACCAAATCTCCCTGATGGTCTTGGATAGGAACATCAAGGGTTTCAAGGAAGAGACTCTAGTTGAATTGAGTCATAAACCTTGTGTAGAAAAGCAGAATATTTTGAGCAGAATATTCCTCCTGAGGGAGGAAAAGCATGATGAGAGCTGAGGACATATTTTGTAAGACGAAGAAGTACAGCATGTGGAGGAGTGGAGGAGGGTAACCCAGCTGTGATCAGACCTCTGAGGACCTTCTATGTCCTGGTGAGATTCTTGGATTGCTCTCTGGAACACCATTAGAGACTTTTAGATGTGGGATGACATGGTTATTTTTGTACTCTAGAAATATTCTAGAACAGGTGATGAGAGGAATAAAATAAAAAAGGCCAACAATTAGGATATTTCTGGAGTGTTCAAAGTAGAACTGAAGATGAGAGATTCCAAGATTTCCTGAAGGTCTTAGTGTTTTCTAAGGGGCTGGGCAGGGAAAATAGAGATATCTGCAAAGGAGAGATTTTTTTGAATATTCAGCATAAAGGTAAAAGTTGAAGCCATGAAGTCTTTTAAACCCCTCAGGAAGGGGTGTAAATTGGAAAGGATATAAAAGTTAACAAAATTCTGGGATGTAGGTGGAGAAAATAAAGATCCTGTAAAGGTATTTTGGTGGTAGCAGTGAAATCAAAAGTCAGGAAATCAAGGAAGGACAGAGGGGAGGTGGGCAAGGGTAAAAAAGAAAAAAAAGTGTTTTATGATTATTTGATTAAAGTTTGTTTCTGTTGCAGACAATAGACTTCAGTATTTTTGTTCATAATTTCATCTTCAGCTTCTAAGTGTATTAACTCAATACCTAATACACTTTCATTGCTTATTAAATATGTGTTAAAGAAACCAGGATTTACTTTAGACATTATTGAGGCCTAGAACAGACTAAGAGATTATACCAAGCAAAATCCAGAGGTTAAAAAAAAAAAGACAGAAGCAAAACACAATCATAAAAAAACAAAAAAGACATCCTATTTCTGGCTTATAAAAAAATGACTGAATTGCATTTGAAGCTTCCACTTAGAATTTCCTCATTGTGTCACTATCACATCACTGTATTTGTTGAACTGTGCATCCCAATTCTTATCTTATCCATAGAACCACGTTTCTAAAAGTGGCAGAATACCTGGGTAATGAAGAAAGGGAAAACCCCTTTACAAAGAGATTGGAAAGGTGTCATGTTCAATCTATAAATTTTTTTTGAAGCAACAGAAAATTGAAAATGTAAAAAAATTAGACAAAATCAAAATATAATGTCTGAGTGGGGAGAGTGAGAATTAAATTTAGAAAAGTAGATTTATGCTCTGGGGTTTAGAATTATATCCCCTGGCAAACATCAGTACCAAGAAGAACAGAGGTATCTCAGATGAAGGAAATGTTAATAAGAGCTCATGTCGGGATAGCATAGAAACCAAAAAACAAATTGAGATTGTAAATATCAGATTTACTTTTATTGAAATCTTTGTTAGGAAACTCATTCTAAGACAAAATGTAAAACAATAGTTGAGCACTTTTATGGTTATAAAGGCTTAAAAATTAAACTGCTAGGCATGGAATGTGGAGTACTTTCATTTAGTTTTTAATTCTTGCTACATAGGTGGTCCTCAGATCCAGAGGGTTCTGGGATAAACAAAGCTATGAGTTGTTATTAAAGTTAGAGAGGTTGTTATTTCCATGCAGTTTTATTTTCATCTGACTTGCTTAAGCATGCAGAGACAACAAAGCAATGTTCAATCTGACCTTTTATAGTTACGTTCATAAGAGTAATAAAATTTCAAAGTAAATTTTTATAGAAAATCTGTTATGTTTACCATTTAACAGGGACAGAACATACCACTCTCCAATTCCACCCAATTATCAATGCTGGGGCTCTCCTTCCTCAAAAATTACCACCTCTCTGAATGTCAAAGGGCCCATCTGCCAGCTGAGGCCCTATGAATGTTATTCTAGATAGGGCCTATGTGATGGTTAATTTTATGTATCAATTTGACTAGGCCACAGTGTACTCAGATATTTGCTTAAACAATATTCTGGATGTGTCTATGAGGGTGATTTTTAGATGAGATTAACATTTGAATCAGTAGAATAAGTAAAACAGATTGGCTTCCCTAATGTGGGTGGCCATCATTAAATCTATTGAGGGTCTGAATAGAACAAAAAAGCTGAGAAAGGGAGATTCTGCTCTGTACCCCTGTTGTTGAGCCAAGATGTCTGTATTCTCCTGCCTTTGTACTTGGTGTTAGACCAGAATTTACACTGTTGGCTCTCATGGTTCCCCAGTCTTTGGACTTGGACTGGTACTTAACACTATCTGTTCTTCAGGGTCTCTAGCTTGCTGTCTTCAGATCTTGGGACTTGTTAGCCTCCATAAACATATGAGCCAATTACTTATAATAACTCTTGCTTTATCTGTACATATGCTATCAGTTCTGTTTCTCTGCATAGCCAAGACTAATATAGCTTTTGGAACCAAGAATTGAGATGCTGCTGTAACAAATACCAACATGTGGAAGCAGCTTTGGAACTGGGTAATGAACAGAGGCTGGAAGAATTTTGAGGTACATATTAGAAATGTGGAAATTAAAAGTAATATGGAAATGAGAAACATTATTTGAAACTGAAGGAACGGCAATCCTTGCTACATATTGGTAGGAAACTTGGCTGACGAGTGTCCTAGGATTTTGTGGAAGTAGAAATTATGAGTGATGAAACCAGATATGTGTTTCAGGAGATTTCTAAGGATAGTAAAATTTTATCTTGAATGATTATAGTAAAATGCAAAAGGAGACAGATGAATTGAGGAAGGAATTGTTAAGCAAGAAGGAATATGAAATTGGAGATTTGAATATTTTCAGCATATCATGTAAAATTGCAAAAATAAGAAAGATCATTCTGAAGAAAACATTCTGGATGTGGCTGGCACCATTAGATAAAGAGATCATAGGTGGGACTCCTGGACTTAATCAGCCATTTAAATTGGAGTCAAGAATAGATATAGTATTGTGCCAGCAAAAGCACTGCCAACATGAACTAAAGAGGGCAAAAGATATGAGAGGAAATGAGGAAATGCTGTGGGACTCCTTGGATTTGATAGGACAGGACAATGGAAATATTTGGTTGCAAACGTGTGCTATTCTTCAAGAACAGGGAAAAATAACACCAAAGGAGATTCAGATACAATCAGGGCCATTACCTGGATTTTATTAGACGAGATAGCTTCTTTCTGAATGTGGGAGCTTTAGGATCCCAAGGACTTACAGGAGCAGTACCACCACCTCAGTGGGTCCAGAAGGCAGAGGATCAATTCAATGAGGATTACATTCAGGACTTACTATTTGGTGGAATTAGTATTGTTAGATTTGGGGTTTGCTTGGGGCCTATTATTCTTTCTTTTCTATTTCTCCATTTTGGGATTGGAATATGGAAGTATCTATTCTATATCTGTCCCACCATTGTATTTTAGAAGCATATAATGTTTGCTTTTACAAGTTCTCACAACCGGAGAAAAATCTTGCCTCAGGATGAATCCTTCCTCAATTCCTAATTGCATCTTATCTAGATGAAATTTCAGAAAGACTTTGGACTTCAGACTTTTGAGTTGGTGTTAGAATGAGTTAAGAATTCTGAGGCTGTTGGATCATAACGCATTTGCTTACAAGAAGGACATAAATTTTGGGAGGTGAGGGAAACATGCTATGGACTGAATTGTGTTCCCAACCCCACCCTAATTCATTAACATTGATATTGAAACCCTAACCCCCTAAGTGTGATGATATTTGGAGAAGGAGGCATTTGGAAGGTAATTAAGGTTAGGTGAGGTCATGAGGGTAGGGCCCTCATGGCAGGATCAGTCTTTCACTCTGATATTTTCTTATGCAACCTGATCAAATACATCACAACAAATTCTTGGGTCATTGAGAGGAGTATTTCATTCAGAATTTCTACCTGTAGATGGATGTCATAATCCACCATCAAAGGCACTCTGCTATGTCCAGGTAATGAGTACTAGTCCCCCAACCCAAGTACTGGGTATTGGACTCAGGGGCACTGTACTACTGAGTTTTGTCCCCAGCCCTTTTTCTTTTATTTTAAGTCAAGTTCTTGCTAAATTGCCAAGGCTGGCCTCACTCAAACTGCTATTATTCTAACCTCAGCCTCTGGGATCACAGGAGTGTACCATGGTGCCTGGCTCAGGTAATGAATAATCTCTACCTGTTCATTTGACATCCATAGGACTTCCTGCTGCTGGCCACTATGGGTGATGGCAGTTTTTCCACAAGGACACCACATGATTATTCATCACCTGCATCTGTCTCATCTCCACTTCCTGACTTGCTGTGAGGGTTGTGCCCATCAGCTCCTCTTTCCCATCTCCCTCTGCTTTCCTCTCTAGCCCTTCAATCTCTTTATGTATGTACACATGTGAAGTAGTCTATTTCTATGCTATTCTTTATTCTGTTTAATTGTGATAGCATAAATTCTGTGCCCTGCTTTCCACAAGCTTCTCTTGTGCATTAACTATTTCTACCTATTTTCATGCCTACTCTAAAATAATTCTGCTTTCCTTGGAGGCAATCTGGACATCTCTAACTCATGGTGGAAAGATTACACAAGGACTAGGAGAAACCATATATAAATATTAATAATTTAAGATAACCTGAAAATGGCAACATCAATGCAATTGATTTTTTATATACAGATGAGTACTCCTAGGGTTTTAGCTCTAAAGTCTACATATAATATGAACATGGAAAATAAGCATTGTGTACAGTCTCTTTCTCTCCACGTATATTATTACATATCTACATGTGTGTCTTTCTATCTGCTAAACCTCAGACTCCATTTCCCACTTTCAAACTCTTGAAAGGGAAATCCTAACCTCTGTTCTGTTCTGTTTTTTTTTTTTTTTTAAGTTGCTGGTTTTATATAAAGTATTTTTACAACAATTGTGTCTTCATACATGAATTTAGGGTAATCATGGATAACTCAGTCTGCTATTATTCCTATCCCCTTGCCCCCTCCCCCTACCCCCTCTTTGTTCTATTTAAAGTTCTTTCATTCCTCTCATCCCCACTCCCTTGCCTTTATAAGTTAGTATCTTCATATCAAAGAGATCATTCGATCTTTGGTTTTTTGGGATTGGCTAACTTCACTTAGCATTATTTTCTCCAACTCCATCCATTTACCTGCAAATGCCATGATTTTATTCTCTTTTAGTGCTGAGTACTGTTCCATTGTGTACCAAAGTTTTCCTATCCATTCATCTGCTGATGGTCATCGGGGGTTGGTTCCACAATCTAGCTATTGTGAATTGTGCTGCTATAAACATTGATGTGGCTGTGTCCCTGTAGTAAGCTGTTTTTAAGTCCTTAGGGAATAGACCAAGGAGTGGGATAGCTGGGTCAAATGGTGGTTCCATCTTAAGCCAGACTGTGGAAGTCATCTTTGCTGACAAGCTTAGATAAGGCTGCCCTTCTGGTTCAAGTTGTGAAATGACACATTATGAAAGGGCAATCTCAGGGTAGACTGTGGGCCTGAATAATCAATGTCTCTGATATATTTCTCACCCTGACTCATATCTTTTTATTCTATCCCCAGACCAATCTAAGACCTCATCTCTCCTTTTGATTATTACCATACCCTCTCTTTTATTCCATTATCATGAGATTTTATCTTCCTAAACTGTATGCTTTTCTTATCTTTTACAACCTAAACATTCAATGTTTTACAGGACACAAATTGGGATTTATATATGCCAAACAAAAGTATTATGCCTTTAAATAAGACTGATTAACACTGATTTAACTAATTTTCACTCAATTTATTTTCCAGATTAATATACTGATATGTATTATAGCACTTTCAGAGGGAGATATGTGATATTTCCCAAATTTATTTAAATAAACCCTTTCCCAATGGACAATTAAGTCTTTGTGGAGTCTGCTTTAGCACAACACTGGCCAACAATATAAAGTAAAATTTGTTACCTGGTATATTTATGTCTTTCACAATTTGTATTCTCAGACTTATATTCTACACTGAATTTCCTGTTTAGCTCTATAAAAGGACATATTAACACTACTACTTCGACCACACTACTACTTTAGTCATAGTTTTACTCTGCCTTCCATTTCTGGGCTTAAAAGTCCATATTACAAAATTTCTGTCACCTCTCTAAATCCATCTCTTATTTTTCTTTCTAGGTCTCTGTCTTTCTGTCTTTTCCCACTCTTTTTTCTCCATTTTATCCTTCGTCCCTCTGCTTTCTTTTTCTCTAATCACCTTACAGAATTAGTCAGATTTTTTTTTTTAATTTAGCCAGTGTCTCAATCTGCTTGGGTTGTTCTGTTATAACAAAATACCTTAGACTGGGTAATGTATAAGTAACAGAAATTTAGTGCTCCCATTTTTAGAGATTGAGATGTTGAAGATCAAAATGTCAACAGATTTGGCTTCTCATACAGATGGACTCTTCTATGTGTAAGGGGACAAAGGAGCTTGCTCGAGCATAAGGTTACTAATATCATTCATGAGTGGTTCGATCTGATGACTAAATCATTTCCTGTTATGGTTTGATTATGTCCTTTCTAAAAGTGTTGAAACTTAATGGCCTATATGAATGCATTAAGAGGTGGAGCTTGATTTGGCCATGAGGACTCCTCCTTCATGAATAAAAGTAAGGAGTTTATCAAATAGGCATCACACGGCATGTGATCTTTTTACCTTCCTGCCTTCACTACCTGAAGACACATGTTCCTCCCCTTTAAGGGTGCAACAGTCACCACCTTGGGAGAGGAGCTTGGGCTCTCAACACATGAATCCACCAACTCCTTTATTTTGGACTTCCAGTCTCTAAAACTGTGAGAAATGAACTTTTGTTCATTTCAGTGAAATAAGATACTTCTCCAGAGACTCCACCTCTTAATTCCACCACATAAGTCATTAGTTTTCATCATGAAGTTTGGAGGGACTCATTCAGAACATAGCCATTCTATGACTAAAACTCAAAATTATAGAAGCCATAATTCATAAAACTTGATGTAGATAAGGGTAATTTGCCCACTCTGGAGCCCAGGCCCATGCCTAGGACTGCCCCACCACCTGTGTGGGAGCTTGGGCTGAGGTTAGGGCCCAGGTCTGCCCCACTACTGGCAGACCCACAGCAGAGCTCAGACCCAGGCCCAGGACCAACCCCCTGACAGGCAGACACATTCTGGATCCCATAGCCCTATCTATGCAGTAGCCTCCACCTTGAGACAACAGACAGCCTGGAAGCAGCTGCATCCCAGAACAGGCATACCAAAGTGAGTATAAGGCCCACCCTTTCAGTCCAATTTCTGAAGAGGTTGTATCGATCTTGGGACACCCCCACTGCTATCTCAAGTTATTTCCACTATTGCTGCCAGCACTTTTAGTTGTAGTAGCATCCATCAAGGGATATGGGCAGGGTCTGGAAGACCAACACCTAGGTGAGGTATATGGATACTATAAGATTATAGGGTGGAAACTATAATACCTCGATCCACACTGCAAGAAATGAAGACACATAGACAACATGAAAAAACAAGGGAAGAAAGTGCCCCAAACAAACCAGGATATTACAATAATAGAACCCATGGACAGCCCAGTTGATGAAAAGTCAGAGAAGGAGTTCAGAATATACATAATTAAAATAATCTGTGAATTAAAGAATTACGAAAATGAGCAAACACAGGCAAAAACTGATCACTCCAACAAAGAGATAAGAGTGGAAATACAAGCAACTATTGATCACACCAACAAAGAAATAAGGGAGCAAATACAGGTAGCAAAAGATTACTTCAAGAAAGAGGTAGAGATTCTGAAAAAAATATTAGAAATCCTTGAAATGAAGGAAACAATAAACCAAATAAAAAACTCAATAGAAAGCATCACCAACAGACTAGATCATTTGGAAGACAGAATGTCACATAATGAAGACAAAGTATACAATCTGGAAAATAAAGTTGACTACACAGTGAAGATGGTTACAAACCATGAACAGAATATCTAAGAATTATGGGATAACATCAGAAGACCAAATCTAAGATTTTTCAACCCAGACCCTCAAAGCCAGGAGATCCTAGAACAACACATACCAAACTAAAAGAAAAGGGATGCCAACCAAGAATCTTATATCCAGCAAAATTAAGCTTCAGATTTGATGATAAAATAAAACATTTCCTCATAAACAAAAGTTTAAAGAATTTACAGTGAGAAAGCTTGCACTAAATAGCATCCTCAGCAAAATATTCCAGGAGGAGGAAATAAAAAACAACAATGAAAATCAGCAAAATGAGGAACAACACTAAAGGAAAGGCCAATCAAAGGAGAAACCAAGTCAAGTTAAAAACAAAAAATAAACCAGCAAAAGGAGGAACTACACTAAAGGAAAGGCCAATCAAAGGAGAAACCAAGTCAAGTTAAAGACAAAAAATAAACCAAAATGTCCAGGAATACAAATCATATTTCAATAATAACCCTGAATGTGAATGGTCTAATCTCACCAATTAAAAGAAATAGACTGACAGATTGGATTTAAAAAAAGACTCAACAATACACAGTATGCTACCTTTAAGAGATTTATCTTACAGGAAAAGACATCTACATACTGAAGGTGAAAAAATGAAGGTGGGAAAAAAAATGTACCACTCACATGAACCATGTAAACAAACAGGGGTTTCCATCCTCATATTAGAGTGGACTTCAGATCAAAGCTAGTGAAAAGGGATAAAGAAGGACTTTTCATGCTGCTTAAGGGATTCATACATCACCAAGACATAACAATCATAAACATCAATGCCCCAAACAATGGGGCATCCATGTATGTCAAACAAACCCTCCTCAAATACAAGATCCAAATAGACTACAACGCAATAATACTGGGTGACTTTAACATACCTCTCTCACCACTGGATAGATCTTCCAAACAAAAACTAAACAAAGAAACTATAGAAATCAATAATTCAATCAATAAGTTGGACTTAAAATATATATATAGAATATTCCATCCACCAATGAGCAAATATACTTTCTTCTTAGAAGCACATGGATCCTTCTCCAAAATAGACCATATGTTATGCCTAAAAGCAAGTCTTAACAAATACAACAATATAGAGATACTACCCTGCAATCTATTTAACCATAATGGAATGAAATTAGAAATCAGTGATAAAATTAAAAAGATAAGCTACTCAAACACCCAGAGACTAAACAATATGTTATTGAAAGACACATGGATAACAGAAGACATCAGGGAGGAGATAAAAAAATTCTTAGGGGTAAATGAGAACTCTGACACAACTTATCAAAATCTCTGGGACACTATGAAGGAAAATTCATATGAGGAAAATTCATTGCATTAAGCTCATTCATTAAAAGACGAAAAAGTCAACAAATAAATGACCTGACATTACATATCAAAGCCCTAGAAAAAGAAGAACAAACTAACCCCAAAAGTAGTAGAAGACAGGAAATAGTTAAAATCAGGGCAGAAATCAATGAAATTGAAACAAAAGAAACAATAAATTGACAAAACAAAAAACTGGTTCTTTGAAAAAATAAGTAAAACTGACAAACCCTTAGGCACCCTAATGAAAAGAAGGAGGAAGAAAACTCAAATTACTAAAATTTGTCATGAAAAAGGAAATATCATGATGGATATTGCTGAAATAAGAAGACAATTAGAAACTATTTTGAAAATTTATGCTCCAGTAAAATAGAAAACCTTGAAGACACTGACAAATTTCTAGAGGCACTTGATCAACCCAAATGGAGTCAAGAGGAAATACACAATTTAAACAGATCAATTTTAAGCAAGGAAATAGAAGATGCCATCAAAAGTCTACCAACCAAGAAAAGCCCGGGATCAGACAGATTCACAGTTGAGTTCTATAAGATTTACAAAGAAGAATTAATACCAGTTTATACTCAAATTATTCCATGAAATAGAAAAGGAAGGAACCCTTCTAAACTCATTCTATGAAGCTCGTGTCATCCAGATACCAAAACCAGGCAGAGACACATCAAGGAAAGAAAATTCAGACCAATATCCCTGATGAACACTGATTGATGCAAAAATTCTCAATAAAATTCTGGCAAATCACATACAAAAACATATTAGAAAATAGTGCACAATGATTGAGTGGGGTTCAGTCCAGAGGTGCAAGGTTGGTTCAACATACAGAAATCAATAAATATAATTTGTCATATCAACAGACTTAAAGATAAGAATCATATTATTATATCAATTGATGCAGAGAAAGTATTTGACAAAACACAGTACCCCTTCTTGTTCAAAACATTAGAAAAACTAAGGATATTAGGAACACACCTCAACTTTGTAAAAGCTATCTATGCTAAACCCAAGACCAACATTATTCTAAATGGAGAAAAATTGGGAGCATTCCCTCTAAAAACTGGAACAAGACAGGGATGCCCTCTTTCACCACTTCTATTCAACATAGTCCTTGAAACTCTAGCCAGAGCACTTCAACAGATGAACGAAATTAAAGGGATACAAATAGTAAAAGAAGAACTCAAACTACCATTATTTACTGATGACATGATTCTATATTGAGAGGATCCAAAAAATTCCACCAGAAAACGTCTAGAATTAATAAATGAATTCAGCATAGTAGCAGGATATAAAATCAATACCCATAAATCAAATGAATTTCTATACATCAGTAATGAATCCTCTGAAAGAGAAATTAGGAAAACTACCCCATTCACAATAGTCTCAAAAAACAAACAAACAAACAACAACAACAAAAACTTGGGAACCAACTTAACAAAAGAGGTGAAAAACCTCTACAATGAAAACTACAGAACACTAAAGAAAGAAAGTGAAGAAGATCTTAGAAGATGGAAAGATCTCCCATGCTCTTGGATAGGGAAAATTAATATTGTCAAAATGGCCATACTACTCATATCACTGTACAGATTCAATGCGATTCCAATTAAAATCCCATTGTCATTCCTTGTAGAAATAGAAAAAACATATAGAAATAGAAAAAAATCATGAAATTCATTTGGAAAAATAAGAGACCCAGAATAGCCAAAGCAATCCTTAGCAAGAAGAGTGAAGCAGTAGGCATCACAATACCAAACCTTAAACTATAGTATAAAGCTATATTAACAAAAATGGGATGGTATTGGCACCAAAATAGACATGTAGACCAATGGTACATAATAGAAGACACAGAGACAAACCCACCTAAATACACTTATCTCTTACTATACAAAGGAGCCAAAAATAAACATTGGAGAAGACAGCCTCTTCAACAAATGGTGCTGGATGAAGGGCAAAAATCACACTGGGGACAGCCGTGCAGCCAAGAGATTTATTCAACAGCCTTTGTGGCTGGTTGGAGGTTGAAGCGGTGCTATGGTCAAAGGTCGAAGAGGTGCTGGGAGAGGGGAGTCAGGGAGAAGGGAGTGTGCAAGTTCTGGTGGGAGAGAAGAATCAGGGAGAGGGGAGCATGCAAGCTCTGAATGGAAGGTGGGTGCCTGGTCGCGTTGGCTGGGATCTCTGGAGCTGTGGGCTGGGCAGCTGCCGTTGGGTTGGAGGTGATGGGTCTAAGGCTGGTGCAGTGGCTTCCTCCTCTCTGCAGGGACTAGCTGTTGTGTCTGAGTGGCTTCTATTGTGTGTGAGAGTCTCTCAAATGGGACCCTATATAGGGATTTCTGGTGGGGGGTGCACCAGAGTGACCCCAACACCATTGGCTCTTTGCCCATGGATCAGGACGAACTTTAAGCATATTGGCTCCTTTCCAGGAAAAGAACATCCTGTCCGGAGAACAGAGAGACCTCCAAGCCCATTGGCTCTTGCCCCGGGGAAAACGAAACAAGGTTGCTTTGCTCAGGACACAGTAACCTCCAGGGGTGGGGGAGGGTAGCCCATCTATCACTGGGAGAACTGGAAATCCATGTACAAAAATGAAAATAAACCCCTATCTCTCACCATGCACAAAACTCAACTCAAAGTCTATCAAGGACACAGGAATTAGTACAGAGACACTGTACCTAATATAGGAAAGAGTAGGCCCAAATTTTTATCACGCCAGATAATGCCCAACTTTCTTAACAAGATTTCTAAAGCACAAGAAATAAAATCAAGAATTAATAAATGGGATGGACTCAAACTAAAAAAGCTACTTCTCAGCAAAAGAAACAATCAATGAGGTGAAGAGAGAACCTACATTTTGGAAGCAAATTTTTGCCACATGCACATCAGATACAGCACTAATTCCAGGGTATATAAAGAACTCAAAAACCTTAATACCCAAAAAATTAACAACCCAATCAATAAATGGGCTAAGGAGCTGTACAGATACTTCTCAGAAGAAGATATACTTTTGATCAACATATATATGAAAAAATGTTCAACATCTCTAGTAATTGGAGAAATGCAAATCAAAACTACTCTAAGATTTTATCTCACTCCAGTCAGAATGGCAGTTATCAACAATACAGACAACAATAAATGTTGGTGAGGATGTGGGGGAAAAGGAACACTCATACATTGCTGGTGGCACTGCAAATTGGTGCAACCAATGTAGAAAGCAGTATGGAGATTCCTTGGAAAACTTGGAATGAAACCACCATTTGACCCAGCTATTCCACTCCTATGTCCAAACCCAAAGGACTTAAAATCAGCATACTATAGTAACAATCAATGTTTATAGCAGCACAATTCACAATAGCTAAACTGTAAAAGCAACCTAGATGCCCTTCAATAATTGAATGGATAAAGAAACGTGGTATACATACATATACAATGGAATATTACTCAGCATTAAAAGAGGATAAAATGATGACATTTGCAGGTAAATGGATGGAGTTGGAGAATTATGCTAAGAGAATTAAGAGAATTAAGAATTATGCTAAGACAATTAAGCTAATCCCCCAAAAAACAAAGGTTAAATGTTCTCTCTGATAAGTGGATGCTGATCCATAACAGGGGTGGAGGGGCATGGGAAAAATGGAGAAACTTTGGGAAAAGGGGAAGGAGGGTTGGGGAGGGTGGATGGGGGCAAGAAGAATGGTTGAATGAGATGGACATCATTACCCTAGCTACATGTATGACTGCACATATGGTGCAATGCTACATCATGTACAACCAGATAAATGAAAAGTTGTGCTGCAATTGTGTACAATTTATCAAAATTCATATATACCTAATTAAAATAACAAAATTATTAAAAAATAATTAAGAAAAAAGAGTAATTTGTGCATCAAATACTTTCTGTAAGGGTTAAAAAAGGTCCCTTTTCAAATATTTAAAAAAATAAAAATGAAAATTATTTTAGCTGATGTAATAATATTAATAAAAATTAATGGAGTTTGAAAACATTACTCTGGAAAATATTCTTTGATGATAAATTGTCAATAGTTTTATATTTATGATTACAATTCATGATATTATTTTTTATTTTATTGTTTTGGTGCTGGGAATCAAACCCAGGGTTTCATGCATGCTAGGCAAACACTAGTTCCCAAAACAGTGTGTCTTTTAAATCAATGTGTTTATGGTCAACTGAGTCATTATAAAGATAATGGTGGAAATGAGAAGCTTAAAAATAGGCTTTCCCTATGTTGTCCACTTTCTTTCGTTTTAATTCACTGGCATGAAGACATAAGCTGTTTATATGGTGGAGATTTTTTCCTTCTAATTTTGCACATGTGACTTTATCAATGTCCTCCATCCTCCTTTCCATTGATCTATCTTCTTTCCATTCATTAAAAGTCCTTTCTCGTGAAACTTTCTGTGATGACCTTAGTTTCTCTTGAAATCCTTAAAAGCAAAAGTCAGTAAAAGGAGGACTGAGGAATGGGAAAAATTTGATTAACGGGTACTAAGTTGCAGTTAGATAGGAGTAAGAAGTTTTAGTGTGCACAGTAGTTATTTTGTACTTACTGTATATCTCAAAAAGCTAGAAGAAAGGACTTTAAGTGTTTTCACATTGCAGAAGTCATGAGGAAACATTATCACCAAATGTGTATGAACAGCAAAACATCAGGATACCACAATAATTATACATTAATGTTTTGTGTTTTTAATGTATCATAAAAAATAAAAAACACAAAAGAAAAATGTAATTATCCCATTGGGAGATCTTTGTCAATTACATGTGCTTAAATATTTTGTTTTGAGAGCACAGTTTGATATATACATAATATATATAAATATATATAAATAATACATAAATACATGTAATATATATTATATATATATATATAAAATATATAGAATATATAAAAAAATATATAATATATAAATATATAAGTAATATATTTGATATCTCAATATAGTTTTTCTATATGTAGTGTATAAATATAGTAGATGTGAGTATACATAATATATGTGTGTGTGTATATATATATACATATATATAGTATACTCAAGCATGTATGTCTCAATTTGTCTAGCAACTGTTTGTAGCCTTTTAGATATATATTATATCAAAGTTTGACTGTATCAATGAAAAATTAAACGTAGGAAGATAACAGAACAGTTGACATAGATGATTTTTTTATGTGACTCTTTGAAATTAAAAGAAAGTCATTGGTTAGTTGAAATAACTGTCAAAGTTAATTAATTCTGTTAGAGCAAAGAGAATGCTTCAATCAATAGGCAATTCTTATACAATTTTTAATAGGCTAATTAGAAGAAACAAATGTCACAAAATGTTCATTACCTATCAAAGATGTGGTATCAAATTCCTAATTTGAATTTCAAGAAGCATAGGAAGCATGACAAGTGTGAGTTTAATTAGCTTTAGTTGATAAATTGCATCTTAAAAATAAAGATTATATACCACCCAAATGAATCCTTTCACAGGAGTTAAAATTTATTAGTAAGTGAGGCATTCACAGACTAATTACAAAAGTTGTGAGGTTATGGATATAAAAGGAAAGAAAAATAAAAAATTCATACATCTAGTCAAAGACACCTTAATTCTTTTTGTGTCCCTGGTGTCTGGAGCAAATGAAAAGGTTACAAGACTTCAGGAAAGAGGGTATTTATTAGTGTTAGCTACTTTAGTGTTTCATCTACTAGAACCTGCCAAGTTGTCTTTTAAAGAGCTTTACCCTTCAAGTTAGATAGCAATTTCATCCTCCAAAATAGACTCTTTACCCATGAATTGCTTTAGCTCTCTTCTTTAAGTTCTATGTTGACTGTTATGAAATAAAAATCTTCTAGAATATAGAAAGAAAATCTGTTGCATTTTTATTAAAGAATGAATGTCATCACAATTTAAACATTTATATTTATTAATCATGTATTTTCATCATTCAAAAGAAAAAAAGTAAAGCATATTTCATAATAATAAACATTTTTAATTTGCCTCAGAAAATAGATTATTTGGAAAATGTATTATTTTTGTTTTTCAAGTTAATTCATTTTGTGATGACATTTCAATAAAAAGCTGTGGCCATGGTTGTCTTCTTATTTATTTATACTCCTTTTTTAAAATGACAATGGTTAAATTTGACTCTTCTTTATGTTCACTAAATGTCCTGTCTGGCAAATTTCCATCTCATGACAGCTTGTTTTCTTTAGTAATTCAGTGTCATCGGCTACCTAGCTACAAACAACGTTACTTCTTATGGAAAAGGAAGGAAGACTCTGAGGGGGAACAAAGACCCAAAAGGAAAAAAAAAAAAAAAATCTCGGGACAATCATTTCTTGGAAAGGAGGTTGTGTAGTCATGTCACTGATAACACTTGTACAGTTGGAGTACAGAATCACAGTGACTGGTTCCTCTCTGCCTCCCATCTCTCCTCTTTTCATATGAGCTTGCCTATTATGTTTATTCTGCATATATTTCTGCATTTTATGGTATATATGTGTGTAGGAGCAAATTCACAGGACTACCATTAGCAAGAATTTAGAAGAAACATATACAAAGATGCTGACCTGAAGAGCATTTGTACCCAGACCTCTTTTATAACATAAGCCTGAACATCAAGCCTGAAACTCCAAGAGACCATCACGAAGCAAGTCATCTACTTTCTGAGGCTCAGTTTCTTCATCTGCAAAAAGGGCATTTAAGCCATATCAATTCTATGGTTGTTTCCCACTATTTTTACGATCACATCAGTTGTAATTTTCCATTATTTATGCCACTTTACTACCCTGACTGAATCAATGGTTGACTAAATTATCTTATTGGTTACTATATACTTGGTTTGGGTCTTTTAAAGTAACAAATTCCAAGATTATAATAATCTGTCTCTGTTCTTTAAAATCTCCATAGTGCTTATTTTAGAGCCAAATATTCATTGGATGCTTAGCAGATATTAAATTATGCATATGATTGTGCTCATCAGCAGGGTCCTGGGCTAGCAGGACTATCAGTGCTGACATTTAATTTTTAATTTTTTTTTTCTTATTAAAACCGTCAATAATATGAGCATCTGCTCTTGGCTACTATAACATGACAGGTGAGAGAACTTATAGCAGTGACCTACTTGAGGCTTTTCAAGTGACTGGAAACTGACTTCTAACTTATGATAGAACTGAAGAATAATTTACAGTGTGAACTGTCCTTTGGGAGATTTCATCAGGTCACTGATGTAAAAGAGGTCATTCCTATGGTTTGGTTGGATTTTTTTTCTGACATGATTATCTTTGTTTCAAAGGAACACTAAAGACCATTGGGAAGCTAAATAGAATGCTTGTATGCAGACCTAAAAGCTGGACTCCATAACTAAGGAAGGCTTGGTGAACAATTTGGGGTAATTAAACTGTGAGGCATTTTTCAGAACTGGGTTTGTCATCATTCATAGTCCTTTCTAAATAAACCATAAACTTCCCACAGTCATTTAAGATAGAACCTTCTTGGCTAGCAATCATTTCATTTTCAGTTTACTGCTTCTTTGTAGACAAAAGTAAAAATGAACAACTGCAAAATTATCCATGTCTTTGTTGAAACTCTCTTGATCTCTTCTAGTGTCTCCCAAAGAAGGCTATTGCCTGCCTTGGCCCTGTGACCATGCTTCCTATGTGGAATTTTGAGTGATGAGTTTATTTACTTATTTATCCCAACCATACTGTTTTATTTTTAAATTTATTAATTCGTTCTAATTAGTTATACATGACAGCATTTTGATTCATAGTACACAAATGAAGCACAATTTTTCATTTCTCTAGTTGTACACAAAGTAGAGTCACACCATTTGTCTCTTCATAATGTACCTAGGATAGTGATGTCCATCTCATTCCACCATCTTTCCTATCCCCATGCCCCCTCCCATCCCCTCCCTCCTCTTTGCCCTATCCAAAGTTCCTCCATTCCTCCCATGCTCCCCTCCCCCATTACGGATCAGCATCCACATATTGGAAAACCAATTCTGAGACTTCTCATGCCTAGAAATAGAATCCCATGGGTATTCATAGTTGCAGTTTTTCCTCAGGTAACCCAGAAACTATGACTCAGTGGCATAAAAAGAAGTATATGTCTATTACCTGGTTAATGTAACAAATACAATCAGGTAAAGGAAGCAAATCTGATATTTTATCAAGTTATTTTCTGTTTTGTTCCTGTTACTTAAGCGAATTATGTAAACCCAGTCTCTGAAACTAAAGACCATTCTTACAGCATCAATCAAATGTTGTGTTTAATCTGAAGACTATTAGAAAAAGCACACAAATATTCTATTACCTGCTCACACACACACTTGCAACTGAACTTATTTCAAAAGTCTTACTGGAGTTAATGTTAAATGAAAATATACATTTCTCACTATTAGAATGGATTATTTGACAGCATTATTATTACTTTCATCACTGCTGATGAAATCTCTCCATGACCAAACTCTAGTCCTGCATTGTCCAATTTTAGCATCTTCCCCCGTTAGTCCTGCTAAGTCAGTTTAGTCCTAATTTCCTTCCCCCTGATATCTGATCACCTTCACTCTCCATTCAGATTTCTCATTTTCTACTTTCCCTCAGTTTGTGTCTGATCACCCCGTCCTGCCTTCAGCAAAATCTTGTTAGGTCAGTTTAGCTAGAGCCTCTCCTTATCCCTGGTGCTTTCTCATAGTATTTTTCTATCCACAATCCCCACCCTATTCCTTGGCTCTGAGGATTCCCACTTTTCCTAAGATTTGGAGCTGACCCTGATCTCTTTCCCATACAACAAAATCTCATACTAGGAGCCAACTTATATGTGTCTTTCAATAATCCCCCCTTGAATAGTTGTCTATCTCTCAGGAGTGTCCTGAATAAATTTTTCCTTAACTCTACCATCTGCCATTTGAAAAGTTTAGAGTAAAAAGAAATTGTCCAGACACACCTTGATTCTTTGCTTTTCTGAGCATTTTTTTTCAGCCGTAGTGATTTAAATAAATACCTAAGATAATACTTACATAAAAGATTGGATCTTTTGTGGGACACTAAATTTATAATGCTTACAAAGAAAGGGTAGTAATTTTTAAGTTGAATCCTCTGTATTGCCTCTGACTCAGCAGACTTCTACCAGATTGCTGAGCCAAGTAAAACCAGGACACTCCTATTGGCAACAATGAGAAATCAAATTGCTTCTTATCCTAAAACACTACATGTGAAAATGTCCTTGGTGAAGTCTTTCCTGAAACTCTGTGACTGTAGGGAGATGGCACAAGGAGGAGCATTAGTGTGGTCCTGACCTCCAGTGGGAATCTGTGTCAGTCTGATGAATGAAGTCTCTGTGATAATGTTCCTGAGGCGCTGAGAATTCACTTAGATCTCTTCTGTAACAGTAAAGAGCTCCTGGGAGCCTCAGGGCCTGTTTCCTCTGTTATTGTGACTACTTCTAGGCCAGTGGGTTGAGAGGAAAGGGGGAGCCCTGCTGTCAGCTCAGCGGGAGTCACGCTCAGGGTGTTCTTGCCAGGGCTTGGATTTCCTCCCTGCCAGATGCAAAGGTTGAAGAAGGAAGTCAAGCCATGCTCAGAACTCTCTCTTCTGAAATTTATTCTAAACAAGGTGATAACTTCCAATTAATTCTGCAATTAATATTAAAAAGAAGTATCTTTTCCCAAAACAACATTGAAATGAATAGTAAGTAAATTTTTGTTTGAATTTAGAATAATAATACATTCCTTTTTATGCTTCTGGTCCTTTGTCCAGGAAAGTCAACAAATAAAACATTCTCTTTAGTATATAGACATGGTTTTTTCCCATTAATTTTCTCAAAATTACTTCATTTATTGGCAATAGGATTTTACAATGAGCCATCTTAAGAATGTTCATGTTTAATTTCTTAGCTTTTTCTTCAAATATCTCTCCAAACCTATTGTCAGATGGCTTGATATTAACATGAGATTATGTGGGAGGATGACTCATGAGTTTTGAATGTGGTTTAAACCTGGAGGAAAAGCATTCATTTTGATTTAGTTAATATTTTCTAAAATTTTTTATTTTTTTATTTGGTTTTCTTACCACCTCACTGAACTCCTTTCAAACTATATAAAACATGAACTTTGGAATCATGTTAAACTGGGTTTATAAACTGGTCCAATCACTTCACCTTCTAGTAATTTTAGGTAAATTATACTATGCAGGCAATGAAGTAATCAATCATAAAATTCTTTTTCAATTTTCCCTTTGTTGCCTTTCTCAACATTTATTTACCATAGAGATATTTCTTTCTTTTTATTATAACCCACTTTTTATGCATATAAAACAATATGTCTGCTATCTAGGTGGCAAAATAATATATTTAAAAATATATAGATATAATCAGAATATATTTGGGTTAATTGTAGAGTAATTTGTACCACATTAAAAAAAAAAAAACAAAAACAGAGTCCATAGTGTATATCTATCATCTATCTAGCTCATAGTGTATATTATCTATCTATCTATCTATCCATCCATCCATCCTTCAATACACACACATACACATACCATTTTCCAGAGTTGTTTATACTTTATTTCAGAGCTGTGTTTCTCAACCAGGGGCAGTATTGCCTCCTTGCAGATATTTACAAACATGTGAGAATGTTCTTGGTTGTCATGATGAGGAGCATTCTTGATATTTAATAAGTGGCATCAGAGTAAGTGACATCCTGAAATGTGTAGGGGCAGTTCTACACATTTAATGTTTTCCTAATATCAACATCATAATAATAAATAGGACTCTAGAGAAAATTCCAGAAAGGGAAAAAATTACTAATACATAATCTTTAAAATTTCTCTCCCTGTCACTAGTTTCTACCAAAATTTTTGACAAAGATGAGAGTCAACCCTGAAATCTTCTCTCTCAATAACCACAAAAGTTCTTTCTTTTTTTGGGGGGGTGTGTGGGGGGGTACCAGGGATTGAACTCATGGGCACTTGACCACTGAGCCACATCCCCAGCCATATTTTGTATTTTATTTAGAAACAGGGTCTCACTGAATTGCTTAGCACCTTGCTTTTGCTGAGGCCAGCTTTGAACTCGCAATCCTCCTGTCTCAGCCTCCCAAGCCACTGGGATTATAGGCATGCGCCACTGCCACTGTGCAGGCTACAAAAGCTTTTCCTGAAAGTCACGTTTTGTTTGTCTCTCTTTTCCCTCCCTAGCTCATTAACTTATTTTTAATCTACTTCCATTTAACTTATGTGGCCTTCTTACATTTTTTTTTTTTTCTCTAGAGTTGGCTTGGCAAGCAAGAATCTTTTGTTCTCCAGAGCTAGAAGAAAGAAGGGAAAACTTGAGGACTCACCTCTTAATATCTATTCATATTTGACACAATAGAGATGGGTTTGTTGCTACTTCCAGCACGTTAAGTCCCAAGGAATATAAGAGGGACAGTGTGTAAGGGCCGAGCTGGGGAATAAGACAACATGCCACTCCTGTCAAAACTTTATGTGTGTGTTCCCCAAGGCAGGCTGAAGGACACAAATATTGATGACAACCATTTCCAGAAGCTGAATTTACAGTTATACTCTTGGGTGGTGTCTTGAGGAATTTGTGCCTCTATCTCTCTTCTGAGATGGCCTAGTATGTTTGAGTACACACGACTCTGATGCACATTTATGTCATACACATATGGTAATGCCTGTATTTTCTCTGTCATTATTGGCTTTGCTTATAAGTGGAAATACTCACAGAATGAGAGTACATAAAATATATATTTCTTATGGTCAAAAACATTTTATTAAAATGGGACACAGATTTATGAAGATAAATTTTCTCCTTGAATAGAAATGAATTCATAACAGTGTCAAAAACAATCAAATAATTTTTATTATATTAAAGAAAGTCAATGGTAAAGGAGAAGGACTCATGCTATAACATCATTCCAACTGATAAAGGGAATCTTTGAAATTATATATCTCAACATGGTGTGCATCCAGGTCCCTGAACCTATACAATGAACACATTAGGAATTTGTATTTCAACCGAATTTTAAAAAGAGCCAGTAGTCCTACATTAATCTATTCATTCTGTCTTTGACTATGGTTACAAATTGTAACTCAAAGGAAGGTATACATGATCCATGTGAGGGTAAGTTCAAGAAGTAAGAAGCATCACCTCAATATTTGTAACTTAAAAAAAACTTTTACAGTTCATAATTTCAACCTTAATAATCATGGCTTATATTTAGAAAGTAAATTAAAATTATGCTTCAAATATAGGGATGTAAGAATATCCTATCAAGAGAAATATCATAAATATGCCATATTCTTATTTTTGTTATCCATGCTTTCTTCTAAGACAAATTCAAACTGCAAAAGAATGGAAATGATAGTCACATAACAGAAAAGAATCTAGAGAATGCGTAACTCTGCTAAATACTGGAAAACTATATAGTGTCTACATTTTAAATTTATTATTTCATCAAATAATATTTCACAGATAGAAAATAGTACCTCCAGTTTGCAAAAGCTAGCATTGAATTTTTATTTTAAATGGAATTTTTGGGAGGGCTCATAGGGATATTGCTATTCTTGAATGGCCAATGTTCGCATATCCACATAGAGTTGTCGGTTAAAGGAGGATAATAGAAATCTTGTATCAGGTCACTAAAGGCAGGTCAAGAATAATACAGAGTGAAGTATATTTTAAACCATAAGTGTATTTTAAACAGTTCTTTTGGTGATGGAGGACCTCTAGATCATTTATTCACTCTGGCCATCATGTCTTCACCAGGACAGCATTCCTAAAAAAATGTAGCAAATGTTACATGTTCTGTAGTCCTACATTTTGGAAAGAACTTCCTGCATGAAATTGAGATGAAGCAAACATTCATTCTAAGAAGTGAACTTTATAATGTTTTGTCAGCATTATGCATTATTAATTATATCATCTCTCCTATTAATGAGTTAAGACTATTGCAGTGTCTTGATATTGCTGAATAAAAAGTTATTTAAAATTCTACTTAGAAATAGAATGAAGGGTGAAATTAGATAACTATAATGTGCTGCCCATTTCAAAAACAAGAAGAAAGAATTCTGAAAATTTTAAAAGAGAAAGATATATTTAACCTGATTCAAACTTACACATCGTATGCATACTTAATTGTTTATATTATCCAACTAATATATATAATTATTATGTTTTTATGTGTCAGGTAAAAAACTAAATTTAATCAAAAGAAAAAATGGAAAGGTTATAATTCAGATAGATTTGAACTGAGTACCTGATCATCTTGAAAGGGAACTGGTTTAGTAGTTTGATTTTTTTTTTTAAACTAACCATTTTTAAAATTTTATTTTATTTTAGTTTTTCCACAAATGGAGCACAACTTTTGCTTTCTCTGGTTGTACATGATGTAGAGTCACACCATTTGTGCAATCATAGCTGTACAGAGGGTAATAATGTCTGTCTCATTCCACCATCTTCCTCCCCAATGCCCTCTCCCCTCTTCTCCCTTTCCTCTGCCCAATTCAAAGTTCCTTCATTCTTCCCTCCCCGACCCTTCACCCCATTATGGATCAGCATCAACGTGTCAGAGAAAGCATTTGGCCTTTGTTTTTTTTTTTGGGGGACTGGCTTACTTGGCTTACATTTGATTTTTGAGGCATGGTTTAAGCTCTATGACCTTGTGCAAGCCATGGAACTCTGGTAGCTTCCGCACTTCTGAAATGGGGATGTACATTTCCTCCCTGATAGCTTTAAGGGATGGTTATTAGTAGTGTTTGTCTTTCAAACATCAATTATACATCTCTGAGCAGTAAACACAGAAAAAGTTAATCCTTCTCATTTTGTGCTATTTTGCACAGCATTGCATTGTTACACTTAAACTTTTAAAAGTAATTGTTTATTTACATGTCAATTATGGTTCATCTGTAAGATTCTTGAGGTAAATGAACAGACCTTCTTCATTTTTTTATCCCTAGCACGTGGCATAAAGACTGGTATATATGGGGCTGGGGTTGTGGCTCAGTGGCAGAGCGCTTGCCTAGCACGTGCACAGCCGGGTTTCGATCCTCAGCACCACGTAAAAATAAAACGCATTGTATCCAACTAAAGCAAATAAATAAATATTAAAAAAAAGAAGAAAGCTTTAAAAAAAATGGTATACAGAGCAAATTCAGATAATCTATTCAAAATATTGATTAATAAGTTTCCACACTATAAAAGACCATATATTAAGTGTGTTCAAAATTAAATGTTCTCATCTTCATGCCATATTTTCTGAATACATATGTTTTCCTCTTTGCTTATGGTATTGTCTGGCTACAAACTTATTCCCTGAAACCTATTTTAATATTAATGTAATTCTTTATTTGTTCATGTTGAATACAAAAGAAACAGATCTAACTAAGTAAATACCCCTACTTTATCTACTATCAACATAGTTAGAACCTGTTAAAATTTTCTAATAATAACATTAACATCACTTAATGATTCATACATAAAATACAAAATTAGTTAATTTTCACTTCTGGTAGCTCATAGAGCATATCACTATCATAGCATATCTTTGGGTCATAAAAAGGGAGGAAGGCAGGAAGGAAGAAAAAAAAGAATGTAGCAAGGTGAAAATCTAATATCTTTTTGTTCTATCTCCCCACGTACTGAGAGAGCGTTATGTTCAGTTTTATAGACAAGATAACTGAGACTGGGAAAGATTAAGTAACTTGTTCAAGGTCACCTATCTGGTTGGTAGCAGAGCTTCTTGAGTAAGTCTGACATGAAAATCTTGTGAGATTTCTACCAAACCATTTTATAGTACTCCAAATATATGAGTACTTGGTACAAGATAATTTAAATTCTGCTCAAAAGAAAATTTATTATAAGCCAAAAACATATATTCTCTTATAGCTATGCATCTTCACCATACATACTTGAGAAAACTGTTGCAGCAAAAACACTTTCACTCTGCCCTGTGGTCAGCAGAGCACACATATTCTTTCAGAAACCTATGAATCTTAATGGCTTTATCTAGCTTAAGGGACTTTTTTCTTTTGTTTTCTGTTCCCATCCTCCTTTATTTCATTTAAAGAAGCAACTTTAAATTTGGGTATCAAATTAAACTAATAATTTCAACCCCTAGAATTTTTAGCCCCAGGTTTATGAGCGCAGTATGGGCTTTGCAGTTCACACATTTCTTAGAAAATTATATGAGAAGTCTACAGAATATTCTGTTTATGTGATTTTTCTTACAAAATTAGAATAGTATTCTTCAAATCACTTTCATTTGTAAGAAAAATTTAAAGTCTGACAGGTATAGATTCATGATTTTCCTTCTTTCATATCAAATAATTACACATTTTCTTGTTATTCTTTTTGAAAGGTGGCATATTTTATTATTCCACTGAACCACAATTCCCTTATAAATGTTTGAAGGAATTTCTTTGGAAAATGCTAACATTTGAGAAAGTGATTTCTGAAAAAAAGTTTTTCCAAGCATGGCCATTAAAGAATGTATAAATGCCCCAGTTCCTCCCTTATTAAGGAACTTTTCAGAAACTTGTTGTATAGTATGACTCTCTGGGAGGAATATTAAATGAAGCACATTTCCAAATGACGATGATGATGATTAGGAGTAGTAGCAGCAGCATTAGTAGACACTGCTACTAACGTATCCTGAATACTAGCTTTGGAAGTATTGGCATAATTGCATAACTTGAATGAGCAGGTACGTGCAAGAATACACACACACACACACACATATACACATGCGCACAAGTACACATAACACATATTCCTCCGAACACCACTACCATCAACAAATAAAAGTACTCCCTTGTGAAATAACTAAACAATCTTAAAGATAAAAGGCCAAAATAAAGTTGTAATTATGGCAGGAATACTAATAAAAATGTACCACTCACTGAAAATCAGGCTTTTATCAATTTTAACTATTTTATTACATGTAAAATGCTGTGTTATATAATTTGGAAAGCATAAAGAGTTCTAATAATTGGCACTTGACTTTTAGGGGCTTAACTATGGGGAAAGATAGCATATACACATTCACAAATACATCTTAGTGTCAAATAGGATAGAAGTCAGGGGATCGAGAAATTCTTAGGGACAAATGTAGTCAGTAAAATTTTACAGAAATGTAAGGTTTAACTAGACTTTAAAAGATGTGTGGAAATTACACGGGTGGAGATGTGGGTAGAATGTTCCAACTAGAGAGATGGCATATGTTAATGATGAAGGGATGACAATGTGAAAATTCTGTTTCAGAGATGAATGTGAGTGGAGTAGAAGGTATTTGTGAGAGTAGGAACAAGGTGGGAAAGAAAATGAGTACAGAAACCAGCGTTAGGCCTTTAGATTTTATCTGGTTGAAGAAATGTTTGCAAACAGTCTAAGAAAATTAGCCTAGAAAGAGTATGCATATTATTTGAAATGTGACAAGGACCAGGGAAGAAGAAATGGAAGAGCAGAAAGGCAAACAAGACCTCTATGAGCACTTGTTCAGACTGCACACTGGACACTTCTGGTGTTTCATTATATGACTACAAATTGTACATCTGTGTACAGCAACTTTGATGAGGAGTGAATGGAGAACAGAGAATGAAGCAAGTTAGACAGGAAAAGATTTGAATTAATGCAGCCAATTAGAAATCTGCTTAGCAAGCTCAAATAATTTCTGTCTTTCTCTCCCCGCCCCCCCCCCCAAAAAAAAACAATCCAGCATGTTTGAAGTTCAAAGAGAAGGCAATGGCAGAATGACTAAGGAGAAGATATACTTGAAAAAAACTGGTTTCTGAAAAGGTTGGTACAGAAGGCCCAGATTGAGATTATATTTTCCTTTGAGTCTCAAAGATGGTTATGAACATTCCATTGTTATTTCCTTAGGGAACTACCTCAGACAGTCAGGTTCCCAGCAAACCATGGAAAAAATGATAAATAAGTCAGGTGCTTTTGATATACCAATTCCTGTCTGGGAAGGTTGAAAAAATGATTTTCCTATGATCCTGAGCATAAAGGGGCTGTACCTGTTACAATGTTGTATTTAAATATATGGTATTTTAGTATTTTAGACCAATAAAAATAACTTCCAATGAATCCTCCAGCACCTATTTTAATCAATAAAATACTCAATAAAGTTGTTGATATCCTATTAGCCTTATGGTTTTGGTTGGTTAACTTCATAATATATTCAATTATATAACTTCTACTTTATCAAGTTAGGTTATATTGTAAATAAATAAATATTTACATGACATTTTTACAAACAATTACAATATTGTGCTTGAATTTAAAGACTACATAGACTGATAAAGTCTGTTCACCGTCTTCAAGGAGAACACTATACAATTGGAAAGAGAACACACACAACACACACATCTATAATGCAAAATGAGTGTAAGCTAACAAGAATTATGGGATCTTAGAGGAGAGAGTGAGTTACCAATGAGAGGCAAGTCTTTATAGAAAAATGTGGTTGTCCTGGACCTTGAAAGCTAAGCAGTGACACTTATTACACAGTTCAATTTAAATGTGTACCCTGTTTTAGTACAAAAAGGACCTAACAATTCCTAGAATATTTGTAGTACATATTATTTATGAGTTCTGTTTAATTCCTGAACAGATTATCATTTTGGACTATCATATGCCTTAATGATAATTATCTAAATTTTTTAAAGTAATGAATGCATAGTATGATAATAATCCTGAAAAATACTAGGAAAGTACATAGACAAAATACTGAAGTATAGATAAAACATGATGTTGCCAAAGATAAATATTACTAGCAATTATCATGTGCTTTTCCTCTTATGAGTTCATGGCAGGTTTGAATATTTAACATAGTCTTTATATAAATCCATCTTGACTAGATTTTTCATTAGAATTCTGCTTCCTAGTTTCTACTACTGGAAATTTATTTTTTTTATTTCCCCATTGAGAACATCATAATTTCTCCACCTTTTCTACATGCATGACAAAGATAGAAACTTTTGCTTTTTTTTCATAGTGGAATAGTAAATTCTTCTCTTTCAAATTAAAAATTTCTGTAGTTAGGAGATTTTGGTACTCACAACTTGTTTCCAAATCTAAATCTGTGGGACACTCATACATGTCTTTTAATATTGGTAAAAGACCTCTTAGGTATAAATTTTCTTCATTTTTATAAGTTCTGTTTAAAGATGAAGTTATTTTTCTTGATTGTAGGTACACAGCATAATCCTCCCCGACCCACCATCCCAGGTAACATGTAAGAGGTTCTCTTTTCCAGGTTTTTTTTTTTTTTTTTAGGTTTTTGAGACAGCAATTCATTCTGCAATCATTTTATAGTCAGGAATGAGATGCAATTCTGAGAAACTGCTGCCATCCAATTTCTATGTCAGGAAGTTATTAACCACGTTAAGCATAGAATGATCTGTTCTGGAACAAATGTCTGTGACTTTTTTCCCACATTGTTGCTTCTCTGAAGTTCATGGGCAATGCTGAAGACTATTCTTTTAATCATGTAAAATTGTCACAAATAGGATTTTGAAAAAGAGTTAAACTTCCCAGTAATGGGACATTTTACTTTGTTTGTGAGCTAATCTATTTTTTTTTTTTTTTTTTTAAGAATTAGAGAAAGGGACTAAAATACAGTGGCACACCCCAGGAAACTTTTCCCAATGGCTCAGGCTTATGGAAGCTTTCTATATTTATAATGCAGGTGGCTCAAATCTATACAAAGGAGGGCAAGGACTGGATCATAATTATTCCTTTAAACTTTACCTTTAAAATGTGCTTATACATAGAATTTTCATTTGAAAACTAACATGGGCATGTTTTAGAAATTGAAAAAGTTTCATTGACCTTCTTTCTTGAGTCTGTTATCAGTTTCCTGTGTATCCTTCTAGTAATATTATTTATACATAGAAATATGTTTAATCTTTTTCTTCATAGATAGAAATCTCATATTCCCATTATTCTCCAAGGTATGTTTTTTTTTTGCCTTCCACCTTTAAAATTATCTTAATAATATATGTTGGAAATCATCTTACATCAGTGTGTACATATATTTACATGTTGTTTATATTTTATTACTATATGTATTTTCTTTATCTAGATACGCTACAATTTATGTATTTATTCTTTTGTAGATAAATATACAAGTTTTCCTGGCCTTTTGATATTCAGAAAGTCTTCCAATGAATATCTTTTCAGATATATGAAATAATAGCTGTGAGATAATTTTTGCAAATGCTGCACCAAAGGAAGACCAAGACACAATTCATGACTGACTGATCTGATGCCAAGATGGAAAGTCTTTGAGGTTTATCCCAGACTACAGAAACTGAGTTTAGAAAAACTAGTAACATAATTTAAATGATCAGAAAATTTTGCTTGAAGCAAAAGAGCCAGCTGGGTGCTTGGGTCTTTGGGTAAAGGAGATAAAAGCCTTGGATGTAGTTCAAGTGCTATGTACCTTGGGAGCTATCCAGAGTGCTGAAGAGCCACAGCACGAAGCAGTCTGTCCCAGTGGATCAGAAATCTGAATCTCCTGATTTTATGTCTCTTCTTCCTTGACTGCTGCCCTTGAGATTTTTAGTACTACTAAAAATTACTCATTACCCATCAGCCTCTTCTTTTCCTGTCCTTAATTCACCTTATTTTTCAATTTGCCTCAATCCAAATCCATGATGCCTCTTTTCTCAACCAATTCCAGTTTTGATCTGCCCTCACCATTTGGTATTAGTATTCCAAGAGAATTAATTTAAAACTTGCAGCAAACTTGAATTTGACTGTCTCCTGAAAATGATCTCAGTTTACACACATATGCATAAATATACCAACAATATACAAATACTTTGTTTCATCAGAGTAATTCAATATATTTGGCAGCTGAAATGTATCTCAGGAGTTAATGTACTAGAATACGTGAAATTCTCTATAGCTTATTTTTGTTTTCCTTCCTAATATAAAATCCCCTACTAGAACTGAATGAATTTTCTATTCATATAAATCATAACTGTTTGCATATTTCTTCTAAAGCAGAGATCTCAATTTTTGTTTTACCTGTTGAAGGCATGATAATGAATAACCTAAAAAACCCAATGTATTCTGTTCTGTTTATTTAGTTTTTTATATCTGTACAACTTAATACTTTGGGAAGTTATGTGAGAATATTAGAATATCTAGAGCTTTCCACCTAGTAAAATGTCAGAGAAGACATTTTTTCATATTTTGAATTATATTCCTGGAAATCCTCTCACTAATGGATTCTAGCTACAGAAGACAGGACAAGAGGAAGGTCTTATATATTTGTCTTATGTAGAGTGGAGGGATTAGGTGGGGAGAGGGGGAGAGAGGAAGAGTAGTGGGGGAGAGAGAGAGAGAAGGGAAGTATGAGAATTGGCTTAAATAAGAGGAAGTTATTGGCTCATATGCCTGAACAGTCTAAGGCAGCCTGTCTGTGTTGACTTCACTCTCAACCATATGGTCCCTGGAGAGCTGCATGGTAACTACATCCTCCCAAATTCAAATTCAACAAATCATTTTCCTCAGTTACTACAACAAAAGTTTAAGAGAAACTCTAGTTCTGATTAGCTTTACTTAATTAATCACATTGTTTATATTGAAATAATCAGGGTGCCTGAGACATTCGATTTGTTGATAGTTTTAGGCCTAGGTCATGCTCATACCTTGAAGTTGGTGGGAAAGGTAGATTTGCCCTCTTATAGAAGTTTCAGGGAAGTTTTGTCAGAATACAGAGGATCAATAACAAAAACAAAAGGAAAAATACAACAAAATATCAAGTATACACAACAGAGTAGGAAGTGGGAAATACAACAAAGAGGAAAACTAAGGAAGAATATTTACTTAATAATAAATATTAACAATATTAATAATAACAATTATTAATAACAATATTAACAATAAAATTAACATCTAAAAATGTCTTATTGGCACTACATTAATTTATCCTAGCAAGAACCTTGTATGATAAGTAATGTTACCTTTTCATGTAAATGGAAACATTATATATTTGTTTTTCAATTTTCCTTCCCATCTCTCACACTAAAAAATTCACTCAAATGGGTAAAAGTTGCTGTTTCTCTATTCATAAAACTTGTAAAGATTTAGCTTGGGGATTGACATTATACTTACCTAAAATATATATGAATACCTAGCTTCTCCCAAACTTACCAAACAACTCTTTCAGGATGTAGAAAATATAAGTAGTGATACTTCTTCCCTCCAGAGTACCCCTTGTCTGTTCTGTATAGTTGAGATGGTGGGAGACTGGATAAGCAAAACTGGCACATTTTATCATTGGCCTGAATCTGTCTGTGTCTTCTCTTGATCATTAATGACCAAAGTAACAATCTCTGTGGAATTCACTTTCAGAACATGTAACATTTTGTTTGTATTGTTTCAAAGGGCTCCTTCCCTTCAGCTTGCTGTTAGAATACAGCAAGAGTCAGTGGCTCTATTGGCTCTTTAGGCTGTCAGTGCAAACAGGAAGCCACTTCATACTCTTTGTCTGTTCTCAGTTCCCATTGATTTTTTTCCTACAGCACTATTCTCATTTTGTTCTTGGCACTATTATCTTCTTACTTTAGTTTCATAGTTCACCTAACAAACACTTAGGTATGATATTTCAGAAAATTCTTATCCTAGCTTCATATCACAGCAGTAATATTTGTGAGGTTATTGATGGCAATTTTTAAAATATGGGCTTTCCACTTTCTGGTATAATAATGTTTAGCATCTATATACACCAACATCTTATTTTGTATGGTGACTTTCAAGTAAGCAACATCCATACAAAAACATCCATAAAAACTCAAACCATTGATTTTATTCACTCAATAAAAATGAAAAAAAAAAAAAAGACCCATAAAACTTGTGGTTAGTAATTAGAATTCTCATCTATTTTGTTTGCAATATATTTTTAAACACAATGCATATAAAAGATGGTTAGCACAGGTATCTAGAACATGGCCAATATATCATGTTGAGATATATTTTGTAGACATGGTCATTGACAAACAAGGGGGATGCTATATAACAATTTAAAATTTTTGTCTCTAACTTAAACATAAGTTAGAGAAGATTCTGGATTTTTTTTAGTAATTGACATTCAAATGGTGCTTGAAATATAAGAATAGATGAGATGACTAATTTGTAGGATATAAAAAGTCTGGAAGAGAAGAAACTTTAGGAATTCTACTGAGGAGTAATAGAAGAGTCAAGAAGATGTTTTACAATACATCTTATTATATTTTAATTATTTCAATTGTGTTAATCCTAAACCCCCTATAATATTGTAATTTCTTTGCATGTCAGAACCAAGGAATGTGTTTTATTTTTAACATTGTGGTGGTTCTTGTAATGTGGAGATCAAATTTAATAAATTTTGAATACTGGGATACTGGAAAAATAATATAGCCAAAAAAAAGAAAAGAAATATAAAATATCCATACCTGTGTTCCACTGGAGACCCATATGACAGGCTCATCCATAACTGCTCAAGTTATTTGTGTGATGATGACAGCATAATATTTAACAACCTTTCTTTACTGGAATCTCCAAAATTAATCTTGTATTTTCCATCTTCACCCAAATCCTGGCTGACACCATGGTAATACTATGTGTCAGTAGATAGATTCCTATAGACTTTGTGTTTAACTTTCGGATGAAAGGACAGGGCTAGGAAGGTAACAGACCAGATTTTTTAAAAGCATGGGCTATGGTGCCAGGCTTCCTGACTTAGGGTCTGGATCTATTAAATATTAGCTGTTTGAACATGGACAACTCAACTGCTCTATGCCTTTAAATGATGGATCATATGGGGCTTATTTTGAGAACACATTGGGTCAATACAGCAAGGTGAAGGTCTGGCATCTATTGAGTATCAAATAATGGTAATCATTGATTATAGGTGAGAGGAAAGGGGAAAGCTTGGCACAGAAATCAACACAATTCTCAAAATAAAAACTGGAGACCAAGATAAAGAGGCAGAGGGAGTAGGAATGAGGAAGACTGCAAAGATAAGGAATTTGATAAGATACTTTGTTGAATGGTGGAATCCATAGAATGTGGGGGTCTCCATGTTGGAAAGGGGATAAAGGAGAGGAAAGGTAGATGTTCATGAACTATAATCTCTTTATTTTGAGGGACATGAATAAAGAATGGGAGTGCGTTATCATACCTTTTTAAGACCTGGTAGTTAATTTCTTTTTAGCACTGAATAATGTTCTCTTGTTTGGATATACCACATTTTATAATCCATTGGCCTATGAATTGGAATTTTGGTTTCCTCAGGTTTTGATAATGATGAATATAGCTGCTATTAACATCTATGTATAGGTTTTTATGTGGCCTTAACTCTTTTATATACATATAATACCAATGTACTCTACATTCTAAAAGCAAAGTTATACTTTGGGGATACATAATTTATTATAAAAACTAGGACAATTTGAATAGTTAAAGGGGTATTGTTAATGATTATGGAGAGGCACTACAATTTGAGACCATTCCATGCAAATAAAAAAAATGCTTTATCACCCTCCTTATAATTTACCTGGTACTCTATACAATTATGAGGACAACTGAATTTTAGTTTCAACAAGCATTTCAGACAATCAATGAATTTGAGAATTGGTGAGGACCTTAGATTTCAAGTTGAATTACCGAAGTTCATAGGTAATTTACCTAAGCTTATAGAGAAATCTAGGCTCATGTAAGATAATAACTTGCTTATAGTCACAAAATTCTTTATATAACTTAGTGATTGACTCCAAGTATTTTTCTACTATAATAATTCTATAAATACTATGAAAAACTAGACTCTTCTCATTAAAATTCACGATTTCTTGCATTTAGATAAGTGACATTCCCAAATCATGGATCAGGTGTGATGTTTTTCATAAGCAAGTCATAAAAATCACCCCAGAACAGAGTTTGATTGCATATCTCAGCATAAAAATCAGACATGGATGAATGAAGCTTACATTGTATCATTTGCACATAAAAATTACTCAGTGGTTCAAAAGTCCTATCTAAAAAGTGCAAGTAGCAGGTTCATAGGTTTCCTATAGGGAAAGATATATAAATAATATGATAGTCTCAATGTATCATAAGCATATACAAGCTAGGAGTCATTGAGACCTGGAACTCACTTGGAATCAGAGAAGGCTTCCAATAAGAATATTGAAGCTTGAGGTGCCCAGAGTATGAGTGGTTTATTGTGGGCTCTAATGGTTAGAGTAAGGAATCAAAAATTTTGGTGGTTCTGAGTACTGCAATTTTAAGTGGATTAATTGGTGTATAACTCTTACAAGAGCATATGGTGGCAGGGTAGGATAGAAGTTATAAGGTAAAGAAGAGGATCAGGAGTTCCAGAAATTCCCCAAGTCATTTGATTTTATGCGTAAAAATCAAAATCATTTGATTTTATGGGTAAAAGTATGGGTTCTAGAACCATATTTCTTGGATTAAAATCTGAATCCACTTCTTATTGACTTCATAAATGAAAAAGTTACTTAACCTCTTGTATCTTGTCTTCATCCTTAAAGTGGTGATCGTAATTGGATTTGTTCTTAAACTTTTTTGAATAAATGAGATAACGTTTGCAGAATGGTTGGATGCCTAAATTACAGTAAGTATAACTTGTATATTAGCAATAGTTAATAAATATTAGGTATAATTATTTAATACCAGTCTCTGGATTAGGCAGTGCACCAGGGACTAGAACTGCTTTCCCAATCTAGTGACTTTCAATGCCACATCATTTCCTTTAGTATTTTTACAATAAGAACACTGTGCATGAATAAGTTCAAGGGCTATTTTCCCTTCTTCTTCTGCACTTTTCATGGGTTGCTAAATTGAGTGAGGAAAGACTTTTCTCTGTATTTGCCAAGCATCAGCTAAGAGATTCACAAAGTGAAGTATTTACTCATGCCTATGATATTCTTCGACAGCAACTATTAGAGAGGACAACTTCCTTGACATCCAAATTCAGATATCTTGGTATCCATATCATACTGAGAATAATTCTTTTGACAAACTTATAGATTGTTGGGGACATTAAGAACACGTCAACCGAAAGAATAGAAATTTAAGTCAAGGAAATGAAAACCTAACTCTCTGGCTGTCTCCGACTTCCTGATACATGGACTTGGCCTAGCCCAGGGGTGTTGCCCTGACATATGATGAAAAATCAAACCACCACTAGGATAGGCTAGTGGCTGTTCCTCCAATGTGATCTGTTCGTGCTCCCTATGCTCCCCTATAACCTTTCTGCTGATTGGCCCATGTCTTCTATAAAGGCCGTCCAACTTCCTCAATAAACTGAGCTCATGCCTTGACTGGTCTCCCTGACACGTCTGATTGTCCTCTGAAAGGAGGGCTGGGTGCAGGCAGTCAGTCGGCTCTTACCTTTCCCGCTTCATCCTTGTTGGAACCTACTCCCCCTTCTCTTGTGGGTGGAGAGGAGTCAGGGGCTAAAAACCCCAACAATAGGTTATTATACATAGATGTCAAATGATTGAACCACTGTAATCACAAAGATGGGGAAAACTTGGCATTGAAAGAATAAAACTAAACAGGAAACAAGGCTTGCAAAGCATGACAAGGATTAATTTTTTAAATGCATTGAGATAAATGGAAATTATCGGCAAGAGAAAAGTGGAACCATCTGGAAATAAGGAACTGAGAGACATTAGCTCAATACAAGAAGGATGCCTAGAGTGAAGAGGGAATGAAACATGAATATAGAGAAACGACAGAATAGGAAGAGACAAATTAGAGGAAGGTAAGATGGAAAACACGTATGAGAGCAGTCACAGAGTTTCATAGGAAGATTAAAGCGGTAGTTTGAAACAATTGAGCTTTGGCAACCTGAAAACAGTCTCTTGATAACAATAGGCGTGACAAGCATGAATCTGGAATGAATATCTGTTCACAGAGTATTTGTGATTTCTTGATGCAGCTATTTTACAAGTGATTTGAAAAACCATCTGAAAGGAAATTGGGGGGTATTGTATACATAGGCTTTTTTATGGCTTATCATGATTATTTACTTTTTGCTATAACATCTAAAGTATTCTAAACTATAGCCACGATCTTCCTTCAAAATTCTGTGTAAATTGTTTTATTCTATATAAAAATCACATCAGATCAGAAATGTGTAGAAGGGATGCTTCTCTGCATTCAGTTTTATGTCCCTGAAGCTAATTCCACTTCCATGCCAAGTAGATGTTGGAAATTTTCCGTTGACTATTACACAAATTTCAAAAAGCCAAACCATTGAGTCAGAGGATAGTTTATGGCCCATTAACAATACATTTGCTTCTCAGAACTGTAAACACGGCCTTATGGATCTTAATGTAATTGTTTAGGATGAGTGTGTGTTGGCAAGAACTGTTGGAGTCTGTTAACACAGTCTGGAAAGCAACGTGTTTTAAGCAAATCTGCAAAATGTTACCAACTCATTAAGCTAAGAGCTTTATGGCTCAGTGTTTTAAAGCAATTCTGCAAGACACTCCGAACAAGGCTGTATATCCATTTCTGATTCTGCCATAATTTATGTGTATATAAAAGGGGATACTTTCCTTGTTGCATTATGCTGTTTTATCATATTGTTGACTTTTTCAAAACAGTTTTATTTCATTCTGTTACATAAGTAAAAGAGTGCAGAGAAACACTTATGTACATCCTATGGAATAGATTTGGTGGTATTTAAATGTAGTATGGAAAATGCAAAGGTTCTTTCAAAACTATGTTGCATAGGCGCAGTATTACTACTACTAGATTTCCACTCTACTGTTTCTCTAACAATCACTTGTGATTGGGAGGAATATGGATATGATATAGTTTATCCTTGTGCTCACTGAAACAACACTTGTATAGCCTCCCCAATGGATAGACTAAAATTCTATATGCTTATGTGAGGTAGCCTTGATTTTGTTAAAATTTTTTCAGTGACAAAGGAAAGAAACACAATTCAAACAAAGGAACTAGCTCTCAAGACTGAAATATCCAATGGTTTCTCACTTGTAGCTTCAGAGGTTCTAAGGTATCAGGTTATGTCGTCACCTCTCCTCGCCTTTGGGCTGTGTGTGTGGTGTTGGGGATTGAACCCAGGCTTTCATGTCTCTACCACTGGGCCATAACCTCAGTCCTCCCTCTATCCTCAATCCTGCCCTTTAGTTTTTAATCTTCTAGGTGGCTTTGTTCTCAGTCTGCTTTTACTTTGTAGTACTGCTCAGGCTCCAGGATTACCTCTTAACACCTCCATAGCAATCAAAAAGAGAAATGGTGTTTCTAACCGTTCAAGCCAAAGTTATAGAAAAAAAAAGTATGTTAGACTGACTCACACCACGACTTTGCCTCTGAACCAAATACTGGGCCAGGAGAAGAGGAATACAAGGAATTCAAGTCAGGTCATATACACACATAGAAGTGGCCGCTAAATTAGGGTGATTTAGTAATTTAACTAATCTGACCTAGATTATGTTCATTATTTTACCTCCCTTCAACTTCAAGAACATATTGAGACATAATTATTTCTCCCACTTGTCCAGTCAATATTCTCCCTTCCAATGACACCAATATTGCCTTAATCCAAATTGTCATTAATGCTTTTCCTGGGACAGTAGCGAGAGACATCTCATTGTTCAGTCTTCACCTGTCTAAAATTTTGTATATTGTTGCCATTGTGATCAATTTTATATCCACATTTCATTCCTTACCACCCCATACTGACCTACTCTTACTCCTCTTTAAGATTTATACATTCTTTTCCATCTCAAATTGTACTTTCTTCACGTTGAGATCAATATTGCTCTCATCCTATAATTTTCTCTAACTTCATCATATAGTCTATCTTTACATTAGTTCTTTGATGCCTATGTCCTCTGCTAGATTGAATAGCAAGAACAATAGCCTATTCATCTTTACATTTGCAAAAGTACTGAGCATAACATCTCATCCCATATTAGCTTTCAATAAATGTTAGCCAAAAATAATTACTGAAATGCTGAATAATCCAATATAAACAGTAAGTGATTTAAGAATGTAATCTTGGCCAAAGTACTCAAGGAAAGACAAATAGATCACTATATAAGATTTCATAACTCTATTAAGTAGGAGCCAGAGGTCAGCATCAGTGTCTAGTCCACATTTGGAGACAACTCTTCATGGGTCTCTTGTATTTCTAGTCATTTATAAGTGAGACACAGTTTGCATTTATTCTGATCTATTTTTTTTTCAAGGATGTTTCAATGAAATCATAGTCTTATCAGATAGAAAAAATGCTTCCCTCTTGAGCAAAATGTATAAATCCTTATGGTATATTATAAACAGTCCCAGTTTCCTAAGTTTAGGGATTTTCTTCTGCACTGCATGTGAAAGTGTCAACTGAGTTGACCCTCTTTACAATTTCCTCAGGGATTTGGGATTGAGGCAACTAATAAGAGGAAATGCTGACCCTTTGGTTACTATTATTGTTGAGAGTACAAAGCCTTTGTTTCTGATTCAGGTGTCTTATGTCTTCAGCTATTAATCATAAAACTGTGGAGGGCTAACTTATGAACCTAAAAGTAGCATAAAATTTCAGAATCTTCTCAGATCTTAGTAGTTTGTTCCATCAATAGGCTTTAGAAGTTTTATATATACTTGCAGGACTTTGGCTTTTCCAGTGGTATATTCCATGTCAAATTGAAACTGATAAGATTCCAATCTTGGTCTTGTATGATCCTACCAGTTACTTTAGTTATCCAGGATTGATGTAATATTTTGCCTATAAAATATGTACAGTAAGAATTAGCAAATTGACCCAAAATAGCTACATTTATTGATCACTTGTTATGTGATGAGTGCATTAAATGCATTAGTGTATCAAATTCTGTGTTCATTTTATCTGTAATTAACATCACCATGTACACTGTTATATAAGGAAAAAAATGTGGGTCTGTTTCCTGAATTGTCATGCTTATGTTACTTCATACCTAATTAGGTTTTTATTTCTAGAAGCATGTTATCTTTTGATCCTTTTTGCTTCCTTCTATATCCACTGCTTTTACCATAATCTACACCCCAGTTAATGATATAATCTAAATCCTCTCCTTCCTTCCTATTTTATGATACCCCCACCATTAGCTTTGTGTACTGAACAAAGAGTGAGCTTTCAAAATGGAAATCTGAAGAAATAACTTTCTAAGAAAATATATCATTGTCTCGCGTTGGCCTCTCAATAAAGCCCATACTTCTAAACTAGAGCTGCATTTAACAGAGATCCCAAATGACAGTGGACTGAATAAGACAGGATGGAATCACTTTCTTAGATACCATTTTGACTGACTATGAATATAGATAGGTATGGTGATCTGCCCAGGGATGTTATTGAGAGAACAAGGTTCTTCATGCTTTGTTGCTTCACCATCCCTAACACTGTCCCTCATTGAAAATGTACATGGGGCATTATACCATGATTGTATTCCACAAAGCAGGATGGAGGAAAGAGATAAAGGGATGGACATGCCTTTCTTGTAAATACGTATCTGGAAAGTTTTCCAGATATCTTCTGTTTATGTTCTATTGGACATAAATTAATCATATGGTATCACTTGGCTGCAAAGGAGGCTTTGAAATAAGACTTGTTTCTAGTATTCCATATACCCAGCTGAAAACTGGAGTTTAATTCTCACAGGAAAATTGGAGAATGGGTGGTAGGTAACAATAACAGCATCTGCCACCCTTGATTAGCAGGGCCATTCATGAACTGGCTCCTGCATTCTTCTCTAGCTCCATAATACCGCCACTGTGGAAACATTATCAGAACACATCTTACATTGTTATTTTTTGTTCATTAGTTTTTAAGTTTGACTCCCTCAATTGAACTGTGAGCTTCTTAACAATCATATCTTACTTAAATACTTATGTGGCTCAGTGGTTGAGTGCCCCTGAGCTCAAATCCTGGTACCAAAAAAAAAGTTACTGAATGCTATATTTATTCATGGAATACCTCATTTGTTAACATTAATATCCACCTTTTACACATGAAGAAACTTGGGTTCAGGAGATTAGCTAACCTGACCAGCTTGGAAGTAGCCAACTTAGAATTTAAACTTATCCTTGTCTGACTCTTTAAGTTCAGTATGTTTTTACTCTACTCCATTGCCATCCATTTTAATTTTATAGTATTTCAAGGACATTAGAAAATAGGTACTTTTCAGAATTAGTTCAGTTGTGTATTTTCAGATCAGCTAGTTTTCCTTTGTCTCCCTATTCTCCATGAAAATAAAGAGTGGAAGGCTTTTGAGATCCCTTCCATTCCTGAATTTCTCACATTGTATAAAATATAATCATGTGAAAATTAAGTTAGAAAAACAATAAAATTTTTTTATTACTAAGTTCTTCCCAAGGGGCTAGATGCATCTGTATCTCTGGCCTTTTAACCAGTTTTATTTTTTAATTAACAGTTTTATACTTTCTTTCAAACTTAATCATCTTTGCATTATTTATGGAAGCAGGAAGTGTATTAATATAAAAAAGACTTTCTTAGGGTCCACTCTTAAGTGGATGATGATAGAAAGTGCTTTTTCTAATCTTTGTTGAGAAATTATGTTCTCAGAAGTAATCCTTTAAATAGTCTTACAAACAATCATTGAGTTATAACTATAAAATGGCTATACAACTTTAAAAATAAATGCTTGAATATAAGATCTGGTTCAGAATGGTAGTGGTGCAGAGAGGGACCCTTGAATGCAAGAGAAATTATAAATATTCCATTTTTATTCAAATGTATTTCACTTGATATATTCACTGTTCATTTGTTTTTTCTTCCTCATCTCTGCAGAAATATTGAATAAAAAAAATGAAATTCCTACCTCTAATTGAAACATACACACACACACACACATTCTCACACATGCGCATATGCACACACACACAATTGGATGTATGAAACTCAGAGATAAGAGGATAAATGAAATTTTATATCTTAGAAAACAAAGTTGGACCTTATTAAACTTTAAAGAAAACATCTTGTGTGAAAAAGAGTGCACGTTTGTTTACATGGCCCTGAGGTTATGGAGAAAACTATCTTTTCCTTTTTATATATGTTCCTGCAATTGTAAAAATCACCCCATGGCATATAATATATTGACTTTGGCAGCTTGCATACACCTAATCTTGCCAATACAGTTATTTGAAATTAAATTGACTTTCTTTGAAAAGCTTAATTGCAATCCTTCAACTGCTCAGCAGACTCACAGCCCAATTGATTCCTGTCTCCCAAAAGGCCCCTTTTGGTCACAGACCTCCAAAATGTTAATTGTTTTGGTGGATGACCAAAGCTCTAAGGACCAAAAGGTTGTGGATTGACTTGATATCTGACTCAGTTACTCATTTATAATATATTTATTTCACACATATTATACTCATTTATAAAATATTTCTACCACATGGTATTATACAACAATCACAGATGCCCTGAGGTTCAATTCAGAATGTTTTCCTTAATTAATTAGCCTCAGTATTTATTTTAACATGAAATGGCTTTTTTTTTTTTTTTTTTTTTCTGTCAAAGCTTTTGAAAGCTGAGAGTAGAGGTGACAAAGGTGTTCAATAGTGTTGATATATATCTAATGTAAGGCCCAGGAGCAATGCTGACAATAAAATTTTTGAGTGGGATTTGGGAGATGTTTGAAGTTTTCTCACATCTGGATATCCCTTTGAGGAGACTGGGCAAGAGCACAGCATAATCCCCAATCAGTTTAGAACACTGAATTCATATTCTGATCTTTGGACAAATATGTTGAGTTTTGCATCGCTAAGAAAGGATATAGTTTCTATGATACATTTCTAAAAAAAAGGAAAAGTATAATTCTCAACACCCCCTACCATGAGACAGACAGACAGACACACAATAAAAAACAAGCTGACAGTGTATTTTCAATTATGCCAATTAGAACTAAGATTCTCTCCCTCTCTCAAAGTTAAAGTATCGGTAAAATGACATCTATTTTTTTTTTTACCATTTTTTGCTAACCTCAAAAGAAATGGCAACCAATGAAATGATTTATGAGATAACGGTACACGTTTGATGGATGACGGGTTCTTATGACTGGTTTATCATATTAAGCATATAATCTCCATGTATTTTACATTAATCTTTTTTTGTTATCAACCACAAATGGAAAAATGACTTCATTTCATTTTTCAATTGAGCATAAAATGAAATTATCAAACAAAGTTCAAATACCTGAACAGTAAGTCTAAGGCTCTTGTTCTACTTCCAACTCTGCCCTGTTAACTACTTGTTTTGATAATGCTCTGCCAAATAGAAACCACTGATTCATCCGTGGCTACCCTCTTAGGCTTTTCACTTCTGTGTCTTTTGCTAATGCTGGTCTGCTGTCCTGGAAAAAAATGTTTTCCCTCAATTTCAAGAGACAAAATTTTCAAACATCTCTTTCTTCTCTGTCACAGGTCCACATAGGGCAGGGGAATAAAACCAATAGGTTTGGAAAAACGTTATTCTTCCTATTGTGTGGAGGCCATAAGCACAGAAATAAGGAAGTGATAAGGCTGTTGCTTAGTCTAAGAGAAAATGATGACCTGGATCAGAGAAAAATCAGTGGGCAAGGAGAGAAGAGAGCAGACTATATTCATACTGTAGAGTGGAATCCACTGATATTGTTCATAAATTCATGCAAGCACATGAACATAAGGGATGAATAAAGGATAATTAATTTTTAATAATGTAATTTATGTTGGCCTAAGCCAAAAAAATGGCTAGAAAAAAAAAAAGAACATATTTTGAGGTATAATCAAAAAATAATTTTAGGCAATATTTTGTAATGTGTATTAGAGATCCAAGTTGATGGAACAAGAAGACAATAGACTTAGTCTGGAGCTCATAGGTAAGAGTCAAGGCCAGATTATAAAGACAATAACACAAGAACACTTTTAAAAACCATGAGAATAGAGGCAATCACCTATGGAGGTATGTAGAGAAGAGAGGGCTTTGAAAGGACCATTGAGGTAAAAAAAAAGAAGAGTTAGTTTTGTTGAAGGAGGAGGAACTGCTGAATAGAGTCTAATGCTTCGGCAAAGCTAAGAAATTATGGAAAAGTATTCATGAATGTTGGCAACATGGAGCTGATCTAGATTTTTGATAAGGGAATTTTCAGGGAATGTTGGGAGTGAAAGCAAGATTGTCATGGGTAGAGGTATGAATTAAAGATTAGGAAATGGAGGAAATGTTAAGAGGTATAACTACAGAAAAACATCAACAAATAGGGCAGATGTGAGTGGACTATGTACTAAGGAAGACATTTCTTTTTTTAATTTGGAAGCACATGGTATGCATTAATCGTGTGCAAATTATCCACTAAGGTGGGGAAAACCAACCATGCAAGAGGGAGAAAGACTCAAGTCAGCGAAGATTTCAGGAGGACTTTAAGAACTAAACCAAGAGAAGAGTGAGAAGGGACTAGCTTTGATAAGAGGGAGACAGCTCTATATTTTATTATGAAGAAAATGTGGGTGCAAGTAGAGTGCAGAGTAAGCATCGAGAATGTGTGAGACTGAGAATCTGATCCCTCTATTTTATGAAATGGTAGTTAAGGTCCTCCACTGTGGAAGGTGTAGGAAAGGGCCTGAAAAAAGAGAAGTTATGAAAGCTGACTCTACACGTGGGAAAGTGAGCTTATTGCACAGATGATTTCATGGGACACTATTCCATGCCCAACTGAGATTTGAAACAGAAAGCTCTCAATTTCACTGTGAATTTCTTCATTCTCATTCTCTTTTGCCTTCATTTGGAAAGATGCAAAAGAAGTCAGATCACTTTGAATTATAGTTAATTATGTACATATCTTATTTTTGTATATAACAAAGCAAGAGGAAGCAATAAAGAAAATAAATATTCACATTTGAAATCCCCACAGCACCAAGCACATTGTAATCCCTAAATAAATTTAACCAATTTACAAAGATAGCAAGAAAAATGAATAAGATTTTTTTTTATTTAAGAAAGTAAATAACCACCATAGAAAATGAATATAAAACAAGGGTATTGGGTTTTTATCAGACTTAAGATAATGTACATTTTTGACATTCCTTTTCTAAGAAGCTTAGAGAATATGTCATAGTTAGTGTTCCAAAATAGCATCAAGGTATTGAATTTCAAGAGTGACTATAAAGAGAAACAAAGGGTGCTGAATATTTCAGGCAGGAATCCATTGGAATATAACTGCTAAGGCACTAGATAGTAAATGCTGAGTGGGGTGTTGAGTTTCTCATTGGAAATGCCAAACTGAATTTTCAAATAGCTGAATGGCAATGCCTGCTTGAAAAACAAAGTGACTTGGTGCTAATCTTGACATAAAAATGTCTGTTTGCATATTAGCAGGAATCCTAACATTTAAAATCCTTACCATGAAATTTCAAATTGCTATTCAAAATTAACTTTTAGCTAAAATATTGGCATAATTCACAGTAAGCATAATGGGCTTTGGAAAACATGTTTTCCAGATTTATTGATTTGAAACTAAAATATGTATGCTTCTCTGTTTATATCACAAAACAACACAGAACTATGACCTGTCACTTTGGGAAATGAAGCCTGGCAGTTGTTAGTGTTTTCCTTTTAATTGGCCTTAAAACAATCCAAATGAGCATCTTCTCAAAGACTCTTTCACCTGACAGCTTGTATTTATATGGAACAAAGAAGTTAAAATAAGAGTCAAAATGAATACGAAAGAAAAAAATCTGCTGAGAAGTATTTGGGGGATTTGACTTTCTTTTCCCCCTCTTCTTTCATGAGAGAAACAAGATACATTAATCAATTAACTTTGATCCTGTTAAAGGAAAGTTTAAAAAGAGAGTTCTAGGCTTATGAAAGTATATTATAGTATTATTAGAGCATTCTGCTTATGTACTTATCAGTCATATTCTTATAGTGGCATATAAACCAAAATACCATCATTTATTCAATTTGTATTTATTGGGTAACTATTGTGTGACTGGAAAGATTTTAGGGATTGTAATCAAGAAGAAACAAAGGGTTCTATGAAGAGGATGACTGACAATGTTTAGACTGGTGGTCAGTGAAGGCCTTGCTGAAGAGATGATATTTGAGCTACAATATGAACAATGCAAAGGAGCAGCCCATGCAGAGGCCCCCATGAGATTGTTCCACATAGAAGCAGTGGAGTTTTTTTTTTTTTTTTTTTTCCAGATATATTTTTTACACATAGAGATTTTAGGGTTCCACACTTTAGTTTGAGTACCATGAGAGTTCTCAGAAGCTATCAGTTCATAACAAGCACAATCTTCTAATTAGACATATGTTATTTGGGTTGGATGATGAAAATGAATCAATGAACAATGTGATGATGTTGAAGCCATTATCCAAAATTACATGAATAAAAGCTCTTGCAAAGAGTCACAAGGCAGGAACATAACAGCATAACTGGAGTTTAGGAAGAATGGTAAGAAACACACTTCTCTTTCAGTTGTATTTTCTTTTCACAACAGTATGAAATACCATGGTGACCTTTATTATTTCTAATCCATTGAGAGGTTAATTGACTTGCTCAAATTTGAACAGATAAAATTGAAGAATCTGACCTAAAACTCATAACTTTCAGTTCCAAATTTAAATTGCTTTCCTATTACAGGAATTAAAAATGACCATGTGTACACATAGGCACACACACACATATACTAAAGTAGGATTTAATTTGTAAGTTAATTTATTGTATCTCTTAGGAATTTTAGGCCTATAATACATGTTAACACCACTAGATGACAGTGACATTTCAGAATGAAATATTGATCTAAAATAAAATATTTTGGGGAATTATAGAAACAATTTCAAGAAATATTTCCTTTCTAGAAAAATGTAACATAGCAACATAAATTGCAGCTGATTGAAATTGAAATAAAGGGACATCATGATGAATCTTAATCCCACTCTGTAAGGAATCATAGTGTGCCTGCTCTATGATGAGCTCTTCTCTTCCCTAGACTTTTTTCTAAAAAATAGCCAGAAAAAAAGTTCCAAATTTTGGTAATCAAAGAGATATTGGTCAGTTTCTCCTGTCAACAAATGTTTTCTCATGAGATCACTAGCACCCATTTAAAGTTCAATTTTAGATATTGCTGTGTTCTCTGATGTGTGGCAATTTGAAGAGCAGCCCTCAGTACCCTGAAAAGAACATTGTGTGCCAGGTACTAGAACAGTCTTAATTGCAGAACAGTCCTAATCTTCTCTTCACTGAATACAACCTGAGTTGAATGTTTCCTAGAACTCTTAAATGAGATGGGAAGAAGGAAGACTTTAGTTCAAGATATGTTTAATCTATGAAAGTACTGAATAGAGAACATTTTTTTTCTTTTTTGATTTTTATTGGTTCTTTTTAGTTATACATTACAGTAGAATCTATTTTGGCATAATTATATAAGCATGGGCTATATCTTGTTCTAATTCAGAGCCCAGTACCTCTCCTTCCTCTTGCTCTCCCCACCCTTTGCTCCCTTCCCTCAATTGATCTTTCTGGCATTTACCCATAGTTATTTTTAAAATTAATTTCTTGTGGAGGGGGGTGGATAGAGAACATTTTTAAGGAGTACTCCTGGAAAATAAATCTCTGTCAAGAAAGAACATGTTTCCACCTGTCAGAGAGAACATTCGGCCTTTAGTATATGTCAAAACACACTCAACTGTCATGTACACTTAAAAAGAACAAATTAAAAAAAAAAAAAAGGACATGTTTCATTTTGCCATTTCCCCCCTCAGACTTCAAATCATACAACAGCTTTTAGTTCTCTTTGCTCTAAGCTTGTACTTTGAGTTAAAGTAGTAGTCATTAAACTTACTAAAATTCATCTAGGTTTTCCTTTTTACAAACCATAGGTGATAATATCACCAGATGTTTCAAGTAAAGGGTGCTAATAAGATTTTTTACTTGGAGACAATATGTCCTAGAGATGAAAATGGATCTGAATTAGCCTGGTTAGTTTCCTTCTAACAAGATGCTATGTTTTATACATTCTCTTGTATAGATATTTTTAAAAAATATTCATTAGAATTCTTTATTCTTTCTTCAGTTTGAGGGCCATAACAGAGGTTGAAAGTTTTTCCCTGATGGATAAAAAAGTCCCTCAGGATAAAGTCAAACTGCTGCACCTAGTCAACTTGGCAGGCACACAAGAGCTTGCTTCAGAAGAACAAAGTTTGTATTTTGTCCCCCAGAAAGATACTACTAAGGGGCTCTCTGTATGTAAATCCACAAAGAAGTTCATGAATAAAATCTGTTATTTCCATTCAGAAATCCAGTAAGACTACAAAACCTGTGTGACCTCTAATTTTTCCTGTGGCAACAGCAGGGTGGGGGCTTTATAAAGAGCTTTTCTCCCTAAGGGGAGAAAAGGTGTTCAGGGTGAGATATGCAGGGCTTTAACTGGCACTTTCTGTGGTAGCCACATCAATTTTGCATTTTCTGTAATGAAATTTACATGTTACGTGATATTTAACTCTGTACTTAATCAAGAACTAGTTGTTGATTTCATCAAGGAAATTTTCTATACAACAGGAAAGATTTGGCTTCAGTGTAATACTTTTCTTCTTGCAGAACCATCCTATTGATGGAAAGCTGCCTGTGGTGAGATAGTTCACTCAGACAAGTGATGTCAGTGAGGACCAGAGGTTGGGGCTGAACTTCAATTAAGAGACCTCATAAAAGTCACTGAACACCATGTCATCACAGATAGTCAGTGTGACCCACATGGATACATATGTAAGTAATACATTGCTCTTTGTCTTACCAGACATGAGCCATGGACTGTCCCGAGAAATGCTCTGTGAGGTCCTTAATAGCCTAAGTTAGTGCTTCTCAAGCATTTCCTCCTTCAAAAGGTGTTGGTCTTGGAATTGAATTTAAAATACTAATTAAGAGCTATTAGCTTTCTCCCTAAGAATCAGTTATACCTTAATCCTATGTAAGAGCAGACCAAGAACAATGTTCCAATTCCCTCAGGCTCTATAAGAAGACATGAGAGTGAATAGCTCATAAACAACAGAAATTATTTCTCACAGTTCTCAAAGTTGAGAAGTCCAAGATCAATGCACCATCAAATTCATTATACAATGGGGCCCATTTCCCTCCATGGATGATGATTCCTTCTTGTTATATTCACATGTGGTAGGAGGAGTGAGGGAGATCCTCAGGCATGTTTTCTCTTATTGGGGATTAAACCCAGGGGCAATAATACCACTGAGCTACATCCCCAGTCATTTATTTTGAGATAGGATCTTGCTAAGTTTCCCAAGCTACCCTGGAACTTGTAGTTTTCCTGTCTTGTCTTTCTGAGTTCCTGGGATTACAGGTGTGTGCCACTGCACCCAGTATGGGTCTTTTCTAAGAGATAATTCCCAATTATGAAAGCTCTACCCTTATGACATAATCACCTGCTAAAGATCCAGTCTCCTAATATCATCACCTTGGGGTTTAAGATTTCAACATAAGAATTTTGAGGGGACAAAAACAGAACCATAGCTGAAATTTTCCCTCTTTTCCTATCTCTATTTACTAATGGGAAGTAAGCAGGGAAATTCTGACTTGGGGCTTGCTTAGGGTGATAAAGAATGGAGCTTACCATGGGTGACAAGGACCATCTGTGTAATTTCTGGGCTCAGAGGCAGAGTGGTAATAGGATTCCAGTAGTAAGGACATTTCTCAAGAAATATTCAGGTTCATGGAAAGGCTTGTGTTGTAGATAGCTGGCTCAAACTTTATATTCACTTATTTAAGTGTCATTTTAATTAGAATACGTTCAGTGATTAAGCAGAGTTCATTTTGAATCTTACTTTATTTTCACTAAAATGACTGTATAAAGTTGGAAACACACATGTCAAACTTCTAGTATATCAATCCAATAATCTTTCTTCTAAACTTTCCTTAGACTAACTATCGATCTATATAGCAATTAAAAATATAAATCTATTATATTCTCTGATAATTTTACTTATTCTCAAATTTTGCTTTCATACATGTTTTAAAACCAACAATGTTCAATATACTTCTGGGGATGTAGGAGGTGCTTATTTGCTATTATTTTTTAAATTCCCATACCTACAATTCAAGTTTATATTAAAGTATTTATTGTGTACTTATACTGAGTTAATTGACAGTGATGTAAAGAATTCTTATATTAGTCAGGATAGTGTAGATTAGACTGTGTAACACAAATGTCCTTGATCTCAGGGATTTGGACAACAAATGATTAGTTGTTGCTCATGGTCTCTAATATAGCTTGGTTAGAAGCTCTGTTCCTACATCACATTATCCTTATTGGAGGACACACTAATGGATTACCAAAATACTAATATGACAGAAGGAAAAAGGACTCTAGATATTCCTTCATTGACAATTCGTGTTCTGACTCAGAAGTACCAAGAGCAGTCTCTGTGAAATAGTAAAAAAGAGAAGCCTAACTTGAGAGGTGAGAAAATAAGGCAGGGATAGGACTTTGCTATGAAGTGGATAAAAATGGGATATTAATTGGAGGAGGATGAAAATAGTGTTTAAAAAGAAATAGTGGAGTGTATGTAATTCAGGAGCAAGGGGGGGAGAGAAGAAAAGAGAGAAGCAATAATTTTTTTCTGCATGGTGCAAACAAAAAAGAGAAAAGAATAAGTTCAGAAACAAAGATCCTGAGAAGATGAGGCTGTCTGAAATCAGAAAATAAGTGGGTTCAAGCAGGGAAAGTTCATAATTACAAAAAGAAAGAAGAGCATCAGTGTAAATGGAGCCTTATTAAAAGGTTTTTGGATAGAAGAGGAGAGAATACTGGTTGCCATTGCTTCTTTAAAAGTATGAAGTCAGATCATCAGCTAAGTGAAGGAGAAAATGGGAAGTGGGTAGTTTTAGGAGAGTTCAGCATGTGAGATAGTCAATTTGAAACGTGCTAAAACAAAAATAAGAAAATATGGAAAGAATGCTACATTGTGTTGCATGATCACTTTGCATTTGTGTCATGAGATTGACCTGAGTGGTGTTAAATTAAAGTCCAACAAAATTCAGTTGTTCGAGTGCAGACATGAAATATGAAAATATTTCATATTTTAACTAGAGTTGGAGCTTTGCCACAAAAGTAAGATGGGGTAAGGGACATGTAAAAGAAACAATTATAACAGTGATTATAATGACAGATAATGAGCCCTACATTGGGTACATAGAGAAGAGAGGATATGACAAGACAGAGGGTAGTGCTTAACAGAGAAAACATAGTAGCTTGTGGCATTAAATATTTTACACTTGGGGGCAGACAGGGATATAAAAAATTAACTTTAAAACAATGTAATATATTCTATCTTTAGGCAAGTTTAGAGTCTCAAGGGAATAATTAATTCTCTCTGGGGGCAGGGGTTGGGGAATATATATAATATCCTTTCTGTTCTCCAAGAATTATGCCAAATCTTTAGAGCAGTGGTGGCCTTTTTACTACCTAGGCTGTAAATAACCTCTAGAATTTGGAGAGCCAGTCACAGGCTATTGAGAGCACAAGCATATTTTCCTACAATCCTCCTTTATTACTAGAAACAGATTATTGTAATCTGGACACCTGGAGATGCACTTAAACTTCACCAAGCTCTCAAGTGATAATTGAGATGAAAAAAAAAAAAAAAAAAAAAAAAAAAAAAAAAAAAAAACGAGGCTCTATTAAACATGAGATCTAGGGGGCAACAAAAGGAAAACATTAAGGATTGAATTTGGCATCCTGTTTGAAAAAAATAGTTGTTATAGGAAGTAAGAGATATGAAAAAATAATAAAGCATGTTGTGGGGTCAGGTCAGAAGGAAATATGATTTGATGTGCCAGGAACTGGAACTAAAGACCAGGAGCCAGGAAAAGAGGAATAATAGCTGAACACCACGTTCATCAAGTGTCGTCTCTGTCCTAGGACCTGTAAGGTTTACCTGTGACACAGATGTTAGCATTTCCATAATCTGCTTTAATTGAGGTATCAGACTTCTTCCCTCACCATTTTCCTAGTCAGCCCAGACTCTTAACCCTCCTGACATATTTGTGTTTATCTCCACCCTCTGCTTTTGCTTACTGTTCCCTTCATCTGAAATATTCTTTTTCCTTGACATATGTTCAAATTTTACCCATATTACAAACTACCTATTCCATAAAACCCCATTGTAGACCAAATTATTGAAATATGACATAACAAATTCTTTTTCCAGTTAAGGGTAATACTTGCCATTGCATTAGCCCTAAATTTCTCCTTGGTGGCTAGTGCTGTCTTCCCAGGTGGACTTACTGGAAGTAGCACCACTACAGAAAGAACATTGTACTTGGAATCTCAAATTCCAGCTTCTTCTTATTAGCTTCTTATTATTCTTATTCAGCTACTCATTATTAGCCTCATGGTGAAGTGCAAGCCATTTTTAAAATGTTTTTCTCATCAATGAAATAAGGGTTGCAGTCCTCAACCTCCAAATTTGTGAGGTGAATTATGTGATATGAGAGAGTTTTTCATGTGGAAAACAAAATCTATTCTAACTATTGTGATGGTTTATTTTATGTTACAAATTGGTTAGGTTGTGGTCAAACTTCATTCTTAATGTATTTTACAAAATGATATTAACATGTGAATTGGTGATTTTGAGTCAATCTGATTACCTTTCATAATGTGAGTGGGCCTCATCCAATCAGTTGAAGGCCTTGATAGAAAGCCTGGCTTCCCCAGAGAGGGAATTCTGCCAGAAGACTGCTTTTGGACTCAAACTGTAACTCTTCCCTTGGTCTCCTAAAACAAAACATCCTTTTAGTTCTGTTTCACAGCTGATAAGCTAATCTAAGCAGAGAGTGATTTATTATGGAATATTATATAGAATAAAGAAGGCCTAGGAAATCAAAGGATTTGATTTTGGAGGCTGCACAGCCAGGAACAATGAATACTTAAGAAAATCCCAAGTGTAACACAAATGCCTGTCAAGCAACCTGGAAATGGCATTTTTAGCTTTCTGTTTTATTTTACAGGAAGGCATGTACAAACAGGGTTCTCATGGGGCTCAGAGAGCTGATCTGCGCTGTCTGCTCTAGGTGATATATGAAAGTAACTGGCATTGTATCTGACAGGAGAAATATACCATGTGACTATAGAATTGTAAACTTCTTGAGGACAGAGACACTTGTTCTCTTTTGCAACCTTCTAAAGTTCCAAACATCCCATTTCCAGGTCACAGATTCTTTGATAAGCTATCTTCATTTCTGTTCCATGTTCTTCCTCTTTCCTTCAGTACTCTCTGCTCTACACATTAAAAATATTAATTTCTTCCAAATTTCTCATTTATTCTTGTAATTATATTTTAGCCACTGTTCAAGAAGTGGGCTCCACTGCATTGTTTTATTAAGATGATATTTATATCAAATGTCAGATCTACATATTTTTTAATTTTGGGGTCCATTGATTTAAAGTGTGGAACAGACCAATATGGTCATCTTCACAGTATGCTATATCACAGAGAAAAATATTGGTTATCTTGGTAATGAGAAAAGAATAAAAGAAAATAAATGTGTGTTTTGATTACTAAGTTAACTGAAATTCAAGACAGAGAGTTTGAGTTTTGTTAAACATTATGAGTCACTTTATTTATCTTTTCATATATTTTGGGGTGTGTGTGTGTGAAGAAATGGAATTCACCACATTAACTTACTTGGTTATTTGGTTGGACATGACAGATGGACAGTCTAATGAAAGTATTAGGGTTATATCATAAAGGGTTGAACATAGGTATAATGATGACTATGGCTAACACAGCTGTCTCCTCCACTGCATGCTGAACACAAATTTAATATTTTATATGTATAATTGATTTTTATTTTTACCATGGACCCATGTAGGTAAATCCTCCCCGCTTAACAGATGAGTGCACTGAAGCAATTGTGTGTTAAGTAACGCCATCCCAGGGGCAGGCCAGTAGTGGGACTTTTTGACCCCTGCCTTCTAAAATTTACTCCTGACTGAACAGCATTGTTATTGGAGGATGTTTATTTTTGATTCCCATATGTATGCCTTTCCTTTGATTGGCAAGATAGAATTGGTAGAGCATAGTTTCTTAAAGATTCCTATTTATACAATCCATACATGAATAGAGTTCCCTTGATCAATTTCTGTTTCTTCTTTTTCCCCCCTCTATTCATCTTATTTTAGCTTTTGTCCCCATGTCTATGCAAACTTGAACACAATAAACATGGTCCTGGATAAGGAGAGCCATCTGACACCCATACCTCTGAGAATATTCAAGTACATATCGAGTGAATTAAAGGTTGAAGGAAGAGGGATTTATCATCCAAATGGATATATCAGAGCACACCTGTGAGACAATTGTAGAAATTTCCTCTATGTTGGAAGAAGAACTTCATTTAAAATGATTTTGAGCCAGCCTATAATCTCAGTTACTGGGGAGGCTGAACAGGAGGATTGTAAGTTTAGAGGATTTAGCAAGAACCTGTCTCAAAATGGGTAAATAAAAAGGTTTGGGGTTGTGGCTCAGTGATAAAGCACTAGCCTAGCAGGTGCAAAGCCTTGGTTTGAATCCCAGTACTGAAACCAACCAACCAATCAATCAATCAATCAATCAATCAATGTCAAACTAGTTTGATCTTGGGAGTGAGGGTGTGTTTCAGAAAAATTACAAGTATTCTTGGAATTACATAAGATTTTCTTTTTTAGGGCAGGAGGGGGGACTGAGGACTGAACTCAGGGGCACTCAGCCACTGAGCCACATCCCCAGCCCTATTTTGTATTTTATTTAGAGACAGGGTCTCAATAAGTTGCTTAGTGCCTTGCCATTGCTGAGGCTGGCTTTCAACTCATGATTCTCCTGTCTCAGCCTCCTGAGCTGCTGGGATTACAGGCATGAGCCACCGTGCCCAGCTTACATAAGGTTTTTCTTAAGGAAAAAATTTCATGATAAAATTTGTATGGATCTAAATCTTCATAGATATTAAATACATGCCATATATCCAATCTCATATTTGTTACTATAAAAGACCCCAAATTGCAAAAATGATTATGAACTGGAACAAAATTATACCAACAAAGTGTAATATGATATTTTTTTCTCTGAAGGGGTGTTATGTTTTCAGCTCCAATAGTACTGAACTTCAAAATGATAGCCCATATGGCTAAAAATGAGGAGAGAACATTTAAATTACTCTTCATTCTCTTTGTCTTAGGAGATTAATTATCTGTCATTTTCTTTGAGAAGTTCACCTTCTCTGACATTTCTAACAGAAGGAGCTTAACAATGAGAAGGGCAGAAGCCTTCCACGACGGCACTACAGAATCTCCATCTGTAAAGTACACAGTTGTTTGATTTGGTTTGCCACTCTTTGTGCTTTCTGAAAAGATGGATGGGAATAAGGAAGAACAGCAATTTGAAACTATGAGTCTGTTGCTTTTAATATTGCATGTAACCTGGAAATGGAAGTTGTGGAAGTGCATTATCAAGAGAGACTTCAAAGTAGAATATGAAAGAGAAGAGTTAATCTCCAAAGGGAGTTCTCATCATTTAGTAGGTCTGCTAGAGTGGACTTAGGTAATATACAGGTATGCTAAATAATATATTGGATGTTTGCCAATCCTTCAAGCTGAATTTTCTGACCTTTGGAAGAAAAAGTCTTTTGTGTATAGGCTTCTGTTCTTTCTGGAATCCATAAACCTGTTTTATTTATTATCTCTGCTGCAGCAGCAAGAGTCTATTAATTGCAGAATATGGATAATGATAATATTTTGAGAGAGAAGATACAAAAAGTGACAATTGAAGTGGCATTTTATTTTTTTAACCAAAATAATGGGATATTTTGAAGTTCATTTATGGAGATTTCAAATGTTCCATGCTATAATATTGAACTTCTACATAGTTCTTTAAAATGTTTCAAATTTATACTCCTAGGAAAAACAGTAGGAAAGAATCCATCTGCCCCATTTTTACTGGGGTAAAGAGGTCAGGTGTCTCGCCCAAGAGCTAAATACAATATGTCCGAATACTTCGGAACATCCGACTTACTGTTATTGATCCAAACACTTGTTTTCCTATTTGTGCATGGTTATACTTCAATTACAGTAGTTAGGACTTCCTAAAAACCAGCCTAATGAATTTCATAGGTGTTGGCAATCTGAATAGTTAGTTATCCCTGAAAGAGCAAATACAAGGGATGTCATGTGGGCATGGAAATGAAAGGGAGTCAGATGTTCTTTTCAGGATTAAATCATGATACTTTGAGCATGGAAACTAAAAAGGAAGTCCCACCTCTATTTCTATTTTATCTCCACTCCCTTTTCCCAACCTTCTGCAGGCCCTTATGCTGGTGCCATTTTTATTCTGAAGAGTTTCTTCCTGAGCTGAGATCACAAATTGGATCCAAATAATTTCCACATTCTGGTCTTTACCTAGTCTTTCCTTGAAACCAAACTTTTTTCAATCTATACCCTCAGGATATTGCTGTGTAGCTGGTGGTCTAATTTGCTGAAAGTGGAAGTAGGTCTTAAACCACTCAAGTCACATTGTTTTTTCTTGAGCCTGTGTGTATATTAACTACTCTAGTTATTGTACCTGTTACAGATGTCTGAACTGAAATGGGAATTTTACTTTTTATATTGTTTTTGCTGTACACGAGTCAAAGAAAAGGTAGAGTGGGAATCTGCATGTAGGTGGAACTGATTGGAAACTACTCTTATATCTTGAGAGTGATTCTCTCCCCAGTTACATGATAAACTGGAAGTAGAGTCTTCTCTTCATTCTGTTACTATTGATCTTGTTACTTTTATGAACTAATATAATTTTGCCAAAAATAAAACTATAAAAAATTAATTGAACATATTAAATCAACTTTATATTTTCATTTCACCTGTATGATGAAACATATGTTCATATTTATAATTTTAATTCATGCTTTTTATTATTCTGAATGCTTTACTATCACATTATTTCTGATATAAGTGGGAATGTTGTTAGTAATACACATGTAGGAGGAAATTGATATATACTTTTGGCATGTTCAGGACTTTTAATGACATACCATAGCTGGTATTCAGTTAAAAATGTTTTTTAAAGTAAACACTATTTTGGGAGGCAAAATAAATCTCCAGTCAACAATGGGCATTTTATTCCTTCTAGCATGACTATTGTTTATATACACTGGCTAGATAGAGTTCATCTGTTGTAGTAGATGGTGAGTTACTGAGTTATGGGGAGAAAGGAAAACAAGGTAGGAATGATTAGAAGGGTGATGATGTACATTAGAAAATGTCAATCAGGCTACAACTGAGTTTGAGGGGTGGATCAATCTCTAAACCAATGGGTTTGAAAAGATTTCACGCATATATAAAGTTTAAAAATATTGCTTGAATATATATTCTCAATTAATTCTTTTCTCCCTATCTTTTTAAGAATTGTCTCACAATCAAAATCATGATCAATTATGTTGACATTTTATGTGTAAATAGATAGATAAATGGATACTTGGGAACAACAGATATAAACTAGGACAGTCTTGCCAAAACCAAGGCACATGGTGATCCTTCTAGATGTGTAGAAATCTTTCCACTTCCAAACAGAGGAAGCAGACACGACCAACCTCAACTTCAGCTTCATCTGAAATATGTTCTGCCCTCACAACACTTGTGTTTAAACTGGCTCTATGTCAATATGTCTTTATGTCAATGCCCAGCCATAGAAAGTGCATATTTATTAAAATAATCTGAGGAATGCTGCAAAGTCTTGAGTGATGCTGGTAGACATTTTAAGACAGTGGGCAAGAGAATGGGCTTTCTTGTGAAATGTGTTTGAACACTCATTTCTCCCTTTACAATTAAGCAAATTTTACCTATTAAACTCTCTGAATGTCAGTTTTCTCATTTATATAATAGGGGTGGCGATAATGGTACCTGATACACAGAGTTGCTATGATAATCAAATCAAGTCAGGTAGGAAAGGACTTACCAGAGTGTCTGGTGCATAATCAACATGTTCTTGTTGAGATGGATGTGGGGTGTGGGCCCCTGAGAGCCCCTCTTATTAAAGAGTGTATTCAGAAGGAAAGACTCTGACTGTTATTTACCTAGGACATTTTTCAGAGTTGCCTGTGCAGTGAATAACTTGAGGGGGAGTACGTTCTCCCTTCAGGACAAAGAGTAGGCTTATTTTCTGCTTGCTCTAAAATGCAAGTTTTCTCAAGTATTCTTCAGCTGCAATGAGCACCCATATGTTCAGCATTCATTTGGACCCTCTCCCTCACTACCATGGACCTTGGGGGCAAAGAGACCAACATAAATCTGCTGATGCTCATGCTACATGTGCTGTGAATAATAAATTATTTTGTCTCTAGTCCAGAAATCTTGAGTGTCCTGATAGTATTTTTGATGCAGTAATGGGCCAACTTATTAATTTTAAAGGAGGTAAAAATAAATTCCAAACTTCCATAGCTTGGGTTTAGATATTAGAGGACTCCCTGTGACATGTAGTGAGTACCCTCACATAAGTCATGCACAAGGATGAGAGGGGCACAGTAAGGGTCCTTTCTTGTTTCACTCTTTGTTATTTATTTCAAGGACATTGCTATTAATATTCATAGAGAGATTTCTGCAAGGATATTCTCTAACATTTTTTTTAAATTCAGGAAAAATCATCAAGTTAATGATGAAAAAAGTTATGATGCACAAAGTAAACTTCAAAAAATAATATTTTTATGCTTGGAAATAAAAGGTATTATAAGTATATATGTTAATATTTTTAAATTTTATTTATTTTAATTTGTTATATATGAGAGCAGAATGTAATTCAATTCATATCACACAAGTAGAGCATAATTTTTCATGTCTCTGGTTGAACACAAAGTAGAGTCACACTATTCGTGTTTTCATACATGTTCTTAGGGTAAGGCTTCCCTATCTTATTCCACTGTCTGTCTTACCCCTATGCCTCCTCCCTTCTTCTCCCTCCCCTTTGCCCTATCTAAAGTTTGTCTATTCCTTCCATGCTCCCCACTATCCCCATTATGAATCAGCATCCTTATATCAGAAAAACACATTTGACATTTAGTTTTTTGGGATTGGCTTACTTAGCATGCTATTCTTCAACTTCATCCATTTACCTGCAAATACCATGATTTTATTCTCTCTTAATGCTGAGTAATATTCCATTGTGTATATATACATATACCACATTTTCTTTATCCATTCATATACTGAAAGGTATTTAGGTTGGCTCCACAATTTAGCTATACTGAATTATCTGCTATAAACATTGATGTGGGTGTGTCCCTGTAGTATGCTGTTTTTAAGTACTTGGGTATAAACCAAGGAGTGGGATAGCTGGGTCAAATGGTGGTTCCATTCCTAGTTTTCCAGGGAATCTCCATACTCCTAACTATTGATGAGGCCAGATGTGAGAGGTAAGGATGCAACAAGCTGCCCAAATGGTGTGTGTTATTGTTCACTCCCCTAAAGGCAAGAGGAGAAAAGGATATTACCACAATTATGGGGCAATAAACCCTGGAGGCCAAGCTGAAAGGCAATGTATCTGTGGTAATTTGGTTGGAATCCACATAGCTGGAAAAAAAAAAAAGTGTCAACAGTGATGACCTTGCTATTTGACATAGATCATTGGATGGACTTAAATTTTTGGAAGTTTGTTTCGCTCTGTTGTAAATGATCTACTGCATGAAACCTAAAGTCCATGCAAATTCTTTCAGTGCTGAGACAGCTGCAGTTTTGCACCTCATCCTCCTATGGTCCAAGTTGGCTGGGAGTGAAGACAGAGTGCTTGGCTCAGGGTGACCAGAGGAACTGAGAGCTCTGAAGCAGATGCCACAGTGTGGTGTGCAGGTGTAAAACAGGGTCCCTCGGCCCAGGTTAACAGATGCTGGGAGATGTACAGGGAAGGAAGAGTGCTATACTCCACTGAAACAAATATCTGAAGTTAGTCAATTTTAAAGATAAAATATTTATTTTGGCTTACAGTTCTAGAGGTTTCAGTATACAATTGAGCAGACCCATTACTTTCTGGTCTCTGGTGGTGGGAAGGGGGCCAGCACATCATAGTGAAAGTGTTTCCCATAGCAAGACCTTTCAATTTATGTCCAGGATATGAAAGAGAGTGATGGATATCTCTATTTACCTCTATCTATCTATCTATCTATCTATCTATCTATCTATCTATCTATCTATCTATCTAGAGAGACTTGTGTACCCCCCATACCCCTTTAGGGACATGCCCCCAAAGACCTAACACCTCCTAGTGGCTCCACTTAGAATTTCTGCCACCTACCAATAGTGCAAAGCAGGACAAAGTCTAGTCTTTGGCCTTTGGAGGACATTTAATATCCAAACTGTAGCACTGACAGTGGAATGGGAGACTGAGGGAGGAAAAGATCCTCCCCACCCATGTCTCCTGTGAAAAAGTCCCCTCTGCTACCCTGCATACTATACATTCCTTGTGAGGAGGTAGAAGAATCTCCTGGCACCTATTGAATAACCACTAAGCTTGTATTTGTTAAGTTCTTGTTATAGCTTGGCTCACGGGAAAATGAAGATGAAATTCATTGGATAAAGCTTTGATCTGACTTACAGTTGCTAAAGGAAGTTAAAAGGATATTGCAAGTGGTGCCCTTTGGCCTAATTCAATGTAATATTTTTTTCCTCTGGCTCCCACATCTGAATGTATAATGGAATGATGTGTTAGATACCAGAACTTCTCTATCCTATGTTCCAGAAAGGTTCTCTTCCTAAGGGACTGTTATATGTACTGTCTCCTTCAGGGTGCCCTAAGAGAAACAAGACAACAAACAAACAACAAAAAATCCTTGGAGATCAGCTTTAAAGACTCAAAAGCTACCAAGGACTCCAAGAGGCCATTTTCCAGTGAAATAGTGCCAGCTGCCTGATACAACAACCAAATTAACTCCTTTTAAAATGTAGCTATTGGCCTGGTGTTGAACATGAATGCCTTACTCATGCAGAACTTGTACTTTCTGACTTGTCATCTCTACTTTAGGGCAGGTTCACTTGAAGGGTAACAGTGGGGTTAGAAATCAATAGACCTCACTGGGTAAATGGCAATGGATTATTCATTAGTAAGGCCAGGATGGCCTGAGTGTCATCTGTTTCCCCTCCCTACACCACCTGAAGTAAAGCAACTCAAACAATGTGGACCTTGCAGAGGTTCCTCTGAGTGACTTGACCTGTAGCACAAATACTTCAGCTTTGACACATCATGGTACCCATTGGGATGCTGCCACTGTTTAGCCTAAGGCCAAAAACCTCTTCATGGGCAAACTCAAGATCATCCTTATAGATCTCTGGTCAGACTTCCCATTGATGAACCTTGATACATTCTTCCATTGACTATTCTATTTCTGACTTTTTCCTAATTATTCTTCCTGGTCAAAAATATAATAAGATAGTTTGGTCACTGAATACTACTGTCCTCAGAAATTGTTCATTTCTTTTTGGTTGCCTTCTAGGTAATGATTAGGAGGAATAGATTCAGGGTTATACGTATCAACATTAAAAAATTCAGGATTCTTCCTGTTCACTCCTGGGCACAAGCCTCTCTCTTTTCTCTAGATGTAAGCAAATCCATTGTGTGCTCTGCATCTTTCTGGCTTTCCACATTACCCCATAGGAACTGGAGAAAAATTAACAGATCATGCTGATACTTACGTGGCTGGCTGTGCTCTGAGTAATAAAATCATTTATCTCTGAACTACAAGTTTTGTGTATTCTATGAGAATCCACAATATAGTAATATTAATTTATTAGCATGTTAGGAGAGTAAAATCAAATCCCAGACATAGTGGTGATAATTATTTGCAACTTTGTGTCTGAATCTTATTCTCAGTAAGTATTAAAGTTAATGAAAGCTGTTTTTATTTTGCAATCCTACTTTTTTTTGAAAGGCAATGATTGAACATTGTGCATATTGAAAAGAATCTTTCATGCAGGTCGGTTCTTACCTTTTCTAATTTACAAATTTTATGATTGTGAAAGTGAAATGTTGATGTTAGGGAAAACTATTCTATTGCTATTTACTCAAAATTCATGAAAAAGTATTCAGTCAAGTAGTACATTCACAATTGAGGATGCTTAAATTAAGGCATGGAGATACTATAATAGAATGAGGATTTAGTAATTTCTGGAATTTTGAGTAGATATTTTTTAAGACTTCTTTCTAAGAGGAATTGCTCTTTTTACAGCTAATATTGAACAGTTACATATGTGCCTTTGAAAGAAAATAAATACTAGACAAGTTGAGGTCTTGAAAAATGTCTGAAGCACTTCCTTATTGCTGTTCAGGCTGTGTGGTCTCACTGTCCTGCTGTTCACCACCCACTGGCCAATCAATTACAGGCAATCAGCAAAGAGGAGTCTCAGTAACCAACAGGAGACATGACATGCAGTTTAAACTGCCAACACATGAGTTGCCTACAAAAGGCACAACCCTGAGAAAACACACATTTTATATTTGTATTCCTATCTGGACCCTGTGATTTATTGTCTTCATCAGAAAACATCACATAAAGGGCAAGATTCAACCAGAGAGACAGATTTTGTTTTTTATTTGAAATACATACATAAAAATTATTTAATTCAGGAACATGGTACTTCTCTATCTCCACAATTTCCTGCGTATCTCCAAACAAATGGTGTTAAAGGCTTGCTTTATGCCATGGAGGAATACAAATCTTTTGTTCTGATTTTGGGGTGAAATCTTTGTTTTCTTATTGATACTGCTCCGCTCTCCTTGTAATTAGTGGACTATGAACCTGATTCAGTAACCCATATGTGAGGTACAGAAAAGAAAAGGGAACTTTGAGTTCTGAATTGAGTAATCACTCTGACCTGATAATGAATGATAGCTTAACACTTCTGATTATAAGCCTGATAGATTATATATGTACACATGAATGCATACATTTATACACATAAACTTTCTCATTCAACTTCTTTTACTTCCATGTTGTTTGATGAGCTTTTATTTGTACCTAATTTTTAATTTATTTCTTGTATATATTTTGAACTTCTGAAGGCATATATTTCAAAGGTTACTGCATTTCTCTGACTTCTTAATTTTTAATTTTTTTCTTTTGTGCAATAACTATTAAGTGAAAACTTTATGAGAAATAAAGAAAGGAATAATATAATCATCAGAATCCAGGACTTTATAATCAGAAAAAGAAATTAATACATGAACATAGACTATGCCAGGTCAATATCAGATATGTGTGTGTGTGTGTGTGTGTGTGTGTGTGCGCATATATATATATATATATGCAAAAATATGTACATATATATATAGTAATGGATTACTATATAGAAAAGATTAAAAAATATGTTAGAAGGACAACAGTTCACTTGGCTTTGGAAGGTCTGCAAAGGAAGGTTTGCAAAGAAAGTTGTTTGAAGCTAAGGCTTGAGGGTTGATGGAGAGCCTAGATATTTTTATAATAATTATATATGTGATTTATTAATTAGATTAACAATTCTCACAACTTTTGTATTCTTTTAATTATATTCCCATAAACATAACTGCTAAGTACAAGTTGCTCTTAAAAATATGTCAGTTTCCCTGAAGAATTCTAATGTTTTAGTTCAGGATTTCCAAACACTGTGATCATGCCTACAGAAATAAACAATATTTACATCATGACTTAATACACACATACATGTATATCAAACTAAAGCAAAAATATGATAAAACAATATTTATTCTTGTCGTATTAATTTTTATTTTTATTGAGGTATTGCTTACATAGTGAAACAAGCAAATCCTAAGCACACAACTTGACAAATTTGTACATCCGGGTATATAATACTACACAGTTAATCAAGAAACAGAACATTTTGAGGCCTCAAGAAGGCTGCTTATTGTCCACTTAGTGGTCAACACCCCCAGAAGAGATTAGTGCTGTTTGGAATGTTATCAACATAAATGTGCTTTGCTTGATTTTGAAGTACTGGCTTTTTTCAGTTAACATTATATCAGTGCTGCCTACTCTTAATTTTTTTTAAATTTAAGATGAACTATTAGTAGTTATTTTTTGAGATATAATTTATGAATCATAAAACTCACTATTTTAAAGTTTATAATTCAGTGGTTTTAGAGGACTGTGTATATGTTGGGGTATGCAACTTCCTGTTTATGCTGAGAAACTCAAGGTTATCCAGTAGTAAGATCTTAGGGCCTTCTCAGGCCTTTTCTGAGCATGTGCACAGTCTCAGACACTTGCGCAGCCCTCTGCATATATGTGGCATTTGAGAATTCCAGGGATGTATTAGAACTTTCCAAAGCCTCTTAGGACATTGCATTCTCCAACATTTTTTTTTTTTTTTTTTTTTTTTTGTGGTACCAGGGATTGAACTCAGGGGCACTCGACCACTGGGCCACATCCCCAGCCCTTTTTTGTATTTTATTAGAGACAGGGTCTCACTGAGTTGCTAAGTGCCTCGCCATTGCTGAGGCTGGCTTTGAACTCGCGATCCTCCTGCCTCAGCCTCCCAAAGTGCTGGGATTACAGGCGTGCCTGGCTAACATTCTCCAACATTTTATTCTTTTTTGTTAGCCTATTGTTTGCCCCAGTTGTTATCTACTGCTTTAGGCATCTGTGTTGTTTACCACTGACTCTAATTTTTTAAATAAGTGTCTCCAGAGAAAAGTCTGTTTTCACCAGGCAAACTCCAATCAGGTCAAATCAATCCAGCCTTGTGACTAGATTTTTTTCCAGAAAGTCATCAGAAAGGTCAAATAATGACAATTCCTTGGGAATTGAAGGAGCCCTAATTAGGAAGGGCTGTTGTAGCTAGCTGGAAGCCATGGGTTCCGCCTGATATGTATGTGACGCACCTGTAGGCACCCGCAAACCTGAAGGTATATAACCGGGTGAAAGCGGTCCGAGTTAGGAGAACGGAGAATTCAGTCAGCTGGGCAGTCACTCGGTCGGTCAGAAGAATCAGAGCGGCCAGAACGTAGGCAGAGCGGTTACAGAAGAGAAACCAGATAGAAGAAGTAATGACTGGTCAGAGTTAGGCCGAGACTCCTGAGGAGACAGAAGACAGAAGACAGAAGAAGGAAGAAAGAAGAGAGAAGAAAGAAGCTCTAATCTTTCTCTAAGCTAAGCTCTAATCTTTCTCTAAGCTAAGCTCTATCTTTCTTACTCTAAGCTAAGAAGACAAGAAGAAAAGCTCGCTCTAATCTTTCTCTCTAAAAATCTTTCTTTACTCTAAGCTCTCTCTAAGAAAGTAGAAGTAAAAGTAGTAAAAGCTTAACTCTGCCCCCGAGAGTTTTTATCCCGGTTTACGGTACCAGGCAGCCTACAGGAATGTGGTTAAAGGAGATCTAATCTAAATCTTGCTGGGTTCCCTCCATGAGCATCTAGTCTTCTGAATCTCCTTAGTGTGCAACTTTTGGTTTTCAAGTATATTGCAGGGTGGGATGGATGCGTGAGAGTAAGGCAAGTTAAAATGCTGCAATGTGTACTTTTTTTTTTTTTTTAATAATACCAAGATTCATCCAACTTCTCATTTGTTAGAAACCTTTGTTTAACTTCAGAGTCCTGAAAAATCTTGTTCTGATAATTTTGCTTTGTTCTCATTGCTTCTGTGGAGAGGAAAATTTTCAGAGATCCTTACTCCACTATATTTACTGACATCATGAACTTATACTATTTTATTGTTTTACACGCTATAATTTTTTAAATTTCCTATTGAAACAATAGCACCATACACCAAACTGACTTCATGGTCTAATCAAGGGTTGCATTCTTCATATTTAAAAATCAAGGTACCTAGTTTACCTAGGGGTTTTGATACAGTTTTAGTAACAAGAAGCATACACTTTTGCAGAGCACAAGCATGAATGCAATAACTCCAGAAAGGGCTTGAAAGTATTCAGTAGCATGCAGAGAAACAAAAATTGAGACTATGTTAGATGTTATAAGGTAATTTAGCCTCTCACCTAGAATGTATACCTGGATTATTGTGAAGCAGGAAATTAAAATAAATTTTGATTCAAATTGTCTATTTGAGCTACCTCAAGTTTCTACTTCCATTTTCATATGTAACTATTTTATGAGCTGAATTGTGTCCTACTCCCAAATTCATATGTTGAAATTCCAACTACCAGCGCTTCAGAATGTGACTATGCTTGGAGAGAGGGCTTTTTCAGAGGTAATTAATGTAAAATAAAGTCCTATACATGGGCCTTAATCCAGTATGATTAGAGTCCTTATAAGAAGAGAAAACCAGGACACAGCCAACACAGAGATGAAAAACCATATGAAGACAAAGGGACATGGTCATCTGCAGGCCAAGGAGACAGGTCTCAAAAGAAACGCAACCCGATGACACCTTCATCTTTTGACTTCAACACTTCAGAACTGTGGGAAAATAAGTTTATGTTGTTTAAGCCACCTAATCTCTGATATTTTGCTATGGGATTCCTAGTAGACAAATGCAGTTACTATGAGAGCATGTTTTTGTGTGTGTGTTTGTGTTTGTGTGTGTGTGTGTGTGTGTGTGTGTGTGTGTGTACACACTTTGCCCAGGCCTCTTTTCCACTTGTTTTTCTCATTTAATCAAAATAACATTGTTTTCAATTAAGCTTTACATATGACAGACATAAAGCCCTAACTATTTCCCTATTCCCCTCACAGACATCAACAACAACAACAACAATGACAACAACAACATATTGGTATACATTTTGGAAATAGTGTGTTTTAAAATAAATTACTCTTTTATCTGCCAACTGGAGTTTTTGTATGAGTTTTGAATAATTTTCAAGTCCTGAGCAAAACATTAAGATTAGTAAGTCTGCTGAGATAAATGTGTTTTCCTTGTTTCCCTTTTCCCTATCCTATGAAAGTAAGCATCCACCCTATTTTTGCCTTAGGTTAAGCTACAGGCTTTACTCTGGAAGCAGATAGTTGTATAAGTGTGATTCTACTTTTTTCTGCTTGATTAGTACTTTTGAGTTGATGACCCTTAGTACCTTCAATTCTAAGTTGAATTTGATGTACTAAGAGGGAATCGTTTTCCTGGTTTGATCTGCTCAGGTGGTTTTAACCCTATTTGAGTGGTGAGGCTGTTCATTTTGGTCCAAATCATGTTCTCCACCAGATGAGCAAAGGCTTACTCACTTTTACTTTGACCTGTAACCTGCTGGGCTACTCCAATTGAGTTTAGTATGAATGTTCAACATCTTCAAGGTTTCAAGGTCCATAAATCTCAACTACAGTACAAGGAACCACATCTTCACACTATCTTCTCACCAGCCAGATATCTTCATGTGGAGATTGTTTTAAACAAAATTATTTCAAAAAGGAAACATATAAACAATAATTATCTTTTAAAATGGTTTCGTTAGCTGTTTGTTTAGGTTATTTTGGTGGGAAGAACAAATTGTTTTCCGGTTACATTCAGTTGCTCTCCCCCCACCCCTTTTATGTCATTTTGATTTATGGGATTTTTTTTTTTTTTCATTCCTAATAGCTCAGACAAGTTACAAGCACGGATGTAAAAAGTTGGCAGTGTTTGAAGGGCATTGTTTCCACATGTGTCCAGATACTCTGCAAATGAACTATATCATGAAATTGGAGATAAGCATGTCAGAAACTACTAAGCTTTTATTAAACACTCTAAAACTTTATGTACTAATTTATAACATTTGTATTTAGCATGTGTGAGCTGTTGGTCTAGGAACTGACATTTACTGTTGTGGTTGACTATGACTCTTATGCCCCCCAAAAGATAAATGACTTGGTTTAAAATATCTCCTGTAAAATAAATTTCAATTAAAAAAACAATTTAAGTGACAATATAAATCAATAATAAATAACATCTGGATATCAGAGATGTTATTGCTTTTTACTATCACAACAACAATTACAGGTAACATAGATAGAATGGAGTTTAAATGGTTTTCCACTGATATTTTAAAAAAACAGAAAATGGTCTTAACGAGTCATTAAGCCTTAAAAAATAAAAAGGCATATGGAAGAGAGCTTCCATAAAACAACTTCCATTATTTTGCTTGTTTACTTTTTTCAACTTTGCTTATTTTACTTTGATCAGTTATCTTAGAGGACTCCATTCTCTTTGAAGCCCTCTAGGCAACAAGGACTTCCTGTTGGTCATTCTGATATAAGTAAACTCCCTCAGGAGGGGAAGTGAGGTGCTGCCACATAGTTAAGCTTCACAGTGGCTGCACATCAAATTATGAAGATTCACAGACATGGATTCATGTTCACAATCAGTGAATTGAATAGTAACCTGCATTTTTTTGTTTCCCCTCTCTGAAGTAAAAAGAGTCTTACCAGACACTGAAACTCTGCAGAATATTCTGGATATATTCTCAATTTGTTTTGACCATTAGTACTCAATTGAAAAAAAATAAGACACATGATAATCCAAATTTGGAAAAGAAGAGAAATCTAGAAAATGAACGCCTAAGTCTTGAAATATTTGGAATGATGCAGAGAATGATAATACTCAGATTCTGGTCAGGCTCCTGAAGGTTTTACATGGCTAGCTATCTATATAATAGTTTCCTTTGTTCCGTTTCAATAATTAAGGGTTTTAGGTTCAAAATAGACATGGTTTTAATTTTGTGAACTAAACAACTGACCCTGGGTGCAAGGCAGAAGAGAAATCTACTGACAGTTGATTTGCAAAGTAATCTCAAATCAGGGAAAGTATCATCCAAAAGGTAGGGAGATAAGGTAATTAAAACTAAGACTAATGAATAAGTCTTCATTTTTCCCTTTCTGATAAACTCATTTACCTACTTAATATCAATTCTCAAGTCTACTAGCAGGAGTTGGTGCAAGGAAAGTCAGTGTCCTGTAGCCCCAAGAAAGAGAAGTCAAGGAGAACAATATGAGGTCTCCGAAAGACAAGTCTGGGAGGTGTCTGTGATGAACACATGGACAAACCAGCAAGGGAATGTGCACATGTTTTAGGAGTCATGGTTCTGAAAGGTTTAGTATCCTACCTGAAAGTTTGTGAAGATAGAATAAATAATCTCATATTTTGTAGTTCCACATTTGGTGGGCTTCACATTTAAAACTTACATAAGCTATCATGCTCCAACTGGCCTGGGTGCATCTCCATGTCCAACAGCTTTCATGGGGAGGACAGGAGGAATTTCTTTTATTCCCTTTGTAATAAAAGACCATTGCTACTTTTTTTCCCCCGTTTTTTTAAATTCAACGTTGTATATATAGCAATAGCATTCATTACATTGAATATTACATATGACCATTGCTACTTTAAAAAAATAAGTTCACACAGTAACTCCCAATCTATATTACTAGCTAATGTCTTTTTAGCTTAGGCTCAGACACATGCATCTGATGACCTAGTAGAAACCACTACTTACATAAATCTTTAAAATACTGTGTTCAAAGCCAGGGTTCACTGCCGTACCACCCTTCAAAACTCACTCTCTCTCTTTCTCTCACTCTTTATCACCTGTGGCTATTTTAGTGAATGGCATCTTAGTGTGGGCAGCATTCTTGATTGCCTCCTTCCCCTATTCCACTAACTACATTCATTCAAATCACCAGGCCTAGGGATTCTTCCTAAATATCTTTCAGATCACCACTGATAACTAAGTACCTAGGAAACTTTAAGGTTGTCTTTTATCTGGGCACTCTGTCTTCTGTTCCTCCTTTCTGCAATTTGTCCTCTTAATTACAAAATCTGTTTTTATCACTCCCCTACTTTAAATCATTACACTTTTTATTTCTCTAAGAATAAATTAAAACTTCTTCACCCAGTGCAGGAAAACTTTCTACCTAGTTCTCTATTGACCTCTATGGCTTCATCCCTCACCTTTGCTCCTTTCATATTATGTTTTGACCACTTAGAGCTGAGGCGACATCACTGTTTCAAGGTTTTTGTACAAGTGTTTCATTTTGCCAAGCCATCATTTACCCTCCTATCACCTGGCTAATCTTCATTATTTTTCATCATTCAACTTAAAGTTTACTTCTTCCAACAACCCTTCCCTAACCACCTTCTCTCTTTCCCAGTAAGTTTAAGCTGGGTGACTCTTTGATGCTCTCCTACCTGCTGTGTTCTGCCATCAAAGCTCTTATCTCTGAAACAGTCTTGCCTGTTGACTTATGTGTATCTCTTTTAATTTTCATCTTTTACAGATGCAAAGCTATAAAACAGGGTTTTTCTTTTTGCATGGTAGTTGTAAAGATGTAATGCCTGATGCAGAATATAGAATACAGCAACTATTTAAAACATGATAGATATAACTACTATCAATACTTCTGTGATATGCTGTTTCACTCAGTGTGGACATGGAGACTGCCCTTTTCCATTAAATAGTGCAAAAGGACTTGGAAACAGGGTTGAAAGTAAGAATAAAGAAATTAACTGAAATAAATTAAAAGGTTGGCTGTGGCTTCTTAAATTGCTTCTTAGACACACATCATTACCAGTTGCTAGAATTCAGTACAGCAAAAAATCTCCACTGGGATGCTTCATTTGGAGATGTGGGCTTCCCAACCCGGCCCGATATGGTTGTCTGACTTCCATGTCAATGCCTGTCCCCACCCTGTTTGGAAACAAGTCACTGCACATTCTCTGGCTCCCTAACTCTGTCAGAGGGAATGATGGATGTGGTATTGGAGCAACACACATACAATCACAAAGAGCAAGGCTGAGCAATACGACAGCGAGTAATTAAAAACAACCCCACTCCCTTGGAAACTGCCCCCACCTCCTGCCACCCTGGCCTGTACTATCTTGGCACTGTTGGTCTACAGTTTTCTGGCTGTGCTTTCTGCCAGCTCACTTTAGCTGGCATGGGCACACTACACATTTGGCAGTCTTTGTCCCCATTACTGAGTTCCTCTGTGGAGCTGCCAGGCTTTGGTCAAAGGCTGCAGGGCTACTTTGAAGTCCTTCCAAACATTTGCGCCTATGGTTGGGAAGTTGGCTTGTTACAATGTGTACTTTCTCCACTTTTTTTTTCCCCTGACATGATATATGCTAGTTGATTTCTAATTTTATTTCAGAGTAGAGGTAAAGAAAATAGGAAACGTTTTGACCTGCCAGAGAAGGGATACTAACTCTCCCATCTGTTCCTATATCACACATTCATGCAAATTTCCCAAAGTAACAAGTTAGTTATCTATAAAACAGATATAATTTTATATAGAGTAACTGCCTGAAACATTCAGGCAGAGATGATTAAAACCAAACCAACCCCCCCCCCAAAAAAAAATTCTATCATACATGGAATTTCCTATTTGCAAGTTGGTTTGCAAATGTTGTTTTCCACAGAATCTTGGTTAGTTGTTTGGAAAATAAAGCACAAAATATTCTGTTTAAATAAGAAAATCTGCCTGATTGTCTACTGCTATCTTAGTCCCAAATATCAACCCTTTATGACTGATGGGGTTAGAACATTCTCTCATGACATCACTCTTGGAATTTGACAGACAGAAAATGAAGCAGTTCTCTACATAGTATCCAGCTAACTGCTTTCCTATGTCCATTTCCTTTCTAGTTTAGGAACTCAGGACACAGCACGATTCTCAAAAGCAGCAGCAATGTTTAGAAAATACCTGACGCCAACATTGTCAAACCCTCTCCCAGTCACACCCAACCAATCACACAAAGTAACAGACCTGGGGCTTACTATAATTATCTCTCTCCACTCCTTAGCAATTTCTTTTCTTCTTGGAGGGATGAAGGCTGGGTTGTGTTTGCCAACCTAATCCTTGGTGAAGTGTCTCAAACTTCTTTTACGGATATTATCAGGTCAATTCTGAAAAGACTTTAGATGGATTTTTATATGAACCAAAGCAATTTTGAGATATCCAATTTCCTTATGAATCATGGATCAAATTGGGGATATATTTCTAGTCTATTCCTTTTCATATCCACAGTTTGTAGGTTAGGCATGATTTTCACAGCATGGGGGATGATTTGTACACAATTGAGGCATTTTGGAAAGCTGCAGTATAGTTGTTTTTTTTTAAGAAACAGTACCAATATAAGAGGATACTTAGCAAATGACTTTATCAATATCATTCTCTCCTGTTACCACAGAACCCTGCATATTTCTCTGTTATTTTAAAAATAAATTTTGTTTTATAATTTTCTGACATAAATAGAATTGTGAACTCCTTAAGGATGCTACTACTGACTTTTTTTTTCATTTCTGTTTCTACAATGCATACAGTATGTACATAATGAATTATTATTTGAAAAACAAATGGGGTGAACAGTATAATGGCACAGAGCTTCAAATAAGATCCAAATGACATGAAACTACAAACACTCCCAAATCAAATCAAAACAAAAAACATTCATGTTTTTCTTATGTACCTCATTGTGCAAATATTATTGTGGAGCATATTTGTTTCAAGAATGTTTACAAGAATTGCATTTCCTGTTTTCAATAGGTCTTTCTCATTACTTACAAGAAGTAGCCCTTGACTTCTCAGCACACTGAGTCCTCTTTGTTTAATCCTTTGGCATCTCCTTGAGAATCCCTCCTTTTAGGAAAAATTGCTAAATCCAACTACAGGGAAGATAAAAGAAAAAAACAAAAGATTGGCTGAGGTATATGATAATTTATAGGATGACCATTTCTAAGATTGGTTGTGATAAAAAAAAATTTTGAATTTTGAGGAAACCGGCTTAATTATATTCTTTTACAGATTTAGTGACTGACATCATTACAACCTAGTGTTGGCATTAAGCTCCATTCACCCTTTAGAGCTGGCTGCAAACAAGAAATGCACAGATGAGTTTATTGTAAGAACTGCATCTGGCCTGGGCAGAAATCTCTTTAACAGTAATTGGCGTGTAGCTGGGGCTGGAACAACAGATGTTGCTTTGCAGTTTGGGAATCTTCTCTAAAATCCACTGAAAACATGGACCTCTTAGCACTTTGGCCAACTCAAATAGAATCTGAAAGCTCTAGTCCTCTTGTAGGCCAGCCCTTGCATCTCTAACAAGACAGGAGTCTGTGGGAATGTGTTGGTCTTGGCCTTTGAGGTTTTCAAACAAAACAAAATTGACACACAAAGCTTGTTTCTCTGCAAATGTGGGTAGTGGATGGAAATGTTGATAGATTGTCTCATTGTCATCTCTGAATGTAAAAACTGAGTCAGAAAAAAACTAATATTCACATTTTCTGCACACCTTCTGTTTTCTTCTCACTCAGGAAATGAACTACAGAGTAGCATCCTATTCACCAGGTTTTCCTTTGCTTGTTAAGTAGTGTATGTGGTTCTGAAGTGTTAACTTCACTCTGGGAGAGCTGTGAGATTAGTATTAAGGGAAAGAATGACAGGAGGTTTCCAGACAGCCCTGCCTGCCAATGTGTCTGGCAAACTTCCACACACCTATGCCTGTGGGCTCTGAGGGAGTTTATGTAGAGGAATAGATATCAGGCTGCAAAGCACACCCCTAGCCCATCACTAGAGTGACATCACTAGGATTCTTTCCTCAATTTTAATATGTTTTACTTTGGCAAAGAAGAATAAACTAAATGAAAATGAACTGATAGATGTTGACTAGTATACACAACACCTCAAATTTACTCAGCCAACTCTTCAAAATATTCTTCCCACTTAAGTCCACTAGAACTTTTGTCTAAAATATTTTCAAAGTACTTCATATCTATTATTATTTATCTTTTTACCATTCCTTTGAATTATTATTACTCTCCTTTTATAAATAAGGTCATTATTGATTAAAGATGTTAAGTAATTACCTTAAGACCACAAAGAAAACTAGGTATAGAATCAGAATATAGATTTATGATAATCTGTTGTTTGTATAACTTCCTACTCTTCATTTTCCTCACTAAAAATAAACAACTTTCTTACATTCTATGAAATATTTCATATATATATGACAGATTTCTAACTTTCTTTGATTTTAACTTGTTAAAAGTAACTCAAAAATTTATAAGATCTATGTTACGTAAGTTCTTTATTTCATAACTTTTGTTATCTCTCCAGCCCAAGTTCTCTCTTTTCCTGTAAACTATTATGCATTTTTCAGTTCTTTCCATTCAACAAAACCTTTTTACTCCTAGGGGCAGATTTTTTTTTTTTTTTTTTTTTTTTTTTTTTTTTTTTGGTACTGGGGATTGAACTCAGCGGCACTAGACCACTGGGCCACATCCCCAGCCCTTTTTTGTATTTTATTAGAGACAGGGTCTCACTGAGTTGCTAAGTGCCTCGCCATTTCTGAGGCTGGCTTTGAACTCACGATCCTCCTGACTCAGCCTCCCAAAGTGCTGGGATTACAGGCGTGCGCCACCACGCCCGGCTCCTAGGGGCAGATAAGAGTGGGATTTTTGCAATAAGCATGGAGGATCACTGAATTATGAAAAGGGTGACAAATATATCATTAAATTCAATAGATTCCTCTCTTTTTATAGATGATAATCCCTATTGTAGAATATGATAAGGCAGATGATGACAACACAGGTGGAAGAAATAATAATTGATAAATTTCAATGATGTCTTGTAATGTGACATTCTCTGACTCCCTCCCCTACCTGCCCCCCCTCCCATAAATTAAAAGTTAGGATGGAACATGAAGGACTCCTGGACTAAGGATGAACAGGAGCTGTTCAAGGACCAGGGAAAAAATGGTAATCAATTGTCAATTCTTACCCATATAGGTAACTGAATGGTCTCTACTCTTAGTACAAGAAAAAGCCCCTCTGACCAGCATTCATGTCTTCTCATAACTTCTTCATGTTTCCATGATAGTACTCCACTGCCTTTTCTGAACATGTCATATAATATCCACCATGACTTGGTCATCTCTTCAGGGTCTGATCACAAAGCTAAATCTCCTGGATACTATTTATCCTACTAATTAACTCTACTTCTATGGAAGTACAAAGGTAGAAGTTGCTCCTGAACACTTGTAAAATATCATATTCTCTCCATTTTGTTCCAGTTGTAAATGGAGCCCACTGTGTAAATGGATAGAATAGTGAACTGTGAACATAAATTGTAACCCTCTATCTCCCTTCTACTTGATATCTGATTACTTATCAAAATCTGCCACTTTGGGAGGCTGAGGCAGGAGGATCGCGAGTTCAAAGCCAGCCTTAGCAATGGCGAGGCACTTAGCAACTCAGTGAGACCCTGTCTCTAAATAAAATACAAAAAAGGGCTGGGGATATGACCCAGTGGTCAAGTGCCCCTGAGTTCAATCCCCGGTACCACACACACACACACAAAAAAAAAAAAAAAAAAAAATCTGCCACTATTATTACATTCTGTGGAGGTGGAGGAAATATTTCTCTAGCTTTCTTTCTTTCTTTTTTTTTTTTTTTTTTTTTTTTAACCCTGGTACATAGCACAATGCCCATCAGAGAGAATGAAATAATAAATAAGTGAATAAATGACCAAGGAAAATAAATGCAATGTTCTCTGGGAGGATCCTTAGAGATCTTTCATTTGTTAATTTACTCAAAACTATATACCTTTTTACTCAGAAAAATAACTTTCCTTTCTGTGAAGATCACAATTTTGTGAGCAAGCATTGGCTTTCATAGTGTATATGTAGAGGTTTCTTCCTCCAAAAGACCCAAGGCCAATCTTGCATAAACAACAATCTGTCAGCCTGCTGATGGCTTTTGATCAGTTCCAGCTACACCATTGGGCTTCTTATTTCAGTAAAATATGCCTTTACTAAATCATTGTGACAAGCCCACAGTGAGGGTGTTTGCTGCTAACAAAGGACCAGACTCCAAGACAAAGAGGGATTGTACAGAGCAGAGGAGAACATTTGCATCCCAGGATCAAAGCCAATAGACTGTAACCATGCAATCATCTAATCCACTGGGCAGGACAGAGGTCACCTCCAGAGAGGAAATTTTCCATCCCTGCCAACTACAGGATAGAGGAGTTGCTAAAGTGCATGAGAACAAGATCCTAGGAATAAAACCACTCTGGAAATTGGGCAATGGCTCTGGAATACTGATTACCACATACCAAATTGAGCTGACCAGAATTAATTTTCTTATTTATTTGTGCATGTTTTCTTGATATTTTTTTTTTCAGAAAATGTCTAAGGTTAGTTTTCCAGAAAATACTTTTATCATGGGGGCCATTAAGAAACACATAGATTAGTTTAGGAAGACCAAAGCAAGGATCATTTGAAATGGTCATATTAGGTTCTTGAAATGCTTTTTCATTTTTGTTTTGAATCTCAACGTATTTTATATTTTAGGAATTCACAATACTTCAGAGTGAAGCCACACTGAAAACTTAATGCTGTCTTCTAACTAGAACTGGCTTTCGTATGTTTCGTATCTTTATACTTATGCTGAATATTAGCCTAAGATCCGATATGAGTTTTAATATTTCAGTGGATGAGAAAGTGACTTAGAGTTCTGATTTTAAAATTGCATGTTCTCCAAAACAATAAGGATAAAAATATAATTATGTTTATTAAGCAAACTTTGGGAAATATTTTAAAATAGGCATTGAATTAATTGAATCAATATTGAATATATGTGGATGCAAACACAATAAGGGGAGGGGGGAGGGAAGAATAGAAATTCATTGGATTAGACAAAGGGGAATGAAGGGAGGGAGTGGGGATAGGAATAAGGAAAGACAGAATAAATTGGACATAACTTTTCTATGTTCATAGTGAAACTGTGTTTCATCAGTGAAACTCCACATAATGTTCAACCACAAGAATGGAATCCTAATTAGGATAAGTTATACTCCATGTTGTATAATATGTCAAAATATGTTCTACTGTCATGTATATTTAAAAAGAACAAATAAGTGTGCCTTTTTGTCCACATCCTTGCCAGCATTTATTGTTGTTTGTAATTTTGATAGCTGCCATTCTGACCGGAAGTAAGATGAAATCTTAGAGTTGTTTTGATTTGTGTTTCTCTAATTGCTAGAGATGTTGAACATTTTTTCATATATTTGTTTATTGATTGTATATCCTCTTCTGATAAGTGTCTGTTCAGTTCCCTGGCCCATTTATTGATTAGGTTATTTGTTTTTTTGGTGTTAAGGTTTTTGAGTGCTTTATGTATCCTTGAGGTTAGTGTTCTATCTGATGTGCTTATGGTAAAGATTTGCTCCCATTCTGTAGGTTCTTTATTCACCTCACTGATTGATTCTTTTGCTGAGAAGAAACATTTTAGTTTGAATCCATCCCATTTGTTAATTCTTGGTTTTAAGTCTTGCGCTATAGGGGTCTTTTTGAGGAAGTTGGGGCCTAATCCAACATGATGGAGATTTGGGCCTACTTTTTCTTCTATTAGGTGCAAGGTCTCTGGTTTGATTCCTAGGTCCTTGATCCACTTTGAGTTGAGTTTTGTTAATGGTGACGGATAGAGGGTTAATTTCATTTTGTTACATGTAGATTTCCAGTTTTCCCGGCACCATTTGTTGAAGAGGCTGTCTTTTTTCCAATGCACTGGTTTTGGCGCCTTTTTCTAATATAAGATAACTGTAGATGTGCATGTATAACAAATGAGAATTAAAAAATGGAAAAAGAACAAATAAAAATAAACAAGTAAAAAAAGAAAAAATATTGTATAGTGTTTATTATACTTTGAATAAATCTTTTGTTAGTTTGTTCAATTCACAAAGATGAAACGTCTACATTGTGTCTACATTGGAGACATAAATCTATAGGATAGATTTCAACTGGGAAATTAGTGCCATATGATATCCATCAACATCTTCTGGATTACATAAACTCTTAAAAATAAGCCCAAATATTATGAAAAATTAAACATACAAATGTATAGTGAAAAATAAGCCAAATTCTATAGACATCAAATAGACACAACAGTTTTCAAGATTTCATCCTATTTGTTTTATCTACTCTCCCTCCAATTTTTTGAACTATTTTAAAACAATAACTATATCATATCATTTTACCACTACATACGTAACTTCACATTTGAAGAAATACGTAAAATGTATTATGCAACTTAAGCTCTATTTTTATATGTAATAAACAATAAATCATTGGTTTCATTTAATAGTCTATATGAAAAGTTTCTCTGTATAGTTACTCTTGAATATTATATGAATTTAAAATTGAATGGGGAAGTAATTTAAAATAAAAGCAATGATGTCTTTAGCAACAAAAAATTACTAAGCTTACTTTAAAAAAAAATTTTTGGTAATGGGGATTAAACCCAGGGGCATTTAACCACTGAGTAACATCCCCAGCCCTTTTCTATACTTTATTTAGAGACAGGGTCTCACTGAGTGGCTTAGGGCATTGCTAAGTTTCTGAAGCTGGCTTTGAACTCATGGTCCTTCTGCCTCAGCCTCTGACACTGCTGGGATTACAGGCATGTGGCATCACACCAGGCTAAACTTACATTTTAAAAAGTCTTATTCACTTGAAAAAAAAAAAAACTTAAATTTACTTTAAAAGCGTTGTTTAGTATGTCATAGTACTTGGAACTAGGTGTCTTTTTTTTTTAACAGTTTTAATATTTGCTAATTAAATGCTATAATCATATCACCATCCAGACTATTTCTCCTTTCTTTCTCATCTTTGTCTCAAATAAAGTCATGTTTGACCACATAACCTTTGAATGTTATCTACATCACTCTAGTATTTAACTTTTGATGGTGAAGTTTCCTGAAGCCTCTTTCTACTCTATCTCCCTGTTCATTTATGCTTCTATGGAAATAATAGACCCTGTCAGTAAATCTTGGTTTTAGAATATTAAGGAATGCTAAGGCTGAGTCAAGAATCACTAAAACAACTTGCCTGGATATTTTCAGTGTCCTTTCCATTAGATATAAGCTTAAACACAGGCTTTTGTTCTTGCCTCCTGACATTAGAGAAGTTCTGTCAAAATTAACTGCTATTCTTCAAATCAATCAGAACTCTTTGAAAACTAAAATAGCAACATCAAAATGTTTATCATTACTAGTTTATTACAAAACACAGTCTTTGCTTCTAAGAAGCTTAGAGTCATATGGAGATTTTTATCCCTACTTCATTAATACTCATGTAGCTATGAAAAAATCTTTTCTTACTCTACCAAGGGTGCAAATCATTGGAAAAGGGTAATTTTGGTTTTTAGTTCTGCATTTCTGAACTTTGATAGTCTTTGAAGTGAAAGAAGGAAAAATAACCCTTATTAAAATTTAGACCACTTTTTATAATAAATAGATGTATACTTGTTTATATATTGATATAGCTTATTTTTATGGTTTGTTAGGCCATTTTAATAGTTGGCTCCTACCAAATTCATTATTTGTTCATTCAATATCTATTGATTTCCCTATTTTGTCCAAAAAAATAAAGTATTTCAATGAATAATCTAAATAAGTCAAAATCCTTGATGTCAAGTAAGTTATCATTGATTATGGAAAACAACAAAGTAATGATGTTAAAAAAACAGAAGCAGGTTAACCTTGACAGATTGTCTAGTTTCTCACTGTCCTGCTTCATCTTTGGTATTATCCTTACTTTACTTTAGCAAAATTATTTGTGGAACCCTGTCTGGGTATGTTCCTTATAGGGTGCCTGACATTTATTTTTAGTTTTGCCTTTTCCTTCCTTGTCCTGGCTTCCTGTTCTATCTCTGCAAGCCATTTCCACCTACAGTCTAGACATGAACCACTTGAAGTTACTTCTAGTTCTATGATTTACATGTTTGTGAAAGAATGAGGAAGAACCAGAAGGAGAGGCATATGTCTCATATAAAAGTTGAAGTCTAGATATAGTTCAGAAATTTTCCTGGAGCAAGTTTTTAAAACTATCTCAGTCAAATGAGAAACCCTTTAAAACATTCTAAATAAAAACATAAAAATAATTCAGAGCATTAAAACCCTGGGTAAAATGGACTCAAAATGGATGAGAGAATTTCAGCATACAGATAGCCTTGCCCATTCAGGTGTGGTGGTGCATGGCTGTAGTACCAGTGACTCGGAAGGCTGAGGCAGGAGGATCCCAAGATCATGGCCAATATTGGTAGCTTAGTAATACCCTGTCTCAAAATTAAAAATAAAAGGCCTGGGGATGTAACTCAGTGGTATAGTGCCCACTGGTTCAATCCCAGTACCTTACAAAAAAAAAAAAAAAAAGAGAGAGAGAGAGAGACAGACAGACTTGTTCATCTGTCTGCATCAATGAAAAAGTGAAGGCTCAGTTAGGCATACCTTGGTTCCCAATTAGCTTTAACCTAAGGGCTTAAAATTTAAGCAACTCATTCTCATTGTTACCATAAAAATTATTAAGATTCCTGTTTATCACTGCTGTGGATTTATGACATTCTGCCAAATGTGATTTGGTTTCCTTCTACAATTCCTCTTTTATCTTTTCTTACTATGTATGTTGAAGAGAATGAAAATGGTAAGCGTAAAATTTTATTAGTTTGCTACATGAATGATACTTTTGATGAAGAATGGTTTCCTACTATTAATTTGGATTCAAGTGAGTCAAGAGATTTCCTCATCCACCCCATATTTAAGAATCATACTTTAGCAAAACTTTAATAAAAATGCTATTCAGATAATATTAACCTGGGCATAAAAGGATGGTTAATTAATTTGCTTATGAAGAAGTACACAAGTAACACAGATTGCATTTTGTTTTATTTTTACAAGAGGGGACAAGTGGAAGAAGAGGATGAGGAGAAGGAGGAGGAAGTAGTGGTGGTGGCTATGAAGGAGTAAATAATTGCTAAGGAAGAGTTGATTCCTCTTGCCTTTTTTTCACCTATGCATAATGTATTTGAAGGGAAAGCACTAGCTATAATTACCAATCTTAGTCTCCCTATAGTTCATATACAAACTTTGACAGTGGAAACTTGGAATAGTTTGTAAAGATACACAGCATTTGTGTGTGTGCGTGTGTGTGTGTGTTAGAAAGCTAGAAAAAGCCCCGTTGTGGTTTAAGAAATTATTCTTCTACTCTGCACAGCTTCCACCACTCACTGCAGCATGAGTTCTATAGACTAAGCCAAACAGCAGTGAAAATACATTTATTTGGAGAACAAACAACTTGCTATAATTTAAGATGAAATCATGACGCTTTATTGATAATATAATCTAAATTTACAAGGATTACTTTAATGTCTTTTTAAAATAAATAATAAATTGGAAGGAAAATAAAAAATACCCTAGACTACGTTTAGTGCAAGGAGGTGCTGGTGTGGCATACTCCTTAGGACTGAATGTTTGTGTCCCCCAAATTCCTATATTAAAGCCTTAACTCCCAATGTGCAATCAATGGGGAATCTTTGAGAAGTACTTAGGTTCAAATGAGGGTAGGGTTCTTATAATGGGACTAGTGGCTTGATCTTGAGCTTGTTCTCTCTATTCATCATGTGAGGGCACAGAAAGAAGGCAGGAAGAACCTTAACTATGAACCAAATATGCTGACATCTTGACCTTGGACTTCCTAATGTGTGTCTATGTGTGGTGTTACTGTTGTTGTTGGTCTGGTGATTGAATCCAGGGCCTCCCACATGCAAGGCAAGTGCTCAACCATGGAGATACATCCTGGTGTTTGCTTTCCGAATTCAATCCCTCAATATTTCTTCATGTCCCTTATAAACTCTTATTTTCTTCCTCTTTTTCATGCATCATATACCTCTTGATCATCTCAGTGGGGTAGTGGAAACAGCGGATAATGTGGATGCCCAGGAACTATTGTGGTTCTAACCTCTATCACAGGCAAGTAACCTATAGAGTCACTTTACCTCTGTCACTCAGATTCCTCATTTGTAAAATAAGGAAGCCACACAAAATGATTTATAGAGAAATTTCTTTTCTAAGGCTTCCATGAGTTTTTGTCTGTTTCTACTCCATTTGTTCCTCTTGCTACTCAGTTCATTTAGCAGCAGCTTCAGCCTCCCAAACTTTCCCCCTGCAATACTGAATGAATGATGTTCATCTGTCTAAAAATTAATTCAGATTTCAGGAATTAAAAGGATTCTTGGATAAAAAGAGGATGTGAACTAGCATCAGAACTCATCCAAGGTTAGAGTCCCTGGAGGCAGTTCTATTTGCTTGTGTAGATTTCTTAAAGTTTGAGAGTCCTCTACTGACAGACATGCCTGCTCCAAGATTTTCTGACCATGCTGCCTCCAGCCTTCTATCTCATCTAGTTTTCCATCAGAGAATTCTAAGACACCTTAGTCTAGTTCTGCAATGTAACTTAGTATAGATTGCAGTCAGTGAAGTGAGCTGTCACCAGAAGGGGATGAACAACTACAGGAAGCACAGTGATTTATGAAGAAATAAGGGTTACAAACACCCTGTTAGTCTCATCACGGAAACATCACATGCATCTCCAAACAAGGAAACTCCAGAATTGGAACTCAACCTGTGAAGATGTGTATTTACATGTACAGAGATGAGGAGTGATGAGTAGCCGACAACAATGTTTCTTTGGCAAGTCACAGATCATGAAGACAAACAAGATTGGGTCATAGAGACATCATTTATAACATTTACTGAAAATGTATATTGAAAATCTTACCAGTTTTTCCTCTATTGTTCTTTTAAATACACATTTTAAGATTGCAATAGATGGTGTTTTCTGAGATTTACTTATTATTTTGGAAAGAGAAAATGTTTGGCAAAGAACTCCTTAAAAACAACCCCTAAAGTTCAATTTTCAAGGCTTTCAAAACACTACCAATAATTTCTTTCGTTGTTAGAAAAGAATGAAATATACAAGGAAGTATTAAATAATGAATTTCTTCTTAAAATATAAACAGTACAAAATTCTTCTTAAAATATAAACAAAGGTGTCATTTTGAATACATAAGAAAAACCCTCATTATTTTGCTATGTATAGAATATAAACATTTCTACACTCTTTTTTCATACTCTAATGTAAATCAATAATAAACACATGCCATACTTTGAGAAATGGAAATGAGGGTGAGTTGAGGAACCAAATGTCACATAGTCTAAACTTCAGTGCTATTAACGTAGAGTGTGTTTGTTCACATAATGCTGAACAGTCCTGAGAGCTTGCTTTGACATTAGAGAGTCTTAAAGGCTATATAGATAAAGGTGATAACAAATAAAGATAAAATGGTAAGTAAAATGTTCTGAAATTAACCATTACCTTGATGGATGGATTCTATTTTTTTGCTCAGAACATTCATAATACTCCTTCCATACAAATAGTAAAGGAAAAGAATTCTATAGTTATATACTAGAGATTCTTAAATTTCAATATGTATCAGTATCTTTTGATGGCTTATTAAAACACAGACCACTGGACCCCATGTTCAGTTTTTAATTCAGTAGCTAAGTCTGGTCCTCTGGGAACCCCACTTCAAGAACTACTACAACTACTACTGGGTAGTAGATGATTCCCAAAGGTCACTTAGTTCATTTCTCTTTCCCTGAATTGGTGGCAAACAATTCAAAATTTCCAAGTCAGGACCACTGACCCCAACAGACTTAATATACTGTTAATGATCTAATTTCAAATGCAGCTCAAATAAAGTGGAGGGACTGGAACATGGGAACCTAATGGGTAATATGAAGAAATGAATTAGAATTGTCCTCCCCTGGTCACAAGGACAGGCAAAAGATTGGCAACAGGACCACCTTCCACCTTCCCCTACATACAAAGCCCTTCAGGGAAACTGCTCCTGTGATGTTGTAGTGGGGACTGCAGCTTTCTCAGCACTTTCAAATTTAAGCAGGAAGAAGATACGCATTCAAGATGGAGGCCTGAGCAAGGGAAGAGTATGGACAGTGGTGGGTGGGTGCTGCCCAGCTTCACCTTATTCAGCTCTGTCACCTGGCCCTTGGTAAATGGCATGAACTAACTTTGCCTTTGTTATATCTTGAAACACTGAATAACATTGGGAATATTACTTCATCTACTTAAGTCTTAATTTTCTAATTTGTAAAGCAGGGATGAGAGGAATATCTTCATTGCAGGATGTTTTGAGAATAAATGAGATAATAAATGTATCTGTACTCTAAAATGCATTATGAGTCCAAGAGATGAAAAATTAGAAAGATGTGCAATGTTGACCTTTCCAAATATACCCAGACATTAATATTTCAGTAGCTAAAACACAGCCCAAATTCTCATTAATATTCTTCTTTTTGATAAAGCAGGCATTCTAATTTACAAGAATAACAAATCCATCTCTACCCTGTCCCAGGCATGAACTGTAACAAAGTTATTTTCATTAAAAAATTTTAAGATGTGCCTTTTAGTCATCTTTTTGTTTGTTTTTCATGAATGTCTGTGACTCAAGATCAAGTGCAGGATGACAAAGTATCTTATTTCTTTATTACTTGACCTTTCTCACAGATTGATGTTGTTGATTATTCACTACTTGAAATCCTAGTTTTATACCATTCACCCTTGAGCTTGCTCCTTTCTCTATGACCACTTTCCATGGTCTCTCCCAGTTTCTCTTCTACTACCATCCTCTAATGTAAGATTTCTATACTACTTTTGTCCTTGGATAGCTTCAGTTCTCATTCTCCACGCTGTACACTTCTTATGGACCACAAGTTTGTGTCCTTCAAAATTCATATGTTCAAGCCCTAATCCCCAGTGTGGTTACACTTGAAGATAGGACTTATAAGGAAGTAATTAAGGGTAAATGAGATCACAATGGTGTGGCCCCGAACCAACAGGATTAATATCCTTATTAGAGACACCATTTTCCTTCTGTGTGCATGCACAGAGGAAAGGCCATAGCATATGATGAAAAGGCAGCTCCCTATGAAACTGAAAGGGAGCCTCACAAGAAAGCAAATTTGCCAGTACCTGTATCTTGAACTATCCAACCTCCACAACCATGAGAAAATAAATTTATGTAGTTTAAGCCACTTATCTGTTAAATTGAATGCCATGGCATCCCATAGCTCTAACTCCCATACCTATGCTGGTAAGGAACAAACTCAGGCCTCTTGGCCTTAGCTCCTTAGTTTCAATTAGGTGTTTAGTCAAGTGTTTACAAGTCCTGGGTGACCAACAAGCAGCACATATTCAGAGTCTATTTTCTGTCCCCTCGAGCCTGTACCTTTGCATGTGTTACTTAACTATGTGACTCATTCTATCATCTAAGCAAGAAAGTAGAGAATTGCTCTTTTTTATAGGTCAGATGTTTGTTCTAAGATCCTTGAAAGCAAAATACCTCTTTGTATCTATTTGTCTCTAGAATGGGATTCAACACCAAGTGTCATGAGCCATCCATGGGGTGTGTGTGTGAGCTATGTGCATTTGAGTGTATTAGGGGACCAGTCTGATGTTGCACGCTGATTGGGCTGTGTCACGCAAATGTGCCTTTCTTCTCGCTCTGCCTATGATCCCACACAGCACCCAAGATGGGTGTGATTTGCCAACATGGCAATCAATCTGCTGACCCCAAGACCTCACCAAGCAAGACTCTACCCTTTGAAATCCTACCCCTTTCCTTATTTGGGTGGAATAATCTATCTGAATGTCTTCTCCCCAATAAATAGGAGGGTTTGAGGTGTGCTCACTCTCTTGCTCTTTCCAGCACTGCCCAGCTTGCAGCTGACTCTTGGAGTCACTGAGCAGTTCCACCCTGGACCTTAGAAACTCATGTTCGTGTTTTGCATGGTTTCTTTGCCATTTTCTCAGTTATTGCTGCATCCAGCTCCTTTGAACCCAGCTGATCTCACCAGCCCTGCCAGCTGGCGACAACAAGGCAGTTCATAGGCACTTAAAAGTAAATCAAGGAGTACATGGGGACACTCATTTTGTCTACTCAAATATAATTTTTGAACCAGCCAGAATGATTCACATGCCAATCTCTGATGGCCATGGAAGCAGATATGGAATAAGGGAGCATCTTCCTCCCACTTAACTTCTCTCTGCTAAACTTCTAGGGACATTCAAATTCCACCAGTCTCATAACTGTAAGTTTTAAACTTGTAACTTTGTCTAGTTTAGTCCTACATTTACCCTTTGGGCTTGCCAACTCATCTTAGTTCCCTAGTTTAAATCTTAAACTCTCTACGGACTTAAACATTGAGTCCAAACTATAGTTTTTCTGTGCTTGCCATCTTGTGAAAATTCTTCCATGTCAGCTGTGTTGTACAAGACTCAGGCTAACACCCAGAAAATACTCACTTCAATCCTTTTGGGGTGCAAGGTGGGGGAATTATATACATATTCCAATAGTAATAATTATGATTATTTATTGAATATTTGCTGTGGGCTGGGGAATTAAGCATTTTACATAAGAAATATCATCCAATTTATTTTCACATTAATTCTATTAGGGATGCACTGATAATCCCCATTTTCCCATGAAGAGATTAAATTTTAGGGAAATTACATACCTTATTCAAGAATATAAAGCTAATAAGTGATAGAACATGGATTGGAATCAAGTCAAAGTCTTACACAACATCTTTTCAAACAGAACCTGAAGTTTGCCAATTCTCAACTTAGTAGATAAAATCTGAGCATCAGATGTGTGATGTGAATACAGATCAGGGTACAGTCTGTCAAAGCTGTGTAAGTTGCTTGTGTAATAGAGTTCCTAGGTTGACTACTTGACTGCTCTGTGGGGTCATTAAAATGGACACAAAGGCTAAAACCAGGAGCAGGAGGAGTCTCAGTCCCACAAGCCAATATGGAACACAAAGTTTATTCTTTCAGAGAAACAGGATTAGAAGGAGCTGTTTCTGTAGCACATCAGAAGTGATTTAAGAAGTTTAATCACCCTTGGGCAGGGATAGTGCTTCCCTTAATGTTTTTCAAGAGGAACGTCATGGGCTGAGTCTTCTGTCCTAAGTGCAGCTGTGGAGCATATAAAATAATTTGCCTGCCATAAAAAGCACTGGTTTGTAATTGCAAATGTAATGGATTAACCAAATGCCACACATGTGACTCTTAAGCAGTCCATTTAAAATAATAACCTATTTAGGAATAATCACTTAAAGTGTGTCCTCTCTAAGCTGTTCCTGGAGGCAGGACACTTAAATTAGTTTAACAAGGGTGTTGTAAAAAGAAAATTTACAAACTGCTTGCTTTATCACTTTCTTTTACAGTTAGTTGTTCTTGCAAATGTATCAGTACTGTTAGGTTAATTTTGTTCTTTTATTCTAATGTATTTAATAAGAGGAAATGAAATTGTGCTTTAAAGAGACACTCATTTTTCTCTGGTCAAACTTGATAGTGACTTTGCAGAGTCATTTCAGTAAAGGTAGGATCAGAATCTCAAAGGAATGTCAGGGGGTGACATGGAGGAAGGAGTTGAGAAGTCCCCAAGGAGAACCTTTTCCTTTTTCTGAGAAAACATTTATTTGATGCCCTGTTGTCATGATACTTCACTATATTGATGACTCATTTTCCTGTGTTCTTCTCTGTCATCATCTTTGTGATATCTTAGCAAATTAAAGAACATTAAAGTAGGACAAGAAGTTGCTATGTGTGTGTATGTGTGTCACTGAGTGAAGAATTTAGAGAAACTAAAGCACATAATATAAATGATTGAACATTTATAAAATAACTTCTATCATATTTTATTTATATCTTATAAATAAAAGTTGTATGCAAATATTCAGTAGCACATGAACTTGTCTCCCTCTGTAGAGCATATGGAGAATGATCAAGAAAAATGGTCCAGTCAGACTATTCAAAGAGGTTGAAAAGTTTTATTTTATCATTAAAATATTAAACATAAATTTAAGACCCATTAAATTAGATTTTAAACATTTTTATTAAATAATTAAGGGTACTGAAATTGGCACCAGAATTTATGCAGGAATTCTTAGCCTGGAATTCAGACTTTTCCTTTCCCCAATTAAAGGGTCTGAATATTGATGGAAAAATATACAGTTTTCACTAACCTCTAAGATTTATCATTATGTCAATTATTAAAATAGAAAAAGAAGCCACAGAAGTATCAGTGGTTTCTGCAATAGAAATTACCATGATTTTCATAGCACATACTGTATGACAACTATTAAAATATTGTTAAAATTATTATTACTTTAAAAGTACCATATTATTGAATGTATTTGATCTTCTGATTGATAAAGAAGCACATCTATTACCATTTGGATGAACCATGTAAATTGCCCATATTGGCAATTTTTTAACTTTAAAATGAGTTTGTGTGGTTAAGCCAAATATATTATCATTTTAAATAATTTGATACTTATATTTCAGTATATATTCTTATATTTTATGTGCTTGCTTTTATGTTTTATAATCATTTTTTATGAAAAGGATTACATTGGCTTTCCAAACTACCGAAGCAATTCATGACATGAAAGAAGTTGAGTATCGTGTTTGTAGCCAGGCATGGGGTTGTATGCCTATAATCCCAGAAAATTGGAAGGCTGGGGCAGGAGGATCACAAATTCAAGGCTAGCCTCAGTAACTTAGTGAGATTCTGTATCAAAAGAAAAAAACAAAGTAAAAGGATTGAGGATCTAGCTCAGAGGTAAAGCATCTGGTGGCTCAATAATCCTCTTAATAAAAAGAATGTCAGTGGTGAGAAGTTTGGACTTTTGACAAGTTTTGTCACTTAGTATCTGTGAGTCTTTGAACAAGTTGTTTAACTTTTCCATGTCTCAGTTTTCTTGAGTGAGGAAAAATTAAGAATATATAGTGAGTTTCTCATAGAACTGAGGGAGATGCTGCATGCTCAGGGATAGAACTCAATAAATATATTACTCCTTCTTCAACACCTAACCATATTTACTGTTTTAGTCTTATTGGAAGATTTCAATAAAGGTGTTGTATGTGTGTTTAAATGATTTAAGAGGGATTTTTTTTGGGGGGTTGAATTTTGTTTACCAAAAAGATAATGCTGAAATCTTACCCCCTATTTCCTCAGAATGTGACCTTATTTGGACGTGTAGGTTAACAAATTAAAAGGAAGTCATTATGGGAGGCCCTAATCCAAAATGACCAGTCTGCTTATTGAAAGGGGAAATGGGAAGAAAATGAGGACCCAAGGACAGAGAGAGAGGATGTGAAAATACTTAGGGAGATGGGAAGACAGGATTGGAGTAATGCATCTATAAGTCAAAGGATGCCCAAGATTGCTGACAAGCCAGAGGTAAGACAATAAGTTACTACATTTTTAAGCATCGCAGCTTTTGGTACTTTATTATGGCAGCCTTAGAAATGAAAAAAAAAAGTATTTTAAATTATTTTAAATTTCTCTACCTTCATGTATGTCTTCTACATCTTTTGAAACACAATGTGTTTTCTATTTTCTATTTATATACACACATATATGTATATCTCCATACACTACATATATGTATGTACATACACATTTTGTTATTTACTTATGAATCCTTAGTCTCATCTTTTTTTTTAACTTAGCTTAAACTATAAATTAACATAAAAACATCTCATGAATAACCATGGTTTTCAAAATCATTATCAAAAGGAAATATTTCATGTACAGTGGGAACTGAATTATCCTAATAGCCACTAAAAAGCAACTTATACCGAAGGAATTTTATTCCTCAATGGTTAGAATAATACAACAATACAGATTTGTTATGAAACACTGCACATTTCAAATGAAGCCTACAATCACTTTCTGTATAGAATGATGTCATTGAAAGAACTTTTGGATAAAAGAAAATAAAGAATGAACTTTTCTCAGTTCTAAAATTATATCACTGTGATAAAATAGGTGTTTCTCTCATATAGTGCTGTATTCTTGCCACTTTGCTGAAGGTCAGAGGGTTGCAGGGAATTACCTGTCACCTGTGGAGATCCTTAAATAGAAGCACTAAAACCTGAAAAAAAAAAAAAAAAAAAACTTGACAAGAATTCTTCAAAGAAAGTTTTTAAGAGAACAATAATTCTCCATTTCTAAGATTTGCATGTGTCTGAAACTATTTTATAGTTTTTAAAAAATATGGCCCATAAGCACCAAGTTTGGACATATACAGTCAATTGTGTCTGATGCCCAATAACCTTAGCTATAAGTGAGGAAAAGCCTGTGTTTCTTGGGGCAGGATCTGCATGTCTTGTGTAGTGAAAACAAAGTCTGCTACATATAATTTCTTTTATGTGGTACTTATGTAAAGTTAGAAAAAGTTACATTTTTTCTTTCTTTTGCTTGGGACACAATACTTTCCTTCTATTTGAGCTTATTTTGATAATGTTTGAATATAAATTAAGAAACATACAGCACATTAAAATATATATCATTTATAGTCACATTGTCCATTCAGGCAATAAAAAAATGTCCTAACTCTAGTACTCCACATGCTGGGTGCTATGGTCATGGTGAAAACTCATAAAAGCATAAAGAAAAGTTCATTACATGCTGAGAAGATGGTGATTTCAATCTTCAATGGCTTAATAAATGTTTTTTAAAACCATGCAAGAGTGGTAAGTTCACACAGCTGCTTTTTTAAAAATTCTGAAGAACATTTCACTTTTTCATAAAGGACTACATCCCTAGGAATTGCCCTCCTGTCCTAAACAATTATGGTCTCTGGAAAAAAGTGCAATGATTATTTCAAATGTTGAGTTCTTAGGTAGCAGAAGTGTGTGATTCCTGAGAGAGGGAAAATTACCATTGCTCATGTCATGGAGTTGGCAGCTTTCAGAGTACAGGGCAGGGAGAGAGAAGCCCTATAGCACCAGAGGGCTTGCAGAAGGCAAGAGGAAGAATTTCAGAGTAGAGAAGGGATAGGTGGCTGTAATGCCTTTGGATAAGTATACTCAGTGGATAGGAGAGGGGAGCTACTCGGTGAAGCAGCTCTGGAGCATTACAGAGAAGGTGCTCTCCAGTCCTGGGCTGAAGCTCTCTCTGCCCAGGGTGAGGTGGAGTGCCTCAAGGCAGGGGAAAGAACCACATGGAAACAGGGGCCAAATCTTCCCCAAAGTCACACATGGAACAGTCAAGAGAAGACCCCTAGAATAAAGACTGCTCTAAACCATGATTGTCAAAGTTTACCAAGAAGCCATAAAAGAATCAAAATGATTCTAAGTAACTCAACCATGTGCCAAAGCTAAATCCAACACTCTTTAGAGGGATTCAGTAGATTACAGTACTCAAAATGGAAAATTCATATCTAGTATTCAACTGCTGAAAAATGATTAGGTTTACAGAGAAGTAGAAACATAGTACTCAACCAGAGGAAAAAGGAGTCAATCAATATCAAATGGCATAGATTACGAAACTGTCAATTTCTTTTAAACGGTGATTACAAATATCATGAATATCAATATCACTATCATAATGAGGTCTACACAGGTCACCACCCTATTTTAAATATTTTCTTCTGCACCTTACTCCCCATCCATTGCTCCTAGCCCACTTTTCCTGGTCTGTTTTTCTCATAGCCCTTGTGTTCCTAGTACTGTATATAAAAGTGTTTTTTAATTTAGCACTACATATAAAAGTATGTAAAATCAGTTAGACCTATCCATTTATTTGTTCAATTTACCATCTATTTCCCCCACCAGAATGTAAGCTCTATGGGAGTTGGGATCTTCACCTGCCTTATTTACTGGTGTAACCCCACAGCCAAAAATAGTGCCCGGCATATAGTACAAGAGCAACAAATTTGTTAAAGAAAAAGCAATGGTTCATATTTTCTTTTTTAAAATTTTATTTATTTATTTAATTTTAATTTGTTATATATGACAACAGAATGCATTACAATTCATATTATACATGTAGAGCACAATTTTTCATATGTCTGGTTGTACACAAAGTAGAGTCACATTATTCATCTTTTTTTATTTATGGAATTGTGCTAAGGTTTTGGAAGTCACAAAGGAATTGGAAAGCATCAGGCCTGGCCATATGCTCTTTAGTGCCAACATAATGATGTTTAGTTTCACAAACCCATGGCTACACAACTCACTTTTTCTTTCTTTGAAAATGTAAATTGAAAACCAGTTCATAGAGATTTCCCCCCACCCCCGCTATGAGCTAAAAATCACTTGAACTGCCTGTGTAATAAAGGTCTTGTAGAAATCATGTTGGTTCACAAATCAAAATATTATAGAAATACTAATGCAATGTAAGTCGTTCTCAATGAAAATTGGTTTTAAACTATTTTCTCTGTTCATACCCTATTTATCAAAAGAATTTAAGTATACTTGCAATAAAAACATACATTCAATAGGACAGTTGCAGTATAGGTTAGTGAAGAAAATACACGATACTAATTAGAAGAAAGGAAATGATATTTATGGCAAAAAAATAGAAGGGGCAATTTTGAGTATGAAATCTGGTTCTGAGCTTTATTTAAGCTTGAAAAAGTAAGCATAAATATGTGATTACTCTTATTAAAAACAAAACAACATAAATGTATGATATTGTCTGTAGAGGTATGTTGGGGACTTAAGAACACACCAGCCGAAAGAATAGAAAAATCTAACTCCCTGGCTGCCTCCCACTTCCTCATAAGGGACTTGGCCTGGCCAAGGGGCGTTCCTCTGACTTAAGATGAGAACTGAAACCACCCCAAGGATAGGCCAATGGCTCTGCCAATGGCATCTGCCCATGCTCCTTATGTATCCCTATGATCTTTCTGCTGATTGGCCCATGTCCTCTACAAGACTGTCCATCTTCCTCAATAAACCTTGTTCCTGCCTTGACAAGTTCTCCCTGGTGCGTCCCTGATTGTCTTCCATCGTGAGGGCTGGCGTGGGCCACCAGCCGGCCTCTGCCATTCCCAATCTTGCCTCATCGCTGGGGCATGCTCTCCCAGCCTTCTCTACCGGCCAGAGAAAGCTCACCCCGGGTCAAGGGGGAGTTAAAAACCCTGGCAACTTTAAAAAAAAAACCCGACAGAGGTACATGTTTAAGTTCCTGCCACTGAATTTCAAATGAAATTTGTCATATTTGTACATGCACTTGATCAATCTCTTCCCACGTACCTTTCTTTTTCTTCTCCTCCTTCTGCCCATCTATTTGCTCTAGTCTACTGATCTCCCTTCTATTATTATTAATTAGAACATTTAACCATATATATATATATATATACAGATATATATATATGGAATTCAGTAGAGTACTCAAAATGGGAAATTCATATCTAGTATTCCATATATATATGGAATTCATTGTAGTACATTTGTACACAGACTTTGCATAATTTGGTAGATTTTTTTTTTTTTTTTTTTTTTTGTGGTACCGGGGATTGAACTCAGGGGCACTTGACCACTGGGCCACATCCCCAGCCCTTTTTTTGTATTTTATTTTAGAGACAGGGTCTCACTGAGTTGCTAAGTGCCTCGCCATTGCTGAGGCTGGCTCTGAACTCGTGATCCTCCTGTGTCAGCCTCCCAAAGTGCTGGGATTACAGGTGTGCGCCACCGCGCCCGGCTAGTTTGGTAGATTTTGTTCCCCAATACTTCTCTGTGTCTTTCCTTTACCCTTCCCTCTTAGTCCCCTTCCTATTCTCTATTGGTCTCCCTTTTATTTTATTCTTCTTTCTCTCTCTCTCTAGCTTCCAGACATGAGAGGAAACATTCATCCCTTGACTTTCTGAATCTGACTTATTTCACTTAACATGATGTCCTCCAGTTCCATCCATTTACCAGCAAATGACATAATTTCATTCTTCTTTATGCCTGAGTAATTCCTTTATTCATTCATCTAAATTTTTAAGAATAATCTTAAGTCCTTAATCTGCCACAGCTGGACAAAAATTCCCTCATATCATTTTCAGTTAACCATAGGAGAATGAAAATGTGTTTGCCTATGCTCCTCTAAAATCCTACTAAAATGACAACAAATGTTTCTAATTTATTTAAATAGTAGAAAAGAGATAATAGAAGATGAAAGAAGTCAACAAATTAAAAAATGGAAATAAGATAAAGGAAGAGTAACTGGCTTCACCAAGCAGAAGTGCTTACAGAGGTTGGAGGCACCAATTACCTGGGTACACTGGGTTGACATAAATGAAAGCATTTGCTTGAATGTGTATTTGTAGCAAATTCTTAGCTCCTATCCATGCATTTGGTCTATTTTAGCACCTAGGTAGTGGCTTTTGTCCCTGTGCAGGAGATATATTCACTGGAGAAAATAAAACAGATCCTGAACTCAGGGTCAAAAGGTAGAACAGAAGAAAAGATGTAGCATGCAGCTGTACACTGGGAAATTATGTGAATATTTGTCTTATTAAAAACAGGATTAACAGCTTCCTTTCCACATTAACTTGCTGAACAATGACATCCAGGCATAACCCCAACCACCACCTCCATGGGAGGAAATATGGAGATTCTTGATGTTTATTAATTGTCTTAATAAAAAATATGATTCCACACAGAACTTGCAATCAGCTTTTACTGCTACACTCTTACTAATTCATCAAACAGCTGAGGAAAACCTCCATCATGAAAGGCAGATACTAAAACAAAAAATATATTGAAATGGAGAGAAAAATAATTGTGACAAAATTAAAAGAAATAGTTCCTTGATTTAAAAAAAGTAAAAGTTGTTACATTAGGAAGACATAATTCAAGAATAAGCAAGAATTCTTTGACACTAATGAAAAACATATAAAATAAGTTAAAATAAAATGTATTAAAATCTTTTCAGATTTACTTTAAAAAGAAATAAAAGATACAAATTTCCCAGTACTAGTAATGGGAGACTTGACATCACTAAACATTCCAGAGATAATAGAATGGTAGTAAGAGAGCACAGTGAACAATTTGGTGCCAATAAGTTAAAAGAACTTTGATGAAATAGACAAATTTCTTGATAGAAACAAGCTTTTGAAGCTCAACTCAAGAAATATAAAGAAAAAATCAAACCAGAATAGCTCTATTAAGTAAGCTAAATTAGCTAAAAATATTCACACAAAGAAACTGGACTAGATGACTTAACAGGTAAATCCTATTGCATATTTAAGAAAGAGATAACACCAATTTTCCATAAACTTATCCACAAAATTGAAGAGGAAGGTGTTATTTCCAACTCATTGTAAGAGGTAATATGATTTCGATAGCAAAACTGAGCCCTCAATTTTTTAAAAAAGGAATTTATAGATCAATATCCTTCAGGTAGATAGATGCAAATATATAAAATAAAATTTTAGCCATTGGGTATATCAACACACGAAAAGATAATATTTCATGGCCAAGAAAGTTTTATGCCAGAAAAGTAACCTTTTTTTTTTTTTTTAACATTTGAAAGTCAGTCATAATAGTTCACTATATTAACAGACATGAGAAAGAAAACTACATGATTATCTCAATGCTGAAATTTCAAAATTTGACATCACAACTGATCATTCTCAATAAAATTCACAAAAAATGTGAATTTGTCAACCTGAAGAAAAGGCATTTAAGAAGAAACTACAATTATCCACATAGTTAATGGTGAAATGACTGAATGCTTTCCTCTTAGTACCAAGAATAGGGCAAGATGTCTGCTTTGAAATTACCTCTATTCAGGATGGTGCTGGTGGTTCTGGCAAGGACAACAAGGCAAGATAAAGGACTAGCCCCTAATTTAGAATGAAAAACATACAACTGTCTTTATTCATATTGATTGTACAGGTAGAAATTCCTATGGAATCTTCAAAAATTCAACTAGATCAAATAAATTAGTAATACTGAAAAACACAAGATCAGCATACTAAATCAGTTCTATTTCTAGGTATATGTTTAAATTAAAAGTACTATTTATAATAGCATTAAAATTATTAAATACTTGCAGATAAATCTGGCAAAATATGTTTAACCTATAGTTTCTTAAAAAACTAGAAAACTCTGCTAAAGGCATTAAAGAAAACATAAATAAATGAAAAAAAAATCATGTCTGTGTGCCAGCAAAATCAAATATTGTAGTTGTCTCAATTTGATTTATATATTTAATGTAATCTCTGTCAAAAATCCCATAAGACTTTTTTCCTATAAAAATTAACAAATCAATTCTAGATTTCATATAAAAATGTAAGAGAATTAGAAGAGCCAAAACAGTCTTGCAAAAGAATGATGAAGTTGGAGGATTTAAACTACTTAATCTCAAGATTATTATAAAGCTAGGGTTAATCATGACATTGTGGTATTGGCATAAAGAGACGAATGTATCAGTGGACTAGGACAAAAATTTCAGAAATTGAGCTATGTATAAATCATCAAGTAATTTTCATCAAAGGTGCAAAGCCAATCCAATGAAGAAACAATCTTTTAAATTTTGTTGACATGCTGGAAAATTTGCATATGCAAATAAAATGAACTAGATTCATATCGTTCACATTAAAGTTAAGCACAATAGGCTATAGGGCTAAATGTAAAATCTAAAACTATAAGATTTCTAAAAGAAAAAAACAAAGGAGGAGAGAATATTTATGAGCTTGGGTCTGAAAAAGCATAAAAACATGGTCAGGGAAAGGAAAAAAAAAATAATACTTGGAATTCATCAAACTTAAGAATTTCTGCCTTTTAAAGATATGGTTCAGAGAATAAAAATGCGAGCCACAGACTGAGAGAAGAAAATATTTGAAAATCACACATTTTATGGGACTCATCCACAATCTGTTAAAAAAAAAAAAAACTCAAATCTCATTTATGAGAAAATAAACAATTAAAAAAAACTGGCCAAAGATTTGAATACTTTTCAAAGAAGCAAATGAGCACTTGAGGAAAATATATTAGTCATTAGAAAGATACAAATAAAAACTTCCATGAAGTATTACTGCAAACCTTTTAGAATTACCAAAATTTAGACAGACCACAGAGGGTGGTGAAGATAGTGAATAACTGGAACTATGATTCAACAACTTTAGAAAACAGTTTAGCGGTTGCTTAGAAATTTAAACCCGCTTCTACTGAATGACCCATCCATTCCTTTCCTATTCTAGATATGTGAAGATTTTGAAGTTTTGCCTGACATATATTATTTGTTAGGAAAGTACCAGGGGCATGTTCTTTATCATATTAAGAACATAATCAAAAAGATAAGAAGAAAAAGATCCGGGATATAAGGGCCACAGATTTTATAATAAAAGGTAATAATCAGGGAGCATCAGTTTTTCAAAGAGCAATCAGGGTAGACTAGAATAGAAATATGGTTTCTACAACAAAATATTGCATGTGATATAAGAAGGTTTATATATCAGAGGCAATAGGTTTAACACTGTGAACATTTTATTGAGACAATTGAAAGGTACTACAAAAAAGAAAGAAAGGAAGAAAATGAAACCAATGGAAAAAAAAATGTCACTGATAACAAAAGTTTAAAATTGATCAATAAAATAGACAATAATAATTCACTAATTACCTTAGTAATAAATTATTATTTTTAAAAGTAATAATAGAAGCACTAAATAAAAATTTCACTAATAATTGCTATATACTTTTCTAGGAATGATTGGAAGGGAAGAAATATTCAAAGGTACAAAATAGTTTATTGTAGTAAGTATTTGTTGCAAACTGACAGTTTAGTTCTACATAATCCATAGTCTTTTCAGCTGAAGCAGAGGTCTGCAAAGAAGATTAAAGCAAGTGACATTTAGCTACTATTGAACACCTTCAAACTCACTTTAATTAAGAAGGCAAGTCTCAGAACAAATTATGTCACACCTCATTTTACTCAATACATAAGTAAGCCTTTATCAGCAAGCAGGTACATAAACAGTCATGATTCAGGAATTCTTGTTCTTGTCCCTTTAGGTGTTTTGACTGCATGAAGAGTTAGGCAAACAAAATGTTTTTGAAGCAAAATTCAGTTAACCTTACAACTGACCACTGACAATCATAATCTTTTGAAATTAGTCTGCTCTCAGGATCTGTAGGGAATGAGCCTGTGATTAACTCTAAGGTTATAAACTCTAGCCTTCTTTAGATTATTTTCTTGTAAGGGTGGAGAAATCAATAAATTATCTCAGCAAATTCACATATCTTGAATTCTGCCTATTTTACCAATGAGAAGTTGTGCAAATTTTTGTTTATAAGTTTAAAAGCTACTATTGCACATATAAAATCCTATTTATTACATTAATAATGCTAATTATCAAATCCTGTGATGTGGTGGGGTAGCAGCATTTTGGGTAACAGCCTCTAAAGAGTTGGTATCCTCATTAGACTGTCTAAGATGTGGTTAGAGTAACTCATCACATAGAAGATATAACTAAACCTCTATGGAGAAGAAAAAATATTATAGATAGCATAGTAAAAGCCAATGGATAAACATGTTAAGTGAGTGAAAAGAACTAGAGATGGAGAATATTATTTGGAAATTTGGATGTAAATACCAGAAATAAGCAAAAAGAGTTGAAAGTAGTTACCCTGGAGACTAAGGAATGGGGTGATAAGTGACAGAATGGCATAAGGAACCCCCACTGATTTTTCTATGAAGTCTTTTGGTGATGTTAAAATAACTTAAAGCCATACACACATATTTCTTTGCTAAGCATAAAATTAATTTGAATAAGATAAGAGGTCAAAAATGAAAGCCAGGATGGAAATCATCTTTTGGGGAATCAAGAAGCACTTTTGTTCCCTTAACTGGGAGGAAGGGATAAAAGCTTCTGGGTCCCTTGTTTCAGAAAAAACATTTCAATTGTTCCTGGAATCCACTGATGTATGCAGAGACTTTGCTTTTCTCTTTTAAATACAAGATAAAAGATAGATATAATAATAATGAAATTAAAATCACACAGTAAATGGAATATAGATGAAGTACCAAATGAAATAAGCTTTGCTTCAAATCACCAAAACTCCACAAAGGATTCAAGATCTTGGTTTGAATTCAAATAAAGTAGTTAGAAAATTCTCTATTACAAATGATAAGGCTGAGAAAGGCTCTTTAGGAGGAGAACTAAAGGGTCAGAATTCAGCTGGGTTCCGGGCAACCATAGTTATAGAACACCCATTCTTTGTCAGGCATCCTGCCACAGTGGGTAAAGAGACACAGCCTTTGTTCACAAGGTGGTCACATCTGTCGGGGGGGAAAACAGACAACACAGCCCCTCTGTTGATGGAGATCATCCCAGATGTAGTTCACACATGACTTTGCACCCTTGCTTGGTTAGGGATGGTTTCCTGTGCTAGAAATCAGTGGACACTCTTTTGGAAGAGCAAACTTCCACTTACGCATGTTCTTCAAGAACTCACTCAAATTTTGCCCATGCTGTGAAGCTTTCCTTGACTTCTTTGACTGATGTAGATTCCCTTCCCCTCTCCCTCAGCTCACAGTTGTTCATATACTTCTGTTCCCACACTTATCCAACCAAGCTGTAATTTTCACCTTCCCAGAATATCTTCCTCTAACAGATTGCACATTATTTTTTTTAGAGAATAAGGATTAACATTAATTATCATTGTTAAATACTACCACAATGCTAAGTATATAGGTGGTCAGTTAACATTTGCTGAATAATTTGTGGGAAATTTATTCTGGGGGTGCTGGTGAAGACTTCTTAGATGACTTGACCTTGAAACAAATTTGCAAGGAAGGCATTTACAGTCGGAGAAGTTAAACATTAAATGTATTTCAGACAAAAGGAAGAGTGAGTTCAAAGATAGGATAACTGAAACTCCATAGAATATTCAGAAAATATGACTCAAAATGGCTAATTGGAGCTAATTGCAAATAAATAAAAAGCCTTATGCTACATTTGTGTGGGCTTGATCCTTTAAGTGATGGGGAACTAGTTAGGTTTAAGCAAAGAATAAATAAATCTGTAATTTTATTCACCAATAAAAACCTTATTTTTTAACCAAATTACATAAATACACATTCATTGTATAAACTTAAAACAACACATTAAGAGTATTAAGAACGAAAAGTATAGAAAGTACAAAGTTTTTAGAAGTGTCCTAAAACCCCACCACTTTGAGATACCACCATTAACACTGGGTAACTATGTTTTCATTTATTGCTTTCCTTGTGCCCACAGATGTGCAAAACATATACATTTTACATAAATTGAGCCTTATGATTCATTTTTTAAAATTATATCTTTTTATTTTTGCTCTTCATATTATTTTAACTTATTTACTCTTTGCCCTTTTTCTTCCCTCAGGCCTACATAACTAAAACATGTGGTTACATGTTATTAATCATGTATTCATAGATTTGTTTGCTATTATTTGGAAAAAATAATTTTATAGAATTTTTATTTTTATCTTTTGGCTTTAAAATATATTTTGAAAATCCATCTAGGTTAACTGGCATACAAATAACTCAGTCTTTCTAGTGGCTGCATTGTATCTTACAATATGAATGTACCCCATTTTAGTCAGTCATTTCCCTATCCATGGGCATTTGATGTGCTTCCAGTTTTGTGTTTGTTTGTTTTGGTTTTGGAATGCTGGGGATTGAACTCAGCCTTCAGCATGCTGGGCAAGGGCTCTACCACTGAGCTACATTCCTAATCCTTTAAACAACAAAAAAAGTATTCTGAGACAGGGCTTCGCTGAGTTGCCCAAGCTGGCCTTGAAGTTGTGATCCTCCTGCCTCAGCCTCCTGAATCACTGGGATTACAAACCTGTACTATCATGACCAGTTTTTGATAGTACATATTATGGTATATTAAACATCTTTGTAAATACAACCTTATGATTGGAGTTATTTTACAGAATAAATTCTAAATTCTCAAAATACTGATAAGTTGAATTGTAAATTTATTAATTTTAATAGGCAATTGCCAGAAATCTTTCTAGAAATGGCTGTAGTAATTCATATTGTTACTGAAATGTATATGCTTATGGCCAGTAGGTATTACCATTCTTTTCAAATTTTGCTAATATGATAAAAAATGACATTTTACCTTTCCTTCAGTTTGCTTTTTTCCTGATTGCTATTAGAATTGAGCACCATTTTATATACGCATTGACCATTGAGATTGCTCATCTGTTAATTGCCTATTAATACAGTTTTTCTATAATTCTATACAGTTGGTTTAAGTCAATCTGTAAAAGCTTTTTCTAAAACATAGATACTAAAAACCTTTGTGTTTTAGAATAATTGTGACAACTGTAAGATGGATTTAGAGTAGGCATCACTGGAAACAGAGAAATTGCTTAGAAAATTATTGAAAAAAATCGCAGAGAATGGTTGTAAGCACTCGAACCAAGGAACTGGCCATGCTCATGGAGAGAAAGAAGACGTGATGTAGAACTCTCCATTAGATGTGTCCTAACCAGAGGGTACTCATTACACAGACCTTGCTCTCCCATATTTCAGCTTATATCTCAGTTCTCAAAGAAGGCATATCATGTACACTATGAGAGAAAAGCCATGATTCCAATCAGAACTGGTGAAAGTGCCCCTTTCCAGCCCAAGTCTTGATTGTGATCAAATCAAAGAATCTTTCTAGGTTCTTTGAGAATAGTTACACACATTTGTGTCTCTGTGCCACTGAAAGATGCCAAACTGTTCTTTGAATATCAGATTTTAAAAACACAAGAATTTTGCAGGCATGGTGGCACATTCTTGTAATCCAAGTGGCTCAGGAGGCTAAGGCAGGAGGACAGCCTCAGTCACTTAGTGAGACTCTGTCTTAAATAAATAAATAAATAAATAGGGCTGGGAATATGGCTCAATGGTTTAGTGTCCCAGGGTTCAATTCCTGATATAAAACACACAAAAAATCATGCATTTTCAGTAGACATTTCTGTGAACTATGTTTTTATTAATTTCAATTTTTTAAAATGGGTCATTTGTTTTGTGATAAGCTCTAGTAATCAAGAATTTGATTTCTTAACCATAATGTTCTGCTTTATTATTGTGTCCCAGATGAGCTTCCTGGAAGAACTGCTCAGTGGTCTCAGGTTTCTTTCTTTCTTTCTTTTTTTTTTTTTTTTTTTTTTTTTTTTTAAATATTTTTTAGTTGTAGTTGGACACAATACCTTTATTTTATTTATTTTTATGTGGTGCTGAGGATTGAACCCAGCGCCTTGTATGTGCTAGGTGAGCGCTCCACCACTAAGCCACAATCCTCACCTTCTCAGGCTTCTTTCTACTGAAGCCCTGGACACTTGGGTCAGCTGATCAGAGGATCATTGTAATTGTGTTGTCAGCCTTACTGGATAGTGAAAAGCTGTAACTAGAAGTGGTTAACTCACATTTCTATCTAAGGTTTCTATCCACTTAGAAATCTCTAAATAACATTAATATAGATAACAATGATGTTTAGAAGAAATAATATTGAGGTTTTGGAACTGGTGGTTATATTCAGTGAGCAATGTTTTGGTAATAAATGAATTTTTAAAAAAAATCCTTTTAAGCACTGTAAAAAAAAAAGGTGCTGTGAAAATGCAAAGAACAATTTATTCAGGTGCTTTGATATAGAGGAAATCAGCATGATAAATGGCTTGAAAATTCTAAGAAAATAGCCACTTACTGATGTATTAGCAATACATACAAATTATGTATATTCCTAAGGGTAAATTTTACTATTATAATTCTGGGCATGATGTATCCCCATTACTTTTGTTATATTTTATTCTAAAAGAAGATTCTATAATATTTCTTAAATAGTCAATATGTTTTCATGTAATCCTACTAATCATAAAATGCTTAATTTTCTTAAGTGGTTACTATGCTCATTTAATTGTTTAATTCTCATAACTACACAAGGAAAAGGATTGTACTTTCTATCGAGGAAGTAGCACAAAATGGGTATGTTGCCTGAAGTCACAAGGCTGTAAGAAGTAGAGCTAGGATATGCACCCAGGCATGCTTTCTTCTGGTCATTTGTGCTTGTCCACAGCACTAGAACATAGGACCGTAGTTAGGCCACTTCTGCTATGCAGCCTTCTTTTTCCTTTTTTTGAAGATTTTCACTTACATTTTTTTAATTCAAAGTTGTATTTATAACAGTAGCATGTATTACAATTCATAATACACATATAGAGCATCATTTTACATAACACTGTTTGTATACAAAGTATATTCTTATTATTCAAGTCTTCAATCATGCATTTAGGATAATGATATCCATCTTATTCTACCACCTTCTTTTTTTTTCCCCTCCATACCCCCTTGCTCCCTCCTTTCCCCTCCCTCCCCTTTGACCTTTCCAGTGTTCCTCTAATCCTCCTATGTACCCCGACCCAACACCATTGTGAATCATCCTCCTTGTATCAGAGAAAACATTTGGCATTTGGATTTTTGAGATTGACTAACTTCACTTAGCATTATATTCTCCAAATCCATTTATTTGCAAATCCCATTATTTTATTCTCTTTTATTACTGAATAAAATTCCATTGTGTATATATACCACATTTTTTTTATCCACTCATCTACTGAGGGGCATCTAGGTTGGTTCCACAATCTAGCTATTGGGAATTGTGCTGCTACAAACATTGAAGTGGCTGTGTCGCTGTAATATGCTGCTTTTAAGTCTTTTGGGAATAGACCCAGGAGTGGGATGGCTGGGTCATAGGGTGGTTCCATTCCCAGTTTTCCAAGAAATCTCCACACTGTTTTCCATAACAGCTGCACCACTTTGCAGTCCCACCAGCAATGTATGAGTACACTAGAAAAAGAAGAACAGATCAACACTAAGAGCAGTAGTAGACAGGAAATAATTAACATCAGAGCTGAAATTAATGAAATTGAGACTAAAGAAACAATTAAAAGAATTGACAAATACAAAAGTTGGTTCTTTGAAAAAAATAAATAAAATTGACAGACCCTTAGCAATACTAACGAGAAAAAGGAGAGAAAAAACTCAAATTATAAGCATCCATGATGAAAAAGGAAATATTACAACAAACACCTCAGAAATACAAAATATAATTAGAAATTACTTTGAAAACTTGTACTCTAATAAAATAGAAAATATTGAAGGAATTGACAGATTTCTAGTCATATGAATTGCCCAAACTGGAACTGGAGGCTATACACAATTTAAACAGATCAATTTCAAGTGAGGAAATAGAAGATGTCATCAAAAAGCTACCAACTAAAAAAAGCCCAGAACCGGATGGGTTTACAACAGAGTTCTACAAGACCTTCAAAGAAGAACAAATACCAATGCTCTTCAACTTATTTCAAGAAATAGAAAAAGAGGGTGCTCTTCCAAACTCTTTCTATGAGGCCAATATTACATTAATTCCAAATCCAGGCAAAGACACAGCCAAAAAAGAAAACTTCAGGCCAATTTCCTTAATGAACATAGATGCAAAAATCCTCAACAAAATTCTGGCAATTCGAATACAAAAGCATATCAAACAGATAGTGCACCACGATCAAGTAGGGTTTATACCAGGGATGCAAGGTTGGTTCAACATTCGGAAATCAATAAACGTAATACATCACATCAATAGACTTAAAGATAAAAACCATATGATCATCTCAATAGATGCAGAAAAAGCATTTGACAAAATACAACACCCCTTTATGTTCAAAACACTAGAAAAACTAGAGATAACAGGAACATATATCAACATTATAAAAGCTATTTATGTGAAGCCCCAGGTTAACATCATCTTAAATGGAGAAAAATTGAAAGCATTCCCTCTAAAAACAGGAACAAGACAGGGGTGCCCCCTTTCACCATTGTTATTTAACATAGTACTTGAAAAGCTGGCCAGAGCAATTAGACAGAGGCAAGAAATAAAAGGGATCCAGATAGGAAAAGAAGAACTCAAATTAGCACTATTTGCTGATGATATGATAATATGCTTAGAAGACCCAAAAAACTCTACCAGAAAACTTTTATAACTAGTAAATGAATTTTGCAAAGTAGCAGGATACAAAATCAATACCCATAAGTCAAAGGCATTTTTGTACATCAGTGTCAAATCCTCTGAAAGGGAAATGATAAAAACTACCCCATTTACAATAGCATCAAAACAAACAAACAAACAAACAAACAAACAAAAACCTGGGAATCAACTTAACTAAAGAGGTGAAAGACCTCTATAGTGAAAACTATAGAACACTAAAGAAAGAAATTATAGAAGACCTTAGAAGATGGAAAGACCTACCTTGTTCTTAGATAGGAAGAATTAATTTTTTCAAAATGTCCATACTACCAAAAGCAGCCTTCTTTTTTAGATCAGCACTGATCTCTGGGCATGTAGGCGAGGAGTCCACCAAAAAAGGCACTACCAAATCCATTACAAATACAGTGGTATATAATCTGAATTTTTAAAAAATATTTATTTATTTGCTTTAGTTGTACACAATGCATTTATTTTTATGTGGTGCTGAGGATTGAACCTGGGCTACACACGTGCTAGGCGAGCGCTCTACCGCTGAGCCACAATCCTAGCCCTATAATCTGAATTTTTCAATGTAACTGATTCTAAAATAAAATTGCCATTTCCTTAGAAAATTCATTGAAGTAGGAAAGTGCTATGCAGTGGTTTACTCCAGTGATATTCACAGATAATCCTGGTTCATAATAGGAGTTTAAGTAGATATTAGTCCCTTTCTACTTATGGCTCTTCCCCCAAGAATATTTCTTAGAGAATACAATTACTATTATTCACAATTATGATTTGATTTTTCCAGTTTCATTTGTGATTGAACATAGACATCCTGTGAGACAGATGACACAAACATAATCATCCATACCTTATTGCAGGTGTGGCATGGAGGGGCTAGTGTTATTTTCAATGAACTCTAACTTGAAAGTGGTGGGGACATGTCTACAACACGTCTATTGACTTGAATAACATTGCCCATTAGTGAAAAGAACAGCCATTTAATAAAGATTTTGGGCAAAGTAGACAAATAAATCCTCTTTGCAACAGTACCAACTTAGTGCCCAAACATCACTTGTGATCTGAAGTTCATCTTTGTTTTACGCTGGGTGGCCCAGAAAAGAATAACAGAAAACCAGTTGAGCTTCATTGAGCACATTTATTGTTCAGTGACAAAGCTGAAATCACTTTGTTCTAACAGTTGACTTTCCACTGAACTCTGAAAATTGTAAGCAATTACTTGATTCATGCTCTTTAGAAGAACAAATGCTTGCTTAGTTTATTTTAACCTTCAGATTTGATCTGTCACCTTAAGAATGCTAATACCCCTAAGCAATTATGGCATTTATCATTTGTTGTTCTATTGTATGTTTCTCTAAACTCCAGATGAAAAAAAATAAATCTTTTTTTGAGTACTCCACATATAAACCATTTGGTAGCAACTACAACAGAAAGAGGTACTCAGTGTTGATGGGGTCTGGCTAAGAAAAGTAATTTTGGACTTCTTCCCTTTCTTTTAGTTTTCATTCTAAAACCCAGCACAAAACAAAATCCAGGTGGACCAGGAGGGAGTTGAATGTATTTCAGATATATGATGAATTTCTGGTTAGATGAAATTTGATTAGTTTCTTGATATCATTCTTCCTTGAAAACCAAAAGATTTAAGTAGGTTTGTATTTGGGGAATTTATTGTTTCTTCTTATCAGTTTTGTTAGGTAATAAATTATTTTGGGGGGATATAAAACTTAAGTTCCCACCTAATATTATATTATAAACATTTTTCTTGACATTATTTAAGTTAAGGCACTGCTTAAATATATAATGAATATATTTTCAATAACAACATGGTGAAACAAAGATGAATTGATGAAGTTAATTCATCCTTTCCCTGAGAGAACTTGTAATTTGTTTTACAAATGAAAATCACAGCATACAAAAAAATCAGGAGAGAATAAATCAATCCTTCCTGAATATAAACAACCAAGGAAAGCTTTATTATTAGACCAAGATTGGAAGAATGACTAAATTTTAGTTATTCCTAAAATAGTCAAATTCATAAAATTAAAAGCTGAACTGGGAATACCAGGGTTGGGGGTGGGGTGGTGTGTGTGTAAAATGGAGGTGTTACTTACCAATGAGCATAAAGTTTCAATTAAATAAGATGAATAGACTAGATATCTACTGTACCACATTTATTTGCAATCATCAATAACATATCGTACACTTAAACTTTCTAAGAGGTTAGATCTTGTGTTCTTGCAATGATAAAGCAATGAAAAGAGACTGCTTTCTAAATATGTACATAGGTGACAGTAAGGAGATTTGTCATATAGGATTATGAGCTAAAAAGCATTTAAAGCTGAGAGGTTATCTATCTCAAATAATGCCATCAACTCTGGAATGGTTAATGTAAAGGTCTAATGCCTGCCTATGTTAAAAGGCAATATGAGTTTTCTGGTAAGACCATTCCCTTACAAAACAATGCCATACATTTGTGAAGAAATGGTGTTTTTCCATTATCTATTAAAGAGAAAGAACATCTATCTAATCTTTCCAAAATTATATCAAATTATTAAAGATAAAATAAAAAGGGAAGAAAGATTCAGCCTAATCTCCAATGGAATCTGTTGTCTGATTCATCAGTAGTCCATCCTTCACTCTGAAACTTCTGACAGTCTCCATGTACAAATTCTGCGTTAACAGTAGTTACTGGCATTTTCCATTGAGTTAACAGTTTATTGTATAACAGATTCTAGTACATAGAGTTAAAGGTAGAAGAAAGTTTAGTAAGTAATATAAACCAGTCTCCCTACTACAGGTTTTCTCTATAAGTTGATAATGCCTTGAAGGTGACTAAAATAGAAAGGTTGTACCAATTTCATGATAGTATTTGGATAAATTTTCATTTGCTGGGGAAGTCTAGGCCATAGATACTCAGAGGTAATTGGACAGCAATTAGATGGAATAAATTGTAGCAAGCAGGCCTAACTCTGAGACTTATGTATACAAAGTAAATCAAATTCCTTTTCCGCATATTATTTCCTGAAATATCTGAGGGCAGCAAGTGTGTTTCTAGGTATTATGTATTTCCATTGCTCAAATGACTCGACATGAAATTCCCTATACCATTTTCTCAGCTTTCAAAATTATCCTGGAAAGGCCTTTAAAATCAGAGTGGAATAACTTTGCTAATGTCATTCTAATTATTAAGAAAAGTAGAAATTAATGAATATAGCTCCAGATCACATTAGTTCTTTAGCAATAAAAATCACATAGTTGAGTTTTATTGACTCTGCACTCAACTAATCCTATAATTCTTTTCCACAAATTCTGCCTCTACACCTATTTTATCCATTTTCCTTAGATTCAATTCATGTCTTTGGATTGTATTTTAGGATCTGTAGTAATCCCTGTCACCCATCATATTATTGGATTTTTCTTATTTTTATATTTTCTCATATCCTTTTAGATCAAAATTTTGACATCACTGTGTTTGACATCCACTTTTGGTTTCATATCATTGACATATGTGCAAAGCATGCCCCTAATATTTGTCTTATCTAAGTTATTGATATGTTAAATAAGACATGGTAAGGTACAGTGCCTTATCACATGCACAGAATTTTCAACCTTACTATTATCAACACCCCAAGCATAGTTTGTTATCGTTGATGAACCTACAACAACACATCATCATTACCAAAAGTCCATAGTTTATATTAGGGTTCACTTTTGATGTAGTACATTCAATAGGTTTAGACAAATATATAATGTTATGTATACTTGACTAATATATCTTTTAAATACTCTGACAATACATTATGTACTTTCTTATGCCTTGGTGAATTCTACCTTCATCCTATCTACCTTATTTTCCTGATTTATAAAATCAGGCTACTCCATGAAAATACAGTCCTTTTAAAAATTTTTTGATTATGAAGACAGTTAAAAACAAGAAAAAATAATTTACCCATACTAATTTAAATTACCTCTTTCATAAAATTTGTTCATTTCTTTTCCACTGGAGACCTCAAGTCTTTATTGATTTTAGAGTTCAAATTTATTTTGTCTTATACACCAACAAAAGATATAAAGATTTCATTTTTAAGGTTGGGTAACAATTTTGATTATCAGCAGTTACCTAATATATGAGGATTAATGAGCTTCTGGTTATTAAAGATCATGTATCTTTTTAATATAATAGTACTAATTATAATTGTAGTAATAAATTTCCTCATTTCTTCCCCTAGATTAAATTTTCTTTTTTTGGTTATGATAAGATCTTGTCTCTTCTTACTCAATTATTTTCTCATTTATTACTAATAAATTTGGATGATCTACAGTTTAGGTATGTTGTTTATAAATAACTGGATTCAGGTGTCCATTAATACTTCTCATAGTCTCTGAGGACTCTAGCTCAGAGGAGGGTGGTTGTCCTGAACATTGTTTGAAAGTACATTAGGGTTTTGGAGTTCTCATTATCATTTCTGCATTGATTCATCTTTTGCACTCAAAATTCTGATGTCACAATGTTTTGATATCCTATGCAGCAATTGCATATGTAATTAATTCCTAAGAATTTACATTCACCATAACTGAAGATATAATCCAAATATTTAAAGGAGGGGTCCATATATTCTATCTGACATTTAACAATATTTAGTTGAAAGTAATGAAAGTGTTCTTTTTAGTTTTTTAATGTTGATAATTATATTATTAAATCAGGTGTAGTAAACATGATAAATACTTTTAATCATTAACATAATATTAATTTTCCAAAAATAAAATATTGTGGTGAAAGTTCACATTAAATCTTCTAAATTATTTTATTTACCATATTAACAAATTCAGAATGAACAGCTTTCAGTATTAGATGTTTGTAATATAGTATATCTCTTGTATCAGTCTCATAAAAGGCCAGTATAATTGAAATTACTGTGCAATCATATTTTCCAGCAAGTGCTGTCTGTTTCTAAATTAGGTCTTGCCTTGTGATTAACCCTGGGTCAGTCTTCCAGGATTAGGAACCTAATAAATAATTCAGAAAGATAATTATTCAGAAAGATAATTATCTGATCTCTATATACTATAATGGGCTCCAAAAGGAGAAAAGAAAAACGGAAAAAATAGAAGGGATATAATCAATGTCTTAGGCAGTGGTATGAATTGGGGGAAATTTTGCTCCTTAGGAAACATTTTTATTGTAAAATTTTGAGGGGAGGTGCAACTGGCATCTAATGGGTTACAACCAGGGTTGCTACTAAATCCCATTGTGTACAGGCATCATTGATTTAGAACTAGTTTTAGATTTTAAACTACACTATGAATTTAATTGTAAGGGCCTGGTATAATGTAGATCTACTTTATGTGGAAAATCAAGGGACTGCCTATAGGATTATACAACAAGCAGTCTTTCATTTCTTCCTACACTTGTAAACAGCCTGGTGAGTGGAGATTGCTCTTTATTGGACAATAACATTCTTCTGAGAACCAAAAAAACTCATAAGAAAATGATAAATACACCCCTCCATAATGTCTTAATAATGCAATTAATGTCAAGAAAAAAGTAAAACATGTTTTGTAAATGAAATGGATAACTGATTAAATATTAGGTTAACCACATAATGCATTAAACTGTGCTTGTACATATGTGATTATGCATATTGTTCTTCAGATCTGGATTGTTTTTCCAATTTTTTGAGAAAATTTCTGTAAAATCATTTTTTAAAGGGTCTACTAAATTATGTCCTCAAACATATTTGAGAAAGACTTGGAAAGTGCCATGAAAAAAAAAAAAATACATCACTCTCTCCACTTTTTTGTTAGAGAATAAGAAAGGGTTTATTAAGGTCATTGTTTCAATGTATCTGTTCCCTCTTTTATTTCATATTCAAGTTTGTGTCATTGGTTTTTGGAAAAGAATAAATATTCAGTGATGACACAATGAATACTATAAATGAAATAGAAAATTAAATATATAACTATTGAAAGTGCATACATTTTATAAACCTTGGATCGTACTTTTTTGAAGGTACTCTAATAGGACAGCTTCTGTAATAGTTTACTTACTGCATTATGGTTGAGTACCTAATACCTTGCAGCCCAAGGAATATTAAGGTGAATGAAGGCAGTGGAGGGCTGAAATAAGAGAAGAAAATAATCTTTTTATTTTTCAAATGAAGGCTGAAGGGGTTTCAGATAGGTAGATTGAATCTAAGAGAAAACCAGAGAAGAAAAGTTAATTTCTTTGCTCATGGTCCCATGTATTTTAAGAGGGAAATAAGCACAATCTACATTATTGTCTTAATGGACACTAGAGCTTTGAAGTTTTGAATTCATATTTCTGTAGTGCTATACTTTTATGGCATAAATATGTATAGTTTAGCCCAGTGATAGAGGATGAAAAAACTCTTTGCTTAAAGACATTAAGTAATCAGAATTATGCTGAATACATGCTTTTGCAAATTCATTTATTCATTCAACTAATGTTTGTTAGGAACAAAACATGTGCTCTGTAAGTGACACAGAAAATGCCAAGGAAGATGTTAGCGATAACTTAATAAACACTTCAAGAGACTAGAGTGATAATTTTAAAGAGGATCTTTGCTTCGTCTTGGAGAAATGGATCAGAGCACATGGATTTACATTTTAATATAGGAGACCTAAGTCAATACCAAGCTAGGACTCTTCCATGTTAAAAGACACTGTGCCTATTGCCAAGATATAGTCTCTCAGTCTCAAATCCCTTCTCCTCTGTTTTGGGATTCTGGAACTCAAGAGTTTGCTGCTCTTTCATTTGTTGAACAATGTGTAAGGGGCACTGGAGGGAGTCCTGGGAGGCTGAAGGATAAAAGATCAACTTATACATGCAAACTTCCTGCTGGCTCTGTTCTTCCTAGGGCTAGTGAGCATCACTCTAGCCACTTGTCTTCACCTGGCAGCAGCAATTCCAGGTTCTGTTTCCTGCCACCTTAAAGACTCAGCCACATGGTGTCCCCTTAGATATGTCAGCACCAGCTGGCTTTGTTCCAAGGCCTGACCTCCATGGGGTTGTCCCATAAAACATCTAGGTTTTCAAAATTCCTGCATCTTTTCTTTGTTCCCCCAGACTTAGGGTTGGTTGCTGCTTCCTGCAGTTTCTATTTTAATGACACTTTGCTTTGTCTGTCAGAGCAGTTTTCCTATGAGATCTGTAGGAGAGCTTCCTCCTAAGGGATCAGTGAGAATTTCTCTCACTTTTGTTGGTATGATTGTGAGTATTGTGCATGTATGAACTATTAAACATACATCAATATGTTAAATATGAGTGTCCCCCTTAATTTTCCACTACAGTGTAGTTTCTCCATAAATAATTATATTTCTTCTTCTTTTTTTTTAATGCTGCCATGCTGCACTTTCAGTTAACTTGTATTCATAGTGAAAGTGTTTATATTTCTGAAAAGGTTTCCAAATTCTGAAACATCTTTTTTCTCTACATCTTGATCACAAGACAGAATCGATGGGATATCTGATATGTGTGTGGGCTTGTGACAGATGCCATGGAATTCTGAAATCAAGGGCTCCATGCAATCTTTTTGTGTGTGTGTGTGTGTGGTACTGGGGATTGAACTCAGGGGCACTCGACCACTGGGTCACATCCCCAGCCCTTTTTTGTATTTTATTAGAGACAGGGTCTCACTGAGTTGCTAAGTGCCTCACCATTGCTGAGGCTGGCTTTGAACTCATGATCCTCCTGCCTCAGCCTCCCAAAGTGCTGGGATTACAGGCGTGCGCCACCGCGCCCGGCTTCCATGCAATCTTATGTTGTATTTATCACATTGCCCACTTTCCCAGGGTACCATAAAGTGTAAGAACATAAACATTACTGGCTGGTAAATAGAGTTTATGAGTCCTGCTGTGTTCCTCAGTCAGCTGTGGACACTTTTCTCAGTTATTTAATTACATGAAAATAGTTTCTTTATAATTATCTGACAGATATATATCAATAAATCAAGTTCTTGGGCAATACCTGTGTAGATAAATTGATTCCCATAAATATTACAGCATACTATAGGTACATATTCTAGATATTTATTTTTAAGGTTGATTTGGAATTCACTATGATAAAGTATGTTTTGATTTTCCTGGTAAGCCTAGAAGCTCAACAAACTACTTTAAAATGCAAGGATTACAGGCCCCAAAACCTTCATAGACACTTCCTGAAATCTTATTTTCAACACCAAAGTAAAATAAATCTTTATGGTTGATATTAAAGATGGAAATAGTAATTTCTTTTCTGAATGAAACTCAAAAGTATTGGCCTTTTCTTGTGAATTTAGTGAAAACCATCAAAAGTGAAAAAAAAAACCTTAGTTTTTGCTGAAGTGTAATAATTATAATTATTGTTCTCCAGGTCTAGGGCTCTGGCATTTAGCCAAGGACTACTTTTTGATAATTGTGTTTTTGGATTTTGAAAGAACTCTCATTATTTCTTTTGACTTCTACAACAGAACTTATTTTTTTTTCTTTTTTAAGTCCAAACTGATTTTTATGTGAATTTTTACAGAGGAGGAAGCAGAAACCACTAAATAGTAATGATGACATAATGGTAATTCTTATAAATATCAAAGACTAATAGCCATGAATCAACTTGGTTGATTTTAGTGAGTTCCAGTATTCACCAGCTCAGTTGGTGGTGACTTGCTTTGCTCCTTAGTGTCCATAAAGTCTGCATTCAGTGAGCATTTCTCTAGCAGCTTCCTATTTAGATTTATTTTTCCCTTAGAAGATGAAATAACGGGGGTAGGTTCTCTGCCATGTTTTTTCACATGGAGGAAAAGGAGCAAGGAAACACTGTGTGGCAGAAGGAACATTTAGAAAACCAAGCACAGTTTGTGGATGGACCAGAGAATACAAATGTCAACCTTCATGCACTTCACAGATCTGCTTGGGACTAGTCTTCTGTAACAAATAAGACACCGAGGTCACATGCTTTTAATGACTTCTGGGTCACAGCAATGATCAGAGAATCAGTTAAGAATTCACTATGTGCAAGGCACTAAGGTACCTTCATTGTTTTTGAAGGAAGGAACAAGGAATAAAGGACTGTGAAGCAGAGAAAGAACAAGGAAAGAGAACTCAGAAGTTGTCAGTTATAGATTTACTGAGCATTTTGTAAGGCAAAAGGAAAAGGTTAGCAATATTACTTGAATTGGATAATACAACTATTCTGGTAAAATTTGGAAGAATCTAGTAACTTTGTCAAATAATCTGTAAATAAAACTATTCTCAATTATTTATTTTTTCTCATATTCTGTATGTTTCTGAGATAGGAAATCATGTGTTTCAATAAAAATGATATATGACTTATTTATATGGTTATCCAAACCCATATAAATAAGTTGAAATATAAAATACCTTTCAGATATTATAAAGAAAAATAAAGGTCTTTAGCTGTTTTGAATAATTGAGATGATAAAATATACAAATAATTCATTTGCTTTTTTGTTCAGATTTTATGTATGAGATGCCGCTAGGCGACATTGTGCTTTTGGAACAAAATGAGCATATCTTTTCTGAACTCATGTAATTCTCAGATACAATAATTCAGCACTATGTTTATAATATGAATTTGAAAATTAAACATTTATTTTGGAAGACAACAAATACTACCACTTATAGAGTTAACTTCAGGTTAAAAAACGTTTTTTAAAGTATTAACGTATTTGCTGTTATGCCCGTAGACTAAAATTTCTGTCTCTACCTGGTGATTTTCTTACTAAAGGCACTTTGATCATGGAACTGGAAAATCTCCTGTTAACAAGTCTTCATTGTCTAAAATAGCTGATGCTGGTTTCTAGACTTTACTTGGCTTTAAATTACAGTCCATGTTGGTTCTTTACCATTTAAACTTGAAGCAGTGTATCATTTCCCACTCATCTTTTTATTTTGCATAAAACTAAAAAGCACGATATTTTTGTTCAATTATGTATACAGAGTAATTTTTTTTTGGTAATCTTATCAGTTTTCCTCCATTACTGAAAGTGGTTGAACATGTGTTTCATTATTAATATATACTTCTGTGCAGAGATCAATTTAATTACTCTGCTGCAGTTCTTTTTCCTCCCAGAACATTTGAGATATGGTTTAGATTGTGCAAATGCTGACAATGTTAAAATTATATGTATATAATTATATATATATATATGTACATATTTAAAATAATGGACTTAGCTAGATTTTCTCCATGGTTCCTGGCAAGTAATCTACAAAACATAGGAATTTTCTGAGTGATTTGGCATGATTTTATTATTCATGGTAGACCGTAGGACTACATCTGAGAATTTATGCTAATGAGGTGACATGGGGGATCCCTCTGTAGTTGTACTAACATGATTATTGTTAGTTTTGGATGATTCAGGACGAAGGACTGGCTATGCCAGAAAGACCAACTAAGTGGTTAAAGAATTAGGACTTTGGGCCATGAGATTTCAATTTCTAGTGAGAAGAAGAGAGCTGGAAATAAGAGTTCAACCTCATGTCCTAATTCAGTCAATTGTACCTACATATGACACCAGATGAGAATCCTGGACACTGAAATTTGAATGAGCTTCCCTGACCAGCAACACTTCCAATATTGTTACACACTAGAAGAATGATGTTTCCTGAGGACATGGAAGCTTCCTGTATGTATGGAACCTCCCAGCCCTCACCCTCTGTTGTCTCTTACTCTGATTTTGATTGATATCTTTTTGCTGTAATAAGCCTATAGATACCATAATGTTTTCTTGAGTCCTCTGAGCTATTCTAGCAAGCTATCAAAGCTGAGGAGATAGTGGGAACTCCTGAATTTGTGGCTATCTTGTTAGAAGTCAGGGTGGCTTAGAGACCCCTACATTTGAGGTTTACGTCTGAAGTAAGGGAAACTTCAGGAGGACTATACCCTTAATTTCAAGTTTGGCAAGCTCATTGCAAGATGTCAGAGGGAAAGCTCGTTTTAAATTAGTTCAACATATTTGATAGCTATTTGGGTTGTTTCTAAAAATCACCATATGATTCTCCTTCTTATTCCTCTCAAGGACTAGTCACACTTGCCTAAGAACAGCTCATTTTAATTAAGCATTGAGTCAACTACATTTCTCCCCAAACAGTAACCTATTCTGTGACTTAAAAAAGGTTAATATGAAGATTATCACCTTCTTGAGTGAAATTGAGTCTTAAGAAAGGTGAGTAGATTTTGCTTCTTTCTTTTTTAATCTGAGATGCTCATTTTCATGTTCTGCCTTCAGGGTAAGTGTTATTCTGAGAAACAATAACCTGAGCTATAGGCCAGTGCTGTATATAACTTTTCCCAGTGTGGAGAGGAAATCAATGATACCCTAAGAACTAAGGCAGGGTTGGACTGTCTCATTCTATCTACTCTGAAGACAGTAGACCTTTATGCACTTTTTTATTTTATTATTATTATTTTTTTTTTAGCCAACACCAAGTGCTCTCCCCCCTCCTTCTATGAACATCTTAACTTCTCTATATGGGGTATTTCCCTGCTAGAGTGGTGGCAGCATCTATAACCACAGTTACTTTCATTGCTGTGGTGTACTCAGAAGGCACATGTCACTTACATCTGCCAATTAGGAGCTTTAATTCAATAGGTGAATAAAGTTATGGGGATAGTTAAAAGTCAGTCAGCTTTATGTTGGCCAAACTGTTCCTCTTCCTCAGAGTCTTGAGTTACTGAAGCATTTTCATTAAACCTGACCTCTTCCCTTTTGGTAAGCAGTCAGGGTTTGTTGACTACAACCAAGAATCCTGACTCACTATGTCTTCAAAAAATGACGTATAATTGGGCTTAAAGGTAAGGAAGTAAATGAAAAATATAATATACTCTGCTAATAGAATTGTGTCCATAATGGCCAAACTGGCAATAGAAGGAATTGGAGTTTTAGTTAAGTAAGGAGTACTTCAGACATTTAGAAAATATCTAAATGAACTTGACAATACTCTGACTCATGGTATGGTGTGGAAAAGAGTCAGGAATGACATAGAGTCAAAGCCTGGAACAGAGTACATGGGGGGTGGGGGGGGATGTTGCAATGATTATATTCTAAGATATTTCAGCCTGAAGAGGAAAAGTAAGGGATAAGTGAAAGTACATGTAAGTTATTATTTTACAGTTTGAAAAATAATTACTAAAGATCTAATACATCTACCTCTATAAAGTTATCTTTCTTCTCACTTAATAATAGATAATGAGGGGCTGGGGCTGTATGTAGCTCAGTGGCAGAGCACTTGCCTAGCATGTGTGCAACCCTGGGTTCTATCCTCAGTACCACGTAAAAATAAATAAATAAAGGTATTGTGTTCGATTACAAAAAATAAATATATAAAAAAAGAATGAAACTAGATCTTTATCTCTCACCTTGCCCTCAAATCAAATCAAATGAAACAAAGGCATGGGAATTAGACCAGAAAAATTTGCAACTATTAGAAGAAACATAGTCTCAACACTCCTATTATTGGTATAGGAACCAACTTCCTTAAAAAGATACCTAAAGCTCAAGAAATAAAACCATGAATTATAGTGGCATGGTGCCGCAACAGGCAACTGAATCACTGAGGGTCACTCCAGGTGAATTGGGCTGGCACTAAATAATCACACAGAGACAGAGAAATTACCTTTTTCTTGGGGTTCAGTGATGGCTCCTCTGCCCCCGCTCCCACAAGGGAGGCAAGGGATGCTGGCACAGAGAGAGAGAGAGAGAGAGAGAGAGAGAGAGAGAATGCCTGAAACCCTATTTATTGAGGGGAAGACACTTGAAAAAGGTCCACCCAAATGAGGCAAGGGATTGGGTTTCAGGGGGTGTGTAGCCCAGTCCCATTGGGTGACACCCACTCCCAGAGCTGTAATTCTTTGCCGAGTGAAGGTGAGGTCCACCTGCTTTTGCTCTGCCAGTGGAAGCCAGTTCTTCAAAAGACTAGGAATGGAACCACAATATGACCCAGCTATTCCACTCCTTGGTATTTTTTCAAAAGAACTAAAGTCAGTATACTATAGAGATAAAGGCACACCAATATTTATAGCAATGAAATTCATAATATCCAAGTTATGGATCCATCTCAGGTGCCCATCAATGGATGGATAAATAAAGAAAATGTGGTGTATATACACAATGGAGTTTTGCTCAGTCATAAAGAAGAATGAAATTGTAGCATTTGGTGGTAAATGGATGGAACTGAAAAATATAATGCTAAGCAAAATTAATCAGACTCGGGGCTGGGTTGTGGCTCAATGGTAGAGTGTTAGCCTAGCACTTGTGAGGCACTGAGCTTGATCCTCAGCACCACATACAAAAATAAGTAAATAAAATAAAGTTGTTATGTTCATTTACAACCAAAAATGTTTTAAAATAATAAAAAAATAAAGTGGACACAGAAGTCAAAGGTTGAATATTTTCTCTCATGTGGAAGCTAGAGCAAAGTGAAGAAAAACAAAAAGGGATCCCATGAAAACAGAAGGGAGAGCCGTAAAGGAAGGGAGGTGAAGGAGGAGGAGGAGGTAAAAAAGTAAGTACTGTGGAATGAAATTGATCAAATTATGCTATTTACACATATGAATATACCACAGTGAATTCAACCTATTATGGTTTGGATGTGAGGTGTTCCCCAAAGCTCATGTGAGAAACAATTCAAAAAGGTTTAATGGTAAAATGATTCAGTTATGAGAACCTTAACACAATCAATGAATTAGTCCCCTGATGGGATTAACTATGTGGTAACTGTAGGCAGGTAGGGGATGACTGGAGAAGGTGGTTTAATGGGCATGCATTTGGGGTATATATTTTGCATGGCAAGTGGAGGCTATGCTTTCTGATCATCATATGAGCCACTTCCCTCTGCCCACACTGCTTCTCCATAATGTCCTGCCTCATCTCGAGCCCAGAGGAATGGAGTTGGTTGTCTATGGACTGAAACCTCTGAAACCATGAGCCCCAGAATAAACTCTTCCTCCTTAAAATTGTTCTTGTCATGTCTTTTAGTCACAGCAACTAAAAATCTGACTAAAACACCACCTTTATGTATATCTATAAAGCACCATTAAAAAAAAAATAAATTAATAGGAGACCAGTAGAGGAAAGGAAGAAAGTGGGAGAAGGGGAGGGGAAGAGGAAGTACTGGGGCTAAAGTGAAGTAAATTATACTCTGTGACTATATGAGGAGTAAATTATATATGTTATATGTACACAATGTGGAGTATATATGTGGAGTAAATATATATATGTATATATATGTATATATACACATATATATTTGCAAATTGTAGCAAATATATCTGATAAATTGATATTATATAGTGATTTGTAAAAATTGTACCTAAAATACATAACAAGCACATATAAAACAAATATTTATAACATATATGCACACACATAAATTTATTATAAGCAATTTGTTCATATGGCTATATATATCCCAATATATGTGGAGTAAATTATACTCTGTGAATATATGATTATGTCAAAATAAACTCAATTATAATGCACTAATAAAAACATTTAAAAATTACAAAGTGATGTTTCCTAATTTAATGTAATGCAAAGATATTCACAACATATAATTATGAGAATAACACAGATTAACTAAAAAATAAATAAATAAAAGGAAGCAATATCATCAAATCTCTCAAACCAAGAGAAAGATACAAATATCAAAGCATAGGAAGGAGAATGGTTACCAGTCAGATTTAACTCAACCAACTCTACCATAAAACATCTATAACCAAGCTCTCAAAAGTGAAAGATAAGGAACCTCCAGACTACAAAGTAAAAGAAAGAGATAATACACAAGGGTGTTCCAATTTTCCTGAAAGCATACTTGTCATCACAAATCCTACAGGCTAGGTAAAGTGGCATGAGATTTCCACAGTACAGAAGGAAAAAAAATGCCAACCAAGAATACTATAAAGTTATGATTTAGAAATGAAGAAGAGATAAAGACAAGCCAGACATACAAAAGCCGAGAGAATATATCTCCATGGGACCTGTCCTACAAGAAATACCAAAAGAGATAATTTTCAAGTGGGCAAAAAGATGTCAAGGTATAGGAAGAAGAGATGGGAAGGTATAAAACTCACTGGTAAGAGTACATAAATAAATTCAGGATGCTATAATATTTTTGGTTTATAATTGTGGATTTTTAAACTATTTACATCTTTAGTATGAAAACTAAAAATACAACACTTAAAATAATAATGACTATGTTAATTTATTAAGAAATAAGCAATATAGAAAGAGGTAAAATGGAATATTAAAAGTTCATAAGGTGGGGAGGAATGGAATGCAATTGTGGAGTCTTCTATTTTCTTTATCTTATTTCTGTTCTTTAACATCATGTTAAATTGTTGTCACTTCAAAATAATTTGTTATAATGAAAATATAAACAAAAGTTGAGCAAAGGAAAAATAGCCTTTTCCTTTCTTTGAGCTGGGACATTGTTCTTCTCTCACTTTAAGATTCAGGCTGAAACTAAATCATTGGCTCTCCTGCATCTACAGGTTGTCCATTGAAGATCCTGGGTGTTCTCAGCTCCCAAAGCCATATGAACTGATTGCTTAGAGTAAATTCATGTGTGTGCATATATGTGATAAATATTTATGTTTTATATATGCTTGTTATGTATTTTATGTACATTTTTACATATTTACTACATATTATAAATGTATCAGATATATTTGCTAGAAGTTTCAAGTGTAGAACAAATAATGAGAGTTGGAAAAAAAGAGAAAAATTATTTTTGTAAGCTTCATGGTAATAACAAATCAAAAAATCTATGATAGACAAAACAAAAACAATAAGGAAACAAAGCTACCATAGTAAGTCATTTAATCACAAAATTAGAGTAAAAGAGTGAGAAACAATGAAACAATAATAAAATGAGAAAAAAGTTACCAAATGATTTTAGTAAGACCTCATCCATCCATAATTACTTTGAGAGTCAGTGGATTTAATTCTCCAATTAAAAGACATAGATTGGATACTGAGTGGATAAAAATGAAGACCCAAATACATATTGCTTATAAGAAACTCACTTGACTTCTGAAGACACTGAAAGTGAAGAATTGGAATAAGATATTCCATGTAAATGGAATCCAAAAGGAACCAGGAGTGGCTATACCAATATCAGAAGATATGTACTTTAAATTTTAAAAAATCAGTAAAAAAAAGACAAAGGATAAAACTATTAAATCCCTATCTCTCACCATGCACAAAACTCAACTCAAAGTGGATCAAGGACCTAGGAATTAAACCAGAGACACTGCTCCTATTAGAAGGAAAAGTAGGCCCAAGTGTCTACCATGTTGGATTAGACTCCAACTTCCTTAATAAGACTCCTATAGTGCAAGAATTAAAATAAAAAATCAATAAATGGGATGGATTGAAACTAAAAAGCTTCTTCTCAGCAAAAGAAACAATTAGTGAGGTGAATAGAGAGCCTACATTTTGGGAGCAAATTTTTACCACACATCGCACTCATCTCTAGGATATATGAAGAACTCAAAAATCTTAATACACACACACACACAAAAACAAACAAACAAACAAACAAAAAACCCCAACCAAATAACCTAATCAATAAATGGGCCAAGAAACTGAACAGATATTTCTCAGAAGATGATATACAATCTATCAACAAATATATGAAAAAATGTTCAGAATCTCTATCAATTAGAGAAATGCAAATCAAAACTACTCTAAGATTTCATCTCACTGCAGTCAGAATGGCAGCTATCAAGAATACAAACAACAATAAGTGTTGGTGAGGATGTGTACATTGCTGGTGGGACTGCAAATTGGTGCAGCCAATCTGGAAAGCAGTATGGAGATTCCTTGGAAAATTGGGAATGGAACCACCATTTAACTCAGCTATCCCACTCCTTGGTTTATACCCAAAGGACTTAAAAACAGCATACTACAGGAACACCAACCTAGATGTCCTTCAGTAAATGAGTGAATAAAGAAAATGTGGTATATATACACAATGGAATGCCATTCAGCATTAAAGGAGAATAAAATCATGGCATTTGCAGATAAATAGATGGACTTGGAGAATATAATGCTAAGTGAAGTTAGCCAATCCAAAAAAACCAAATGCTGAATGTTTTCTCTGATATAAGGATGCTGATTCATAATGGGGGGGACGGGGGTATGGGGGGAGCATGAGAGGATTAGATGAACTCTAGATGAAGCAAAGGGAAGAGAAGGGAAGTGAGGGGGCATGGGAGAAGGAAAGATGGTGGAATGAGATGGACATCATTACCCTAAATACATATATGAAGACATGAATGGTGTGACTCTACTTTGTATACAACCAGAGATAAGAAAAAAAATCATGCTTTATATGTATAATATGAATTGTATTCTGCTGTCCTATATAACAAGTTAGAATAAAAAATAATTAAAAAAAGACAAAGGAGGTCATTATATAATGATAAAGAGTCAATCAGCAAAAGGAAATTATTCTATGTTCACACACACACACACACACACACACACACACACAGAGTTGGTGTACCCAAATTATAAAGCAAATATTAGTAGACATATATTTGGGGACTTTAATTCCCAACTTTTAGTTAGCAGTGGAGAAGTCATGCAGACAGAAAATCAACATGAAAATATTAGAGTAAAACCATGCCCTAAACAAAATGCATGGAAGACATACCTACAGAACATTCCATTCAACAGCTACTGAATATACATTCTTCTCAGCAGCACAGGGAATATTTTCTAGGATAAATAACATGAAAGGCCTCAAAGCAACAAATTTAAAAAAACTGAAAGTATATCAAGTAACTTTTCTGACTATAATGCAATAAAACTTGATACAAATAGCAAGAAAAACTTTGGAAATTGTACTAATATGTGGAAATTAAGTACCTTATTTTTAAATAAATGTTTTAGCTATGGATGGACACAATAATCTTATTTTATTTATTTATTTATTTATCTATTTATTTTTATGTGGTACTGAGGATTGAACCCAGTGCCTCCCATGTGCTAGGCAAGCTTTCTACAACTGAGCTACATACCCTCAGCTCAAGTAACTTAGTTATGAACAACCAATGAATCAAGGAAAAAAATCAAGATGTAATTTGTTCTGTCATATTTAACACCATATTTGGTATAGTATGATGTTATCTTACCTTGTTATAATCCTATCACAATTGAGACAAAATATCATCTTTTTCATTATTTTGTAACTTTGCAAAGATTTCCAGAATGCAAGAGTAATTAATAAACAATTGATGCGTTGAAAAATTTCCTAAACAAATAAAAATGGAGACACAATAATATGAAAGCCCACAACATATCAAAGTACAGCAAAAAAATGTACTAAGAGGAAGTTTATAGCAATCAATTCCTACACCAAAGAAAGAAAACCTCTCAAACAAAAACCTATTGCTGCATTTTAATAAAAAGTAATGCCATTCCAAAATTAGAAGAAAATAAATAAGGATCAGAGGAGAAATAATTAAATAGAATATTAAAAAGCTAAAATGTCCACAACAGCAACAAAAAGATCTGGTTATTCAAGCATATAAACAAAATAACACTAAGATGAAGAAAAAGATCCATATATATGTATACATATATAAAATACATATATATAATATAATCAAATAATAAAATTAGAAACAAAAGGGAGGACATTAAAACTGACACCACAGAAGTATATAGGATCATTAGAAAATTTGTATGAACAATTACAGAACAACAGATTTGACACCATAGAAGAAATAAATAAATTCCTTGACACATGCACCTTACCAAGATTGCATCATTAAAAAAAACAAAACAAAAACCAGACCAATAACAATAACAAAATTAAATTAGTAATTAAAAAAAAATAAAACACACAGAAGAAAACACTACCATCAATGAAATGCCCAGGACCAGATTACTTCCCTGCTGAGTTCTACCCAAAAATTTGAAGGTGGACTAATGCCAATTGTCCTTAAGTTATTGCAAAAATTAGAAAAGAAAAATCCAGACCCATTCTATGAAACAAGAATTACTTTGATCCCAGCAGGGCATGTTGGTACTTGCCTGTAATCCTAGCAGCTCTGGAGGCTGATGCAGTAGGATCTCAAGTTCAAAGCCAGCCTCAGGGGCTGAGGTTGTGGCTCAGTGGGAGAGTGCTCTCCTAGCATGTGTGAGGCACTGGGTTTGATCCTCAGATCCTCAGCACCACATAAATTAAATGAATAAAATAAAGGTATTGTGGAAAAGCTTAAAAAAAAAAAAAAAAAAAAAGCCAACCTCAGCAACTCAGCAAGACCCTATCTCTAAGCATATAAAAAAGAGGCTGGGAATGTGGCTCAGTGGTTAAGTACTCCTGGGTTCAATTCCTAGTACCAAAACAAAACAAATAAAAACAAAACAAAACAAACAAACAAACCATTAAAAAAAAAAAAAAGCATTTGAACTGAACTGGAAAAGGAGTCAAACTTTCACTGTTGCAGATGACAAAATCTATGTACACACAGATAACCCTAAAGTTTTTCTCCCCAAATTTATTAGGATAAGAATATTCATCAAATTTGCAGGACACAAAATCAATCAATAAAAAAAAATCAGCAATGTTTCCAATAGCAAGTTATCTGAAGTTTACAGTAGTTACAAAACATGTAAATATCTAGAAATGAATTTAACCAAAGAGACAAAAATTTTTGTAATCAAAATTATAAAATGCCAGGCATTGTGGTGCACATTGTAATCCCAGCTGCCCTGGAGGCTGAGGCAGGAGGATGGCAAGTTCAAAGCCAGCTTCAGCAAAAGCAAGGAGCTAAGCAACTTAGTGAGACCCTATTTCTAAATAAAATACAAAATAGGGCTGGGGATGTGGCTCATTCCTCAAGTGTCCCCAAGTTCAATCCCTGGTTCCATAAATAAATAAATAAAAACAATGATGAAAGAAAATGAAGAAGACATAAAAAATGGAAAACAAACTCATGTCAATGTCTGAGACAAACTAATAGATAAAATGTTCATACTAACCAAATCAATCTACAGATTAAATTCAATCTTATCAAAATACCAATGGCATTTCTCATAGAACTAGAGAAAATTCAAATTTATATGGAACCATGTTGAGAGCCATCTGTGAACTATGTGTGGATGAAACTGGCTTCATACCCAGTGAATAGGAAAATCCAGTATCTGGAATTTCCAGCAGCAATCCTGCTGGTTAAGACCGCCCAAATACATGTGACTTTCTATTCAGCTCTGCCAGATCCTACACAGCACCAGAGATGGGTTGACCTGCTGTAGCCACACAGCCTCTCAGAGATACATGTGGCCTACCAAGACGCCAATCAATCTGTTAACTGCAAAAGGTCAGGAAGCAAGACTCCACCCATGAAACCTTATCCCTTCATTGATGCTCTCCCTTAAATAAAGAATGGGAGCCATTTTTTAACTGTTCTGTTCCAGCTCCTACCAGGACTGGAAGAATCTATCAGACACTCCCTTAAAACTGTAATTCTGACTCTGTTTTTTATTTCTTCACTAATTACTTCAGACTTTATTTTCTCAGGTGGCTTATCCCCTCCTGCACAGGAAAAATTACTCTGGTAAGGTTCTGGCTGCCTCATGATAGAACCACACACAAAACAAACAAACAAACAAGCAAACAAACAAACAAACAACCTCAGAATAACCAAAGCCATCCTGAACAAAAAGAACAAAGCAGGAATCATTATATAAATCTGACTTCATAATATACTACCAATCTGTAGTAATCAACGCAGTTTGGGACTGACATAAAAACAGACACATTGACTAATTCAGAGCCAGAACTAAACCTGTGCATCCACACACCACTCTTTATCAAAAAAAGGTGCTAATAATGCACATGGAAGAAAGGATAGCCTTGCCAATAAATGTTTCTGGGAAACTTCAGTATCCACATGCAGAATAATATAACTTGATTCCTATCTCTTCCCAGTTAAAAAATCAACCCATAATGGATTAAAGACTTAGATGTAAGACTTGAAACTATGAAACTACTAGAAGAAAACATAGGGTAAACCACTCATGATATTGGAATGGGAAATAATCTTTTTGGATAAAACCCTCCAATCACAGGAAATGAGCAAAAATAGATAAAAGAAATTACTCAAACTGAAAAGCTTATGCACAGTAAAGGAAGAATACACAGAATGCAGGGGCAATCTACAGAATAAGAGAAAATATTTCAAATTGTATGTATGAAAAGAGGGCTTATATTTAAAAATTAAATATATAACTGGTACATAAAAATAAAAATTATACATATATACATACACACACATATAAACACATATACGTATACACACAAACACACCAACTTGAAAGACTCAATATCAAAATCATCCTGAATTTAAAAATGGGCAACAGACTTAAATAGACATTTATCAAAAGAATACATACACATGACTTATGGGTATGTGAAAAACTGCTCAATATCTCTAATTATCTGTGAAAGACAAATCAAAATCACAATGCAGCATCACATGACCCCAGTAAGAATAGCCTTTATCACAAATTTAATGATAATAAGAGCTGGTGAAGATATCAAGAGCTGGTGAAGATATGAAGAAAAAGAAAATCTTGTACACTCTTGCTGGGAATGTACATTAGGAGAGCAATTATGGAAAAGAATATGAACGTTTCCTCAAAAGTTAAAAATAAAATCCAGAAATCCATTTCTGGTTACATATTCAAAGGAAGTGAAATCCGTATGTAGGAGAGACACCTGCATCCTATGTTCATTGCAGCACTATTCACAGTAGCCAAAAATTAAAATCAACCTAAGTGTCTAACAAGTGGTGAATAGATTAAGCAGATGCGGTATGCATGCACAGTGGAATACTCTTCAGCCATTTGTAGCAACATGGATGGAACTGAAATTAATCGTGTTAAGTGAAATAAGCCAAGAATAGGAACACAATTACAGTATGGTATCAGTCAAATATGGAATCTAATAATTCCATTGTACAAAAGTTGAGAGTAGAATGGAGGTTACTAGAGGCAGGAGAGAGGAGGAGGAAGAGGAATGGGGAAAGTCTGACTGATCAATATGTATAAAGTAACAGGATCAAGTAGTCCTAGTGTGCTATTGTATGATAAGGTGACTATAGACAACAATTAGGTACTACATGTTCAAAGGATATCATTGTCCAGTCAGAATAAATCTAAGTGAAAGAATTCTGAAAGTTTTTAGCATAAAATGACAAATGTTTGAGACAAATATGTTTAATTTGATTTAAACATTACACAATGCATATATGTATTGAAACATCATGTTATCCCATTAATATGTATAATTTTTATGTACCAGTTGTAAATGTAATTAAAAATTAAAAAGAATAAAAAACTACTTTCTTGTTTTATGTATGTCCTGAGTTTAAGATCCCTTTAACCTGGAAGCCAATATATTGAAGAGAGATTTGGATACGCATACATAGGAGTGTAGTGTAATGATTTTGTTTGTTTGAATGTCTGGAAGTTAAATATCACAATCACACAATGAAAATTCATGGTTCAAAAAAAATTGTCATCCAGATTATGTAAACACATTGACAGTGTTATTAAAACTTTGGGCTTTTATCCATCTATGTGGTTAAAAGTGGGCAAATTTTAAATGCTTAACATAATTCAACTCATTTGATCTTCAAAAATTTTGAGATAGTTGCTGTTATCATTCTCATTGCACAGTAGGGCAGAATTTAAAAACTTGCAAAACTCATGCTGGCTCCTGAACCTAATCACTCAATCACTTCTCTGTACTGCCTAAACAGTCTCCTATCATATATATATATAATATATATATATCATTATATATATGATTATATATATGATATATATATATAAATATTTTCTCTTATTCTGTAGATTGCCCCTGCATTCTGTGTATTCTTCCTTTACTGTGCATAAGACTTTTTCACTGTTAGAATTGAACACACAATTGAGGGAAGGGAAAGAATTTTGGGTAAGGAATTACTGCCTCAGTTAAATGTTTTTCTACATTTACTACATAATTTTCCCTCGTCAAAAGGAAGAATGTGCAAATTTTTACATAATAATGACAGCAGATCATTTTATGTGGGCATCATCTTAGGAATACATACCATTTTAATGGCAGTGTTGCTGCCCTTAAGAGTTTGACACATAGTAATTTGTTCCTTTTCATAAACTGAGGAGAAAAATCTGACTCTGAGTTTTGTCTTTGATGAAAGGTACGAGTTACCTTCAGAGAATTTTCAGAAGGAGCCTCACTTTTCATATCTGTTATATATATGACCACAATCCTTACCTTCCAAGGATATCATTGTCCAGTCAGAATAATGAGACTTCTTCATCTCCTAAAGCAACCCAGTAACGATCTTCCTCATCTATTCTTTCTGAAGCTATAAGCCATGATCCAACAGTCAATTTCCTTTACCCTGGTTCTGTAGCAGATTTGCCATAAATCTTTGAGTAAATATTTTCTTTCTGCCTCTGTGTTTTCTCAAATGCAAATGAGAGCATGCTTTCTTCCTTTTTTCCATCTCAGCATGACATTGTTTGGAAAATGCTGTGAGCTTTTGGGGAAAACATATCACACAAACTTCTGATATTATTGAATTTTTCACTAGGTTAATTTTAGTTAAAAGGGGAAAGGCAGGGACATGAGCAACTAAGCTGAGGGTTCAAGAATAATTTGGTAAAAGTCTTGAAAAACTTAAGTACTCAGTCCTAATGTTTAAGGCTTTAATCGGAATAAATAGAATGTTTGGCAAGGGTATTGGAGGCCCACCAGCAGAACTATATGCAGGGTACCTCTGCAATCACATGTTTAAGCTCAGGAATCCAGAGTGTGTGTGGGGGGTGTGACTCTAAGAGATGAACAAGCTTGTGATAAAGTGGTGGTGGAAAGAAATGAGAGAAGAGGTCAATTCCCAAGATTTCAGGGCAACTTTAGAAATTACATCTATTTTGGAAAAGCTTAGTTATATTCACTCACTGTATAATCAGGGTGTTTGGCTAAGACCTTAGAAGGAAACAATTGCCTGTTATTCTTCTGTCAAATCTGCTGGAATGAGAGATTTTCAAGGTCTGCTTTTCACTGAGTTTTGACAAGGATTTCATTCTTACTTCCATTATATGATTTGCATCCATTTTCTCCTTTTAATTTCAACTCCTTACAGACAAGGTCTATACCTCCTCATAATATATATTAATACTCAACATCCTGGCACTCTAATCTATTTAACAAATGACCATCAGAATAATTTTTCTTGAATCATAATCTCAGTAGCACGGATCTTCATCTTAAATCTTTTAATGATTCCTTCTTTAGGCATATAGAACCCACTGATACTGCTGGTTGCTGGGGAGGAGTTCTGCTCCCCCAAATGTTAAAGTTTGAACATTAGAGAAGCACGCCGAAGCAAGCATATAAAGCAGGGTTTATTTAAAAGGGGTAACATAGACTTCTCCCTGGAGGGAGAAGGGGGCCATTGCTGGTATTCTGGTATCCCAAGAAGTGAGGCAGGTCTGCCTTTTTTTATGTGTCCCAGGCTTCTTTTGTTCTCCTGCTCTCTTCTCCTTATCTCTCTCCTTCCTGCATAGGTGACCAATTTTCAATCTCAGATCTAAGACCTAGGTATTTTTTTAAATATCTTTTTTTTTTTTTTAGTTGTAGATGAACACAATACCTCTATTTTATTTATTCATTTTTGTGTAGTGCTGAGGATCAAACCCAGTTCCTCATGCATGCCAGGCAAGCGCTCTACCACTGAGCCACAACCCCAACCCCCTAAGACCTAGGTATTTTGAATTGCTCCCCATGCCCTGATTAGGATTGCATGCTACTGTGGCCCTGGCATATACTCTTCTTTCAGACTAGCATGTTTCCCTGATTCTTTAAAAAATAAATTAAGAAAACTATTTGTGAGGTTTTAGACATGTTTCATCTGCTCTCTCCAAAATAATTTTCCTGACCAGCCAACATGAAAATAAGCCTTCCATTATAATACTTAATTATATCATTTATGTGTCCCTTTTACATAACTTCATAAAGTATAATTCAATAATTTATTAAATTTCCCCATTAATTTAGCCATTCATCAAAATTTACCAAACCTATGTATGTGGCAGGCTCAAGGTGGGGATTGGATATATAGAGACTTAAGTCACCGTAATTGCTTTTCTTAAGCAACTCACAAACTATTGAGAACACAAATATGTAAGCAAACATTTAAAATTCATTGTGAAAATTTTGGCAAAAAAATAATGCATCAAGTGCTAAGCAAGCAGAATGGAAGGAAGGCCTGAAATTAATATAGCAGCTAAATCTATCAAAAACTCAATATCAAAATAATATTAATAATAAAGTGAAATTCTGTAGTATACATTTACAGAGACCAGAATATACTGCCACCAAATATAAGGGATTGGTGACCTGAAGGTAATTATGAAGCAGCTGGTACAGGAGTAGCCTTGTTCTCCCCAAATCTGACATATGTTTACAAAAGGATCCTGTCCCTACCACCCTTTTTACCCGGGAGAACAAAATTTAACGACTGAAGACACTTCAGGCTCAGCCTGGAGATGGTAGAGGAATCTGTAGAAACAGGCTTCATTCTCCATCCTTTATCTGCTATTTGTCTTTCCACAAGTTGGCACCCACTAGAGACACAAAGTCCTTCTCTTTTGTCTTATTACTTCTCTAAAAATTTATGTTCTTTGTGGAAAATACTATATTAGCTGGAATTCAAAGGCACCTCTTTGAGAACTGCAATTCCCTGGGTATTGTCCATTTACATATGAAACACACATGTTAATAATAAACTGTTTATGTTTCTTATTATTCTGTCTTATGTTATAGGGGGCCATTCCCACCAAAAGCTTATGTGATTGAAGAAGAAATTATCTTACAACATTTTAAAGCACACTCATATTCTCTCAAGTACAATTATCACAACTTTCAGATGTGGGAACTAAGGCCCAGAGAAAACTTATTATCTGGATAAGGTCACATAGCTAGTAATTATTGTAGCTAATTATCATAACAACCAGTTCTGGAAAAAAATAGTGTCAGGACAGCAGGATGGGAAGGGGGTGGGGAGTAATAATAAGAAGAAAAGATTCTTTACCCTATTAGAAAGTTATTTGAGTTTGGAGACCAAGTCTAATACAAGTTTGATTCTCACATGAGCACTATTCTTTGGATATGAAATGTCTCCCAAATGCTCATGTGTTAAAGGCTTGGTCTACAGCCCATGACACTACTGGGAAGTGGTGGAACACTTAGGAGGTGAGACCTAGTGGGAGATCACCAAGTAACTGGTGGTGTTCGGGGGCCATGCCCTTGAATAAGATTGCAGAACCACAGTGTCTTCCTTTGTTGCTTCCTAGCCAGAAGGTAATGTTTTTCCTTTACCTCATGCTTCTGCCATGATGTGTCACTACAGGTTCAAAGCACCAGGACCAACCAGTCACGGACTGAAAACTCTAAAACTGTGAGCCAACATAAAATTTACTTTTTGTAAGTAGATCATCTCAAGTAATTATTACAGTGATGGAAAGCTGATCAACACACAGAATAGTGTCTTTAATAATATTTTTTAAAAATACATTTGAGTATAGGCTGAAAGAAAACTTATGCTAGGTTCAAGTCTTTGAAATTTAAGACAACTTCCAGGCATGGTTGGAACAAAGTGTGGGTAAGAGAGGTCAGGGGATGGATGTACTTTATTATCCTACTTAGTGATAAAGGCTAGGTAGGGAGTCGATCGACCAAGAGGACTGAATGAAACTTGCCTACTCTGTCACAGGCAGCTCTAGAAAACAGCTGTTCTCAGCACACAGCCTTTATTGCTAACCTGTTTCATCTGAGTATGCACTGGCTCCTAAGAGGAGGGGCACGGCAGTGACACCTTTTCCTCTCCCAATGCACCTATCAAATCCTCCTCTTCCGGATACACAATCTGTCGAATCTGAACAGTTGGAGGTGTTGCTTCCTTTTTGTGAAATGCAGTAAGCAAAAAATAAATAAAAACAAAAACAATTTGAAAAAAAAAAAAAAAAAAACCCTCCTCTTCCTCTGGGAAAGAGGAAGAAAGAAGCAGAAAAAGGAAAAAAAAGTTTTGCTCAAATTGGTTCTCTCCACCTAGAAATGCATGGCAAAGGCAAAGGATTTTTATCCCAATGAAAACTGGTTTGTCTATGGTTTTTCTCACCCTATAAGACAAAATAGCTCTCTTTAGCTCTACTCCTGTTCCTGAGATAAAAAGCTTTGACAGTTGCAACTGTTAAATGTTTAACTTTCATGTGAGGGTATTACTGGCCTTTTGTGAGGACTGTGGTTTGGATTCAAGGAGGAAGTAAAGCTCAGCCATGATTCCTGGTCACAAAGTATAGTAGGAAAAAGTGACAAAGTCACTGAATTTTAAAGCTCCTAGAATCTGCATTCTTAAAAAGGCTATATCCCCACCAAGAGATAAGTTTTGAAGTTTCAGGACAGAAGCCCCCAAATGTACGCACTTGACTATCTTGACACTTTTATATGACCTTGTTTTATCATTTCAAAAACCTTGCCAAAATATACAGTTGGCTTTTTAAAAAAATATGGTTGTTACTTAAGCTAAAAATTATCACGATAGATTTTATATTGCACATTCTTGGGTTTCAGATTTAAAAGCTACAGCAAAAATATCCTATATTTTCTGATGCATGAGGAATGTGTTGATAAATCTAGTCCAGTACATAAACCATGGGGTTTTATGGCTATATTAGAATTATTCTGGAAAACTTGTACAGTAATATTATACCCATTTATTTTTACAAATATGTTGAGACAACAAAGTGATGAATTTATTGATTATAATACATATATATGAAATAATGTTAGTTGTGTTGGCAGAGTCAGGCAATGTATTTAGCTCCATTCTCTAATTCCCTGTTTTTCCCAATATAATATCAGTTTCTGAAATAATGGATAGAAATTGAGGTGTGAGAAAATGGTGTCAATTACTCCATGAGAATGAGTATATTTACGGACTGAGAAAATAGAAAAAATAAAGACAGTGAGCTCATTATAAAATATGTGATCTTTTCAAAGCATAATCACATAAAAGTGCTTAGCATTTACAATTTTTCTGTCTTTTTTCACCTTCCTTCAAAAATTACCAATTTCAGTATGTCTAATGTAATTAAATTTAAAATTTAATTTTGGGAGGTGGAAGTGACCTCTCATCCAAACTTTTCCTTTTAGAGATGAGATAGAATTTTGAGCAATTTGTTAAATTGTGAAGACCAGAGAGGATACATACTGGAGTCAAGAAGACCAACAGGTTTCTAATTTATAGTTCTTTTTGATATTTTGTGCTACTTACATTCCTTTAATGAATTAGCAGAGATAGTTTCCACCTCTCCTTGACCATGCTCTGTGTAGTAAATTTAATTCAGGTCTCTCAATTAGTTATCTCAAAAAACCCTCCCCTCCTCCTCACCATTTTTGAAAGTAAAAAACAAAACAAAACAAAACAAAAAACAAAAAACCAGAGAGAAGGGATTACTTTGCTTTGCTTGTCTGGTCTTCTTCTCTTTCAACCTTCCCTCCATCTTCCCTGGTATTGCCTGCACTGTTTGTCAGTGTTTTAAAACTTGGGATAAGATCATTTTCCTCATTCTGTAAAATGCTCAAAGAAAACCATGCTGTATTTTCTTTGTAGTCTTCATGATTCTTTCCTTTCCTTCTTTTCCTTCCTTCTCTGCTTTCTCCTTAATTAAGTTCAAGGTAAGATGGATGCCTTTGTTCTTAGTCCATTGTCCTGAAAATGAAAGCTAAGCTAAGGTCACAAGTGCTCTTTTTAAACCACAGACCTAGTTGTAGATACTGAACATATTGAGAAATAACCCCCTAAAGTTTTCTATTTCTCATTAACTTTTAAAAGGCTTGCTGACTACATGTGCTCATTACACTGAGTTGTAAATGATGTTTGAAGAGAATGATTCCAGCCCACTCGGAGCACAAAGAGAATACAAACAAGCATTTTGCAATTGCTTTTCCGACGTGATACATGCTATAATATTGAGCTGAGTTACTGCTATGAAAGTTTGAAGTCCCAGAAGTCTCAAACTACTGAAAAACAAACATGAAATGAAAATATATAATTTGTTTCATGTTGACTCTCTCACCTCCCACTGACTTATTAAATAGAGGCAAAGCTTTCTTCTCTATGATAAAGTATCACATAAGGAACTCTGACTTCTTATTCCTTCTCCCAAATTATCTTTGTTTTTTTTCTGTTTTAACTCTTCATCACTCCTGTTTGGTTGTTTTAACTGTTTATTTATATTTTCAATAACATAACTCTTCTTGTTATCACCGGAAGCCATAGTTGTAGCTGAATAACGCAAGCAGTTGAATACCTAGCCCAGATGTCACCAATGGCCACTTCTAGGCACACAGAACTCACTTTATGTTGCCATTTATAATGAACATTGTTATATATTTGCTTATTTACATATTTATTTTATAAGAACATTGCAGGGGTATTTGGATGATTGGAAGGGTAGTAGCCTAGACAGTCATAATTATAGCTATTTTTTATGGTTTTATGAAAAGGGGATCTGCCATATTAAAAAGGCCAGAAACTCCATTAAAGGTCTTCTTGGAAGTAGGAGACTATATTATGAAACTACACTCCCAAAAAAATAGAAATGAAATTTTGTTGAGGCAAAACCAAAATATAACACCCCGCACAAAAAAATAAAGACAAAAAAAAATGCAAGCATCATAAGCATTGTTCTTGCTTGATCCTGTGAGATAAGCAGCATAAATATTCTCCTAAATATCTTAATCTTATAACATCAAGGACATAATTGTGTTGGATTATAATGGAACATAAATGACTCCAGAGAGCACATTTTCATATTGATTACCTAGAAATATCAGATCTCCACATGTAAATGAGACTTATATTGATAAAAATTTTCATTTTCAGAAAAATCAGCCCTACGTAAAATATGTAACAGATTTTTTATTTATTTTTTATTTTTTATATTTTTGGTCTACTAACCTGAGGAAGAACTAAAAGTTATAGGGCAACCAAAATAGTGATGTCTAACTGACCCTTTGCTAGTGAAATTCTGATTACCAAATTTACTCAGTAGAGCCCCTGGACCACATGCCCTCTTGCTGTCTCAGTAGGAGCAATCACTCCTGGAGCCACTGTCCAGTTTCCATAGTCTTTCATTGGTCAACAGCAGATGGTTGAGATGGGTAGGTGCTGTGGCTCACCCAGATTTACTCTCCTTTTCTAAGATTACTGATATTCCTTTGTTGCATGGCTACTATGCATCTGTCTGCCATTATCGGTAATAATTGCTCTGGATCGAGTGCCTTTGCTGTACTGCTCAAATGTCAGGCTGCTATTCACTATCCCTAGGACTTTGGTAATTACATCCCTCTACTGATGGCTTTTTTTCCTTCAAGTGTTCAGGCTCCCACTTTGTTCCCAATCTCTGATCCCCCAAATTTACGCAACACCTGGGAAGATTATTTATCCAGAAAGTGTGCTGTGTTCTCCCATGCTCAGTTACTTGTGGTCTATATTCTGCTTCCTCCTCCTTTTTAGGCAGAGCTCGGCAATTGTTCTACTACTGAGATATATCCCCAGTCCTCAAAAAAAGCCTTTAAAAAAATAAATTTAAAAAATAAAATTAGACTATTTTGGGGTAGAGTTAGTACCTGCAGTAAAGTAACTCAATTTTCTTTCAAGAAGGAAGAGCTTTATGCTACTCCTCCTTGTGTTTTCTCTCCACCTTTGGGATCAAGTTGTCAGAACCTGTTCAGATTTACCTGTTGCTGCCTGAAGCGGAAACCGCCTTGGAGCAACGAACACCGCAGGAAAATTCGGAGGCAGGATGAAAATGAAAAAAGGTCTTTTATTCTTCTTCTCTCTCCAGCTCCAGCAATCACTCCAAACGCTCTAACTCCAACCACCACCTTCTTCTTCTTCCCACACACACTAACCAAACTCACCCAGTTATATACATATAGCTTTAACAAGGACACGTGCTTACAGCTCGAGCTTACAGGTGCGTCACGCAGTGTTCACGGGCATACAAAGATTCTTTGGATAATGTATTACTATCAGGTGGAAACTAGAACATCTTTTATGGCTCTCAGCTAACCACAATCTTTAGCTATCTCCTTGATTATAGGCTCCTTCATTTACCATGTTAAAATTTGCAGATTTGACTCCTTGCTCTTTGGTGTATCTTTGAGCTACTAAAATATACTGGATTGTTGCATATGATTTTTAGAAAATCAGACCCCTAAACAAATTATTAGCAAGATGTAGTCTCTATAGTATACTGAAATCAGCTAACCTTAGAACCCCTGCTTTGCTATCTACTACTGGATGTGTGACTTTGGGCAAAGATGTACCCCCATGGTAGTTGTGATAATTAATTGAGATATTGCACAAAAAGCACTGATAAAAATCTTTGAAACAACACCCAGTTAGAGGACATCATGGGAAAGTAAAATTTATGATAGTAATATAGAAGATTAAATACCTAAGAATAAATTCAATAATATATAAAACATATATGAACAAAACTAAAATTCTCCAGAAAATCACAAAGGTAAACTTGAACAAATGGAAGGAACTGTTATTCTTGGATATGATGACTCACTATCTTAAGGTGAACCCTAAATTAATTTATAAATTGCACAAAACCCAAGAAAATAAAAAAAAGCTTTAATTTGGTGTTAAGTGTATGTTAAAATCCATACAGAAAAGCCAATGTGAGACTAACCAGCAAAAGTTTAAATATAAAAAATATGGCAGAAGAGCTGTCCTTATTAGACATTAAAATATAATGTAAGTCCTACATACTTAAACAATATGGCATTGTCTCATGAATAGACAAACATGTCCGCAGACTAGAATGGAAAACTCTAAAACATACTCAAGTACACATTCAAAGTCTGTGCGTGGTAAACTGGCAACTCAATTCACAGGGACAAAAATGCTTTTTTTTTTCCTTCTGGATGCATGTGTGTATGTTTTTGTGTGTACATATGTGTTACTGGCATTGAACACTTTGCTCATGCTTGGCTATTGCTCTACTATTGAGCTATATCCCCAGTCCTGAAAAATAGCCTTTTAAATAAATACATTTAGTAAATAAAATTAGATCTGTATCTCTGACCATCAAAGACCAAAATTCCAAATGAATTAGGAATCTAAATGTAAAAATGAAATCCTAAAAGTATTAGAAAAAAACTAGATGAATTTCCCCTTAACTTTGATACGGTGAAAATCTTTCAAATTATTATTACTGAAAGTTTGGAGGAAACAGAAGATAAGATTGACAAATTGACAAATTTAATTATATAAAAATAAAAATTGGAGCTGGGGTTGTGGCTCAGGGGTAGAGTGCTTGCCTCACATGCATGAAGCACTGGGTTTGATTCTCAGCACTGCATATAAATAAATGAATAAAATAAAGGTCCATAAGCAACTAGAAATATTTTAAAAGATTTGTAGCATGACAAAAAAAAAAAAACACATCATAAATAGTCCTAAGAGATGATAACCTAATTTGCAACATGTGCTACAACAAAAGATTAATGTCTCTAATACATTGAAGCAAAACTGTTAAAATTGAGCAACAAAAGATTAAAGTCTTAACAGAAAAATGGAGAGAAAAGCAAATATATTTTGTTTATTAAGCACATGAAAAACTCATACTCATATATGGAGTAATATACATTAAAACAAAACAGAGATACTATTTACCAATGGTAAGTTTATTGAAAAATGAAAATATGGCAAGATAATTTGTTTGGAAGATTTGAGAAAATTTTCACTCTTATGAATGGGAATACAACTAGTACCAGTCTTCTGGAAAGAAATTTGGCAATAACACATTGCATGCTTTATATTTACCTTTTGGCCTAACAATCTTCCAAGAATTTATCCCAAAGACACACCTCAAACATAAAAATGTACAAGGTTATTCATTGCACCAGTAAGTGATTGCAATTGCGAAGTATACATACATCCTATGGTTTTCTGAAGACATTTGTTGGAGAGCCATTGATTACTATTGAACATTCAAAAAATGGAGTAGGATGTGGCTATGAAAATGAATGAGAAATATCTCTGAAATAATAAGGGATAATTTCTAGAATTTTATTTAGTAAAAAGTATAAGATGCAAAAGTGTAAGTTGCCTATATGCAATAGGTGACTTTGTGTTAAAAAACTAAAAGATGAGAAAGAACAATGAGGAACTATATGAAAAACTACATATACCTACTCATTTGTGGGAAAAGACACACAGGAAGAATGAGCCAGACGCTAAAGAGACTGGCTACCAAGAGGAAATGTGTGAGAATGGAAAAACGAATGGGGAGAGAATGTGTGGTAAGAGGGGCTGAGAAGGACTGATACTTCTGTAAGCACATCTTTATGAAGAATTGTGACTTTTTAAAACTTTTTTTTAACAATGAAAAGTATGTCAAATGTAGAATTTCTAACTCTAATGTTCTTTTTTCTAGCTAGAAATGAATTTTCTTATTAATAGAAATTCTCTACCATGTAGGTAGCATATTGCACAAAATTTAAACTTTGGTGTGTAATTTCCTGTGAATGAAAATTAAAATATTTTCCTGTGACCATTTTTTTAAGGAAAAATTACCTTCGACATCTTCTTGCTTCTTTTAAAACTTCAGTAAAAATGTAAGAAAATGGTGTTATATAGTTTGTCAAAAACACCCTAACATTTTCCTAATTGGCCTTTATTTGCCTGAAGAGGAGCAGCTTCTTAAACACTGCCACATAAAGCCACCTAGACAGCTTAATCATATCCAGCTCATGTGTCTGACTACAATGTGCTTGTAGTGTCAGGCTCTCTTTTCACTTTAAGTGTTGTTCCCTGTCATCACCTCCCACACAGTCTCTGCCCTTCTAGTGTTATCTCTCATAAGAGGTTAAGAAAGAGTTGGGGGGGAGTTGTTGATCAGCCAGCAGGAACTGTCAAAGCATCAGTCATTCTGGCCTTCCTCCCAAGAAACAAAACAAATTATTCTCCCAGCTAGGCTCCTCACTGCCCTCTGGGCTCAGGTCTAAAACTGTTTGAACCTCTCCCATATGGCTCTCAACATGCGATCGTGCACTTCCATCAGGAAGCCACTCAAAGGACATTTTCTCAGTTTGATTTATATTTTCCTTTTATCTCTAATATGCTCCCAGGAACACAAAGTCTTTCTTTGTCCTGCTCTGTTTTTCCTGCTTGCCCAGTTTCCTTCTGTATTTTATCTTATTTTATTTTTTGCTAATTTACATAGTCTGTTCATTTCCTAGATTGAAGGCCAGGAAATATGCCAGACATTTTTGTTTGTTCTAGATTTTATACTGCCATATCAAGCATTCTGTTTTTATTTGAATTTGTATGATCTGTGTATAGGTGTGTGTAACAAACAAATATCCAAAGATTTAGACTCCATTAACTAACCAAAGCTTTGTACATTAAAATGGGAGAATTATCCTATAAATAGCTTTCAGAAAGAGGCCATTTATTTATTAATATATAATATCCCATTGGTTGAGGTACATTGTACTAAAATGAGGTCAATTCACTATTTGGAAACCCAGGGGCACAATGGCATGTGAAACTGTTATGCAATTCACCTTGTTCTTTCTGGTGATATGAGTGTTGTAACTTATCTTAAACAAAACACAGAATTCAGTCAAAACCATTGTTGTTAAAAAATTTGCTGTTGAGTCATGTTGACAAATGAGCAGGACTAGAAGACAGACCTTAGACACAGAATGTAGAGTTTGGAATTTCATGTTTAAAATGCGTAGGGATAGATTTTCAGAAGTCTCAGGGAATGAGAAAATTTTTCTAACCAACAATAAAGATAAAAAAGAAAAAAGGGCATGTGAAGAAAGCAAAAAACAGACCTTCTCTGGGAGAAAATGGATTTCTGTTTAGTTTGGATTTCTGATTTTCTATTTCTTGCTCATTTTCTTCCCATCAACGTGCTGACATTTGATGCATCTTCACAGTGAATGTAACTCTTTCAAGTGGTGTTTGGATCTCCTAAGAAGAACCCTTAATGCATTGTGAGAGATCATTTATTTTCAAGGGAAGGAAGGCTCTCCTGCTCTGTTGCCAGTTATTGACTAATCCCAACTCAGAATGTCTCCAACTTCTCTCAAACAATTTAACAATATATTTTACAAGGATTAATTGTTTTGTTGTACACAGACTCACAGATCCTGTGGTTTCTGCTTCACCTTAGCGATGCTGAAATGCAGAAGGTAGTCAAAAATGGTGTTGGGGAGAGTGTGGCGAGATTCATTTAAAATATAATAACATGGAAGGTGTCTTGGGACATGTAGCTATTTCACACACATACTTACCTAATAAATACACACACATATACATATACATATACATACACACATTCATACATAATAGTAATCAACTTTTACAACTCTTATGTGATTCACAAGGTCCTGTTCAATTGGAACATAATGTAAAAGTCACTTTACTTTCTCTCATAGATCCTGAAGGTCTTTACAGACACAGAATTGATGAACATGTGTTAGTCCATTGACATCATCATTAATTGCAGGAGCCCTGTTTGGAGAGATGGCTAAGATTGTGGTTGACTACGGGCCATGGAAATGTTTGGACATTGCCGCCTTCCGTAGTCTCACAGGACTTGGCACGGGATCTCTTGGGCCTTGGCCCGGGATCTAGAGAGACTTGGGCCGAGATCAGAGCGGGTCGGCGCCATTTGGTTTTTGTTTGTTTGGTGGTGTGTGTGATGCGTGTTAAAGTCATTGTTAGAGCCAGAGAGAGAAGTTATCAGAATAAAAAGCCTGTTTGTTTCCAGTTTGCCTCTGAACTTCTTCCCGCGGCTTCGTTGCTACAAGCGGCCATCGCTTCAGGCGGCAACAATTAATGATATAATAGTTTCTTTTCAATTTTCAAGTAAAGCCAAATATTTTACTTGCTATATGTTTCTTACCCTTAACAAGACTAACTTAACTTTAAGCCATCTAAAGGACTTGAGAACTTACATGTGATTTAGATTGGTTTACTCATTCACTTATGGATACTCGAATATTAATTTCACTTCTATCATATCCTAGGTCCTGAAGAAATAAAAGGGTAAAAGATAGATAAGGTTTGTACTTTTGTAAATGTAGAGTGTTAGTGTGAAATGACCAATTAAATTCTGGTAAACTAGTACTAGTATCTTTTGGTTGTTTTTCCTCAAGGAAAAAAAAATTTAAATGTGTTTATTTAGAAGATTAATATAATCCTTTCATTAAGTAAGGCACAAAGTATATATGCATTAGTAATTCAGGGAGTATCCTGTTCTTTATAGTACTTGCTGTCATTTATTATTGTACAGGTGTCTCTCAGTTGCACCTTTGGAAAATTGGCACATATGGCCAAAATCAAGGAAAGTCACATTACCTTGAAAATTCCTTAGGAAGTGGTATTTTAGAAATCAACATACCATTGCTCCATAAATCTGTCAGACAATCCCAGCCCTGGCCTTGAAGCAAATCACTGGAATTAAAAACTAATGAAGCAATTGGTTGGCTTTGCAGTATCCATGCCCTTGCCTAAAGTGCATCTTTCAAAATTGGTATCCCACTTAGCTTAGATGATTTTGTTTGATGAGAGGTAGGGACTGAAACTGTGTGTGGAAAGAATGGAATCACATTTGCCATCTCTTATCTATTCTAGGACATTAGGTTGTTGGCAGGAATGATCAGAAACACCTACACTATTAAAATTCTCAATTTCTCTTATTGCCCTATGCTTTTTAAAATTATAATGCGGATTTTGGAAAAAAAACTTTCAATGAGACAGAGACAACGCAACTATACATCTCAAGCTATATACAGTTCTGGGATAGCACATCATTTTGAATCATACCAAATCATTTTTTCAAGTTATACTACAATAGCCACCATGTTTACCCTAACCACTTAATCAGGGTAGAGTAAAGCTTTGTTTAACATTTCTTCAGTGAGTCAATACAAATTATGAGCTAATAGTTATTTTAAGTTATACTATAGTGATCTTCTAAGTGATCCAAAAGACAAAATAGATTTAACAAAATGACTTTATGTAAATTTCTTCACTCTTCTTGATTATCAGTATTCATTTTATATTGATCTCAACATACTTATCTGCTTGCCTATAGCATCTCTCTCCCTCCTTTATGATCTTCTGGGAGACCAGAGAGCCAAATATGACAGTATTTGTACAAAATAAAATTAAGTAGATTTCAAACAGGGATCTAAGGTGTTTTATGAATGTATTGTGAGCTCCCATTTAGTTGCTCTGAGTATATTTACCACAATACTCAGGTGAAACTGCCATAGAACTAAAATGAAACTGTAACTGGCCAACTCAATTCAAATGTTTAAACCAATTTTGAGTAGAGGTGGTCTACAGTACATAAAAATTATCTACAGGTCAAGAAACTTATTTTTTTGCTCCCAGGAGTTGTGCATATGTTTGTGTGAACACTTATGAAGGATGCAGTGAGAAAGCTGATTTAGAAATGACCTGAGGTTCTCCTGGATTTCATTCAATATAATTTCTATATAGCTATAACAGCATAATCTGCATTAAGTAATTGAAACAACTGATTTCAAGAGAAGGGGAACATTTAAGTACCTACTTATTTAGTAGCATATTTATTTATAGGTCCTAAGAATTGTGCACTGTTTTCATTTTTGAAGATATGAAGATGGCAATTTATGTTCATGCCTTCAAGGAATCAGCACATGGCAGAAAAAAAAAGACCAGGACAGATTTCTCCTTAAGGCAACATCATAATTCTGTGTTTGGAGGCAACTTTCCTGTTCTAAACAAAGGTAATACTAGAGAAAACAAACATGAGAATAACATTTTTGTGATCTAGAAACTGGATAGAAATACACAGCCATGAGGAGGACTGAAGTTATGATCTTAATGGACATCAGATCCATAAGCAGGAACAAGTCAATGGGAGTTTCACCCCTGGAGAGGAGATTAAACCTCTTTCACAATACCAGGTACTGAACACTGGCCACTGATGGGGTGAGTGGTCCCTGCCCATAAAAAAGAGTATAAATATATCTGCTTCAGACAATTTCCTGAGTCTTTTTAGCTACTTAACACACTAGCTTACAATGTAGAAAGACATCGGCATACCCTGTTGATCTGGAATTGATCAAACTACCTGGTGGTAATGGACAAGATTTGCGACATCTAACATATGATCTGGGAAGAAGCCCTATCCATCAATATACAACTGAGTAAGATTGCAGTCCTCAGGGCCTGGGTAGATTCAATCAAAGGTTGAGGAAGGAGAGAGAAAACCTTTCATTCATATGAACCTGCCATCCGAAATTCCAAAGAAAAAACCTCTCCCCCAATTAACAACCAAAATAAGAATTTGGTTCTGATGACATGAAAATAACATTGGAGTCTCAAAAAGACATTAAAATAAGTTATGCTGAGAAATATAAAAGAGATAAATGAAGGAATAATATCTATTAAAAAGAATACAAAATTATCAAATTTAAAAAAGGTGAGATGAGTTGGGATAGGACAAAGCTCAACCAAGGAGGAAACTAGTGAGCAGGATCAGGATGTCACCAGGATCCTCATTCAGTTCACTGGTTACTCAGTCATGCGAGGAGAGAACAGAGGAGGAGTAATGGGAGGATGACTGAGAAATTTCTGAAGTTTTCAGAAGGGAATAAAGGAAGTAGTGGAAAAGTTGTATTTGCAGATATAATAGCCAAATATTTTCCAGAATTGAAGACATGAGTACTAAGGTCAAAAGCCCACTTTAAATGCCAAGCAGAATTGTATTAAATCCATACCAAGATTCCTAATAGTGAAATTGTAGAGAATCAAGAATACAGAAAACACTACTATAAAAAGAGAGAAAAATGAGTTGAATAGATTCAAACTGTTTATCAGTAATACCAGATGCCAGACAATGATGGGACACCAGCTTCAAAATGCTGAGGAAAGATAACTGTCAGCATAGAATTTTATATAAGCCAAATGACTATTAAAGAGTTTAAGCAACTGAGGACATTTTGTTACACAAGAAGACAAAGGGAGTTTATACCCACAGACAATCACAGCAAAGCATTTATTCAGGCAAAAAAGCAGCAGCAGCAGCAGCAACAACAACAACAGAAAGGAAATGTTAGTTGCAAGATAGAGGAAGAAAAGAAGATGGGCTAAAACTACTCTGAGAAAAATTTTTAATTTTTCAAAGGAAATTTCTTGAGCTAAGATTTCTAATCCAGTAGTCACTAGCTATATGTGGCTATTTAATTTAAAATTAACTAAGATTAAATGAAATAAAAATATGTCTGCCGCATTAGTCACCTTTTAAGTTCTCAGTAGCCATTATGTGGACAGAGCAGATAGAGAACATTTCCATCATTATTCTTTTAGGCAGCAATAGTGAGATTTAGGCAACTCAGAAACCTATGTGTTTTACAATCTTAAAGCACCTAGAAAGAGTATAAAATTGTAAGTTGAAGATATAAACACTGACTTTAAGGTATCTGACCTTAAGGTCACTTTTAAAAAATCCTGCTTAATGTACATTTTAATCATATATAATTTTCTCAGCCCTATATTTTATGAGGCCATCAATAGAAAGAATAAACCAATTTTCAAAGGTCACACACAAATCACTTCATGCTGGGTAAGGTCTTAGGAAACACTCTCAGTTATAAAAATCTTTAAAGGAATACCTTTAAAAAAGTAAATTTTTACTCATCTTTTTATTCATCGTGCTAAAAGAAGCAATATGTGAACAAGGGTGAAGAAAACAATAAAGTCCTATTGATTTCATATTCATCTAGGCTTATTTTTCTATGGTAATTGAAGGTTTCATAAGACAAAAATATCTTTGTTTTGAAACTTCAATATAGCTTCTATCATAAATTTATGTTATCCAGCCTTGGATAAGTAGAGGTGGGACTAATTGGATGCTTTCTAATAGATTAATTAGCCTTCATTTTTTCATAATGTCCATGAAATTTTCTGTTGGTTCATTAATTTACTTACCCATTTATTTCATTTTATTTATTCACTTGCATAAAAATTAAGTTGAATCCCTGCTACATTCAAGGCACTGTGCTAAGGTTGGGAATTTATTATGATCAAGACATAATCCTTGCTTTCAATGAGTTTATTATTTATAGCAAGAAAACACACTTTAGATTAAATCACATGAAATATCTGTATTTGTAGCTAAAATGGGTGAATATTGGCAATTTCATATGTTGAATTTAGTGCATAGACAATTTTAATTTTGAGTGATAAATCTGTAATCACTGTAATGTATGCTGCTGCTAACACACTAAATACAAGACCCAAGGTCATCCTGGAGGACTTCTTGGAAATAAATGAGGTCTATGCTGAGCTCTGTAGAAAATATGAGAGTTAGGTGAAGGCAATAGTATCCTGGGTGGAAAAGTCAGAGGGACTGTTACAAGTTAATCTGCTCTGACTTGCATGTAAAGTTTGGAGATTCATCTATTCGTACTTATTAAATACTTAGTTCATTGTTAAAATTAATAAGTAGGAAGCCAGTAGCCTGAGTCTGCTATGAGTTTCTACGTAATAGACTGCGACTTAACTTGGTATTGAACAATTCTGAACCTAATTTAGGAGTGTGTGTGTGTGTGTGTGTGTGTGTATATATAAAAACAAATACCTGGGTTTCAGTCAATCATAATTTTCTGAGATTTAGTAAATCACAAGTAGCCAACTGATCAGACACTTCCAAATAAGGCAAATACCTCATCATACCATGCCTAATAAGTCAGATACTTGTTGGCAGTAGCCAATCAGGTGATTTTTCTACTTTGTTTCCACATCTGGTCTATAAAGTTCACTCACACTGCCAGGCATAGCTCTCTAAATCTCTCCTGGTTCAGCCCAAATTATGAGTCATTCTTTGCTCAAATAAAGTGTTTTTCTTTTTATCTATATAGAATAGATATCATCTTGGGCCCAGAGCAAAGTAGTCAGCCATCTATGGAAGGAGACCTCTGAGACCACATGCTCCAAATAAACTTTTCCTCCTCTAAGTTGTTCTTGTTGGGTATTTTGGTCACAGCAATGAAAAGCTGACTAAAGAAGAGGAGTTTGGTGTTAAGTTTCCATATTTTACTAGAAGCTAAGGAATAGTAACTAGAAGAAGGAAGAAAGAAAGGCAGGATATAATAGCGAAAAAATGAGAGAATAAGAGTGAGAGAAAACTGCAGAGTGTGTCTTTGGTGTGAGATGAGATAAGAGTTTGAGGGCCCATCACATTGAAGATTGTAACTTTGAGCAATTTACTTGCTCTATCTGAATCTTAGTTCTGCACCTTTAAAAAGGCAATGACAATTGGGATCCTTATATACTGTTGGTGGGAACGGAAAACAGTGTAGAAATTCATAAAAAGAACTTAAAATAGAACAATACCATATGATTCAACAAAACATGGATGAGCCCGGAGAGCATTATGTGAAGTAAAATAAGCACTTGCAGGAGGACAAGTATTGTGTGATTCCATCTGCATAAGGTATCTAAAATACCCAAACTTGTAGAAGCAGAGACTAAAATGGTGGTTGCCAGGGACTGAGAGGGAGGGAGAAATGAAGAGTTGCTATATTTAATTGGTAGAAAATTTCAGTTATACAATAAGTTCTTGAGAGCTGCTGCACAACAATGTGCTTATAGTTCACAGCATTAGTGAAATTAGTTGAGTGTGGAAATAAACACTAACATTTGGTTAAAAGGGTAGATTTCATGCTAAATGTTCATACTACCATAAGAAAGGCAATGATAATAGGTACAGTATTATTGAAGAGACATGATAAAAACAACAAATACATGCAAAGCTGCTAAAACCTTGACTAATGAGGTTTAATAGATTCTCAGTATGCAGCAGTCATTTGGTATTATTATTAAAGTGGTTACTCTTAAGAGGAAGAGACAACACCTTACCACAAGCAAAAAGTAACATAAACAAATGTGTAAACAGAATGTATTGAGGACACATTCTGAATGATATGTAAAGTTGTTTGCAGGCCTTATAAAGATTTTTTTTTTTTTTTTTAATTTTTCAGGCTAGAGCTATAGCTCAGTGGCAGAGTACTTGCCTAGTATGTGTGAGGCACTGGGTTCCATCCTCAGCACCACATAAAAATATAAATTAAATAAAGGCATGCTATCCATCTACAACTATAAAAAAGTTTTTAAAAATTTTAGTTAACTTTCATTTGTACTAACATTCAAGTTTTAAAACCAATAAGTTATAAACAGGAAATATTTTCTACCCTTACAATCTATGGTCACATCTCTCCCACCTCTGCTCACTGTTAATGCTTTTATTTTTAACTCTTCAGGGATTTTTTAAAAGCAATAAAGTAAAAATGAGGGTTTTACTTATGTTTTCACATAAATGTGTCATACTTTACACAAAGTTCTGCCTTTGCTTTTTAGTTAATACATGCTGAATCTCTTTATATATTGTATATATAGAGTCTCTCTCTTTTTTTAAAGCATATCAGGGTGGTGTTTCCATTGTCTGAGTGGAAAATAATTCCACAAATCGAACAATACGAAATTGCTGATATTTAATTAAGCCCTTAAGAAATGACAGTTTCAAATAATTTATCATATTTTACTAATTCCTTTTTGAAGGACATTTTACATTTCATTAATAAGTTTTATTATAATCTAGTCATTCATTAAGTGTTGTCTATGGTTGTTTTGTGCAACAGTGTTAGACAGTTGTGACACAGATCACACAACCAGCAGACCTAAAAGTATTTACTATCTGAAGAAAATACTTAAGTTCTTTACATGAAGAACTCAATTGTTTCCTATTTGGAAAATCTGATGACACCATAAAGGCCTGGCTTTATATAACTGTATAGTTCATCTTCTGCTAATGGAGACAATTGCTAGCAGCTATAACATCACTTTTTATACTTACGTGAAAACTTGGAATTGAAAAGACTAATTTAAAACAAAAGTCATTGATGTTAATGTAAGTCTTGTCAGCATTTGTCTTTGGGCACAACCTTCTCAAAGAATTAGTAACTAACGTAGTTGCTGATAGTTTTTCAGCAAATTTCTGTCTACCAGTTCTCATGTGGTTAGTGATATTTGCTATTGTTCCCATGGAAGATAGTAAGTGCCAAAAATAGTTTATGTATATTACATTTTCTTCATTAACTTTCTACAAAATGAAAATTCAGTACTTAATTTTTTATTTAACATGCATTTTCTTTTTTATAGTTCATGTGCAGAAAGAGCTTATTGGAAAATAATTCTCAACAGGCTATCAATATTATTACTATTAATAACAAATACAATTTTAGATTTATACTACAGAATAGTAAATAACCAAAATACAAAATAACATTCAGATTGTTCTCTCTACACTTTATACCATAACTTTCAGCTTCTCTTTCACACACACATTTTATTTACACCTCTCCTTTAATTTCCCTTGTTTCTCACCTCATAGGCAGGGGCAGCTGCTTTCAATACTTCCCGTAAGACCAAGACTTGAAGGGGTTACCTGTCCCTAGCTGCTCTTGTTCCTAATATTCTTTGTTTGATTACTGGGAAGTCAGTATGCAGTCCTTGGAAGGAAAATCTTGGTTACCTTGGGTCCTGAAAAGTTTCAGGCTAGAGAAAAAGACTATATATTAAAATTAGAATTATATTCATTGTGTAGCTGATGATATCCATCCTCTCCTCTAATCATGATGTAAGGATAGATTCCACAGAGTTGTCATGAGAATTCTAGTCATTTTTTGGTGACTTTATTGATGGTTCCCCTGGGAAGGCAGTTCAGCCTGTGTGCTTCAGTCAGCTGTGCAGGTTAGTGCTGACTGTATCATAGCCCAGGGCCTCACAGTCCTGCTTCACCAGCTGCAGTCTGTATATTCACATAACTCTCAAAGAAGGTGCTTCAAGTGAGGAAATCCTTTTATCCAGGCATCAAATTTACCTTGACAACTAAAGAAGCCGGAGTGATAAAAATGATGGCTGAGCAATTTAATGCAGTGAGTAATTCTGAGAGGGATGGAAAAGATTCTTTTTTCTTTTCTGAGAAAAGGTATGTGCAACACTAGCCAACTCAGAAAAGTATTAAAATTCCATTCATATTCACATTTCTTTAAAACACTGAGCTGTTGCATAAAACATCTATATTGGCCAACTTCTACATAGGGACAATAAGCCAATGATCTCCGAATTCTACCTTTCATTCCACAAAGGAAGAAATGGATGCCAAGAAAATTTAAGTGACCTGGCTAAAGGATATGATGAATCAGTGCACACCCTAGGATCATAAGATACATTCTTCCTGTATTTGATGGAAAAATTAATGCCAATTTCTTGTAGCAGTCATGTATAGCCCTGACATTCATAAATACATTTTAATGCATTCATACTTCCTGAATAAGACTGCTTCTGAAATTATATGTTCTATAAATTAATCCCCCTCTTTTAAAATACTACATTAACCCCACACTGGGAGGAAACTGCAACCCCTCCTAAATAGAACATTCTGCCAAGGCTTAAAAGAAAAGGCAAGTGGGTTTTCTCAAAAGCATCTTGATCACATTCTCGCAAACGTGGCCCTTCTAAATATACCTCACTAAGGACAGTGCACTGATTATGCAAATGAATTCACTGTTTTCTAGGTCACAGCAGGCTGACTTCTACATAGAATATGCCAAGAGGAATATCAGGGGGTTCTTGTTGCCAGAATGTAAATGGCTTCTACTGACAAAATTTGACTGGAAATGAAAGATGTTATGTAACTCTAATCTTCCCACTCACTTAAAAGAGCCATGATCTGAGACTGTTCTGCTACTCCAGAAAAGATGGTTGAGTTGGTTGACTGCCTTGTTAGATGAGTTAGAAAGTTATGAGCTAAAATATGTTCTTCCTGTTCTATTATTAACTCTGTGCAGTCTTGTAAACTGTTTGGGTCTCAGATTCCTAATGTGAATAATTGTGCTCCCTTTTAAATGGAGGTAGGGGAAAATATTTAACTATGATAGTGAATGCCTTGCTCACATATCTAGAGAAAACTTGATCAAAGAATATCGGCTGTTTGGTTTCCTCAGATGCAAAACAAACACCAGCATTGTTATTATTTTTTATAATAATAATTAAGGTCTTCAGGGGGGCTGATCATTCAGAGCATTTTTGAATATGTGGATTCCCATTTATACTAAAAAGAAAACATGGTTTAGTTACTATCAAACAAACACTAGCCGTAGACTAGGAACAAGTCAGAACCAATTTCTGCTTCTTAAATGTGTAAGATCCTGTACATGCTCTGAACCTAGCTAAGCCTCAAATAATTTCATTTAAAAACATTATATCATGAAAGGAGTTTGTTGCTATAGTTAATTTTAAAAAAAGTCTTTTGTGATGGTATCAAGTATAGTGGTTGAAAAGTACTGATATTATATTAATATATTTTTGTGCTCTTCCTTTCTGTCCTTAAGCCTCGTCTTCTCGGGAGAAAATTTCAAAGAAAAAAAATTGATACTGTTTCTAGGGAAAATTGCATTTAAAACACAATCAAAATATACAAAACAAATGTGTAGGTGTAAGATGAACAAATTCTGGATACCCAATATATAACATGATGACTATAGTTAAAAGTAATGTGTTTTTAAATTATACTATTTCCCGGAAGTAATACCACCTTTCATTTTACACAGTACTTTACAATTTACTTTGTGCTTTCACTGATAGTACATTTGATACTTAATTTTTAGTGACAGTTCTGCTTTCAGTATTATATATATTCTGTGCTTGTGGCTGGACATCTGGAACTGCAAAGTTCTTCCTTATATATTTTTCCATACAAGTTAGGTGTCCCATCTGCCTGCTGGCCATGCTTTAGCATAACTATACAATTTGAGTGAGCATCTACAGAATTTGCTCTAGAAGTTTGTAGATCTGCCCGTGATCGTTCAGGTTATGCAGTTTACACTTACTAAAGTGAACATGGACTTGGGAGATGGACTGGTTTCAAAAACTCTGGCCTCTTAAGCTGTGTGACCCTGAACAAGATATTTTGCTTCTTGGAAAATCAGTTTCCTAATTATTAGTGGTAATCATTATATCTAATGCATGTGACCACTATGGAGATGAAATGAGATCACATTTGAATTAGAGCTATCTACTCAATGCCTGGCATGAAGGGATAACTCAATCATTGCTAATTCCCCTTTTCCTTGATTTTTCTTTTTCTTTTAGCTGATTGAATATTTTCTTAATCTTCCTACTTCTGTTGCGTCTAGAAATAACTATCTGTACTTTAGGAACCTTATTAGTCTTTCTTTTGTCTGTACCAGAATTCTACCTTTACCTACCTGGAGGAATCAGACTTTTAACTAATTTGGTAGGTGCAGTGTGGGCTCTGTGGGCAATTGCAGTCTTGGGAAAATTATATTTGTGCACAACTGTTTCCTCCCATGTGAAATGAGGATACTCATATTTATCCTACTGTTCCAGAGATAATTTATTAGTCTCAGAAACAAAATTATGTGAAAACATTTAAAAATTTTTGAAATAAAATTGAAATGGAAAGATATGATTGTGATGTTTATTGTTTTTTTCCATCTGAAACACATCCTAGAAAAATGAAAGATTTCCCCTTAAAATAATGTAACAAAGTAAGAGAGTAACTGTTTGGTTTGCTTTCTAATCTGATAATCAGGTAATTTTTTTTTTCCCCACAAAGACCCCTGGCATTGTAAATTTTTGGTGGGGTAACAAACTGATCCAAGTTTCTTTAGGATTTTCCTGAAGGAACATTAATTATTTGAATCAGGAATTTTCTCAGTCAGAGTTTGTCAGATTTATAGTATTTTGGGAAATAATTATATGTCTTTTCATCTTCTGAGTAGTTTGCACCTAAATGAAATGCCATCAAGGAAGTTTTTGTTCTAACTACAGAAGTGGCACGTTTTCTCTCAAAGTACTAGACCCAAATTAACAGCAAAGAATTCACATCTCCAGGTATGATCTGCAGACCTGGGAACCTCTGCAAGAGCTCATCTCCAGACTCATTGAATAACAACAGTTTTGACCCTGCCCGAAATATATAAAGTTTGACATCGGCTGTAGATGAAAACTGTGAGGAAAACAACAGACCCTTGTTCAGATAGGATGCAACAATTTTCCATTCGAGGTGAATCACTGACAAATCTCTATAGGAAAAGAATTCTGCAAAGTATTGTGGCTGAACCCATCACAATTCAACAAAGATTGCACTTTGGTTTATTTTTCATTTCAAAGTGTGCATGTGTATGTGTTTTTCTCCCCTTTCTATCTACTCATTTTCCCATCTGCAAACTCCTTTTTACCAGAAGGAGCTTTGGCAGAACAAAGGTGTCAAAAGAAATTCAAGCAGACAGATACAATATTAACTGAACACATAATGGGAGTTAGCAGCATGACTCAGGAAAAGAGATTTCAGTTATTAAATCCCAGAAACTTTGAGAAAAATAAGGATGCAATAAGGTAAAAGAATGAAAACAAGATTACACTGTTAATAAATTATAGGATTTCTTGGTCACTTTTAGTTGTCACTTAGGAGCTGAGTTCATTGAAAATGCTTATATTCACAAGTGACCTTCAAGCCAAAGGACATGGAATAAGAAGAGTATAGCAGGCATTCCTACTTCTAAAAAGCCTAGTGTTGCCCTTAAAGAGGATAGATGAGGGGCTGGTGTTGTGGGGTAGTGTTTGTCTAGCATGCACAAGGCGCTGGGTTCATTCCTCAGCACCACATAAACACAAATAAATAAAGGTATTGTGTCCAACCACAACTAAAAAAAATATATTAAGAAAAGAACATATATGGAAAGATGTTGACTGACTACCTACTATGTGCCAAGTACCACCAAATAAGAGACTGCATTAGAGACTATGGTGAAATTAATATGTTCACCTTTTCAGCAGATTCAGTTCTTTTGAGGTAGAAATACTTTCCTAGATAATTCTACTCCATGAGTCCCTGATAACTCTGCTTCTCTCCATCTTATCTAGCCAGAAATAAAAATCAGGAATTAGGCAGAAGTAATGCTCAGGTGCTTCTTATGGTTAGGCTAGTGAGGGAAGGCTTTGGAATGTACTCTGGGTATGTGGGAGCTGGGATGTTGGCAGAGAGATGCATTTCTAGCAAAATCAAGAATGCAAAAAGTAGTCCTGGTTAAGTTTTTCTGGTTAAGGTTGTCTGATCTTCACAGTCTATTCTTGTTGTTTATTATTTGGTTTTCTTTGGGGATGATCAAGTAACAGCTAAGTTTGGGTAACTTTTGATTTTCTTTTTTTCTCCCCTCCCCAGGCCCAGAGGAGTAGTCTTCCATTTAGACAGTGGCAGAGAGTAGGATATTTACAAGACATAAGGGAGACACTGGTACAAGACAATTTCTGAAGAGAGGGAGTATGACTTTACAAAGGTGTACAACTGTGAAGAAAGAAGCATAGGAGAGTTGTGACTATTGAAAGAAGCAAAGTTTCTTTCTACCTTATGTTAGTTATTAGATAATAATGAGCAGTAAGATGCTTGGCCAGGTCACAGATTTTCTTTAAGTTAGTTTTAGAGTCTTTTTAAAGCTACTTCCAAGCCAGATGAGTAAATAACCTATAGCAGATAACTTGTAGAAAAACATTAGGTATACAGACCTTGATAATAAAAATAGAAACAAAAAGAACAAATTGGGGGCTGGGGCTATAGCGCAGCAGTAGAGTGCTTGCCTAGGACATGTGAGGCCCTGCCTGCGTTCAATCCTTAGCACCACATAAAAAATAAATAAATAGAATAAAGGTAATGTGAAAAAAAAACCCAGAAAATTAGAAAAACAGAACTAACTGGGGAAATACATCAAGAAAGATTAATGGGACTAACACTTGACAGGGTCCATAGAGGTCAAGGTAAAGCTAGGAGTTATGGCCAGAGGTGTCTCCACATATCTTGGAAGGGAGATTTCTTAGTAGAGCAGGGGCACTCAATCAAGCCGCTGATTACACGACCCACATTAACATAGAATTGACTTGTAGATGAAGCCCCCTGAATAGGATGACCAGCATGACAGTTCTGGAGAAGACCAACTAGGGTGAAAAACTTCACAGCTCTATGTGAAGGAGGAGTTGAACACCTTACTGGGGAGGAGTGCAGAAGGTGAGCCCCAGTCCTCAAGGCAAACATCAAACAGCAATAAATGTGGAAACAGCACAGTTTCCATTGTTGTTTTCTACTGGGAGATGGCCCACTTGATCTTGAGAGTGCTTTTTGCTTGAGCTCTACTTTACTTTCACTTTTATTAAAGTTCCCTTGCTTGGAATTGGGTGTCTGACTTTAAATTTTCTTTCATCACAACACAAGAAAAGAGGTTTGGAGCTTTAGCTCCCAACTCTTCTGTGACACTTATTCTAGAATTGGATGTTGAGAAGAACAAATATGGGGTGGAATAAAAACATGAAACAAAACTCAAATGAGATTCTGAAGGCTAAGGATTATCCAGCCAATTCCATAGTCTTTCTGTGAGACTCCAGTTTTGTAGGGCACTTAGATACAGAGTAGTTAGTGGTAAAGAAAAAATTTGAAAACATAAAATAAGGAGACTTGTGCAAATATAAAATGAATCTGCATTAATGACTTGAACTCATTTCTAAACAAAGGAAATGATAGGTATCAGGCAAACATGAACGCTGAGCAAATGAGTTTAAGGGGATAATCCTATAGACTGTGCCCACCACGCTGACAAAAAGCAATTTACCTGAGGCTACTCTGGTCCTGCCTGAGTCAACTAAGACAACTGAATGCTACATTCCTCAGCAAACAACCTGTTACCTGCAGGAGAAATGCAGGCCCAGTCCCTTTCTGCCCATAAGAACACAAGTTGCCCTGAAGGTGTAACATTTGTGACCTTTATACAGATCAGATTCCAGGACTCAGAAAGATAGGATAATTAGAAGCAAAGCCCAGAAACCATAAAATCTGAAAGAACAAGTACCAATTAGAACTGGTCAGTATGGTCTGTTTCCAGTGACTGGGAGTTGCCTTTTGATCTTTTTTTTATTTTACTATATTTTAAAATTTGTTCTAATTAGTTACACATGACAGTAGAATGCATTTTGACATATTATATATAAATAGAGTATAACTTCTCATTCATCTTGTTGTACATGACACAGAGTTACATGTCATGTAATCATATATGCACATGCTATTACAATAGTAAAATTCCTCTCCATAGGGTAAGACCATGCACAGTGACGACTTAAAAGTTTGATGCAATCCTACTATTAGTCAAAAGCCAAGATGTGGACCTGGACAGGACTCTGGAAACTTCCCTGAGACACCCAAATCAACTGGAGGAAAAGGGGGCACACCATCCCTTTCCTGCGAGGACCCATTGTCTCCCTTTATCCCTGGATAGTGTCCCATTTTGCCTTTTTCTTTAAATAAACTCCTGCTTGCTGCTATGTGTGACTCAGTTGAAATCCTTTCTGTGAGGATGTAAAAAATTGGTTGTGGATCTTCACATTTCCCTTGGCTCTACAGTTGGTAATAGGACACAATACAATAAGGTTCCAAAAAGAATTTTAGAACTGAGACATACATAGTCAGAAATGCTGAAATGAACTTGCTAATAGAAGCAAAACTGTTTTAATATCCTACTGGGCAATACATTGTAATATTTGTTTTATTGTTTCAATCAGGAGAAATTGAATTTTATTACTACTGGATAAAATTCATTTGCATAGTTATGAATAGGAGTCTTTTACATTTCCATGGAGAGGAATCATTTGCAACTTAACTCTTAAAATTTAATCTCTAAACCTATAGAATAGCCTAGTCAATAGAAAATTAAAATTTCATCCTCCTAGAAAATAAGATTATGCTTGGAAGATCTACTGGATAACAACAAGCATGTCACTGAAAGATCACAATTGTACCTTTTGTCCATTTCTAAACCTGGATTTTGCCCTAAACTTAGACTAAAGGAACCACCTATTTTTGGTGTTATCTCTGTATAGTTTTGATGTCAGTTTTTTAAAAAAAAGCTTAGATCTTCATAAAAGTTCAGAATGTATGTTCACGTTGGAAAGTAATTTCATTTTTGGAACTATCCAAATTGGGAAAAGAATGATTCCTGTTCTCCAGGCACTCGCAGAAATCTGAAAGAAACCTTACTTTTTTGCCTGTCCTTCTCTTAGTAATTAACATATTCTATGGAACAAAATAAAATACCTTTTTTATAGTATTATAAGGAAGAGATTTTTTTTAGATAATTTAATAGAGCATTCCTACTGGTTGCTTTTTAATGAAACACTTGAGTCTTATGGATCCATCATTTCTATCTCCCCACCTGAAGGCAAACTCTTCCTAAGTTTTTGGGATGATGTAATACGGAGTAGATCCAAAGCTTGATGTCAACTCAGGTGGGCACAGGGATTAAGTGAGCCAGACCTAGAGGGAAGTGAATCAGTACAGCAGCTAAGATATACAAGGCAATCTAAAACTTTTTGAAAGAAAAAAAAAAAAAAAAAAAACCCAAAAAACAAAACAAAAAATACTTGGAATAATCAGATCAGATGAAATTTAGGAAATAATCATTATTAGAAGTTTCAACAAATAAAGGAAAGGATTCCATGTACAACTCATGCTGATGGTAGGTGGAGATCTGACCATCTGCGGATCCAGGGAGCAGAATCCAATTTCTTGAAAAGAAAGCTGTTAAGTTTGCATACAAGCACTTGGAAGTTATTCTAGAGCCAGCACTAAGCAGGATAACCAAGGTCAAAACTATGGAAAAGCAATATTGGTATGAGTCTGGAGTTTGTAGAGTGCAGCTTTTTGGGAATTATGGTTTTTCCCTAGTGACTTTTATCTATTTACACTTGGTTTAAGAGAAATTTGGTAGCATGGACACAGGGGATGGAGAAGAGCCACGTGAAAACCCTAAAGACAAAACTGAATCTCTTGAACCCTTGGAAAATCTACAGGAATTATCCATTTTATTAGAGTGTAGCTGAGACTTACATTAAGAAGATTTTAAAAGCCATAGTGGAAGCAAATATAGGATGAAACTAGGAGCAGGTTCACAATTAGGAAATCATAAAAGTCACAATCCAAAAAAAAAATCTATAACTAGATAACGCCTACCTCATTATTCGTTTGCTCTTCACCTCTATAAAAACTTTATAATAGAATATCTTGTTAACCATCCTGAACTGTCTTTAACTGGCTTTTGGTACAGAAAGACCATAACATGTGAGTTTCCATTCATTCTGCAATGTCTATAAATACTATTTTTTAATGTCAACTTTTATTTAGTTATTTTTTTATTCAAAGTTGTATTTATAATAGTAGTATGGATTACAATTCATAGTACACATATAAAGCATCTTTTTACATAGCACTGTTTGTATACAAAGTATATTCAATACCTTTCAAGTCTTCAATCATGCATTTAGGATAAAGATATCCATCTTATTCAACCGCCTTTTTCTTTTTTCCCCCTCCATCCCCCCTTGCTCCCTTACTTCCCCTACCTCCCCTTTGACCATTCTAGTGTTCCTCTACTCCTCCTATGTACCCCAACCTAACACCACTGTGAATCAGCCTCCTTATATCAGAGAAAACATTGGGTATTTGGATTTTTGAAATTGACTAACTTCACTTAGCATTATTTCTCCAACTTCATCCATTTACCTGTGAATGCCATTATTTTGTTCTCTTTTATTGCTGAGTAAAATTCTATTATATATAGATACAACATTTTCTTTATCCATTCATCTACTGAGGGACGTCTAGGTTGGTTCCACAACCTAGCTATTGTCAATTGTGCTGCTATAAACATTGAAGTGGCTGTGTCACTGTAATATGCTGCTTTTAAGTCCTTTGGGAATAGACCCAGGCATGGGATAGCTGGGTCATAGGGTGGTTCCATTCCCAGTTTACCAAGAAATCTCCATACTGCTTTTCATAGCAGTTGCACCATTTTGCAGTCCCACCAGCAATGTATGAGTGTGCCTTTTCCCCCACAACCTCTCCAACATTTATTGTTGTTTGTGTTCTTAATAGCTGCCATTCTGACTGGAGTGAAATGAAATCTTAGAGTAGTTTTTATTTGCATTTCTGTAATTGCCAGTGATGTTGAGCATTTTTTCATGTATTTGTTGATTACTTGTATGTCTTCTTCTGAAAAGTATCTTTTCAATTCCTTACCCATTTATTGATTGGGTTATTTGCTTTTTGGAGTTAAGTTTTTTGAGTTCTTTATATATTCTAGAAATTAGTGCTCTATCTGATGTGCATGTATTAAATATTTGTTCCCAATTAGTTGCCTCTCTAGTCACTTCACTGATTGTTTCTTTTGATGAGAAGAAGCTTTTTAGTTTGAATCTATCCCATGTATTGATTCTTGATATTAATTCTTGTGCTACAGGAGTATTATTAAGGAATTTGGGTCCTAATCTGACATGTTGGAAATTGGAGCTTACTTTTTCTTCTATTAGGTGTATTGTCTCTGGTCTAATTCCTAGGTTCTTGATCCACTTTGAATTGAATTTTGTGCATGGTGAGAGATAAGGATTTAATTTCATTTTGTTACATATAGATTTCCAGTTTTTTCCAGCACCACTTGTTGAAGAGGCCATCCTTTCTCCACTGTACATTTTTGGTGCCTTTGTCTAATATAAGATAGCTGGAATTATATGTATTAGTCTCTGTGTCCTCAATTCTGTACCATTGGCCTACCAGTCTGTTTTGGTGCCAGTACCATGCTGTTTTTGTTACTATTACTCTATAGTATAATTTAAAGTCTGGTATGGTGATGCCACCTGCTTCACTTTTCTTGCTAAGGATTGCTTTAGCTATTCTGGGTCTCTTATATTTCCAGATGAATTTCATGACTGCTTTTTTTATTTCTTTGAGGAATGTCATTGGGATTTTGATTGGAATTGCATTAAATCTGTATAATGCTTTTGGTAGTATGGACATTTTGACAATATTAATTCTACCTATCCAAGAACAAGGTAGGTCTTTCCATCTTCTGAGGTCTTCTATAATTTTTTTCTTTAGTGTTCTATAGTTTTTGTTATAGAGGTCCTTCACCTCTTTCGTTAAGTTGATTCCCAGATTTTTTTATTTTTATTTTTTTGATGCTATTATAAATGGGGTAGTTTTCATTATTTCCTTTTCAGAGGATTTGTCACTGATGTACAAAAATGCCTTTGACTTATGTGTATTGATTTTGTATCCTGCAACTTTACCGAATTCATTTACTAGTTGTAAAAGTTTTCTGGTAGAGTTTTTTGGGTCTTCTAGGTATATTATCATGTCATCAGCAAATAGTGCTAACTTGAGCTCTTGTTTTCCTATCTGTATCCCTTTAATTTCTGTCATCTGTCTGATTGCTCTAGCCAGAGTTTCAAGTACTATGTTAAATAGCAGTGGTGAGAGGGGACATCCCTGTCTTGCTCCAGTTTTTAGAGGAAATGCTTTCAATTTTTCTCCATTCAAGATAATGTTAGCTTGGGGCTTAGCATAAATAGCTTTTATAATGTTGAGATATGTTCCTGTTATTTCTAGTTTTTCTAGTGTTTTGAACATAAAGGGGTGTTGTATTTTGTCAAATGCTTTTTCTGCGTCTATTGAGATGATCATATTGTTTTTATCTTTAAGTCTATTGATGTGATGTCTTATGTTTATTTATTTCTGAATGTTGAACCAGCCTTGCATCCCTGGTATAAACCCCACTTGATCGTGGTGCACTATCTTTTTGATATGCTTTTGTATTCAATTTGCCAGAATTTTGTTGAGGAATTTTGCATGTATGTTTGTTAAGAAAAGTGGCCTGAAGTTTTCTTTGTTGGCTGTGTCTTTGCCTGTTTTTGGAATTAATGTAATATTGGCCTCATAGAAAGAGTCTGGGAGAGTTCCCTCTTTTTCTATTTCTTGAAATAAGTTGAAGAGCTTGGTATTGGTTCTTCTTTGAAGGTCTTGTAGAACTTGGCTGTAAACCCATCAGTACCTGGGCTATTTCTTGTTGGTATTTTTTTGATAGTGTCTTCTATTTTCTTGCTTGAAATTGATCTGTTTACATTGTGTCTAGCCTCCAGTTCCAGTTTGGGCAATTCGTACGACTCTAGAAATCTGTCAATGCCTTCAATATTTTCTATTTTGTTAGAGTACAAGTTTTCAAAGTAATTTCTAATTATGTTCTGTATATCTGAGGTGTTTGTTGTGATATTTCCTTTTTCATCACGGATGTTAGTAATTTGAGTTTTTTCTCTTCTTTTCGTTATCATTGCTAAGGGTCTGTCAATTTTATTTATTTTTTCAAAGAACCAGCTTTTAGTTTTGTCAATTCTTTTAATTGTTTCTTTAGTCTCAACTACATTAATTTCAGCTCTGACTTTAATTATTTCCTGTCTTCTACTGCTCTTAGTGTTGATCTGTTCTTCTTTTTCTAGTGCTTTGAGGTGTGATAAGTCATTTATTTATTTATTTATTTTCTTTTAAGGAATGAACTCAGTGCAATGAATTTTCCTCTTACTACTGCCTTCATAGTGTCCCAGAGATTTCTATATGTTGTATCTGTGTTCTCATTTACCTCTAGGAATTTTTTAATCTCCTCCTTGATGTCTTCTTCAACCTCTTGTTCATTTAGTAGCATGTTGTTTAGCTTCCAGTTGTTGGAGTAGTTTTTTTTTTGTTTCTTGTATTATCATTGATTTCCAATTTTATCCCATTATGGTCTGATAGAATGCAGGGCAGTATCTCTACTTTTTTATATTTGCTGAGAGTTGCCTTGTGGCATAATATATGGTCTATTTTGGAGAAGGAACCATGTGTTGCTGAGAAGAAAGTATATTCGCTTACTGAGGGATGAAATATTCTATATGTGTCCGTTAGGTCTAAGTTATTAATTGTTTTAATGAGGCCTAAAGTTTCTTTGTTAAGCTTTTGTTTGGATGCTCTATCTATTGCTGAGAGAGGTATGTTGAAGTCCCCTAGAATAACTGTGTTGTGGTCTATACTCTTGAACTTGAGAAGGGTTTGTTTGATGAATGTAGGTGCTCCATTATTTGGGGCATATAGATTTATAACTGTTATATCTTGTTGATGAATGGTTCGCTTAAGTAGTTAGAAATATCCATCTTTATCCCTTTTGATTAGCTTTGGCTTGACATCTACCTTATTCGATATGAGAATGGAAACCCCTGCTTGCTTCCATAGCCCATGTGAGTGATAAGACTTTTCCCATCCTTTCACCTTCAGTCTATTGATGTCTTTCTATGAGGTGGGTTTCTTGGAGACAGCAAATTGTTGGGCCGTTTTTTTTTTTTTTTTAATCCATTCTGACAATCTGTGTCTTTTGAATGGTTAGTTTAGGCCATTAACTTTCAGGGTTATTACTGAGATGTGATTCATATTCCCATCCATTTTTATTTGTTTATGGTATTTAACTTGACTTGGTTTCTCCTCTGGTTGGTATTTCCCTTAGTTTAATATCTCCCTTTGTTGATTTTTATTGTTATTTTTCTTGTCTTCTTCATAGAATATTTTGCCCAGGATGTTCAGAAGTGCTGGCTTTCGAGTTGTGAAATCTTTTTAACTTTTGTTTGTCATGGAAGGTTTTTATTTCATCTTCAAATCTATAGCTCAGTTTTGCTGGGTATAAGATTCTTGGTTGATATCCCTTTTCTTTCAGAGCTTGAAATATGTATTCCAGGATCTTCTAGCTTTTAAGGTCTGGGTTGAAAAATCTGAACAAAGTCTGATTGGTTTCCCCTTATATGTAATCTGCTTCCTTCCTCTCGTGGCTTTTAGTATTCTCTCCTTGCTCGGTATATTAGGCATTTTCATTATAATGTGGCTTGGTGTGGATCTGTTGTGATTTTGTATGTTTGGTGTTTGGTAATCCTCTTGAACTTGGTTTTCCCATTCATTCCTCAAGAAAATTTTCTGCTATTATTTCATTGAATACATTACTCATTTCTTTGGCTTGGAATTCTGCATCTTCCTCCACCCCAATCACTCTTAAATTTGGTCTTTTTATGTTGTCCCATATTTCTTGAATGTTCTGTTCTTGATTTCTTACCATTTTTGCTGTGTAATCTACATTTTTCTCCAGGATGTATATTTTGTCTTCATTGTCTGAGGTCCTTTCTTCCAAGCTATCTAATCTGTTGGTGATGCTTTCAATTGAACATTTAGTCTGGTTTATGGCTTCTTTCATTTCCAGAATTTCTGTACGGTTTCTCTTTAGAACCTCTGTCTCCCTACTGAATTAATCTTTTGCTTCCTGTATTTGTTTTTGGAGTTCTTTGTCAAAATGATCTTTTACCACCTGTATTTGCTCCCTCATCTCATTTTTTAGTTCATTCTTAAGTTCCATAAGCATTTGGAATATGTAATTTCTGAATTCCATCTCTGGCATTTGACCAACTGTGCTTGCCATGGAATCTACTGAGGAGGTATGTGGATTTGTTTGAGTCACTTTCTTCCCTTGTTTCTTCATATTGCTTGTGTGACTTTTCTTCTAGCACTGTGGAACCTGGACTATTTCATTTTTACCTTAAAGCCTTATGATGCTCCTGTAGTACAATGCTATCAGATCCCCTTATAAATACTTTACACTTTAATACTAGACACTTTCTATTCAGATAATCACAGTTCAATCACAATGTACAGATTTAGTTAACTCAGATATTGTCTCCAATTTACTCTTTATGTTTGTGATGGGGTTTATAACTTTAAATATTGGGCACAGAGGTGATAAGTTTAGGAAGAAGGAAGTGAGGGTGCTTAGTTGTTCTTTCTTAGGAAGTGTGAAAAGAAAATTCTATGGAAGTGGTTTAATATCAGCAGACGATAGAGGAAAGAGAATGGAGTGAACGATTTAGTGGAAAGACCGATTTATATATAAACCAAACTTATGTAGGCTTTGAGAGAAGAAAAAAAGAAGGATGGAAAAGAAGAAGAAAAAAAAAAGAAAAAAAGGTGACAAAGAAGTGGGAATTGGTATAAAAGAGAGGAAAGAAAAAGTGAGTCAAAAAAATAGAGAATAAACTATACATAACACTGCTTTGCTGTATAGTTCAGTTGCCCTGGTTCTAGAAATCCCAATTTGTTTGGTATAACTTGTTTTTGCCTCTGTTAAGAATTCAGTGGCAGGGTGTAAATAGGAAAGATGAGAAAAAAAAAAAAAGAGACCAAAGTGAGAAGGAAGAAAAGAAAGAAAGAAAAGAGGAACAAAAATGGACAAACTCACACACAGTCAAACAAAACAAAACAAAAGCAAACACAAACAAACAAACAAAAACACAAAGCCGAACCCAGGAACAAATCTCATTCAAACAGCACCCTGAGAAGCCCTTCTTTTTTCCTTTCCAGTTTAAGCCAGTTGTCATGGATCATGTCCAGGCAGTCACAGAGAACCTGTGAGTGGAGTCAAGTCTGTACCTTTGGCCAGCAGAAAAATGGCACAGCGGAAGAGTAGCTCAGGGCGGGGTGTGTCAGCAGGTGAATGGCACCAGGAAAGGGTCCATCCAGAAGGCGTCCACTCCCCATGCCCTCCGACAGTTGTAATATCTCAGGGCTGCTGTGCTGGCCTCAGACACACCCTCCCCTGCTTGCTGCCCGTGTCTCACCAAGGTGTGTGGTATTCTCAGAGCACTGGCTGGATCCGTGGAAGCCAGCAGCTACTTGTCCTTTCTTCCTTGTTTCTTTGTCCTAGTACGCGGAGGCTGTCATCAAAAATGGCAGCAGTTGCTCTCCCCGGGTTCAACAGCACATCCCCAACCTGTGTGACACTCTTGAGTTGTTGGCCCGGCTGATTGCGTGAAAGAAGTGAAAGAACTCTGTGTGTATGTCACTCGTGTCTAGCTTTCTTATTATCCTTCTGCGTTGTTTAAAGCTGTTGTCAGGATCTCTCCCTTACCACGCTGCTACGCGCGGGCTGCGCCTTAGTGCTGGTTCATCTGTACTGGGCTCCCGTGTGTCTGTGGTCTGGAGTTCATTGTATTTCACTGTCTCACCATCCAGAGAAGCCCGAATGTCCCAGCTCTCTCTCAGTTGCAAGAATAGTGCTATGAACTCATTCAAACTTCTCACTAAGCCTCTTTTAATGACTGACTCCCGGGAGCACATCCCTCCTGTCCGCCATTTTCAGCTGACTCTCTAATGCCAACTTTTAATACGTGATCACACCATTTCTTTTTAAAAGTCCTAGCCCTTGCAGGACTATTAACTAGATTGCATGTATTTCACTTTTTATAGTTCCCTCACCTCTTCTTTCATTTTTAATATTCCAAGCTTTACAATTTTATATATCTTTCTTCTTTATTATTATGATTATTAATTCCATAGCTTTCAAAGTTAATGATCTTATATCTGGATCTTCTGTTGATTTAAACCTAAATTCCAGTCTGTGCTTAAAACATTATTTCTACCTTGAGTCCTCTTGCTTTGTGAAACTTTTTTGTTATCTATTTTCTTTGATCCTGTTGTGCTTGATGTACCTTATACTGATCCTGATAAAGCTGATTGTTAAATACTCGAGAATTTTGTGAGTGGGTTGTTAAATTTGCTTTAGTAGGAGAATTTATACCAGTTAATGAATAGTTCCTACAGTTGAAATATCCACTTTATAGATAAGGAAATTGAGATATGGGAATGTTTATTTTCCCAAGATCAAAATGCTAATATGCTATGATAATAGAACTAGAATATGAAACTTCTCTGCTCTAATCCTCATTATGGGCATTTTGTGATTCTTTCTTACTTCAAAAAAAGAATTAATTCAATAATTCAGTTCCAATTGTTTAATATACTGTTTATAGATAAAAATAACAAATGTAATGTGTGTGTGTTTATTTTACTAAATACATTTATTTAGTAAAATGGGAAATATGATTATGAGAAAATGTAGATGATTCTGTTCTTGAAATAGAGCTCAAATTACTCTTTATAATGATGGCTTCCTTGTAGGCATTGCAATTGACGTTTATGTAGTTCGTAAAACTCAATTATGATTATAGAACTTGATAGGCTAACGCCTCACAATGAACAAATATAAAATAGGAGGCTGATATTACATTTCTATCAACTTTTATATCAAAATGATGGTAGATATGAGTTACACTAAAATCCCCAAACTATAGTACGAAATAGACTTAAAAATACACAATGTATTAAGGACTTCTATTATTAATTGGCATTTATCACTAGTAAACTCAACCAGTCAATTCTATACCACTTCCAAACTGTACAAATATTCACTGTAAGCTGTGACCTACTTCCTTCCCACGCTGGCTGTTTGCTCTAAAGTCACACGTTTCTCTTCAGGGAGGAGCAACTTGTTCCTTTCAGCGAAAGTTGTCACCATCTTTCCTGCAGAGCCAGCTCTTGGCAGCATCTCTCTTTCCTTAAACAATCTCAACAGGAAACTCTTATCCCTTCTGACCCTGTGACTCAATCTGACCACAAGTCCCAAAAGGGATGATCTCATGCATTAGATTCCTTTTCCCTGCAGCCTGTTTATTCCTTTCAAAGAATCTTTCTATTACAACCATCTATGAATCCCACCATGTCAACTAACTTCTGGGTCATTTAGTCACACTCCTTAGCATCAAAAGCAAGTCTTGTTTATTTGCCAGGTTATGAGCAGCCTTTGTATGTTGGGAGACCTTTCCACTCCCTGAGCCCTGTCATGGAATTGTTAATCAAAGAACATTGATTATGATTTGAACTTTTCTCTGTCCCCTCATTATACTTCGCACTGCTGAAATCTTAGTTCTGCTGAGATCTTAGTTCAAACCTTTATTTTATTGTTTGTATGAATAATAATTGTATCAAGGTTTTTCTTTTTTTTTTTACTGCCTTTGTTATATTTTTAAATTGCATTTAGAGCTATGGTTTCAAAATACTAATCATATCACATTCAACTTATGCTGGGTGATTTTTATGTTCTCAGGCTTCAGCACTGCTAAGATCAGAATTTGTATATTTAAAACGTTTGCTCCTTCAAAGACACTCCATTTTAAAAATACTTGCTATTAATAATATCCTCATGACTATAACAACAATTAATAGCACACAGAAATATATAAAAAATTAAACATATGGCAAATACTATAATTCAGATATAGCCATTATTAACATGTTGATTTATCTTCTTTAAATCTATTCATATTTTTCTTGGCCACAAAGTGTGATACTGTAGTAAAATTTCTAAGCCAAGTTTTATAATAATTGACATGAGGTTATTCTACAAAGAAATGAAACAGATGCCACTTATTTATAATAAAATACCAGGCTGATTTTTTTTTTTTTTTTTTTTTTGGCAATAAGACAACTTTAAAAAAAATTAACTCTAAATTTATTCACATTTAAAATACCAGTTTTATCACTTTGTTCATTCAAAAGCATTTATTCACATTTTCTATGTGTAGCACATAATGGTTTACACAAGAGATGAATAAGGAGGGTTTTGCTTTCAGGGGACATATAGTTCAAAAAAGGGGGTGGGTGGAATAAGTACATAAATTCTGTTTTTAAAACATTAGATAATCTGAAGCAAAATGAATATTCCTGGAGAAAGGTCACTTTCTCTCACCTAGTGTCATAGATTGGATGAGTGTTGGTTGAACTGAGTTTTGAAATGAGGGAGTACACGTGATGAACTATTATAACAAAAGACCAGAGAGAGGAAAGCTGGGAGCATCCTTGGGAAGAACTCTGGCCTCAAGTGCATGGTGAGAAGTAGTGAAAGATAAAGCTGGAAAATGGATCATGTTGAGGCAAAGGAGGACCTCAAATTCAAGGAGTAGGTAGTTGATACAACAGGGAATCTTCTGAGTGTTTTCATTCTGAGAAATGACAAAGCAACAGTTATGCATCAGGGAGACACCTTCAGTGGCAGGATATAAGGAGGGTAAAAGAGGGAAGAGCTTAGAGTTGAGGAGAGTAGTTTCAGAGTACTGGTTAGAGGAAGCCAGGGTCTGAATTGGAGAAGAGGTCATGCAGATTAGAAGAAAGAAGAGAATTTAAGAAACATTTAAAACTGAAAATGACTAGACTATCTGAGTTTGACAAGAAATGGTAAATGTGAAATATTAGAAATATTGCCAGCATTATAATCCAGGATAACCACTAGAAGGGGACATCCCAAAGGGATAGGAATTTTGAGGGAAGTCAATTTTGGTTTCAGAAAAATGGATTTAAATATTAATTCAATGTGGAGACATTTTCAATATCAAGTTCAATTTTTACTTTCAGAACTTTTTTTTTTTTTTTTTTTTTAAATTACTTTGGCTACTATTACTGTAGCTCCTTGAAAAGGGAGTTTAGGACATTTCTCACTGTTCTGCTAATTTCCTTTTTTCACTTCATGCTCTTACCTCTAGGATATTTATATAGTGTAATTATGTCTTCCCTTTTAAGAGGGCATGTGGTTGCTTTCCACAGGTCCTTCCCCTGCTTCTGCCCTGTAATCTTCTTATTGTTTTGACTTCCCTGGTTGATCAGGCTAACCACATCTCATCCTCAATGATTACCTTGCTGACACTACCTTGTCTGCTGGGAGGGCAGGATGTTCACCTTAGAGAAGCAGGCTCAAAATCTCTTGGGAGTCTTTGTCATCTTTTGTCAGAGATCAGTGGAATATTTTTCCACCCTACTTCATGGGGGTGAGTAGCACTTACACTGCAGTTTCTTTGAAATTATTTGGTTTGGAAATCTAAACTTGGGCAAGCTGCCATTTTCTGTTGTCATTGATTGATATTTTAAAGTTGGGTAAAGTGAGTATACATATTTGATTTGGTGTATTAAATGACACTGTTCCTTCTAGTTGTTTAAAGGGGGTTTCTTAAAGTTAAAACAAAACTGTTTTTTCAATCCAATGATAATTCCAAAATGAATTATAATCACCTTTGCCATGGTCTACTATTCCAGTATTGATCTGATAATGTAGAGGCAAAATAAAAATTATTTTTTATAACGCCGTCATGGTTTTTCAATTGTGATTCTGCAGCTGATTTTAATATTGCCACTGTATGCTTTCTGACAGTTATATACTAGAAGAAAGAGTGACAGGGATAGTGACAACTTGATATTTACATAATTACATATTAGTACACAATTTAACTGGTATTGATATAATACCACATTTGTTTCTAATGTTTTCTGTCCTTAATATTAACATCAAGACAACAGAGTTTTGAGAAATGATAAAAACTGGAATTGATATACCTAAGTTTTGTTCATTTTTTTAGATCTTAAGTATTAGAAAATGCATTTAATTGAGCAGGATAGTTAGTGTCAGCCCAACTTTCCAGAGTTACTGTGTCCAATTTTGGACATACCATGTTCTTTTGCTAAAATGCTCCAGACCAGTGACTTCTTAATAATGTGGTCTTGATTGCATGCTCCCTCTTTATATTAGTGATGCTTAGCTGTACTGCTTCTTACTGTCTGGCTTTGCCATGCATATGCTGGTTTAAGAGTGTGGCTGGAGTCTGTAACCCTACTGAGATAAGGCTATCTGAACCAGAAGGGCAGGACTTGTGCTGTTGGGACTCTTTGTCAGATTGAATGTCAGATTTGTAGGTGTTTCTCAGAAAGTGAATTTGAAACACTTGGATTGTGTAATAAAGAGAGCTTTTGCTGGTCCCTGTTACCTATTCCCCCCGTACCACAAAAAATCTCTTTATCCTAGGGTAAAAAATAAAATAACTAAACCACAACAGCGTTTTTCCAATAATAAAGATTTTTAAAAACAACAATAACAACAACAAAAAAACCTGCTCATATTGGCCATATTAAAATAAAAAAATAATCAAGCCTCTGAACCACTACATGTCTCATTTTAACTATTTTGTTTTTTTACTCAATAACTTTTCACTGTTTATTTTTTTTGTTATTAATCTTGACTCACAGGCCCTGTTTGTCAAAGTTAGTCCCTGGTTTTTTGGACTACTTTATTATTTTTTCATTGAGTTGGCAGTCATAAAACCAAAGTATTTCTCCACAGATGGAATGTTAAAGGGGACATAGTTAAACACAAACCCACATAATTCTAGGTGACAAATCCTTTCTTAAAGTGTTGAAAATTTATATTTGCATTTCTGAAAATGTTATTGATACTGAAGAATAAAATGTATCTATTTGTATTTTTAGTACCATAGTCTTTATATTTGCTAAAGTTTCTAAATCACAACATATTTTCAGAGAACAGGAAAATAAATTGTAGAGAGATTCCACAAACAAGATAGTAATTATTCAGATTTCATAAACCAGATTAACTGATTTACAAATGACTGACCCAATATTGCAATCCATTTTTACCACGATTACAATTATGAGTAAGCCATGTAAAAGTGCTATAATAGTCTTTAAAGGAGGATGTGAAAACATGAGATATGGAATAACTGTGCTTTCATGCTGCCATATGACACTATGAAACTTGAAGCTGTTTCTGTCTGTATTATTTTCCAGAAATCCCTAGAGTCAAATACTTCCTAAGCACTGAATATTCAAGATGTGCATTTTATGTATTAAAGATTTAATTCTTTGTCTTTTTTAAATCTTTTTTCTTTTAAACATTTTAAAACAAGTTTTACTTTTATTGCTTGGAATATGTTCTTAAAGCTTGTTTGGAGCTAGATGGGATCAATTAATAAAATCTGAAAATCTATATACTCATTTTCAAGAATACACTTTTTTATAATATGCTTTTCAATAATTTTTAAACAATGCATCACAAATAATAATTAGCATAAAACTGGAAAGATGTAAGTTTATTAACACTTTTCAGTCTGTTATGTGACAATTGGAGATTCTAGATCTTGATGTGCCAGGATGTCATTGGGATTTAATTCCAACTCAGGGTAAAGATCCAGTAGAATTGTCCAATGTTTTTACACCAGTGATAGAACTTTTATAGCCCTAGAGAAAATTAAATAAGCCAAAGGAGTCAGGTGAGGAGAATAGTTCAAATAAAATACTTCTTTGAATATTTTAGAACCTGAGGCAATTTGTTTTTGTTATCGATAGGTTCTCATAAAATCTTTTTTTCTTTAGCAGTCTCCCAGTCAGTTCAGGAACATTTACTCAGCAACCTTTAACTGTATAACATTATACTTGAATTTTAATGTATGCCTGAAAAAGCTAATTTATGCCATAGATTCTTGGAGTTTGAGGCTCATATATTTTAATTAAATGTGGTATATATGCATCTCTAAGAATTTTATACAGTTCTATAATGTTAAATGTTATAAAAAGTTGGGATGTTGGTGGAGAGCACATCTTCATACATTATGCCCCACAAACACTATTTGTAGTGGGCCATCACAGTTCTTTGTAGCATTTCCCACCAGGCCGTAGAATTTATTTCTTCACTTTTTTGAGTTTGGACTGACCTTGAAACCTGCTTTGGACAGGAGAATGCAATAGAACAAAGTTGTTAGTACTGAACCTGAGATTCTGGAAGCTTTTCTCATTTTCACTCTCTTGAATTCCTGTAACCACCTTCTGAGCAAGTCTCATCTTGCTTGAAAACAAAAAAAGAGATACAGAAAGCAAAGAGTAGCTACTGCACCTATGACTAGCCTACAGCAGCCCCTAGGTGACAGTCAGTTATTTGCAGATCATGAATAAACTCAGGCCATACAAATCTAACCAGGTCCAAATCAACAGGAATGCCCAAATATTGAACTATAAACTTAGACACAGAAATACATGATCGTTGTTTTATGTTATTAAGTGTGGGTGGAGGGGTCACATGCCTATGGTCATAGGTAACTGAAGGCATTGGTTTCATATCCTCTGAAAAGTGGCCTGCTTTCACTTGACTCTTCTTTCTTCTCTATAAAGATGATTCTGTGTTTGAGTTGTCATAAACTTTAACATAGTTTAAGCGAAAGGGAAACCTCTAGTCCCAACAGAGATGCTATTAAATACAAACATTGGATTCTAATGTGGCTGTAAACTCAAGGGAGCAGATTCTCTGATTTATCAAAATGCACTTCCTAAAAAATAGTATAAAGCAAACTTCTAGAACTAATAAATGAATTCAGCAAAGTAGCAGAACATAAAATTAACATCCATAAATCAAATGCGTTCCTATACATCAGTGATGAATCCACAGCAAGAGAAGTTAGGAAAATTACCCCATTCATGACAGTCTCAAAAAAAAAATAAAATATTTGGGAATCAATCTAACAAAAGAGGTGAAAGAGCTTTACAATAAAAACTATAGAACACTAAAGAAAGAAATAGAAGAAGACCTTAGAAGATGGCAAGATCTCCTATGCTTTTGGATAGGCAGAATTAACATTGCCAAAATGGCCATACTACCAAAAGTGTTATACAGATTTAGTGTAATCCCTATTAAAATCCAATGACATTCTTCATAGAAATAGAAAAGCAATCATGAAATTTATTTGGAAAAATAAGAGACCTAGAATAGCCAAAGCAATCCTTAGCAAGAAAAGTGAAGCAGGAGGCATCACAATACCAGACTTTAAACTATACTACAGAGCCATAGCAACAAAAAATGGCATGGTATTGGCACCAAAACGGACATATAGACTAATGGTACAGAATAGAAAACACAGGAAAAAGGGCACATAAATATAGTTATCTCATACTAGACAAAGGCAATGGAGAAAAGATAGCCTCTTCAACAAATAGTGCTGAGAAAACTGGAAATCCATATGTAGAAAACCTCCTTTCACTCTGCACAAAACTCCAAGTGGATCAAGTACTCAGACACTAGAACAGAGAACTTGCACCTACTAGAAGAAAAAGTAGGCCCAAATCTTCACCATGTCGACTTAGGAACTGACTTCCTTAACAAGACCCCAAAGCACAAGTAGTAAAATCAGGAATCAATACATGGGTTGGAATCAAACTAATATCTTCTTCACAGCAAAGGTAACAATCAATAATGTGAAGAGAGAGCCTACAGAAAGGGTGAAAACCTTTATTGCATGCACCTCAGAGCATTAATCCCCAGGATAAAGAACTCAAAAAACTTAACACCATAAAAACCAATAACCCAATCAATAAATGGGCTAAGGAACAGAACAGACACTTCACAGAAGAAATACAACTGATCAACAAACATACAAAAAAACTTTTCAACATTTCTAGCAATTAGAGAAATTCAAATCAAAACTATACTGAGATTTAATCTCATTCCAACCAGAATGGCAAGTGTCAAGAATACAAGTAACAATAAATGTTGGCGAGGATGTGGGGGAAAAAGATACACTCATATGCTGCTGGTTGGGCTGCAAATTGATGTAACCATTATGGAAAGCAATATGTAGATTCCTAAGAAAACTTGGAATGGAACTACCGCTTGACTGAGCTATCCCACTCCTCGGTTTATACCCAAAGGACATAAAATCAGCATACTAAGGTGACACAGCCACATCAATGTTTAAAGCAACTCAATTAACAATAGCTAAACTGTGGAACCACATAGGTGCCCTTTAAACCGATGGATGGATAAAGAAACTGGTATATATACACAATGGAATATTAGTCAGACTTAAAGTAGAATGAAATTATGGCATTTGCCGGTAAATGGATGGAGCTGGAGAATATTATGCTAAGCGAAATAAGCCAATCCCAAAGAATGAAAGTCTGAATGTTTTCTCTGATATGTGGATGCTAATTCACAATAAGTGGGGGGTAGGGCTAGGGAAGAATAGAGGTACTTTGGATTAGACAAAGGGGAATGAAAGGAGGGGAAGGGGTATGGGGGCAGGAAAGATAATAAAGTGATTTGGACATTATTACCCTATGTGCATATATTATTATATGACCAGTGTAACTCTAAATCATGTACAACCAATAGAATGAGAAGTTATACTCCATTTATGTATGATATTCTACTGTGATATATAACTAATTAGAACAAATAAAAATATGGCATAAAGAGTAACCAGTCAATATGCAAATACGCAAAAAAAGCAATTGCATCACTTGTTTATTTTAAATTTGTTCTATTATTTAATAAAATTCCCTTTAATAAATTTGTTCTTATGTCTTGGCTAAAATTCCCTTTTTGGGTTGTAGACATATCTTTTTAGGTCTTCTTTCAGAAATGAAACTCACTGGCTTTCAGGACATAAGGGTCCATTACTTGCTCTGTACATACAATCAGCAGTACCAAGGGCACTGTCACTGAATCTCCCTGCTACATATGAAGCTTCTCTTTTGTGCTTGGTTATAAGCAAATACTGAGATAAGTCTAAAGTTCTCAATACTTGTAGCACCTATTCTTTCTTCATTGCTAAAATATACTAGAGAATATCACAGACAACACATTTCATAAGTCTAAGTTGTGTACATATAAATCCATCATTAAAATAGGCATATTTAGGGTTATCATTGAATTTGGAAAGGCATTAGAAATATGCCTTTCTGATTCACAAAGACTGAAAATTCATTCCTAGCAAACTCATATAACTTGCTTGGGGATTTGTTCCAATAGCCCTTGAAACTCTCTTTATTCTCCTTCATAAGCAATTAGTCTCATTTGCATGTGCTATTCTCAGTTCAATATTAAACTTGCATATTATCTACCTATCACTATTCTCCTGAAAAAGATCTCTACAGATTACTTTCCTCTTTTATTGCCTCAACACTTTTCTTGAAATCTAATTTCTAATAATATGAATACATTCATATAAATTATTATCACATAATAACTTTTATGTCCCTTCCCTTTCATAGTGATACTACATTTGTGGGTGATTGAGACCTTTAGTCTCTAAATCTGAAGGTGGGGCAAATTAATGAAGAGAATTTCTGGCATCGTGTATTTTTGTCCAGGGAGCCCACCATCACCTCCCACGTAGCATCAGTTACCTTCCATCTTCATTTTCACAAGGAACACTTTTTGAAGGAAGACATCCTGTTTTCTCTTGTTGTATTCCCAGCAGATCAGTGCCCATTTGTAAATATAGGCATCTTAGATTATCTATATACTTATGACATACACTTTCTATAGCTGCCTTCTTTGGGGTAAGAAAGGAGAGAAGGAAGAGGAATTTTATGTGCATGTGCACCTAGACTCCAGGATAAGTTGTCCTTTCCATTCTGACAGCTCATAATAATAACTCACTGATATTTTGTAGTTTGCCATCCCCAAACCTGAAGAATAAACCATTCCTTTCATTGTTGCTTAAACCATTTAGATTCAACAAAGTCATTTTGTAAATGGTAACATCTGTTTAGTGATTGACTATAGAATATAGGTACATGTAAGCTTTTGGTTGCTATGACAATTTGCATTGGGGTGTAAGGTTGATAAATGGATATGGCTTTTGCCCAAATATGGGTCTTAAATTTTCTGGCCACCTGCCCCTACCAATAGTATTACAGCTCACTAAACCAATATGAGGTCAAAAAGTGAAAAACAATCTTAGTTTAATAATGCTGAACTCAAGACATGAGCACTGCCAGCAGAATCACCTTATGTGCACAGGATAAATTGCTAACCTTGGTTCTGGTGACTTTGAAAAGTGAACAAAGAATGCCAAAATTCTTAACTCTTGGTAACCTACCAAAAGGCAGACTACATTATGGGAAAATGACTCTCAGCGTGATATTATATATTCACAATTAATTTAAACATAAAATTTTGAAATGCTGGTGCCAAGGCCAATTCCAGCTGATATAATTTTCTCAGATTAAGTTTCAATGAATATAACATTTCAAAGAAAATTATATTGTGATATTAAAGTAAAGGCCTTATTGCAAAGGCAGATCACAGCTCCTTCTGTAATAAAAAGGAATAAAAAGGAATACTGATTAGTAGGAATGAGTGAAGTTCCCCCTGTGTTTAAAGCATAAGATACAGGAGGTTAGTTTTTTCCCCACTAGGTTCTATAATTGCTCACATAAATCTCTTCATTTATACATGTAAACTGGGTTGCATGTTGTGTGAGGAAAAATTAAGGATTCAGCAAGGAAAAATGCACATTAAATTTATGATTGCAATTTTAGAGTTTAAACTGAAGTTGTACGAACATTTGGCCTTGCAGGCTTTCTGCAGTGATTTCAAACATGAAAAAAGAAAACAAACAAACAGGGAAGAGCCTGAAGGTGAACTCCAATACCCACCTCCATTTTGTATGTATCGGACAAGGCCTGGAAAACTCATCAAAAAATTCTAAATGTATTTCTTTGTTGGACTTTCCCTAGTTGTGTGGTGGAATCACTGCAGCAGGATCACCTGGACTGTTTATCAAAACATGCAGACACCAGATTTTACCTTGAATATGATAGGCCAAAACCCTTGTGGATGGAGCTTGAAAAATAAATTTTTAATAAGTTATTAAAAATTGTGATGCATGCTGAAGTTTAAGTACCACATCCTTGTGTAACATTAGTGGGCAAATACTCTGCCATTTGCAATTTTATAATATAGTTTCTTGGGATTAGTAAATACAACAATGATGAGAGTAGTGAGACATAAGGATTATTTAGATCCAAGTTGCTTTGACTGTTAGTAGCAAAAGTACACGAAATCTTCATCTCATTTTCCTTCCTCAACTTTTAGTTCAACACAATCTTCCATTGGTCCAGTTCTGCTTGACAGTCAGGCTTAACAAACTTTTCTAACTAATGGGTATTCTAGTAGGACCCCAGGATTCTAGTTTGTTAAAACTTTACATGCCATGTTTCTTTGCCTTTTTTAAAAAAATTCAGTCATTTTAAAGTTCAAATTAATTTCATACTTGATGTCAACACTTTTTGAGTATTCACTCAGGTGTATTTGCTTCATTACTCCTCTGGAAAAATACACTAGGCCTGGCGACTAGGGCTAGCTTCTGGAATTGGATGATTGGAATATAATTTAAAATTTTTAAAATGTCATACACTACCCATTCTATATGGTAGTCAAATTAATTTTAAAAGGTAATGAAAAAACTATATTCTCTAACTTACATAATATCAAACTCCTTAATGACTTAAATTTTCGAATTTTCTTTCCTAAGCCTGCATATAAAATGAAAGTTTCATAAAGTTGATGAGCATGAGTTTTGAAACAGACAAAAGTAATTTTAAATAGCTGGTTTGTATTTTCAAAAATGTATTGTACTATTTTAAGACTTAATGCTTTTCCTTCAAAATGTTCCATTGCATTTAGTAAATGTATCATTAGACTGGGCTTCTTTCAGGACCAATAACATATTTCACTTCAGATACTCTTCCAAGAAGATAAAATCTCTGAAAAAATGGATTGCTGAAAATGTTTTAAATCCTAATTACAATTAATAATTACTCTAAGTGGCTATAGTGCCCTGGGGCTAAGACTGAAGCACAAACTGCTCCATACTAGCTCAGAAGCTATAGAAAGTTCACATTTTGTTTTGACCCTTAAAATTATAGTGCCAAGGAACAAATCTAAACAAATGAATGTTTGCAAAGCCCTTTCTTGGGTTAGATCAATACTATGTAAAGTCCTTATTCATCTGACTGGGCCCAATTAACTGACCAAGAATCTTTGTCTTTAAATTTGTAAAAAGTTGCAAAAATCAATGAAAAACTAAGTTAATTTTTTTGGCTTAGTCATTATGAAGGATGAATTCTTAGAAATATTAACTTGGAAAACAATGTCCTAATTTTGACACACATCAGGTATCTACGTATTATCTCAAATCTAACATGCATAGACTGAAAATATTTAAAATACTGAATGGAGTCAGTAAATGTAATTAAGTGCTGTGCTAAGTTTCTGATTAGTTCAATAATGATGATTTTTTTCTGCTCCAAAATTCCACAATAAATTTTTATCTAAATGATGTCATCTAGCATTGTTTCTATTTCTTAAATATTATTTTATATAAACATAAATATAAATTTAAGGTATAATATATTTTTAAAAATTTATATAGAAGTATATTTATTGTTAGCATACTGCACAGCACAAGGCAACATGAAAAACACACTAACAGAAAGTGTTATTAAATATTTTGACAGTCAATTACCTTCCCCAGTTAATATACCAAGAAAGATTTACAACCCCATGTATTGTAAATCCAATCAGCTCTTGGCTTCCTCATTTCCCTTCAACTCATCCACTTCTTGCCAAGGATTTCACCAGTTCTTTTAATACTTTTTTATTTTTTTTGGTATCAGGGATTGAACTCAGGGGCACTCAACCACTGGGCCACATACCCAACCCTTTTTTGTATTTTATGTAGAGACTGGGTCACAGGGTCTCACTGAGTTACTAAGTGCCTCGCCATTGCTGAGGCTGGCTTTGAACTCCCACCCTTCTGCCTCAGCCTCCCAAGTGCTGGGATTACAGGCGTGCACCACTGCGCTCGGCCCAGTTCTTTTAATACTTGTTCCTCTTTAGAGGGCTGACTGCCTTGGTATTGCTTTTTAAAATGAGCCTTTCTTGGGAAAGATCAAATTTTTAGATAGTGAATACATGTTAAGAAAGTTAAAAATTAAATATTTATGCTCAACATCTTTTTCAAGTGATAAAATATATAATTGTGCTGGGGCCTTTATTTGTATTCCAATAATGACTTAGGGACAATATGAAGAATATTTAAAGAAATAGAAATTTAATTTCCTGACATTTCAATCATTTAAATGCAAATGTACTGTTCAGACTGACTAACTCTAATTGTATTTCAAGGACAGTGTTATGAAAAAAACATGCAGAATATTCCTTAAATAAATAGGTTACTATAATATTTTAACAGTGGACAAACTGAGGAAAGTTTGTCCACTGTTAAAAATCTTCCTTTCTAATTTTTTGTGATAAAACCAGAAATAAGTCAGATAATCTTTCCCTAATCACCTAATATCTTTTCACATGTTCAAACAAATTTTGTGCACTGGAAAATAAAATGCAAATTTTAAAAAGGAATATTCTTGTAAAATACATCACACTGTTGTTATCTTATTTCATGAGCATTCCTTTATCTTCAGAGATAATCAAACTACTAAGCTTATTGGAGAAGTGGAAATAAAGATGGCTAAAATTTAAGGTACACAATATTCTATTGGTATGAATTCTCAATGACCATCTGAGTTGATTGTTATTATTACCTCCTCTAATTACAGATTGATAGAAGTGAAAGCCAAAATTGAATAAATAAAGTATCTTGCTCTTATAGAAGTGATGCTGCTGTGCTTGTAATACAAAAAGCTAATCTGAATGGTTCAGACCTTTAGTCATTGTTCTAGCACATGACCAGCAAAGCATTTCTATTCTACTTATTGATTCATTTTTAGTTTGGGAAAATATGGTAATTAGGAATGGCATCTCTGGAATCTGAGAAGGAGGATTATAACTGATGTCAAGTTTCCTTCAAGCAGAGCCTGGAATGGGAATTTGCATTAGTGTTCTGTTGCTGCTGTAACAAATTGCCACAAACTTTGTGGGTTAAGATGACACCAATGTATTATCTCACAGATCTGGAAGTTAAAGCATGGGTCTTGCTGGGCTAAAATCAAGGTGCTGGGATGGGTTGCAGATCTCTTGAGACTCTTGGGGAGACTCCTTTTCCAGCTTCTGGAAGCTGCCTGCATTCTTTGTTGCATGGGTCCCTTACCCCATCTTTAAAGATCTGAATATTCTCCTATAATTACATCTTTTTCCAACCTCTACTCCTTTTCACCTTTAATGGACCTTGTTATTATGTGTTGCCGCCTGAAGCGATGGCTGCTTGGAGCAACGAAGCCACGGGAAGAAGTTTAGAGGCGAACTGGAAACAAACAGCCTTTTTATTCTGATAACTTTTCTCTCTGGCTCTAACAACGACTTTAAACACGCACCACACACACCACCAAAAATGACGCAGACCCGATCAGCAATCTTGCTTAAGTCACGCGAGATCTCGGGCCAAGTCCCGTGAGACTATGGAAGGCGGCAACAGCCAAACATCTCCTTGGCCCGTAGTCAACCGCAATCTTAGCCATCTCCCCAAACAGGGCTCCTGCATTTCCCCCCTTTTGTTTTAAAAGAGGGGATGCTCTAGGACGTCTATGTGCAACCAACATTCTTACCTGTCATCGGATAATCAAGGCTGTGCCCTTGACTCCTGTCTTAGGTTGATATGTCGGCCACATGAGACTGTCCCGTGCCATTGTGCCTGTCTTAGATTGTCCCCCTCTGGGGATCTTACCCGTCATTGGCTAACCAGCCATCAAATGGAGCAGTTTAGGATCGACTGTGTATGATGACTAACAGCCGTCTAGTTGTGAGGAGATGGTGTGGCTTTAAGGCGACAAGCCTTTTGGTGACGAGCCAAATTGCATAGCATATCAAATTGTTTAAACAAATCAGCTGCCCTAAGTTCCATCAAATAACACACTGAATTCTCTAGACAAATACCCACAAGGCATTGTCCCGTAAAGTCCCAAACAATGAAAGATCAAAATGTCCATTTGTTATAACACGTTGATGTAGGAGGCCCCATGCATGTAGAGCAGAGGCCACACTGTTGGTGAGGTTGTTTGATGCTTGAGCAGCAGGGATGCTTGCGGCGACCGCGATCCCTGCAGCTGTAGCAGCAGATGTCATTTTTATGTCTAGACAATGCCACCGGCAAATCTTCAGGGCCTGCTACCTAGAAACTTAAGCATCAATTAAGGAAAGGCAGTGTTATTGCAGCACTGAGTCAAGGGTCGAGTTGTCAAACTAAAAAATGGAATTATCAGATTAGAAAATTAAAGTTGATTTCTGCTCATACACATTGTTGTTTGAGCTCCCACAAACATAAGCTGGCAAAATATCATATTCAGAACAAAACAAAGAAAGACTGAGGGTATTTACTGTATTAAAGATAGATTAAAGAAAAGCTAAAGGCACTTTGGAGAAATAATTTGTTAGCTGGAACTCTCGAGTCTCTGTATACACAGCAATCTTTTACCTGTTGAGATAATTGAAATTAATCAGCTATTAAACAAATGAAGTTAATAACAAATAAACAAGCTTATGTCAAAACACCAAAATATCAGGTTATATAGCACTAGTCATATTGTTTGCTAAAGAGAAGTCCCAAGGACACCTATAAATCAAAATTGAAAGTAACTTTGTTTATAAAATTATTTACCTAAATTGAATACTCTTAACCTAAAATGAATTAAAGTTATTTGGATCCATATATATATATGCATATATATATGTTTTTTATAAGCGCTTTGTTATTTGTGACGTCACACTGGACAGACGCACAAACATACAAACATATATTTGTGACGTCACATTAACATGAAATGTAGACAAATGTACAGACATAAAGACATGTATAAAAAGAAAAAAAAAAATACAATTGCGTGCACACTAAAGAGAGATCTCCTCGTCCCGGCCAGGAGGAATGACACTTAAGTTGTGAAATATTTTGAAGGACCTTTTTTGAGGGAATCATTCCATATCTTCATCTTGGTCCTCTTGATTTTGTACTTTTTTTATTAATCTTGATTCTTCAACAACTTCATCTTGATCCTTTTGGTGTGGTACCTGCTTTATTAATCTAGATGGTATCCATATTGGAGAGGATTTGTGCTTTGGAAAAACACAAACAGATCCTCTCCCCCAAATTAATACTGGATCTGGACCCTTCCATGTACCTGAAAGAACATCCTTCCAGTAAACCAAAGGTTTATGTTGTTGGTGTGGGTTCTAATGTCTGTCTCCAGCAGAATAACCATTAGAGTCTAAAGTTAAAAAATTTAAGGTAAACAGGGCAACTGCCAATCTGTCCTTAGGACTTTTCCAATTTCCTTCTTTTTGTTTTAATAACATAATTTTCAGTGTTCGGTTTGCTCTTTCAATAATGCCCTGACCCTGAGGATTGTATGGGATGCCTGTTTTATGGGATATATTGAATTTTGCTCCAAACTCTGAAAGATGAGGATGTATATGCAGGGCCATTATCTGTTTTAAAACATTTTGGGGATGCCCAATGCAGCAAAAGCTTGCAAACAATGAGATGTAACATCTTTAACATTTTCTCCAGAATGTAAGGAAGCAAAAATCATGCCTGAGCATGTATCTATGGTCACATGAAAAAATCGCAATTTTCCAAAACTTGGCTCATGAGTAACATCCATCTGCCACAAATGATTGGGCATTAATCCTCTAGGGTTAACACCATAATGAGGATTGGGCAAATGTGTCATACAAGATTTACAATCTTTTACAATTATTCTGGCTTGCTCCTTTGTGATTTTAAACCTACGTTGCAAGGTGGTGTTGTTGACGTGAAACTGGGAGTGAAATAAAGTAGCTTGATGGAGGGCTGAAAGTATAAATATTGTTTTTGTAAGTTCATCAGCCTTTTGATTACCTTCATGGAGGGGACCAGGCAAATTAGTATGTGCTCTAATATGGCCTACGAATAGAGGTTCTTTTCTTGCCCACAAACGTTTTTGTATTTGATAAAACAATTTAAAGGCTGGAGTATGAGGTGCTATTGGTTCTGCTAACTCTAATTTTGGGACGGCTTGTACAATATAGTGGCTATCTGAAAAAATATTCATGAGCTGTTCTCTAAAATTTTCCAGAGCTCTTACCACAGCTTCCAATTCCACTAGTTGAGCTGATTTGTGTGTAGTTATGTAAGTCATACTTTCTTTTTTAGTGACTACTGTAGCAGTACCATTTGTGGACCCATCTGTAAATACATTTAATGCCTTAGGAATAGGTTGATTTTTTCATTACCTGTGGAAATATAATAGGATGATTAATACAAAAAGATAATATAGGAGACTTAGGAAGATGATTATCAAAATTTGCAGAAGTAGAGCATTTAGCTATAGCCCAATTATTATCATTGAAGCTTAAATATTCAATTTGTGATGATGAATAGGGAGTAATAATAGTAGCAGGGTGAATGCCAAATATTTTAGTAGAAGTCTTAAGTCCTTGAAGGATAAGTTTAGCCACCATGGAGGTATAAGACTCAATTATACTTTTAGGAGAGATGGGCAAATGTATCCATAATAAAGGCCCTTGTTGCCAAAATACTCCTGTGGGTGTATATTGTGAAGAAATAATAATCAACATCAGCGGTTGAGTTAAATCAAATCTATCACAATGAGCTCCTTTGATGGCTTTTTCTACTAACTTTAAAGCTTTCCTAGCATCAGGAGTCAATGTTCGCGGTGAAGATGGATCAGGGTCCCCACGAAGGATGTCAAATAAAGGTTTTAGTTGGCCAGTAGTGAGGTTTAGTGTAGGGCGAAGTCAATTAATGTCTCCCAGTAGTTTTTGGAAATCATTGAGGGTGGTTAAATGTTCTTTATTTATTAAAATTTTGGGGGGTCTAACAAAAGTATCCATGATTTTAAATCCTAAATATAATATGGGAGATCTGGTTTGAACTTTTTCTTCTGCTATATATAATCCATATTTTTTTAAATTTTCTACCATGTCACTGAATATATTAAATAATATTTTTTGATTAGGGTGGGCCAGTAAAATATCATCCATATAATGTAGACACATGAGGTTTGGATATTTATTTTTAATGGGTTGGATAGCCTTGTCCACATATATTTGGCATATGGTGGGGCTATTAGCCATTCCCTGAGGCAAAACCTTCCATTGATATCTCTGATCAGGGCCATTATTGTTAATAGAAAGAACTGAAAAAGCAAACCTGGGGGCATCCAGAGGATGTAGGGGAATAGAAAAGAAGCAATCCTTTATATCAAGAGTAATAAGATGGAAATTTTTTGGAATACCTACAGGACTAGGAAGTCCAGGTTGAGTAGGGCCCATAACTTGCATGGTTTTATTAATTTGTCTAAGATCATGTAACAATCGCCATTTTCCTGACTTTTTCTTGATCACAAATATGGGGGAATTCCAGGGAGAGGTGGAAGGTTCTATATGTCCTGCTTCTAATTGTTCCTGAACTAGTAGGTGGGCCGCTTGTAATTTTTCTTTAGATAGGGGCCACTGAGGGACCCACACTGGTTTATCAGAAAGCCATGGTATTTTTAAAATTATTTTCTCAGTGGCCCCAAAGAAAAATGTCTTTTTCCTTTATGATAATGATTTCTTTTAGGGTTAAGATTACCTTGTAGATTTTCACATTTAACATCTACAGGCTTGGTTGCAAGGTGTACTCCCATTTGTTGTAAAATATCTCTTCCCCATAAAGTAACAGGTAGGTTTCGTAAAACATAAGGCTGGAATGTTCCTTTATGTATTTCATCATCCTCCCATTTTAAAATTACCGCACTTTTTTTTCTGGGAGGTTATTATATCCCAAGCCTCTTAAACTGGTTGAAGCTTTCTGTAGAGGCAAGTGCTTGGGCCATTGGCGTAAATTAATAATGGAAGAGTCAGCTCCAGTATCTATTAATCCCTCCATTTCTATTCCTTGGATTTTTATTTTACACATAGGCCTCCTTGAACAGTCTCGAACCCAGCAAGCCATAGGTTCCGAGTCAGTGGAACAAAATCCTCTATTGTTCCCTTTTTGAGGCATACTCATTTTAAATGAATTATGTAAATTGGGAAGGAGAAGCAACTGAGCAATTCTATCTCCTTGATTAACAGAACTTATACTTTGGGGTGAGCTGAGCATTATTTTTATTTCCCCTTTGTAGTCTGAGTTTATTACACCTGGGGTCACTTGCAAACCTAATAAGCTTTTAGGACTTTGCCCGATAATAATTCCTACGGTCCCTGAGGGAAGAGGTCCCCTGACTTCTGTGGAAATCAGTTGAACCCCCATTTCAGGTGTTAACACTATTCGGGCGGTGGAACAGAGGTCTAATCCTGCATTTCCTCCTGTTCCTCTGGTGAGGGAGTGGACGGATAGTAGGGATTGTGTCGGGGAAGCATCTGAGTGGATGCTTGAGGATACTCCTCCTCCAATGCCCCGTACATTTGTGGGCCCCAGGGCATTGGGCCCCGTGCCCCGTTTTTTGAATTCCTGAACAAAGGATTTCCATGGATGTCAAATTTTGAATAGCATTTATTGGCCCAATGATTTCCCTTTTTACACCTGGGGCAGCGGCCTGGGGCACGGTATGAGCTTGGTCTTATTTCTCTTTTGGGATTTTGCCTAGAATAGCCTGATTGATTATGATAATTTTGCCTGGAATATCCTGATTGATTATAATGTCTAGGTTGAGCCTTTGTGAAATTTCAAGGGGAAACACCTCTCATTGAGGCTGCGATCACATTTCCTGTGACAAAGGCGTCATTTATATCTTTACATAGTTGTATATATATGGAAAGATCTTTTTTATTTCTCCATGGCCTGATGGCTTCCTGGCAGTATTTATTAGCATTTTCATATGCTAATTGAACAACTAATGGCATAGCTTAATCAACATCTGCAAACACTCTACCTGCAGTTCTCAAAAGTTGATCAGCAAAGTCAGCATATGGTTCATTAGGTTCTTGAATCACTTTTGACAAGCTACCTTGTAGATCCCCAGGTCCTTGTACTGTTTTCCATGCCTCTAAGGCAGCTGCGTTTATCTGAGCATATACACCTGGGTCATAATCTTTTTGAGCCTGTAAGTCTGCGAATTGCCCTTCTCCTGTGAGCATTTCTATATTATAGTCTCCAAGCCCTGCAGCTGCATTTCTTTTAGCCGTTTCTATACAAAGTTCTTGGAATTATGATCGCCAAACCAAGTATTGCCCCCCGCTTAATGCTGCTTTACATAGACTTTTCCAGTCTGAGGGGGTTAAGCTAAAGGTGTTAAGGGACTCCAGCATACTCAACGTGAAAGGAGCTTGGGGCCCATAAGTCATTATTGCCTCTTTGAGATTTTTTATTGTTTTGAAATCTACTGACTGATGGACCCTTTGTCCATTTTTCTTTTCAAATGCTTGCGGTTCCCAATGTATCTGTGAGTTACCCTCGAGAGTGCATAAGTGCTCAGAAAGACTTTTTATTTCTGTTTCTAGGGTGTGCAAATGCCTAGTAATACCCTTCATATTTTCTGTAATGGATTCCACCCATGGGGGAGTAGAAGACACAAGTGGTTCCTCTACTTGATGGTCCTTTTTCTTGGTCTTTTTTTAGTTTCTTTTTCCTCATTTTCTCAGGATCACTTTTACTAGATTCCTCACCACTGCTAATTTCACTGACAGCAATATCCTGAGGCCCAGGTTCCATTAAGAGCAAGTATCCTTCAGCTATCACCAATAACTCCCGAATAGCTCTAATAGCTTGAATTTTTGTCATTTTTGAGACTCTTCTAATACTCTCTTTACTGGGCTTAGTTGACCCAGTGGAAGCTACGCTTTTTTGATCACTCTCACTTTTTTCTAAATCTTCCTCATTGAGAACGGAGTCAGGTATATCAAGGAGTCTTTGTATAGCCTCTATCACTTGGGATTCAGTTATATTCGAACTCATCTTTAGAGACCTTTCAGTTCTTACCTCTCCACTCCGAATTCCCCGTAAGGGCCGCCACCTGTTGCCGCCTGAAGCGATGGCCGCTTGGAGCAACGAAGCTGCGGGAAGAAGTTTAGAGGCGAACTGGAAACAAACAGCCTTTTTATTCTGATAACTTTTCTCTCTGGCTCTAACAATGACTTTAACACACACCACACACACCACCAAAAATGGCGCAAATCCGATCAGCAATCTCGCTTAAGTCCTGCGAGATCTCGGGCCAAGTCCCGTGAGACTATGGAAGGCGGCAACAGCCAAACATCTCCTTGGCCTGTAGTCAACCACAATCTTAGCCATCTCCCCAAACAGGGCTCCTGCAATTATGTTTGGGTCCACATGGATAATCTGGAACGATCTCCCTATTTCAGTTGATTAGTAATCTTAATTTCATCACAACTTTCCCCCTTTACCATGTAAAATATAACATTCATAGGTTCTGGGGACTAGGATGTGGATATCTTTGAGGGTCATTATTCTGTGAACCAGAGGATTCTTCATTCAGGTATCTTACTATCGACTGCTCTCAGAAGAAAGAGAGAAGAATGATAGGTTCGAAGGAAAAAAGATAAGCCAAGATATAATCTCAGTTGGAGACGGGCTTCAGCCTGATACTAGTGGACAAAGTACTACACCATAAAAGTTAGTTCAACTTGAGGGAGGGAGTCTGGTTGAGGCAGAGACATAGCCTTTAAGTAGAATTGTCCCCATTTGTCTAAAGGTGATTATTAGGTAAACTGCAGCAGTTGGTAATACTCAGAGCAGCTGGCACTTCTGATAAAGGGGATGGGCAGGACGGCAATGGTCTAGGCCCTGTGAAGTGTTGAATTATGTCCCCCACTAAAAGGGTATGTGGAAGTTTAAACCCTCATTATCTCAGAATTTGAACTTATTTGGAAATAAAGACTTTAAAGGGGTAATCAAGTTAGGCCCTCATCCAATAGCAATATTATTTTTATTAAAAGGGATATGTGGATCCAGGGACAGGCAAAAACTGAGGTCAGATGATGTAAAGGCTATGGAGCATGTGAAGAGAGGACAAAGGTCTGGAATGCTGCATTTATAAGCCAAGGAACTTATAAGCCAAGGAACACTGGAGGCTACCAGAAGGCAGGAAAGAGGTATGCAATGGTTCTTTCCATGGTGCCTTCAGAGGGGGCATGACCATGCCAGCAGCTACCTTCATGTCAAACTTTTACCCTCCAGAACACTTCAACAAAAAAATGTGTTGATTCAAGCCATACACTTTGTGATCCTTGTTTACTACAGCTGTAGGAAACCAATGCAGACTAGAAGTCACAAAACCTACAGAAGAGCAATTTAGCAAGCAAGTAGCCACCCTCCTGAGCATTTCTTTCAATGGGTCTTCTTTCATATTGTCAAGTGAGAATATTTAGGATTTCCTGTAGCTCAAAAAATAAATAATTAATGTAGACTTTTCCATAAAACTTAAGAGAATAGGGCAGGCCCTCTTGTGATCTTTCTGCTCCATCTGCAAATTTTGTGAATTACACTTCTGGATTTCTGATCTTCCCTGCAAGTGCTGTAATAGTAGATCCTCTTATGTAATTTGTTAGATAACTTTCTTACCTAAAAACAAGTTAGTTCTGTAAAGGCCAGTTTTATACATATTTATATCCATCATATCTATCACATAGCCCAATTTTACAGAAACTCTAAAGGCAATAGCTTTTCTCCATTTTGGGAGTCCCCAAAATATAATATACTAATAGTACATTTTTGTGTTCACAAATAAAAAATAAAATATAGGAAAAAAAAGTGGAGTCTCAGATATATTTGTGCTAAGCAAGGAGATAATGATTGGATCAGCCACCAATCACATGGTTTCTACAGGTTGTGTCCTTGACCCCAGGGAGCAATCTCAGAAATAATTGCATTATTTTCAGAGAAATTATAACTGGTAGACTCAGGAAATGGAAGTAAAATTAGAAGTAACTTTAGTCCAAGCAACCCAAGAATGCAATAATAGTTTAACATAGTTGGGAGAAAAAAAATCAAACAAATAAAATACTTGGCCTTGGTTGGAGGAAAAAAAAATGTTTCCAAAGCTTTGAAATTATATGATTGTGTGCTCCTATGACACATTAAATTCTAGCACTCTTGACCTAGTCACTGTAGCATAAACACAGCCTATGTCGTATGCTGACCTAATACTACTTTAAAATTATAATTGAATTACTTAAATGTCTTCTACCACTGTGCCAAAGGGAGAACCATGGGACTATTAAGAATAACTTCTAATGAAATGGCCAGGATGCCATAATTTCTATTCCAATTCAGGCAGCAAATAAAAGGCACAGTTGCCAAAGCCAGTTTCCTTTTACTGACCTTTATATAAATTTTATCCACATAGGAGAAGTATATAAGAATCTTAGTAAAAGAGGAAGTGATTTCAATGCTGAGTTTACCAAACACTTAAAGAAGAACTAATACCAATTCTTCCTTTTTTTTTTTTTCAGAAAAATGACTAATTTTTTAATGATCTTTTTCTTTTTTTTTTTTAATTTTTATTCAGTGTTGTTGTATATATAACAGTAGCATGCTTTAAATTCATAATACACATAAAGAGCACCTTTTTACATATCACTGTTAGTATACAAAGTATATTCATATCTTTCATGTCTTCAAATATGCATTTAGGGTAATGATAACGCTCTCATTCTACCATCATTTTTTTTCTTCCTCTCTTTATATCCCCTTGCTCCCTCCCTTGCCGTCCCTCCCCATTGACCTTTCTGGTGTTCTTCTAGTCTTCCTGCTCCCCAACCCAACCCCACTGTAAATCAGCTTCCTTATGTCAGAGAAAACATTCGGTATTTGGATTTTTGAGATTGGCTAACTTCACTTAGCATTAAATTCTCCAGTTTCATCCATTTGCCTGTGAATGCCATTATTTTATTCCCTTTTATTGCTGAGTAAAATTCCATTGTGTATATATGCCACATTTTCTTTATACACTCATCTACTGAGGGGCATCTAGGTTGGTTCCACTATCTAACTATTGTAAATTGTGCTGCTATAAACATTGATGTGGCTGTGTCCCTGTAGTCTGCTGTTTTTAAGTCCTTTGGAAATAGGCTCAGTAGAGGGATGACTGGGTCATACACTGGTTCCATTCCCAGTTTTCCAAGGAATCTCCATACTGCTTTCCATAATGGCTACACCATTTTGCAGTCCTACCAACAATGTATGAGTGTGCCTTTTCCCCACATCCTCTCCAACATTTATTGTTGTTTGTGTTCTTAATAGCTGCCATTCTGACTGGTGTGAGATGAAATCTTAGAGTGGTTTTGATTTGCATTTCTCTAATTGCCAGAGATGTTGAACATTTTCTCATGTATTTGTTGATTGATTGTATATCTTCTTCTGAGAAGTGTCTGTTCAGTTCCTTGGTCCATTTCTTGATTGGCTTATTTGGGTTTTTTTGGTGTTAATATTTTTGAGTTCTTTATATATTCTAGAGATTAGTGCTCTATCTGATGTGCATGTGGTAAAAATTTGTTCCCAATTAATAGGCTCTGTATTCACCTCACTGATTGTTTCTTTTGCTGAGAAGAAACTTTTTAGTTTGAATCTATCCCATTTATTGATTCTTGATATTAATTCTTGTGCTACAGGAGTCTTATTAAGGAACTTGGGGGCCTAGTCCAACATGTTGGAGATTAGAGCTTACTTTTTCTTCTATTAGGTGTAGTGTCTCTGGTCTAATTCCTAGGTCCTTGATCCACTTTGAGTTGAGTTTTGAACATGGTGAGAGATAGAGGTTTAATTTCATTACTTGTTGCATATGGGTTTCCAGTTATCCCAGCACCATTTGTTGAAGAGGCTATCTTTTTTACAATGTACATTTTTCGCACCTTTATCTAATATAAGATAGCTGTAGTTGTGGGCGTTAGTCTCTGTGTCCTCTATTCTGTACCATTGGTCTACAGGTCAATTTTGGTGCCAGTACCATGCTGTTTTTGTTACTATTGCTGTATAGAATAGTTTAAAGTCTGTTATTGTGATGCCCCCTGCTTCATTCTTCTTGATAAGGATTGCTTTAGCTATTCTGGGTCTCTTATTTTTCCAGATGAATTTCATGACTGACTTTTCTTTTTCTATAAGGAAAGTCATTGAGATTTTGATTGAAATTGCGTTGAAACTGTATAATGCATTTGGTAATATAGTCATTTTGACAATATTGATTCTGCCTATCCAAGAACAAGGTAGATCTTTCCATCTTCTAAGGATTTCCTTAATTTCTTTCTTCAGTGTTCTGTAGTTTTTGTTATAGAGGTCTTTCACGTCTTTTGTTAATTTGATTCCCAAGTATTTTATTTTTCTGGATGCTATTGTAAACAGGGTAGTTTTCCTCATTTCCCTTTCAGAGGATTTGTCACTGATGTACAAAAATGCCTTTGACTTATGGGTGTTGATTTTGTATCCTGCTATTTTGCCGAATTCATTTCCTAGTTCTAAAGTTTTCTGGTGGAGTTTTTTGGGTCTTCTAGGTATAAAATCATATCATCAGCAAATAGTGCTAATTTATGAGAGCATTCTCTTAAACCCATTCTATGATATTAGCACTACTCTGACACCCAAACCAGACAAGGACACAACAAGAGAATGATATTCACAGGACAAATATCCTTGATGAACAGAGAAGAAAAACTCAACAAAATACTATTAAACCAAATCCAACAGCACATTAAAAAAATTATTTACCATGATAAATGGAGTTTATCCCAGGAATACAAGGATGGATCAGCTTATGCATATCAATAAATGTAGTACACCACATCAACAGAACAAAGGACAAAAAACATATTATCAATTCAATACAAGTTGAAAAGACATTTGGTGAAATTCAAAATCTCCTGATGATGAAAACTCTGAACAAACTAGTTATAGAATGAACATATGAAAGGCTGTATATAATAAACCAAAAGCTAATATGATACTGAATAAGGAAAAGCTGGAAATGTTCTAAGATATGGAACATGACAAAGATGCCCACTTTTACCACTTTTATTCAACATAGTGCTGGGGATGTCCTAGCCAGAATGCTCAGACATAAGAAAAAAATTAAAGGGCATCCAAATTGGAAATGAGGAAGTCGAATTGTCACTGTTTGCAGATGACCTGATGTTATATATAGAAAACCCCAAAGACTCCACTAAAAAAAGAAAAGAAAGAAAGAAAAAGAAAAAAGTATTAAATTGATAAATTCAGCAAAATTGCCTGGTACAAATTATCAGACATGAATCAGTGGCATTGCTGTGTATCAATAATTGATTATCTGAAATAAAAATAAAGAAAATAATCCCATTTGCAATAGCTAGGGAGAAATAAGATACTAGAAATGAATTTAAACAAAGAGGAAAAATATCTACAACAAAAAGTATAAAGCACTGATAAAATAAATAGAGAAGAAATTTAAAAAATGATATGTTGTGTTCGTGGACCAGAAGAACAAATTTGTTTTTATAGAACTTTTTTTCAAATTTATTTTTTATTCTAAGTTGTTAGAAATGACAGCAGAATGTATTACATTTCATATCATACTTATAGAACACATTTTTACATATCTCTGGTTGTATACAAAGTATATTCACACCATTCGTGACTTCATACATGCACTTTGGGCAATGATATCCATCTCATTCTACCATCTTTTTTTTTTTCCTTCACCCTTTTGCCCCCTCCCTCAATCTCCCTCCCCATTTTAGTGTTCCTCTAATCTTCCTATGCTCCCCATCCCAACCCCACTGTGAATCGGCCTCCTTATATCAGAGAAAACATTCAGCATTTGGCTTTTTGGGATTGGCTAACTTCACTTAGCATTATATTCTCTAACTTCATCCATTTACCTGCAAATACCATGATTTTATTCTCTCTTATTGCTGAGTAATACTCCATTGTGTATATATATCACATTTTCTTTATCCATTCATCTACTGAAGGACATCTAGGTTGGTTCCACAGTTTAGCTATTGTGAATTGTGCTGCTATAAACATTGATGTGGCTGTATCCCTGTAGTCTGCTGTTTTTAAGTCCTTTGGAAATAGGCTCAGTAGAGGGATGACTGGGTCATACACTGGTTCCATTCCCAGTTTTCCAAGGAATCTCCATACCGCTTTCCAGATTGGCTGCATCATTTTGCAGTCCCACCAGCAATGTATGAGTGTGCGTTTTCCCCCACATCCTCTCCAACATTTATTGATGTTTGTATTCTTAATAGCTGCCATTCTGACTGGTGTGAGATGAAATCTTAGAGTGGTTTTGATTTGCATTTCTCTAATTGACAGAGATGTTGAACATTTTTTCAAGTATTTGTTGATTGATTGTATATCTTCTTCTGAGAAGTGTCTGTTAAGTTCCTTGGCCCATTTCTTGATTGGGTTATTTATTTTTTTTGGTGTTAATATTTTAGAGTTCTTTATATATTTTAGAGATTAGTGCTCTATCTGACGTGTGTGTGGTAAAATTTTGTTTCCAATTAGTAGGCTCTGTATTGTTTCTTTTGCTGAGAAGAAACTTTTTATTTTGAATCTATCCCATTTATTGATTCTTGATATTAATTCTTGTGCTACAGGAGTCTTATTAAGGAAATTAGGGCCTAATCCAACACGTTGCAGATTAGAGCTTACTTTTTCTTCTATTAGGCTTAGTGTCTCTGGTCTAATTCCTAGGTCCTTGATCCACTTTGAGTTGAATTTTGTGCATGGTGTGAGAGAGAAAGGTTTAATTTCATTTTGTTGCATATGGATTTCCAGTTACCCCAGCACCATTTGTTGAAGAGGCTATCTTTTCTCCAATGTACATTTTTGGTGTCTTTGTCTAATGTAAGATAACTGAAATTATGTGCGTTAGTCTCTGTGTCCTCTATTCTCTACCATTGGTCTACCAGTCTGTTTTGGTGCCAATATCATGCTGTTTTTGTTACTATTGCTCTGTATAATTTAAGGTCTGGTATAGTGATGCCACCTGCTTCACTCCTCTTGCTAAGGATTGCTTTAGCTATTCTGGGTCTCTTATTTTTTCAGATGAATTTCATGACTGCTTTTTCTATTTCTATGAAGAATGTCATTGGGATTTTGATTGGCATTGCATTAAATCTGTATAGTGCTTTTGGTAGTATGGTCATTTTGACAATATTAGTTCTGCCTATCCAAGAACAGGGTAGATCTTTCCATCTTCTAAAGTCTTCCATAATTTCTTTCTTCAGTATTCTGTAGTTTTCATTATAGAGGCCTTTCACGTCTTTGGTTAAGTTGATTTCCAGATATTTTATTTTATTTTGATGCTATTATAAACAGGGTAGTTTTCCTCATTTCCCTTTCAGAGGATTTGTTACTGATATATAGAAATGCTTTAGATTTATGGGTGTTGATTTTGTATCCTGCTACTTTGCTGAATTCATTTATGAGTTCTAGAAGTTTTCTGGTGGAATTTTTGGGGTCTTCTAGGTATAAAATCATATCGTCAGCAAATAATGATAATTTGAGTTCTACTTTACCTATCTGTATCTCTTTAATTTCTTTCATCTGTCTTATTGCTCTGGCCAGCGTTTTAATTACTATGTTAAATAGAAGTGGTGAAAGAGGGCATCCCTGTCTTGTTCCATTTTTTAGAGGGAATGCTTTCAATTTTTCTCCATTTAGAATAATTTTGGCCTGGGTTTAGCCTATATAGCTTTCATGATGTTGAGATATGTTCCTGATATTCCTAGTTTTTCTAGTGTTGTGAACATGAAGGGGTGCTGTATTTTGTCAAATGCTTTTTTTCTGCATCTATTGAGATAATCATATGGTTCTTATCTGTAAGTCTATTGATGTGATGAATTACATTTATTGATTTCCATATGTTGAACCATCCTTGCATCACTGGAAGGAACCCCACTTGATTGTGGTGTATTACATTTTTGGTATGTTTTTGTATCAGTTTTGCCAGAATTTTATTGGGAATTTTTGCATCTATATTCATTTTAAAGATAGGGGTCTAAAGTGGTGTTTTTTTTTTTTTTTTTTTTTTTTTTTTTTTTGATGTGTCTTTGCCTGGTTTGGGGATCAGGGTGATATATTGGCCTCATAGAATGAGGTTGGAAGTGCTCCCTCTTTTTCTATTTCCTGAAATAAATTGAAGAGTATTGGTATCAGTTCTTCTTTAAAGGTCTTGTAGAACTCAGCTGTGTATCTATCTGGTCCTGGGCTTTGCTTGGTTGGTAGACTTGTGATGGCATTTTCTATTTTGTCACTTGAAATTGGCCTATTCAAATTGAGTATATCATCATGCTTTAATTTGGGCAGATCGTACGACTCTAGAAATTTGTCCATGCCTTCGGTGTTTTGTATTTTGTTAGAGTACAAGTTTTCAAAATAATTTTGAATTATTTCCTGTATTTCCATAGCATTTGTTGTGATATTTCCTTTTTCATCACATATGTTAGTAATTTGAGTTTTCTCTCTCCTTCTCTTTGTTAGCCTGGCTAAGGGTCTGTCAGTTTTATGTATTTTTTCAAAGAACCAACTTTTGTTTTTTCAATTGTTTCAATTATTTCTTTTGTTTCAATTTCATTGATTTCAGCTCTGATTTTAACGATTTCCTGTGTTCTACCGCTTTTGGTGTTGGATTTTTTTTCTTTTTCTAGAGCTTTGAGATGCAATTTTAAGTCATTTATTTGTTGACTTTTTCTTCTTTTGAGGAATGAACTCAATGCAACAAACTTTCCTCTTAGAACTGCCTTCATAGTGTCCCAGAGATTTCTATATGTTGTGCCTGTGTTCTCATTCACCTCTAAGAATTTTTTTTTAATATTTATTTATTTGTTCTAGTTGTACACAATGCCTTTATTTTTACGTGATGCTGAGGATCGAACCCGGGCCGCGCACGTGCTAGGCGAGTGCTCTACTGCTGAGCCACAACCCCAGCCCCTCTAAGAATTTTTTAATCTCCTCTTTGATGTCATCTGCAACCCATTGTTCATTCAGTAGCATATTATTTAGTCTCCAAGTATTGGACTAGCTTTTATTTCTTATTTTATCATTGATTTCTAATTTCATTCCATTATGGTCTGATAGAATGCAGGGTAGCATCCCTATTTTTTTATATTTGCTAAGAGTTGTTTTATGGCATAGTATATAGTCAATTTTAGAGAAGGATCCATGTGCTGCTGTGAAGAAAGTGTATTCACTTGTTGAAGGATGAAATATTCTATATAATCAGTTAAGTCTAAGTTGTTTATTATATTTTTGAGTTCTATAGTTTCTTTGTTCAGCTTTTGTTTGGAAGATCTATCCAGTGGTGAGAGTGGTGTGTTAAAGTCACCCAGAATTACAGTGTTGTGGTCAGTACGACTCTTAAACTTGAGGAGAGTTTGTTTGATGAACATGGATGCTCCATTGTTTAAGGTATATGTATAATTGTTAAGTCTTGTTGGTGTATGGTTCCCTTGAGCAATATGTAGTGTCCTTCTTCATCCCTTTTGATTGAATTTAGCTTGAAGTCTACTTTTATTTGATATGAGGATGGAAACCCCTGCTTGTTTCCTCTGTCCATATGAGTGGTAGGATTTTTCCCAACCTTTTACCCTCAGCCTATGCATGTCTTTTCCTATGAGATGAGTCTCTTGGAGGCAGTATATTGTTGGGTCTGTTTTTTTTTATCCAATCTGCTAGTATATGTCTTTTGATTGGTGAGTTTAGGCCATTAACATTCAGAGTTATTATTGAGATGTGTTTTGTATTCCCAGCCATTTTGTTTATTTTTGGTATTTAACTTGACATGGTTTCTCCTCTGATTGTTTTTTTCCTTTAGTGTAATACCTCCCTCTGTTGGTTTTCATCATTGTTTTTCTTTTTCTCTTCATGGAATATTTTGCTGAGGATGTTCTGTAGTGCTGGCTTTCTACTTGTAAATTCTTTTACTTTTGTTTATCATGGAAGGTTTTTATTTAGTCCTCAAATCTAAAGCTTAATTTTGCTGGGTATAAGATTCTTGGTTGGCATCCCTTTTCTTTCAGAGCTTGGAATATGTTGTTCCATGATCTCCTAGCTTTGAGTGTCTGAGTTGAAAAATCTGCTGTGATACAAATTGGTCTCCCCCTGTATGTGATCTGATTCCTCCCTTTTGAGGCCTTTAAAATTCTATCCTTGTTCTGTATGCTAGGCATTTTCATTATAATGTGTCTTGGTGTAGATCTGTTGTAATTTTGTACATTTGGTGTCCTATAAGCCTCTTGTATTTGGTTTTCCAATTCATTCTTCATGCTTGGGAAATTTTCTGATATTATCTCATTGAAGAGATTGTGCATTCCTTTGGTTTGAAACTCTGTGCCTTCCTCTATCCCAATTACTCTTAGATTTGGTCTTTTGATGCTGTCCCATACTTCTTGGATGTTATGTTCATGGTTTCTTACTATCTTCATTGTGTGGTCAACTTTATTTTCAAAATTATATACTTTGTCTTCATTGTCTGAAGTTCTTTCTTCCAATTGATCTAATCTGTTGGTGATGGCTTCAATTGTGTTTTTTATTTGGTTAATTGTTTCCTTCATTTCAAGGATTTCTGACTTTTTTTTTTCAGAGTTTCTATTTCTTTTTTGAAGTGATCTTTTGCTATCTGTATTTGCTCGCTTATATCTTTGTTGTAGTGGTCAATTTTTGCCTGTATTTGCTCATTTAGGTCATTCTTTGATTCACAGATCATTTTAATTATGAACCTTCTGAACTCCTTCTCTGACATTTCATCAACTTTGCTGAGCATGGGTTCTGTTATTGTAGAATCCTGGTTTGTTTGGGGTACTTTCCTCCCTTGTTTTTTCATGTTGTCTATTTGCCTTACTTTCTTGTAGTGTAGATCTGAGATATTAGAGTTTCTACCCTATATTCTTATAATATCTTTGCAGGTTGTCTGTGCCTCCCCTTAATGTTGTGCTATCAGAACATGCCATTGTCCCTCAAAGTATGCTACCTGGGGCGGTGTCCACGCAGGTTGGTGTGGGTCGAACTGGTTGAGTCTGAGCTCCTGTGGTGGTCTTCTGGCTGGAAGAGGCAGTCCTCTGTGTGGAGGTCAGTGAAGCTGTCCTAGACTTGCCTGAGCTCTGCGTGGGGGAGCTGGGCTGGCCTGATCCCACCTGTGCTTGGGCAGAGGTTGGCAAAAATTCCCTGAGCCTGGTCACACTCAAGGGGATGTCAGCGGGACTGACCTGGGGCTGGTGGCACTCTGATGTAAGTCCCCGGGACTGTCCTTGGGCCGCTTGAACACAAGCAGAGTTGGCGGGTCTGCCCTTGCTGTCTCCTGCTCTGAGGCATAGGTCTGCAGGACTGGCTGGAGCCTGGGCCTGGCGGCACTCAAGAACATATATTATAGAAATATCCATACTACCCAAAGTGATGTACAGATTAAATGCAATCCATTTCAAAATACCAATGATATTCTTCAGAGAACCATGAAGAAACCCTTGAATAACCAAAGCCAACTTGAACAAAAACAAACAACAACAAAAAGCAGAGGCATTGCATTATCTTTCTTCAAAATGTACTGCAAAGCTATAGTAATCAAAACAGCATGGTACTGGCATAAAAACAGACATATAGACCAATGGAACAGAATAGGGATCCTAGAACTAAAGACACATCTAAAGCCAAGTTATTTTCGATAAAGGGGCTAAGAACAAATGTTGGAGGAAAAAAATAGCCTTTTCAATATATGGTGCCGGGAAAATTGGTTATCCACATGCAGAAGAAAGAAACTAGCCCCCATTATCTCTCACCAGTTACAAAAATCAGTGGATAAAAGACTTAAATGTAATACCTGCAACTATGAAATTACCAGAAGTAAACAGAGGAAACATTTCAGGACAAAATAAACAATCAGCAAACAGAGTAAAGTGATAGCCTACAGAATGGGAAAAATATTTGTAAACTATACATATAATGAGGGGTTGATGATATCTGGAATAAACAAGGAAAAAAAAACTCAATGGCAAAAAAAAAAAAAAAAAAAATTAAATGGGCAATAAACCTAAATAGACGTTTCCCAAAAGAAGACATATAAATGGCCAATAAGTATATGAGAAAATGATCAACATTTTGAATCATCAAGGAAATTCAAATCAAAATCACAATGATGTTACTTCATCACATTAAGAATGTCTATAAGTAAAAAGACAAGTACTGATAAAGACATGGAGATAAGGAAACCATTCAATATTATTGGTGGGAATGTAAATTAGTTCATTCTAAAGAAAAATAGTATGCAAGTTTCTTTAAAAATTAAAAAAAAATAAGAATCACTACATGATCTAGCAAACTAAGTATATATTCAAAGGAAATGAAATCAGTATGTGGAAGAGACATCCGTACTCCCAGGTTTATTGTAACACTATTTACAAAAGCCCAAAAATGGAAACAAATTAAGTACTATCATCTGATGTATGGATTCAGAAAAGGTGGTACCTTGACACAATGTAATACTGTTCATCCATAAAAAAGAATTGGCCCCTGCTATTTGCAGTTACATGTATGGAATTGAATGAAGATAGTTATGTTAACTGAAATAAGTCAGACACACACAGAGTTACTCATATCACTCATATGTGGAAAATAAAATGTTTATCTCATAGAAGTTGAGAGTGGAATGTGGTTACCAAGGGCTGGATAAAGTAATGGGGGAGAGGTAGATGGGAAGAAGTTGATCAATGGACACTAAGTTACAGTTAAAGGGAAAAAATAACTTGGTTGTGTCATTACACAGCGAGCAATGTATTTAAAAAAAAACTAGAAGAAAGGATTTTGAATGTCTTCATCATAAATATGTTAAATATTTGAGAACGCAAATACTTTGAACCTGACTTAAACACTTATACAAATGTACATGTATCAAAACATCACCTTATAAATATGTATAATTACTATGTTTTTATGTATCAGGAAAAATAAATTTAAATTAAAATATACACCCTAAATATATTTGAGTATTTGTTTCATAACATTTAGAAACAATAATAACCACAAATGGTTTTATACCATGCCACACAAATGATAGACTCTTAGGGGAATTTGAAATGTCTAACTATCTAGCTAGCTAGGTTTCTGTGTCCTAGTTATATCCCTTTTGCTCTTGATGTATTTTTTCTTAGATTCCCAAACTCATTGTCATAGATACATGGAAAGGGTAAAGTTTAGAATTATCTTAGAGAATACTCACGTATTCAAGAGAATAATAATAATACATGCAAGTCCAAAAGGGGAAACATTATTATTGAAATGTTGGAGTCATGAATCAAATTTGTTTACATCTATTCAAATAAAGAATTACAGCCGGGCGCGGTGGCGCACGCCTGTAATCCCAGCACTTTGGGAGGCTGAGGCAGGAGGATCGCGAGTTCAAAGCCAGCCTCAGCAATGGCGAGGCACTTAGTAACTCAGTGAGACCCTGTCTCTAATAAAATACAAAAAAAGGGCTGGGGATGTGATCCAGTGGTCGAGTGCCCCTGAGTTCAATCCCCAGTACCAAAAAAAAAAAAAAAAAAAAAAAAAAAAAGAATTACAGAATACATCTATGTGTTCATCCTTATCATTTTTGGAGAGTCAATGCCCAGATACACAGTCAGAAGTCCACTCTCTACCTCCATGGCACACTCTCTTTTTTTCAGCTTACACCTCTCTTCTTACTTGAAGACTTCTCAGCTGCACCAAGCCCCTCTGCATCCTGTCCCATGTGAACCAATACTTCAAACATCAGAGCATATTGCCACTAAACCAAGGCACTGAGAATCCCTGTGTGACTGTCGCTAAGCCCCACAACTGGCTGGTTGACATATAAAATATTTGTGCACACGTATGAAAATACATTAATATATTTTCATGAATTTCTTAAAAAATATTTTAACTAAAATTATAGCCTATGAAAACATATTCAAGTACTCACATTTGATGATCCTCAAGGTCCCTTTCCACTGCATTTTTAAATGTGGGTGAGGAGAGGAGTAGGCATGTTAGTTATTAACACTGGTGACTACTACTTCCTTTAATGACATTTTGGTTGAACAAAGGTGGAAAACTTAATAAGCATAATACCTTTCCCTGAATTTTAAAGACTAGAAACTCTCAAGTGCATAGTAAAACTAAAGTACCTTGTCAAATAACTCAAGACCTATACCAATCTCTAAGATTAACTTGACATTTAGTGTCTCTCTGGAGTTACAATATATATCTCAGCTGACTCTGAGGTTACTGTTCTGAGTAATTTGTGTTCAGAAGTTTTGTTTAATTATAAAGATCAGTAGTGATCTTTTTCTCCCCAACATTTCAAAAAATTTTTTTAAATTACCAAATGAGTACCTTACTTGGTTTTTCTGAAATTTTACATTTAGATGTCATTGAACATTTTCTCAAAGGAAATCTGCTATAGACGATGAAGTTTAAAATGATTCCAAAGAAACAAACCTCATGGAAAGCAATTTGGTTATATTATCAAAACTATGAATTTATAAACATTACCTAACAATTTCTGGGTCAGAACATTATGAGAATTTATGCCACAGAAATACTAGCATGTGTGAGGAATGACAAAAGTATAAGGTTATCCAATTTTGCATTGTTTGATGATTGCAAAGATGTGAATTAATATAAATTTCCAAAATTAGTGGAGTAATTAAACAAATTATGATATACTCATATAGTAGAATATTATGTAACTGTAAAAAGGGAAAGCTATTTATAGATTGATGTGGTATATCTCCAAAATATATTGCTAAATAGAACAAAGGTGCAGAACAGTTTTTATGAAAAGCTACCTTTTGTGAGAAATGGTTGAGATTAAGACAGTATATTTATAATTGTCAAAGATCCATAAAAGAATGTCAATGATTATCTCTTTGTTGAAGGATGTTGGGAATTATGTTAATTCTCATCTTTGTAATTATTAAGCAATGCAAAATTGAATAAGCTCATACTTGTGTGATTTCTCACACATTATTACTGTATCATAAATGGACATATATTTTGACATATTACACATACATACTGCACTGTCATGTATATCTTTAAAAAACAAATAAAAATACTAAAAAAGGGATATATATAGTGGATGCAGGTAGGAGGGAGGCTTTTCACTATATTTATATCTTATTTATCGTGCAATTTCTTTTACCTGCTAAAATGTTTTAGAAATATGAAAAAAATAAAAGGTTTAAAAATGAAATAATTCCAGTATAACAAAACATACTAGGGTGATTGAAAACTCTTTTTCATTGCCTAATATCTAGTCATTCATGCTATACAAACTCAGAAGGGATTATTTTTCAGCTTAATTTAATCACTTTCTAATGCAAAAATTTCAAAACACATTTTACCTCCAAAATGTGTAGTACATACAATTATTTGCAAAGTAAAACTAAAATTTTTTTTAAAGAATGTATTGAAAAGGTGGTTACCTTACACACATCTAGTGTTTGGCTAGCTAGGAAAAAACTCCCACGAGATTCTATGGGGAAAATCACAACATCATGGTCCAGAAGACTACTTCTCCAAAGGTACACTGCTTTGTCTGAGGTACTTTCCTCCACCCTATGCAGGGATTTCTCTATCTTCCCAGGCTACTTCAACAATAATATGTTTAATACGGACAAGATCACTTTCCACCTTTTTTGTGAATCATCACTTTTAAAACCTTGTCAGTTGCCTTACTTCCATGTAACCAACAGTGTATTACTTCTTCAATTTTTAACACTTTAACAAATACATAGGGAGCAAAAATAAGGGATTTAACACTGAACAGGTTGTTATGAGGAAGAAAGTGTAAGGTGTGTTCCTGCCACAATAAAGTTATGATCAATCGCCTTGTCTCCATCTTTAACCTAAGAAGTTTTTTTCTTTAAGAAACATTGAGACACTACTCAGTTGCAAGCATAGGTTTTTCAATTTAGTTTTGTTTTTTGTTTATTTGTTTTTCACAGTGCTGGGGATTAAACCCAGGTCCTCACATATGCCAGGCAAGTGCTCTACCACTGAGCTATATTCCCAGACTTTATTTTATTTCTTAAACCTCAAATGTTTTCCACCTCCCCAAGTTCTCCTTGATAACAAAGCCAGCTATCTTTTATAGATCTAATTTTCTGTGCCAGTCATAGGGCTTATCCCTTTATAAATATAAAAAGGCACAAACTTACTGAGCCAGAAATATAACTTTATGTTTTTCTGTGACTGAATATCTATTTCAAAAATAATTCCACTGGTGGTAAAGATGAAATCCTAAATTTCAGATAAAGTAAGTCTACTTAGGGTTTCTTCCATTCTCTCTTTCTTTCAAAAGTTGCATTTTTATTAGGCAATAACCTGTGACGATGGTTTGTGATACTTAATGTAGCATCTAGTCTTTGGAATGACAAATATTTTGTCCTCAGCCACTTCCCATCCAGGTTGACTTTCCCTGAGCTCTTCATTGTCTCATATCACTAGGATGATCATCATCCTTTCCTGGCATATCCTGGTGCTACTTGACTCTTTGGCACCTGCTGTTGCATTTTCACATGGATTGCAATAGCCCTCAGGTCCGGTCTTCCCAAGGTCCCCTCTGCTCCAGTGCTGATCTCTCTAGAGATCAGCATAGCTCCCTGTATCATGCATAATGATGTTTATCAGCTTCAGAATCCTGGTTCTAGACATAACATGCAGCACTTTTGACCCTGCTACTCTCACAGCATGTTGCCATTTCCTATAATGAGAGAATACCAAATATATCTGGAGGAAGTAATATCTTCCTCTTACAGACATGGAGGGATATGTCCTCCTTCCTAAATATTCTCATTATAACTTTCTCAATCACTTAAGTACTCCTCCTTTCAATTCACTTATTTTTCTCTTGTCCCAGGGAATGCTTTAGCATCTGTCACATATAAAAAAAAAAATCTAACTCAGCACATACTCTTTTGAATATATTTGGTGCTCATATAACAAGAAGGAACTTTTTTGTTTTTGGTTTTGACTTTTGGCTAAATTCTCCCTGAAAAGAAAAATACATTAGTTAATACATCAAAATATTATACCAGATACACTGGTATAATTGTTAACTCATTTACTGCTTGCAGTGACCGTATAACATAGGTGCAATGGATATTCTCTTAAGGAAACTGAGGCCTGGCTGTCTTCTCAGTGTCATGAAGTTACCAAAGGACAGAGTTGGAATTAGACCAGATCTCTCTGTTCCTAGTGATTATGCTCTTAAACCATTATCTTTTCTAGAAAAAAAACAGTTTTCTCTAACTTCTCAAGAAAATCATGCTTTTCTTGCTTAAATGGTTCTATACACATTGGATGGGAATAAAACATCAAGAATTACTTCCACTTTGGCCACTAAGCATGTCTGTCTCTCTCTTTTTGGTTTATATGGTATACAGATTTTATAGTTTTTTACTTCAGTTAGATTCAAATCAATGCTATTAGTTTGCAAAGGTGTTAGTGTTGCTTCTTTTGTATTTAGTATTTTATTTTATTCAACCTTGAAACATTTTTTAAGGAAAAGTTTATTCAAGTATCATTGTATTCTTTCCTCAAGGAGACTACTCCATCCCCATATTTTTCTTTTCCCTGAACAAAATGTCAATTTTTTTTCCCCTTTCTAAATAGTGTTCCCATTCAAGTTGCTGAAATATCCAATCATGTTTCAGGGGAGTTTATAGTATTCACAGTGGTCCTTCCATCTTTGAGCCTATATCTTTTTCAACAGTTTTCCAAGGAAAAATTCCAGGCAAAGCACAGCATGTGTGTGTAGCCTGGACTTCATAGTCCAGTTGATTTCTCTTATGTTTTTTATCTTCATGATTAGGATTAGGTACATGGGTAATCCAAAGCAAAATGCTTTTCTCTACTACATACCCAACTAAGGGTTTGGAAATGGAAGAAGAGGGGAAATTAAGGAAGAAGAAAAGCAAAATCCAGAGTGAGGACAATAATGGAGTAAACAAAAGGGCAGAGGAAGAATAGAAAGGAGTAAAGGGAGGAGAAGGTGGGGGGGGGGGAAGGAAAAACACGAGGAAGAGTTACATGCAAAGTGGAAAACCAGAGTAGAGCTTAAAGGGGAAGGGGATCAATTCTCTATGAGGAAATAGGAATCCTAGAACCCTCTGGAGTGCTCCAACTGATGCAGTTCTATAATCCACTATAGGTGACACCAGGCAAACAAGCTCCCATCAAACAAATATGGTGGGATCCTCACAGTTGTGCTTTTAGAAGTAATAGACAAAAGAATATTACAGCTCTGGGTTCAGGGTTGCTTTTCAAAGAAAGAAAAGTATAGTTCATTTCTAGGGACCTGGAAATTATACTCCAGGTGTCTGAATTTCAAGAAAGCCTAGATGGAGACATGTCAGGGAGTGATCACAGTCCTATTGAAACTAGCCAGACTGTCACCTAAACTATGCACTGCAATTGTTGTTCAAATCAACAAATATTGATGTGCACCTACTATATGTCAGTTGCTATTTTGGGTACTGTAAATATAATAGTGTTTAACACATGGTCTCCGCACTCATGAAACACAAAGCCTGGATGTGAATGTTCATTTATGACCCTTAACCTGGATTAAAAAACTGTTTGAGGTGGCACAGAAAATGCATTTCAGGTTCTGAAGTTAATTCATACCTTCTGTTTGTAGATGTACAAACAGCAATTTACCCCTCAGGAGACATATTTCATTATTTGCTCTTTTTTTCAGTCAACAGTTGAACAACTCTGTGCCAAACACGGTGAAATGTGGTAGAATAATTTATTTAAATTTCCCTATAGGAATCACCTTTGTGGAAAAAGAAAAGTACATTCCTTTGGAGATTCTTATTTTGAAGAGAAACATGAATTTTTACTATTTACTGTAGGAGAGGCTTATAAACAAAGGAGTTTTGGGAATCTTTCTGTAAAAAATATCAAGTAGATACAAGTAGATATGGAAGCCAGACTCCAGAATTTTACATCTTCTTAAACTTCTCTGATTAGATTTTTCTCTAACATTTAAAAAGGTAATTCATATTGCTTTATGTTTCAGTTTAATAGGACTATAAAATAATATCACTGGGTTTTTTTTTTTTTTTTTTTTTTTTTTGGTGACTCTGAAACTGACTTCCAGAAATTCTAAAAGCATATTTTTTAAAATATTCAAAGTATCATGTTTCCAAGGTGACTTAAATTACAATATGTATTTTTTTAAAGTTTGGTGTTATCAGAAAAAAAAATAGTTTTGAGACACGTTTTAGTTATAAATATATACATTTTGAAACTAGTAGAAACCCTTCAGATAATTTCTTTACATAAAAAAATCGTGTGAAAACTGAATCCAGAGAGCCTGAGTTTCCTAAATTCATAGAAATAGAACCTACATAATCTAATCTGAAAACATGCCATTTCATCACTCATCCTGTCCTTTTGCTGCTAAAAGGAAAAAAAATAAGGGTCTTCCACAGACATTGAGCTTCATGAGGAGCATGAGGTTGAACATCTTTAAGTCATCATTGTATCCCCAAGTAGGCAGCACAACCTGGATTGCTGCAGAATAAAGGGACCATCTCCTCTCACTCCATCACACCAAGTCTACAGTGGAATGAATACCATTATTACCTTCTCTCTTTTTCCTCCCAGCATTTCTGGGCAATTAGCTCAGCACTCATCTCAGACTTCCCTCTCCCCAGCCCAAAACTACCTTGTAGCTAAAGTCCACTGGGTCCTGTGGAAGCCTTCAGGGAAACTACTGCAAGTGAGTTTCCCATATCAGCAGCATCAATTTCAACTGGGAGCTTGTTAAAAATGTAGACTACCTGATACCCCAGACCAACTGAAACAGAATCTACATTTAACAAGATCCCAGGATGATTCATATGCACATTAAAGTTTGAGAAGAAGTGGTCAAGGGTCCATATCAAAGGCACATCAGACAAACATTTTATTTCTAGTAAAGTGGTAATGGCAAGGGAGTAAATTATATTTTAGGAGATAAATAGATTGCTGACCTCTTTGAGGAAGATTGATAAAATATTCTTTTCAAAGGTATAATAATTACTTTTTAAATAACTGGTTTATCCTTTAAAGTAGGTGTTTTTTTCATTATGTGTCTAATTTGTTTAATACTAATAAATTTTAAATCCTAGAAAGATTGATTTGTTTGCTTATTATATTGTTACTTTAAACTACTATCATTTTGACAGAAACAATTGCAGTATAGGACATTTCCTGAGGATTAATGACAAGTTAGAGGAAATAGCTGGCCTGAGACAAGGCTGAAAGCAATTAATCCATCAAATTATTAATTCCTAACACATGCCTTATGTTGAAGTTGCTATTGTTTCATCAACAGAATGCTGGGGAAGGAAAGAAAGAAATGGAGCTCTCTGTAGACCTTTTCTCATACTCTAGGCAGTCCCATTTTGGTTTTTGCTAATATTTTCTGAAGACTCTCAGAGAATCACTGCTTTGTTCATTAATCTTTCAAATTGCTTAATATTTTCAGCACATGGTGCAATATAATCTATTATTGTTACCTCAACATTTCATCCAGTTCACTCTACTACCCCTACTACATGTAGGAAATATACTACCATTTTCAAACTCATTATGCAAATTCTACAGCTAGGCACAATTATTTCATCTTCCAGTAGTTCTTTTCCACCATTAGCCTGGCCTCCTGTGAATCAGAAGTCTCACATTACACATGTAGATTTCTGGAATTTTGGGGTTTTGTGTTATACTGAATGGTCTCCTGCAAACTCAGCAGAAATCAGTTGTATTTGAATTAAACACTGCTGCATTCTGCCTATTCAAATATTGCAGTTCTAATATGTCCTGTTAAGAAAAATATAGCTTATAAGTCTTAATAATAACCTTAGAAAATCATTTCATGTTTACAGCCAGGAAATATCTCCCCTCAGAACATGCACATTCCTGTATGGCTGCTGAAATGTCTGTGTAAAGATGGAGGTTAGTTCTAGAATAACAGATAGGATGCTGCACTCTCAAAAAATGTAAAAAGTAAAACAAAATGAAACAAGGCATTATCATCCGTAAGTCGGGCTTTGAGGAAATTCACCTTATCTAATAGGTAAAGAGGCAAGCTTGCCCTAAATAGAGCTATCTGCCTCCATGTGCAATGAAAAGGTATTTATTTGAATTCACTCAAGACTGAGTTTCCCGTTCTTTGTATTTTAAGAAAGGAAATATCCTATTTATATGTTAGATCATTCTTTTATTCAAAACACTGATCTTGAAATAAAAAAGGTCATTTTTCATAACAAGAATTTTGCTTGGTTGTTTACTGATCTCCCCAAATGAGTTGGTTTAGCCTTGAGTAATGCACAGCTGACCTAAGAGTGTCTGGATGAAATAGTTTTTCTGTTCTCCTGTCCATCATGCTAAAACCCATTGATTCCGTCTCCATTGCTTCAAAGTATACTTATTAGTTTTAGGGAAAATCTAGAGATTTTCCATCAATGGATACTCATGATCTGAGCACAATTAAATCTTTTGAGAGCCTCCTTCTCACTTGATGTATTTGATCAATCATTACCTATACACTGAGTCTCCTGTAAGTGTATTCCTTTATCATTAGATATATGCAGATGCAACTGTGATTAACAGAATGACAATGAATTTAAATTATTCATAAATTAATTTGTCTTTATGTTTTAAATCTAAGTTAATGAATACCTAGTTCAACTATATGGAAAGAAATTAATCCTTTAAGGAAGTTATTTAAAAACTGAATTTCATGATTGAAAATGTGGGGGACAGTACTCTAAGGGGCCAGAAAATATTCAAGTGTCTCTCTGCCTTCTGCTGGACAGCTGAAATTCCCCAAGCACTACTGAGCATCTGTTCTGTGCCAAGCAGTGTGCGAGGCACAGATAGCTGCACCAACATGTGCATGAACTGTGCTTGACCTGAAACAAGCCATGATGAGTCCAGACTTATGAAATCAACATGAGTTTTAATGTTTATTTTATTTATTTACTTTTTGTGGTGCTGGGGATTGAACCCAGGGCTTTGTACATGTAAGGCAAACATTCTACCAACTGAGCTATCTCCCCAGCCCCATGAGTTTTAATTTTTATATCTTTGTATAACTCATTTACTTTTAAGGTAAAAAGATAAGGTGAGGTACAATATGTAAAGCAGAAATGAATCATGGATTATAGTAAGACTTGATAGAAAGTTTATGTATTGATCATCTAGGAAATTTACCTTAAATCCACCTTTGAGAAAGACAATGAGTGAAACAAAAACAAACATAGATTAGAGCAACTTCAAGTACATAGCATTTAGTACACATTTAAAACACACTGTCCCAAACCACCTTAAAAAGCCTTTGATTTGTGTGTACTTTTTACCAGTTGAATAGATTTCTTCAACATTTTTTTATATGCTGACATCCAGGGGTATTGATCTAAACATATTTTATCACTAAAAGTAGCTGATGTACTTAAGAACCCAAAGGTTTTGTCTTTAGCGCATTTTTATCTATGAGTCTTCCTCCAAGACTTGTACTTGTTAGTGCTATGTGAGGCAACAGTTTCTTGACATTCACTTAAAGCATGGGGTTGGAAATATTAAATTCTGACTTAATTGACTCTTTTATTTCAAGTCATAAACTCTTATGGACTCCTGAATATCCTGGTCTTGGAATTGGCCTGAAATCAAGAGTATATTAGAGCAAGTATTTTATGTGATATGTATTTCCCACCAAATTCTTTGAATAAATTACCCAGTCAAACTAATTTGTTTCATTAATGCACTCATAGATTTTATTTTTTTTAGTCAATAAGCAGTAAGCTTATACTCTTAAGCTTGGCTTGGTCAAATCAGCAAGTTTATATACATAAATATTAGTTAAAGTCTTGTGACCCTTTTCAGATTGAACATTTTCTTACATATTATTTAGAGATTTGTAGTTTTAGATATAAGATGGAATTGGGAAGTGATTAGGATCTGAAGAGTGAATGTTAAAAATGGCAAAATAGCATAACATTCAGGTTTCTAAAATTTTATATTAACTAGCTATATAACAGAACTATTCCTATAACAGATGATTTCACTCTCACAGAGCTCTGTTCCCTCACTCGGTTATTGAGAGTATTGGACATATTGGACAAAAGAGAATGAAAACAGATTCAGATGTTCAGCATAACATAATAAAGTAGAAAAAGTAAATTAGCCAATTGTTTGTTTTATTCATATTAGTTTCTATAATAATCTACAGGGACATTTTGCTGCACTGGGTGATGTACTATGAATCAGCAACATCATTTAGCCACATTACAGTATGAGGACGAGATGATGAAGAAACGAGGTAAGGTTAGTGAGATACTGATATATGCACAAATCTAATTATTTTCTGTGATGTATCCAGGCAATACTTCTGACAGATCAGGGACAAATCTCACCAGAAAATTTTAATTTACTAATCATTGATCAAGAGAAGAGCCCATGACAGAGCAACACTAAAACCAAGATCTCTTGCCTCCCTATAACTTGATTAGCTTTGTCATCAGGTAATTAAAATATGTACACAAAACTGGGACATTTGACTACACAGAATAGAAATAACTGAGTAGATTAAAATAACTAGTTACTCATCTATTTGTATTTCACTACAAAATTATCAGTAGTAAAACTATCTACTTTTGTCCATTATATAAGAGAAAAATGCTTTGAAAACATTTGGTTTCAACAAGGTATCTGAACATTGAGTGTGACACGTTTATTTAATTTCTAATATGTCAGAAACTCCTTTAAGTGTTATGCCATAGGTGAGGAGATTTAGTTATGTCCTTGTTTTCAGTTACCAAATTATTGAATTTTTAATGTCAAAATTTGCAACAACAAGGATGAAGTATCCAAACCAAAACACATAATTTGGATTGTGAATTGTTTGATTTGTATATTTTCACTGATCTATCCCATGAGATAATTGTTCCACTCTATTTGATGATCACCCAGTGAATGCTGGGAGAATTAGAGGCCTGTTCCCAAGTAGCTTGTTTTCTAGTGAGGTATAAAGAGTATATTTAAATAAAAAGATAAAAATCAGAATTATAAAATTATTAATTAATGATATGAAGGAAATAAACCAAGTAAATAAATGAAAATAAAAATAAAGTCACCTATTTTTGTATCAGGGAGACACCACTTGAAATCTGTGACCTAGTTTAGAGAGAAAACATTGTGCTTGTAATGAGTTTGAACCCTCTAATAAGGAATATGCAAGCTAAGGAGTCACAAAATTACTTTTGACACATGAAGTAAATCCACAAACACAAATGTAGATGGTAAAACTTAATAGCGCTGTAGAGAATGTTGCAGAGGTCGACACTCTCCTTTAATGAACCATTAACACTTAAAGATATGCTTTAAAATGATGCTAAAATTAGCACATAGCAAAAGGAGTAAGAAAATTTAATGATCAAGTTAATAATCTTGCTACAGGGCCCACTATTTTACAAAACTCTGATCCGTAAGTGAGGAATAGTATATAGGTCAAGTGATAGTACAGCTTTGGGGCAAAAAATTAAGACATGGCCAAGTTCTAAGCAATGAATGGGGGGAAAAGTGCATTGGTGTTTTCTCTTTCAATGAAATCACTATCCAGTTTTCTTCGTTAATAAAATAGTAGTTTTATTCTCTTGAAATATTATCATCTTCACTTATTAGTTTATAAGAGAAAAACAAGGGATTCTTTATTCAAAATATCCATTTCTTCATTCAATCATTTATTTATTGAACATCTATTACAGTTCTTCCTAAGCCTAATTTTGGTGTTTTAGAAATAAACCATAAGCCATTTAGTGCTTAATTAGCCCAAGAATTACAGCACAGAAAAGTTATTTGCATGTATCAATCATGGCCAACCTACTTGACTGCTGTAGATTCCTCTGAGCACATATATATGGTATGGAGCTTTCGGTTACTGAGAACTTTTCTAGGGTATTGTTTTTTGTCAGCTTTTTCATACTGTGGCCAAAAGAACTGACAGGAATAATTTTAGAGGAGGAAAAGTTCATTTGGCACTCATGGTTTCAGAGGTGTCAGTTCATACACAACTGACTCCATACCTCTGGGCCTGAGGTAAGGAAAAAAACACCATGATGGAAGGCTGTGGAGGTGGAAAGCAGCTCAGGGCATGGCATTTGGGAAGCAGAAAAATTTCCATTCACCAGGTACAAAATTTATATACCCCCAAGACACATCCACAATGAATTATCTCCTACAGCCACACCTTTCTGCCTACAGTTACCACCCAGTTAATCCCTATTGGGGGATTAATCCACTGATAGCGTTACAAGTCTCATCATCTAATATTTTACCCCAGAACCTTCTTATGTTGTCTTACACGTGAGCTTTTGGGGAACACATCATATCTAAACCATAACAGGTACTGTATAGTTGTGCTGGGCATTGGGCTGCTTTATTACATTATAAAGACACTGGCTAAGACTACTTTCACATTTAGGGGAAAAGCTGATTATCTGATTTGTATACATTTAGCATAAAATCATTGTATTTACCACATAAGTCATCAATATTGATTTGCTTAAAAAATGAATAAATAAAATATTTGGATAAAAATGTATGATATAATATAGAAGAACCAAGATAGTCTACTGTTACAATTAGTACTTGTTAGTCTCCTACCTAAAGACCATGTTCAGGCTTTATTTCCACAAAATCAGAGGAATATAGATTTAGGGAAACAATGAAAAATAGCATAAAAATTAATTTTACAGTATAAAAGAAAACAGGAGGAAACATTACCAAATTAAAAGATGGAAAAAGTTGATGTAATCTAATAATTAGATGTGTACAGAGCTATGGATAAAGGATGTTGAACAAATATTTTCTACCACCCCAGGGTGACAGTAGGGTAGGGAGAAGCAGGGAAGAAACAAATGTACAAAATAGAATGGAATTTGTTTTCTACTTAAATATTTGTTTATATGTGATTTAAAATATTTCCCTCCTAAAGGACCCTGAATCATAAATAGATTAAGGACCTTGTAGAATGCCCTTCTCCAAACCATTAATTAGCAGCCTATAAAGTGCTACTCTTATGGATTGTTCCAAAGTATTTCTACTTGAAACCCAGAGCTCTGAATTTATGTCCTCAAAAATTAGGGTTTTTACATTGAGTTTGAACTATGTACTAGGCATCAATGCTATGAGCTAGGTATTATTAAATCTGCTTACTGATGAATTTATTCAAGTTTGAGCATTTCAGCACCTAACCCCAGGTCACTCACAAGTTGAAAAGATCAAACTAAAAGACACTGACCACGATTCCTTTCCAAGCCCATGATTTCTTCTGTAGAGCTAGTGATTTGTATATGTACTCGTTTCTGAGCTTCATCAGGAAGGCAGGAAGTGTACAGATTTGCCACATCACATATATAGGTCTTTAGAATGCAGCAATCCAATTGCCTTTGAAATTAGAATCTCCAAAAATAAAGTTGTACTGACCAGCCAAGGTTTCTGAGTCACTATTCAAATTTTAGCAATAACTTTATCCAAAATAGAGCCTTTATTTAGGAGGAGTAGGGAATGAAATATTTATGCTGATAAAGTTACTTGCAAATGCTGAGGCACTAAGCACAGAGAATTTCAATTACTCTGATCCAATAGGGGCTAACAACAGTAGAATCATTAAGAAAGGGTTTATGTACCTGCAAGTAATAAAATATTGTTTTCAGAGATTGAGGTCTCTAAGGCAAATTCCAACTTACCATACAAAATAAATGAGGTAAATAAGATAGAACTTTGTAAAGGTGTTGTCTGTAGTTCCAAATATTAAAGAACTTGAAATATCTATGAAGGTACATTGGAAATTAATGGTGTATACAGATGAAACTTTTAAATGTCAGTCTTGCAAGGAATGTGAGTGGGATGAGATAATGGAAGTTTATTCATCTTTAGGAATGTACTAGCTCAAAGTGGTCTTGCTCTTTTAAAGAAATATTTATTTTCATGGGAAATATATTAGGTCCATAGTCTACTTAAAGGAAACGTGTGTGTGTGTGTGTGTGTGTGTGTGTGTGTGTGTGTGTGTGTGTAAATGAGTTAGGGGTCAGAGGAAAGTGTTAAAATGATTCTTTACAGAAAATATTTATTATATTGCTTCATTCTTAGTTAATGATGGCTACAAAAATATGCTCAAGACAGAGCACTTTCAAAAGTGTAAAAATACATCTAATAGAGTCCTCACTGTGCATTTTCTTGCTGTTTCTTCACTAATAGTCTCACTGTGTTTCTTTCTCCTCCAATTATATTTACTTTACTTTTAGCTTTTATTCTTCCCAATTTTTACCCAGTGTTAAGTCACTATCATTCAATTCACTGCAATGCAATCATCTTATCACAGCTTTTCACAGAATAGCATTTGAGTCTCACACAACAATATGAGTGAATTACCACCTGGACTTGAAGCCCAAGCTAAATTCTAAGTATTTGTTAATATAGGCTGCCACACCTCTCTCATAAAAGAGATTTCATCTGCTGCCAAATCCAGGCTTACATAGCCATGAAGAATTCCTCAGTTCTTCAATAATTTTTTATCATTTTTGAACTATTCTATTATGTTATTTTATGGTTTCAGTTGCTAGTTCCATGTTATCTAGTAGGAGATACATCACTGGTACTTATTTCTTTTTTTTTTTTTTTTTTTGGTACTTGGGATTGAACTCAGGGGCACTCGACCACTGGGCACATCCCCAGCCCTTTTTTGTATTTTTATTTAGAGACAGGGTCTCACTGAGTTGCTAAGTGCATCGCCATTGTTGAGGCTGGCTTTGAACTCTTGCTCCTCCTGCCTCAGTCTCCCAAGTGCTGGGATCATAGGCATATGCCACCGCGCCCGCCCATCACTGGTACTTACATGGGAATGTTCTCAGCCCTCTATAATGTCTATATTTACTTATATTTGTGTTTACATATATCCTAGAATCCAGGCTTTGATATATATTTTAAAACTCAGAAAATGGGTAGAGTGCAGAATATTTGTTTTACCTGGCAGTAACTAAGCTGTATATAACCATCTATAATAGCATTCCACCAGTACTATTGCACATATGTGTGAGTACACACACACACACACACACACACACACACACATTGTTTAAGGGACAGTTAAAGTCTTTCTATACTTTTTTTTGTTTTTGTTTTTTATAGCTCTCACTCTACATAGGCACCTAACAAATACACTGCATTTAGGTGAACCATGTCCATACACTTCAGTTTTCTCCATACCTAGATTCTCTCCAGTATTCACAATAACGTGGCATCACCATTACCAAAATCAAACTCACACATGCACACAAATAACAATGCACCTTTGTACCTAGACTTTCCCATATGATGCCCTTTGCTCTGAAATCATCTATCCCATATCTACTCCCTGTAAGACAAATTTTCACTTCTTACAGTTTTCTCAGGTGAGCAAACCGATATAATGAGATAATTATTGCTAAGATACTAAATATTTAATTGTTTTTAAGGACATGTTGGCTTTTGCATCCCACCCCCCACCCCCAGTACCAGGGATTGAACCCAAGGGCACTTAACCACTGAGGCACATACACAGCCCTTTTTTGTATTTTATTTAGAAACAGGGTCTGGCTGAGTTGCTTAAGGCCTTGCTAAGTTGCCAAGGCTGGCTTTGAACTTATGATCCTCCTGCCTCAATCTCCTGAGCCTCTGGGATTACAGGCATACATCACTGCACCTGGCCATATTGGCATTTTAAAAGCAGCTTTTGTCTGCACCATTTTAAGGAGTGAATATTGACTAGTAGAATTTCAGGCAAAGTGATAATATTATGAAACACATATTTGGAAATACAGGGAACTTCTTATATGATAATATCCTCCAATGCCACACATTAAAATAATTCTAAAATAGAATTCTTATGTTTTTAATTATTTTAATTAGAATCATTATATGTTTGTTTTTTCAGTTGCCTGACTTTGGGAAAATGGGAAATGGGTAAACATAGTGATATGGGAAAATACAGTGAAACTAAAAAAATTCCAATTGACTACATGGTATGGAGAGTACTAAGATCCATGCTCAGGTTTTCCTCTCACATGACATGTCCAGCATATCACCTAAACTGTCTCAATCTCAATCTCTACTTCATGTATAAAACAAGTGGCTTATATTAAATATGACTGCATAATGTTATGCTCTTAGAATGGAGTTCATCTGATATTTGTTATTATGCAACAAGGGCATGAAAGAATTCATATGTATTAGGAGGGGAACAATTTCTATAAGAAAAATAAAAATTAAGCTACTTTTATAAATGGAAGACAAATCAAATGTACTTTCACAGAATCCATGAATTTCAAATGGATAAGTTTGTAATTTGTTAATTGAGTTCTAAAGAAGAAAAGCTAGAGGGAACATAAATTAATAGGAACTTTAAGGATGAAATCTGATTGAAATCCAATCTTACCTATTTCTAAATCTAATTTGATATTGCTTACAAGTCAATTTATTTCTTAAACAAATGGGCCTTAACCTGCCAATTAATCTTGAAGGGCAAACAAGTCGGCATCTCACAAAAAAGAATTTTATTTAAATCGGTTATTTGTTATTATGCTGGCATAATGCTTTAAGATTTGTTAGTATTCCAATGCTGCACCCCAGTCAAGACTCTGAAGCAAGGAAATGCTTAGCTGAGAACCTGAGAGAATCCACACTGATCAACACAACGTGGTGAGCATACAAAGCATCCTTACCTTGCAACACCTAAACACAATCTGGAAAGCTTTAAGACAAAGGAAAAGGTACAAGAGGTCCAAGCAAAATGAATTCTTCAGATTATCATTTCAAAAATAAGACCTTTTCGGGTGAGAAATGACTTTGTCCATATGCCACATTGTAAAACCAGTACTGAGATTTTAATTTATTCCTATGAGAAAGACTTAGTGTGAGAAAATCAGGTGAGAGGTAATCCTGTTTATCTGCTACCTGCAGAGTCTTTTGAGACCTAAAGACCTTTTGATGACAAAATTCTTTCAAGAGGGTGACGAACAGTTCCTAATCTTTTTCTGTGAAAGGGCAAGATACAGTGATAGACTATACTCTAGCTGGATGAGAAAATCAAAGTTTCCAGGGATATCACAATGAAAACTTCTAGCAGAGAATTTAATTGAAAAGTTTTTTTTTTTGTTGTTGTTGTTTTGTTTTTTGTTTTTTTAACTTGGGTGAAGAAAGAACTTGAGATAAGGAGAAGCAGCAGACAGTAAACATTTTCAAGAACAATCCTAGGCCAATGTATAAATCAATTTCCTCTAGATTGCTTCCAACTCTCCCTTCAATGCTACTTATAGAGGCTTCTTTGTCTCATAGTATAGCTGTGAGTGTGATTTGTTACTCTAAATACTATTATAGACTTAGTTTACCAAAAGGTACTGTCATTCCATAAGAAGATCTCAAAGACCTCTTGCAAAGTTGAGAGAGCAATATGTTTGGAAAAGAGATCAAGCTTCAAGATAGTTACTATTTACTGGAGCTCAGCTCTAAGCACTACACAGTCTCACATAATTATTATTAGTTTCATCAAATTTTTAAAGTTTTAATTTCTACTTTAAAGATAAGAGCATTGAGATATACCAAAGTTTAATTTCCTTTCCTTTTCCCTGAAATAAAATTAGAAAAATGTTAAAGTTGGAGTAGTAACCACTGCCAGTCTTACTCCAAACCTCCTCTATTTGACTGTCTTGTCCCCTTTTGCATGGGACTCCACCACACACCTGCTTGTAAGGAAAAGCCAACTTTCTCCACCTCAAAGCTGATTGTTCATGCCTCTTATCCAGGACATGGGCCTCAGTGAGAGGATCAAAGCTCAAGAAGACAGATTAGTGAAGTTATTAACCATAGCTCAATGACCAACAATTCTATTTTTTATGGCATCAGTTCCAAATCCTGTATTTATTCCATGCCTTGAGACTTCCAGCCTTCTCCCACTCTGTTCATCCATCCTATTTGGACTCTCAGGCCAATTTCTTTAGACTATTCCATGCTATAAATTGTGTTTATTTGTATAATCAAAACTCTGTTACAGACCCTATTTAAAATTCTCTTCCTTCTGTTCCCAGTTTCAAGCATATCCAAATTCTATTTAATCTTTGGGGCCAACTTCCTAAGGCTTTCTCCAACTCTTTCTGACTTTTCTGACTTTTCTCTTTGTATTTCTGAAAACATCTTTGGCAGATATGCTATTTGCATCATTTTCTAAATTGTTTCTGTTCCTCATCTTAACAATGAAATAGCAGGTAAGAAGTAAACAAAATGCTAGGTCATCTGTTCTCAATAAATACCTATCATGTGAGTAGTTATATTACTTAAGATATTTGAAACACTGTGGAACAACAGATAATTGGATAAGATAATTACTCCCCAGCCAACTCCATCTTATACTTTAGATTTGTCAGATTTAGTTTTGCATTCTTTTTTAAAAAATTCTTCTTTTTTGAGCCTGGCACGGTGGCGTACACCTGTAATCCCAGCACTTGGGAGGCTGAGGCAGGAGGATCACGAGTTCAAAGCCAACCTCAGCAATGGTGAGGCACTTAGCAACTCAGTGAGACCCTGTCTCTAGTAAAATACAACAAAAGGGCTGGGGATGTAGCCCAGTGGTCGAGTGCCCCTGAGTTCAATCCCTGGTACCAAAAAAATAAAATAAAATAAAAAATAAAATTCTTTTTTGTATTTTTAGATGGACAGAATGCCTTTATTTTTATGTGGTGCTAAGGATCAAACCCAGTGCCTCACACATGCTAGACAAGTGCTCTGCCACTGAGCTACAGCCTCAGCCCTAGTTACACATTATTTTTAATAATTTTTCAGGCCAAGTTATAGGATATGGTGTTTGCATGATGTGAGCTCAATAGACAATTCTGGAATTTATAAGAGCAAGACTTTGACCTTTCATCATGTTAACTGCAAATACCTTGATAATTATGTCAAGGCATATATTATAATTTCTTGGATTGTGAAATCTCAGGAAAGAAACAAAAAAAGCTTTTGAAAGTATAAAGATTTTAGATAGAGTTTTGATTTTTCACTGTGCTTTCATATATGCATAACTTCAGAAGAAATTCTAAAGAGCAGCAAAGTAAATGTCAGCCTGGAACTTTGCAGAACTAGCACAGTCTGCAGCTGAATATCATGCACTAGCAGAGAGCTTATTTGAAAGAACTATAATGAATCACTACTTCTGGTCTAGCCTAGATTTATATAATGAGCATAAACTTATGGAAACATACTTGTGACCTCTTGGTAAAACTCTGACATTTTAAATTCACTTCAATTAAACATCACCTGGCTCTTGGAAGCCTTCAGTCCCAGACTGTACTTGCCTCTTTTTCTTTCAACCTAGCCATCTTGTGCCTGCTCTCCCTCTAAAGGCACAAGTCTGAATGAAGTAGGAATGCAAGAAAGCTTGACTGCAAGAAAGCTAAGACAAATTATTGTTTCTCTTTGTTCTTCCTGCATTCTCTACTGTACCTGAAAAGAAGACAGAATGCAGATCACAGATCACTTTGGGTTTGGTAGTCTGAGTTATCTTACCCCTTGGCCTAGAGTAACTTGTACTCTCTGTAGACCCTTATGGTTTCTAACATGCAAAGACAACTAGAAAATGTCATCATGCTTGAAGCACATTGCAGAATCCCTGGCTCTGATAGACAGTAGATAGTCCTTTAATTTTCAAAACATACACAAATTTAAAAATTTTTGAATCTCCCTCAGTGAGTATGAAAATGCCTGGTATACCACAGGTGCTCAGCACATGTTGGTTAAACTGAAACTACAGCTAGTATTCTGGGGGAAAAATTATATTCAAGGCATCACTTAAAAGAAAAACATCTTGTATTTACACCTAAGTTTGGTGGAAAATTTCTGAAAGGGCTTTTCATAACATCTCATGTATGTTTGTAAACTCTTGTTTTGGGGTTGCAATATTTGTTCATATACCCAAGTAGATGTGATTTAGTAAATTTGTCTAAAATATGATAAAGCAACAGTAACAATCTTCACAGGGATATAGTTAACATTCTCACAATTTTCAATACATGATGGTTCAGTGGGAATGTCTTTTTCAATAAGTTATCTGTGCCCAAAACTATTGAGGCAAAATATCAAAATAGTAGAATGCTATGCTAGTTCCCTTCCTTTGTATTTATTAACAGTAGGTGTTTTTTTCTCTGCCCCTTACCCACCACAAAAATCTAAAATTTTCTATACTAAGGGGGAAAATGTGGTGGCTTGATTTTAAAGAAAAATGAGATTAAGTAGAAACATTTAGATGAGTATGGACACAAGTCTTCATGGGACGGCTTTACCTCTATATCCCCTCAACAGCCAAGAGTGAGACAAAGAGTTCTGATATGTCATGTTATGATGGATTCATCAAATTAACAGGCTCTGGTGTCTAGCAGCCAGTTGTAACAAGGAGACACTGAATCCAAGGGTCTCAGGGCCAGTAGAGCATGTGAGGACTATCTTTGCTACTACTATCCATTTTTCATTTTCTGTTTGCATCTGAGTTTACTCTCTGCCCTGTTCCACAGAAACAAACAGCCACAATTCCCTTAACAAATTTTTACTCTACCAAAGGCCTATAGAAAAGTCTGGATTAAAGTGAAGTTGGTAATTTCTTTTCTACCTTTCTACCTGCTTTCAACATCCTCAGAAGCTTAAATCACTGACTTTGTTTCTCCCCATGACAGTGACCCTACCTCACTTCAAACCTAGTCGGAGTCAAGCTCAACACCCTCTGTCTGACTTGCTTTCAAATCACAGAGAAAATCCTGGGAAGAAGAGAATTAAAGTGTCTGGCTTGAAACTTACAGGATCTGAAAGGTAGATCTAAGTCAGCTTTCAAGTTTACAAGTTTTATTGTAAGAATCTAGTTAATTATCTTTATAGCCCTATGTGCCTCACTCAAAGAAGAATCCGTGAAGGAATACACGGAGTGCACAGCCAACCCCTTTGGTAACCTGCTGCTCTTCCAGCTCTTTTCTTTGTTTATTTCTAATAACTGCCTTTTTAAAATTGATGGTGGAACACCATGCAGCAGTCCTGAAAAAAATATTTACTCAGGTTTTGTGAACATTTATGTATGGCTTTATACTGTATGATGATATGGGGTGGTCTAAACTTTTGAGTATCTTGTAGATACTTAGGATTTTATTAGTGTTATGAAGAAAAATGTTGCTTATATCAAATACATTGAATTATTGTGAAAGATTTTTCTAAGTTGATTTTAAAATGAAAGCCATGCACCTAGTTCTAGAGTTTGTGAAAATATACATATCGCTTTTATTAATCAGAAGTCCTTACTGATAACAATTTACTGAGTGGATTAAAATCTTTCAATTTCCTAATGCTAGGAATTACCATTCACTTCCTCAGTACTTAGGAAAGTAACTTATATAGCCTTCATTCTTATTTTCAAGATGTAGGTCACAGGAAGATTAGATTAAATTTGAAGCCATAAGTTGTGTCAAACTTTATTTTCAAATACCTACCAAGCAGAACACCTAAAATTAAATTCTAAGTGTCCTTTATGATGAAAGAGTAAATTTTTTTGCTTCCCTGGCATAATTAAGGTACATGAATCGTTTTTAAAGTACTTTCCCAAGGCTCTAAATGAATGTGTCCACTCTTTGGATCTTCTTCTTAGTTAAATTATGACAGTTATTTAAAACAGATTTTAATCCTTATACCTTTATTGTTTATATGTCCACACAAAGTGAATGATAGATGGGTCCATATACTGTCTTCATAAAATCCTTCCTGAGAAGATTTTTATTGAATTCCTAAATGTTATAACACCAGAAAAAATCATTCAAGTAAAAATTTATTGATATAACAGAATTTTCTCTATTAGTATAGAACAACCAAAAAAGATTTATTTTGATTCAATTTATTCCAGATTAACTTAAATGAGTAGAAGGGTTAAGTTAAAATGTTTGGAAGAAGAAACACAGATTAAGTGAATATTTAATCATTTGTAGTTGTGTTACATGTAATATCCTACTATAGTTTTTTTCTAAATATTTATTTATTTACTTCAGTTGTACACAATGCAATGCATTTATGTTTACGTGGTGCTGAGGATCGAACCCGGGCCGCACACGTGCGAGGTGAGAGCTCTGCCGCTGAGCCACAATCTCAGCCCCCCTACTATAGTTTTATGTTGTTTATTTTTTAAGATTGATTTTCTATTTATGAGTGAGTCTTTTTTCCATAATATTCTAAATTTAGATAGAAATAAACAATTGACCAATATTTTGTACTACAAAGGGTTATGTTAAAATTGGGCCATATGTTCTTCAGTGGGATCTCACTATATAACTGTTTTGACAATGCATGATATCCAAAAAAAGGCAGTGCCAATTTGGATCACACCCAGAGGGCACTCAATCACTAAAATATATTGAAAACCTTGAAATAAGCCTATTTTCATTGGAAATTATTCACACATCATAGAATTTTTCTAACATACTTACATAGTAATATGCTCTTCACAAAACCTCCTTCTGAGCTTTGCAAATCTGAGTATCTGATTTAAAATATTCAAACACTGGCTAGAAAGCAAATTTGATTTTCCTTCCAGTGGGAGATGAGAGAAAAGCCATGTAGTATGGACAAACACTGGAATGCCCAGTGTGCTTGCATGAGGCAAGGAAGACTTGAAGTTGTTTTAATGAGGTCAGGGTATAAGGGAAATATAGGCTAGTGACTTCTAATAAAATGACTGATGGTCTACTTTCATAGATGCATTGAATATTTGTATTTTCTATTCACCCCACCCTCTAATCCAAAACGGAGATAATTGTGCTTATTTCCCCAGGGTTACTTTTCAATAACTGAAAGTGTCTTTCTTACTTTTGACATCTAAATTGGTATGGCTTTTATTGATATTAAAATGTTTTAACATAAAATTAGAGAGAAAAAAAAAAAAAACTTTGTCCAATGTCTCACTGTCACTTTTTGCCTGTACATCATCAAGTGCATAACACTAGGACCAAATTTAACTATGAATTTTCCCATGCTTAATTGTGGTATAATTTTAAGAACCCAGATATTTATCCCTTACCATATGCATATCTTTTTGCATTTTAATAGCAAGATGAACATTTGGTAGAAGATTTGATTCTTTAATGATGTCATTAAAGATAGGATATATGATGCAGTTATGCAAGATAGGATATGCAATGCAGCTATGCATGGAAAAGCAAATACATTGACCTAAATTTATACTAAGGTACAAGTGAATGAAAATACAGGACTTGCAGAAGGCAGCTTTTGAAATGAAAAGTGCATTGGAGTAATAAGTATAGAACAATGATCAAATAAACAGATGGGAGGAGATATAGAAAAGGGACATTGAGTACATTGAAGTGGCATAAACAGGTTTCAACATGGCACATAACAAATATCATACTCAGTGCCTTTGGCTTTTCCAAATCTGGCCTGACTCTATGTCCTAAGGGCTGTACACAAAAAAATACCTCAATTAATTGATGCTTTTTGAGAAATCCTCGTTAATCAGGCACTGTTGATGATACAGAAGCAAAAGCACATTCTCTTATCTACAGCATTTTAAAGTCTTATTGGGAATAACCTGAACGATTGACAAGTCCAAAAAAACAACATTAGAAAATAACATTAGATCACTTTAGTCTATGAAGAGAACAGGTTATTAGCTTTCTACCTCAATTAACTCTCACTTACCTGCCTCTAAATCAGTAATCACACATGATGTCCCATAAGTGCTAATCACATAAAATGCATTAGGAAATAACAAGTGTGGATATTTTAAAACCAGGTTCTCAGATGCCCAATTTTCCAAATGAACCATTATGAATGAAATATGGAAATACTGAAAAAATATAAGCTAAAAAATATTATGACTTTTGTTCACTTTGGATATCAATTTTGGCTCTATGGGAACTCCTATGTTAAAAGACAGTTATTAAAACATCTGATGATTTAAGAAGTACTAATTTCATGACTTGCAAAAACAAATTCTTTATGATTATTGAAGATATTCAGGTAAATATGTTTTAATAGAGATAAAATAAAGGAACTCATATTACTTTACACGTTATAAAAAGATTATCAAACAAATTCTGAATATATAAAACCTGCTTTCTTGTTTTTTCTAAAACCAACAATAAAACATATCCTTATACAACTTGACACTTATTGTTTAACAATGGCCTAAACTTGCCATATATAAAATACTTTTGATGAGATTCTTACTTTTTAAACTTTTACTTTTGCATTTGATGTTGCTGTACCACTTGAAAATTTTTATAATATCCTGGCTTCTAGATTAGCCAATAATTATAATATCCATAATCACTAGTTATTAAGTTCTTTTTATGAACCACTGTGCTAACTATACATTTATTAGCCATGCATTTTTCCCAAAAGTACTCAACATAGATGCCACTGCTACGCTATGTTAACAGATAAATACATTGTAACTCAAATACTAATCAAATATGGTCTAATATCAATATTTTCAGTTCCAGAGATCAACTTCTGATTACTGCAATCTACAGTCTCTCTTGGATTTATATATATATATATTTTTTACCCTGAAGCCACTGTTTCACCTCTTTGTGATATTTCTATCACTTTATGATGTCCACTATGATTTACTGATTTGCTTTATTTTCTCTATTTGTCTTAAGCAGCATGTTACACTAGTTCCATTTTTCCAGTTGCCTTCTTAACATCTCTAATAACCCTTTTTCATATGAAATGCAACACAGATACATCAAACTGCACTAAATAGGGACAGATCCAGTGTCTGGGATTGTAGTTTCATGTTCTAAATTTGTTTTTAACATCTGGACTTGAAATGCCACTTAAAAATCTTAGCAGCACAATTCATAATAGCTAGGTTGTGGAACCAACCTAGATGTCCCTCAGTAGATGAGTGGATAAAGAAAATGTGGTATATATACAAAATGGAATTTTACTCAGCAATAAGAGAGAATAAAATAATGGCATTTGCAGGTAAATGGATGAAGTTGGAGAATATAATGCTACGTGAAATTAGTCAATCTCAAAAATCCAAACACCAAATGTTTTCTCTGACATAAGGAGGTTAGTTCACAGTGTGATTGGATGGGGGTACATAGGATTAGAGGAACACTAGAATGGTCAAAGGAAAGGGAGGGCAACGGAGGGAGCAGGGGGAGAAAAGGGGGGAAAATGGTGGTTGAATGAGATGGATATCACTATCCTAAATGCATGATTAAAGATCTGAATGGTACTTATATACTTTGTATACAAGCAGTTGTATGTAAAAAGATGATATACTTGTGCATTATGAATAAGTAAATAAATAATCTAAAAAAAAACAAAAGAAAGAAAGATAGGAATAAAAGCATTAAAAAAGTAAAAAAAGCTATTCTTATTCATCATATCTCATAGGACTACAGAAACCTAGAATTTCTATTCCCTATGGCTAACAAGTGTTAATTGTTGTAATTATATGCCAAAAATAGAAAATGCCTATCAATAAGGTGATCATAACAAATTCAGATATTTAAAAGATATTGTTACTAAGCTAAAATAATAAATCGGATATTTATGGAAAAAAAAAAGACTTAAGTCCTTGGAGAATAAGTTTAGCCACCATGGAGGTGTAAGACTCAATTGTACTTTTAGGAGAGATGGGCAAATGTATCCATAATAAAGGCCCCTGTTGCAAAAAAAAAAAAAAAAAAAAAAAAAAAAATCTATGGATTTCAGTTCTTTGTCTGTAAAGAGGTGATATTTAATTCAACAATCCTTAAAACTCTTTCCTATTTGAAAATTTCATGATTTTTTGCATCAAAATATAACACTTTTTTTCTAAAACATATTATTTTTTTCTAGCTAATCATTTTATTCACTTCTATGGTGTCTTGGGCCTGGATCCATTCTTTATTCACATGAATTTATTTTGTCTCACAATGTAAATAAAGTCTCTTTTTTTCAGTCATATCATCTTAATTGGGAGGCTTAGTAAACAAAATTAACACATGAGTAATACAAGCCAAATTCTGTGGCACTAACTATAATGTATTTGGACATACTGGTTTTCTGGGATTGTGAATATAACAAAAAAATTCAAAATTTAACAAAACCACCATATGAAGAGAAATAGACTGTGTTTCTATATATTAGTATGACTGATGATTGATTTCTGAGTCGAAATGGGAGTAAGATGGAATTTCTTTTTTCATCTCTATGTACATGGGCCTGGACACACTGACAAACAAATAAAACTGAACATTAGAACATGGAATGCTGATGTGGTCCCTCCTGAGACTTAATGAGAAAAAAACAGGAGGCTCCCTGATCAAGAATAGAACTAGACTTAGACATTCTATGATTCCAGGTACAGTTTGAAGCTGTATTCTTAAATTTCAAGTATAGTATTTACATCAAAATTAAAATTGCTACTTTATAATCGAGTGGCACCAGCAACCGTTGTATATAAGAATTATAGAGTGCCAATTCTTTAGGGCCAGTGGGGAAACTAAAGAAAGCAGCATTATTATAAAGTGACATTTACTTAGAGAGCTTCAGATACCAAGAGACAGGTTATCTAACCAACATTGTGTGATTTTTTTTCCACAGTAGATTTAGAAACGTTTGCATTGATAATTTTATCTTTATCAACAGATTTGAGCCATTTGCATGACTAGAAACTTTATGCAAAAAGTAAAAAGATTGGCAAGAAAAAGAAAACCAGAAAAGCTATGGCTAAATCCCCACAATGATAATTTCACTGGCAACAAAAACAAATATTGCAAGCCATTTGAACCTATAGTTTGGCTTAAATCAGAGAGAGTTCTGTTAAAGAAAGAGAAACAACAAAAACATTTAAAAAATCTGAAAGATTTAACTGAAAATAAAAATATGTGGAGATCTTTTTTGCTTAAGCAATTATCATGTAATTCTCCCAATGAGTATCTAGGAAAAAAGACAAACAAGTGCATTTATTTGTTCACAAAACTGAAATTACGTGGTTCAAAGAATTACAAACTCCTGACCACATTCAGCTATCATTTCATTGAATGAAAATCAGGACCTGAAGTGCTAGCAGTATTGCCTAGTAATCAGGCAACAAACTTTCATGGCATTAGTACATTACTACTACATAGCATTAATTTCATGCTTGTCTACTCTGGTAAGCTGTGAATGGTTATAGAAAGTCAGAAAGCAGAATTAGAACAGGGTTAAAAAAAATCTCCCTTAAAATAGGGAGAGATGAAATAATTGATTTGTGTGTGTGTGTGTGTGTGTGTGTGTGTGTGTGTGGTGCTGGGGATTAAACCCATGGCCTTGTGAATGGGGGGCAAGCACTCTACCAACTGAGCTATATCTCCAGCCCACAGATGAAATAATTGAAAGCATTTAATGCATCTAAGCAAGATTTTTCATGTTTTCAAACATCATGGTTGTATGTGAGGTCTTATCTTCAGGGAAAGAAGTTGTTAAACTCTATTGCACATGCATAACACATCTTTTAAATGATTGAAAAATGACTAGTTGAGATGCCTTATTTAAGTTGAATTTGGAAAGCTTAGAAATGCATTAGAGTCAATTTCATTCTGATCATATTAATTCCCCAACCTAAAGCTTTTAAAATGTATCTTATATTAAACTAGTTAAAATTGGGGAACATGGAAAAGTACAAGATACAAATCCATAACAAATTTGGGGTTTTATTTTACAAATTAATTTATTTGTTTTTAATTTTTTCCTCCTGATTCTGTTTGTCCACAATGACCTTCCTTATTTTTTTATTCAGATTTCTTGGTTTAATGTGCAGTGTAGCACTGAGGGTCCAGGAGGGTTTTATGCTCTAATAAACTGCTTACAGAAGTGCCAGCACTTATCTGAAGTCACTTTAACTTTATGTCTGCATATCCTCAGGGATATTGCCATTTGTTTTGATGTCCCATTTGCCAATAAAATAACTACCAGAATGGCATCTATGTGTGCATGGACAATTTCAGCAGATATTATCCTGCCTTTGCCATTGTCGCATTCGTAAATCACTTCCAAATATATCCTCCACTTTCCACTAGAATGACCTTGTCCTCAACTCCTGACAGGACCCTAAGACACAAAATTGTCTTCTTCATTCTTCATTATCTTTGTGGAAGCACTTGAACCACATGTACCAGAAGACAAAGCATCTGTATGCGTGTGAGTTCACACTTGCTTAGCACTCTTGATTTTATGTCTATTCTTCATATTTTCTACCTTCCCTTGTTTACTTAAAGGGGAAAAAGGGAGGATTTGGGCATATTCTTAGAGTCAAATCAAACACGGAAGTCCAATTCAGATTTCTCAAAAACGTGTGTTTATCCAAGACAACGAGTAAAATTCTGGTCACTGCATGCTATAAATATTTGTGTATAAATATATAAATTTGGAAAAAGTCAACATAAGCCATTTTGTCTGCTTCTCTAGAACTGGTGGAAAGGTTTGGAGATAGTGGGCTTTGTAAAGCTGCCAACCTGGTTTAATGATATAGATTTGCTAAATGCCTGATTGGAACAGGATGACCTGACATTTGAACTTTGTGTTTCAGAAATAAAATGATAAATACGGTCCTACAATGATAAGTTTTTTAAAAAAGATTAAAAATGGCTAAAAGCCCACAGAATCAGTAAGATGTATTTTATTTATCAATACATTTTCTGCATAATGCTGACAAATTTTCATCAATTGAACAATTTGCTGAAACAATCTGGTAACCTTATTGGAGCCAAGAAAGTGACTTATCCAAGTTCTTTATCTTTCTATAAACCAAAATGTATGCTTAATAAAAGAAAACACAGAACCCAGTCAGGGTATGAGATGGAGAAAGAAGATTGAGGAAAAAGACCCACCAGTAGAGGAGGGTAGCAGAATGCAGAGACATAGAGCAGGGTACCGGGAGAAGCAGGGTTGACATTCTGAGGGAAGGCCCTTCAGAGTTAATACCAAGATAGCTTCCCAGAGAAAGGTATCCTGTGTTACCACCTGCAAAGTGCATGGAGAAAGCAAAGTGCCTGAATAATCTGAAATGACCAGGGATAGGGTGGAACACTAAGTTAAATTGGTGGCACAATTCTTAGGTTCTGTTTGGTAACTTTGCCCCAAAGTAGTTTTGGATGCAGGTTAATTTATCTCCCATGTCTCAAACTAAAAATCTTCCATATGTCCAGACCTTCATCAACTAAGTGAGTCTAAATGCAACCTGTTTTGAGATCTTTAGGAACTCCCAGCTCTTGATCTTTAGGTGTTTCACTCAACATTTTTCATGAAGAATTGACTTGGGGAAAACTCTAAGACTCACAGTGCAGAATTCTCTCACCCTCAGAGCTAGCTTTAGGCAAACACAGTCTTGCAATGCTCATTGCATAATATAAGACAATCTTGAGACCTAACCTAGGCCTTCTATCTAAAGTTAAAAACTATTTAGGCTTCAATGGATACTTATACCTTGACTATGTTTGAATTGGAGAAAATTTCTAAAAACCATTTGTAGCCATGTTTTTCAAATACTTTAAATTTTAATCTCTAAATCCTATTTAAATATAACATATTAGTTTATGCCAGTCACTATGTTGTTCAATATAATCCCATTTCTGAAAGTATGCTAATTACCAAAGCCTTGATTGTTAATTAAGATTTTGACAACAAGAGTACTTCTAGTAGGTACCTCTAGAGTATGAGTTTCCTAATTAAAATTCCAACAAATCTTTTATACTTAGTTCAATCTAAATATCACATATCACACTGTGTATGCTGAAGTATTTTTTTAAAAAGTATACACATACAGATAAGTTGGACAAAAATCACTGTTTACCTTTTCTACATGTCTTAGACTAAGTTCCTTTTTATAAAAACTTGCCTGCTAAAAATATTCCACACCAGTACATAAAGTAGTAGTTGGTTCTTTTTTAAATTTTATTTTAATTAGGTATATATGACAGCAGAATGCATTTTGATTCATTGTACACACAATTGCAACACAACTTATTACATTTCTATGGTTGTACATGTTGTAGCGTCCCACCATATGTACAGTCATACATGTACCTAGGGTAATGATGTCCATCTCATTCCACAGTCTTTCTTACCCATATACCCCCTCCCCACTCCTTCCTCCCCTTTGCCCCATCAAAGTCCCTCCATGTTTCCCATGTCCTCCATATTATGGATCAACCATCCACTTATCAGAGAGAACATTTGTTTTTTTTGGGATTGTCTTACTTCACTTGGCATGATATTCTCCAACTCCATCCATTTACCTGCAAATGCCATAATTTTATTCTCTTTTGATGCTGAGTAATATTCCATTGTGTATATATATATCACAGTTTCTTTATTCATTCATCTATTGTAGGGCATCTAGGTTGCTTCCATGGTTTAGCTATTGTGAATTGTTAAAGCATGAAAGTATGATTTTCAAACCTCAAGGGATTCCAGGAGTTCTGAAAACTTCATCTTATCTACACTTTTTATAATTTTATAATTTTGATAATTTCTCTTTACCTCAAATGTAGTCTTTCAATTATTTATCATGTAAAATCTTCTATACTTGAAAAAGTTAATTTGTTACAGTTTTCTAGGCCCCTTATCCAGAAACTCATAATCAATTGGTTTTGGGGTAAGAGCTAGAATATTTCTTTCTTTTAAGTTCTCTAAGTGCACTGTATTAAAGACAAGTTTGAAAAACCAGGTGTTGGTCTTATTTAGAAATCTGGTGAAGGCAAAAACTATATATCTTTCAAATTTTCAAAAATATATGTTTTTTCTTAAAATTTTAGACTCTTAGTCTACATCCGCATACATCTTTGTAGGAAGGTCTCAAATATCACCAGAGAATAGTTATTTTTAACTAACGTCCCCTGTGGGTCTGCAATATTTAGCACAAATACTGTAAGTCTCAAAGGGATCAATACAAATTTCTTAAATTGAATATTAAAGAACATGGCCATAATTTTGATAAATGATTAGACTTGTGGGCATCTGATGTTTTATATAATCAATTTTCTATTGCCTATTCTAGTGGTTCTCTAGGTGTGGTCCTTGGACCAGTAACAACAAAAATCACTAAGGTACTTGTTAAAATGTAAATTCTTGGGATGCACTGCAAACTTAACAAAATCTGAAGCTGGGAAAGGAACCAGTATGCCTGAAACTTGTACTCCTCACTTGGCTTCACTAACAAATTTAAGTTTACTAACCAATTTTGAGTTGGGTTTCTGTTACTTGTTTGACTATTACAAATGCATTAGGCAAAGCAGACTGTAATGATTGGAATATAAAGTACAAGCCACTGAAGGACTAAGCCTAGCCATAGTGCCAAGAAGTCAGGCTGAACAGATGCAGAATCAGAAATTGGGATGGTAAAGGAAGATCTCGGGTCTTCCATTGCAGTTTGGATACATAAGCATTTAGGGCCTTGGTGTTTATGTAGATCAAGCTGCTTTAAAGGACCAAAAGAGGGAAAGACGACAACCACTGTGCCTTTCCATAAAGCTTGCTTGAGTTTACTGTCAGAGATTAAGTGCTAAAAAAATAGAACCTTTTGTCCAAAGAGGAATGTTTTTCATTTTGAGAAATAATAAATTAATTATTTGTGTGGCAGGAATATCACTTCTATGTCATCTTGTTTGTGGGAATTTATAAATGGAATATAATAAATAAAAATAGTTGATGTATTTTGGTACATTGAATGCATTTGCTATCCAGTTGCACCCAATCATGCTAGCCTGCACATTCAGAAACCTATGGTTTTAATTGTTTGATCAATAGTTTGTCAGGTGGTTAGTATATAACTGCAAAAATGGCAAAGGGAAATCTTTTTAAAAATCAAGTCTTAAAATAACAGTAGTCAATCAAAGAAAAAGTTTGTGGGGGGAAAAAAAAGAAAACATGGCTTCAGTGATTCTTACCTACCAGCAGCATTTAAAGTACTTCGGGAGTATCGAAGGGTCTTCATCTGGCGTTTTTCACAAGATCTCAGTAGTACCCTTTTGCAATTATTGAGGTAATTATTACTCAAGGTCATTTCAAGTCTCCCTCTCTTGAAATGTGCTTTCCACTTAGTGATGAACAAGGGCTTAACATAGTTTATTGCTAAGAATTATACAATCTTAATCATGCAGATTTTTTTAATTTAGATGAATTATTCCAGACATACTGTATTTTGGGGCAAGAGCAGGAAGCTTTAGAGATATGTAAGCTTCTCATTTGGACCCATCTGTGTTACAGCCTATATTGCTTTCAACTCTAGTATTGGGAAGACTATTGTGCACAACACACTTAAAAATAACAAGAACATATACAAAGTCTTTCTATGTCCCAAATATTTTATAAGTATTCTCATTTATGTTCACAGAAACCCAGTAGGGGTATGTATTACCCCTATTTTATAGACAAGGGTATTTATATGCAAAGGGGCTAAGTCTAAGTTGCTTGGCCATATATGCAGTGTCTAGGATTTAAACTTTGACTTGAGAACTTGTGCTTTTGACAATATTGCTTAATAAAATTCTATAGGATACATGAGCTTTTCTGAATACATGAACTTTTATACATAGAAATATAACTGGACTATAAGCAAGAGACCATAATGTGTTTTACTAGTGATGTTTTTTGACCAGTGCCTACCAAGTATAACATATTATTTGTCACATAGAAGGCAATCAATAACTACTTATGAATGGATAAAATTTATGAATAGGATTTTATGATAATATAAAATATAGAGTTGATTATAAAGTATAGAGCTGCATATTATTGGATAATTCTATGGCACATAGCTCTTAATTTTCCAAATGTATGATTTGATATACATGGAAAATTCTATAATATTTCATTTTGAAATTTGCTTACTAAGCTATTCTGACCATAGATGCATTAAAGGATTTTTTTTCCTGATGATCTGGGAACATCAAAAAGCTACTGAATTGTAACTTGAAAGTTATTTAGCCTGAACTCCCATCCATTGTAAAAATCTTATCTATAGCAAGCACTCTTCTTGACAGGTAATCATTTGGCCTCTGTGGAGCACTTCAAGTGACAGGGAGCCCATTACTACATAAGGCAATCCACTCCATTTTTGAACATCTTTAATTGTTTAGAAAGTTCTAGCTTATAGTTAGTGGAAGTTTTCTTACTTGATACTTCCTCCCATTGTTCTTAATCTTATCCTTGAGAGTTACTCAGGGTGACTGTCTGGACAGACATCTACATGACAGTCCTTCAAATATTTGAGGCAATAATCATGTCCCTCTAGGTCTTTTGCGCTCCAGGCTAAAAATCCCCAGTTCCCTCAAACATTTCTCATGCTGTATGGTTTTAGCATTTTATCAACCAGGTTGTCTTTAAAAATCATCCTCTGACAGAAGTGGATTTACCATGAAGCCAAGAGCTGCAGGGCTGTGCTTCATGGGCCCCTTCCACAGACTTAGGAGGAGACTAAGTCAGTTGTTTACATAGGAATATGTTTTGTAAATCTTGAAAAAGTAAGATATTTAAATCTCAATGGATTAAGACTGGTCTAACTTTCCAAACTTAAGGTGATATTGCCAGGTAGCTTTGTATTAGCCCCAGGTGTCTTTGAATTTGGCTTGTTGGAGATATTTTTTTTAGTAGTTTAGTGGGATGTAACTTTGTAGTCTGCATAATTGTGTGATTGATAAGTTATAGCTTGCTATCCCCATGTAGGATTGGCTTCCAGGCATCTTCCTACATCTTTTCTGCTAACTCCCCAAACATTCCAATTTAAGGAAATGGAGGATAATCTGATTAGTATTTAATATTAGCATATAATAAAATGATCTTAAATCTTTTGGCTCATACATAAAACCAGAAAGCAGTATTTCTAAAGTTGACAATAATCATAAACATTGACATGACATTACCAATGAATTGTGAAGCTGTTAACAGAGTTTCTAAGCAGTCAATAGTAATAGTAATAAATTTCAACCAATGATTCTAGACGAAAGATTGAAATAATTTTCTCTGCCTCTACAAAAAAAAAAAAAAAAAAAAAAAAAATTACAAGCTTCCATTATAGCCATTATACAGAGGTGGTCTAAGATTCTGCAGGCAATTGATCTTTGTTAGAAGTATATGAGTCAGTTAATTAATGAAAATATTGTATTACTAAACTCTGTGACATTTGTGGCCTTTTTCAGTTTTTCATCATCAAATAAATATTAATTTTTATGCTTAGCTTTGAATCTGCAATTTTGTAATTTTAAAAAAGCCCCCAAATTATGTAACCCATGGGTGTCACAAAACTTGGATCCTGGGCCTACCTGCTCTGCAAACTCAGTGCCACCTAAACAGAAGTATTACAATGGGAATTTTACCTCCTTTAACCTAATTCTCTATTTTTTGTGATGGGGTTGGATTCCATCAGTTTTCTGGTAGTTTATAGATTACATTGCTGAATCAGGAACCTCGGGTTGAGTACAATCCCAAAGGTCAGTTTAAACCAACACTAATCTTCTGCTTAAATTCCCACACTCATCAACCCATGGTTGGATGCTTCCAGTGACAGAAAACTCATTATGCCCCGTGGAACCCATTACATCTTCGAACAACTCAAAATTTCAGAAGCCTTAAATAGTGTCTTTTATTGGATTTGCTGTAAAATTAAATATCTGAATTTTTCACATACACTTCCTTCATCCATATTTTTCTTTCACTTTATAAAATCTACTCTTAATTGACAAATAAAAATTGTATATATCTATAGTGCACAACATATTTTAATATATATGTGTGTGTATACATATATATGTATATGTAAATACATATACTGTGTATAGACTAAATCAAGCTAATTCCATAGGTAATGCCTCACATAAAATTTTTTAAATGTGTGAGAATATTAAAACTACTCTCATCAAATTTCAAGCACAGCTAGATATTTTAAAGAATTTTGACATTTTTTAATTAATGAATGGGATGGATTCAAACTAAAAAGCTTCTTCTCAGCAAAAGAAACAGTCAGTGAGGTGAACAGAGAGCTTACTAATTGGGAACAAATTTTTACCACACACATGTCAGATAGAGCACTAATCTCTAGAATATATGAAGAACTCAAAAATATTAACACCCAAAAAACAAATAACTCAATCAATAAATGGGCCAAGGAACTGCACAGACATTTCTCAGAAGGTGATATACAATCAATCAACAAATACATGAAAAAATGTTCAACATATCTGACAATTTGAGAAATGCAAATGAAAACTACTCTAAGATTTCATCTTACTCCAGTCAAAATGGCAGCTATTAAGAATACAAACAGCAATAAGAGTTGGTGACAATGTGGGGGAAAAAGCACACTCATACATTGCTGGTGGGACTGAAAAATGTTGCAGCTTATCTGGAAAGTAGTATGGAGATTCCTTGGAAAACTGGGAATGGAACCACCTTATGACCCAGCTATCCTACTCTTCTATCTATACCCAAAGGACTTAAAAACAGCATACTATAGTGACACAGCCACATCAATGTTTATAGCAGCACAATTCACAATAGCTAAACTGTGGAACCAATCTCGATGTCCTTCAGTAGTTGAATGGATAAAAAAAATGTGGTATATATACACAATGGAATATTACTCAGCAATAAAAGAGAATAAAATAATGGCATTTGCAGGTAAATGGATGAAGTTGGAGAATATAATACTAAGTGAAGTTACCTAATCCCAAATTTCTAAATGATGAATGTTTTCTCTGATATAAGGAGCCTGATTCATAGTGGGGTTGAGACGAGGAGCATTATGAGGTAATGCCATTTTTATCTCATATATATGAAAACCTGAGGCTAAAATCAAATAAGTAACTTGATTAAGTTCATAAAACCAGGAAGTTGCAGAATTGGGATTCAAGTTCAGGTCTGTCTGACTCTGGAGAGTTCATAATTAAAAACAGTAGAATCCACAATCTCCTATGACATTCATTAATTGCCAGTAATAAATTCCAGAAGAATTACTATGTACCAATTACTATGCATAAATTATTTCACGTTAGTATAGTCCTTTAGAAAGTCCAGTAAAATAGATATTGTGATCTTCAACAGAGTTGAAGACACATAACTTTGGAAAGCCAAATTTACTTATCTAGTGAATAGCAGAGCTAAGGTTTTCATCTTATTTCACTGGGCTGCAGTACTATGGACCGAGTGGCTTATAAACAACAGGAATTTCTCATTGCTCTGGAGGTTCGGAAGTCCCAGACCAAGATTCCAGCAGATTCAATGTCTGATGAGTGCTCAAATCTTAGCTCATAAATGGATGTGTTCTCTGTCCTCATGTAGAAAAAAGGAGAAAACTTCCCAGGGGTCTTTTTAAAACATGAAACCCATTCATGACGCTACCATTAGGACCAAATCACCTTCCAAAGAGTACATTTCTACAGCATCACCTGGAGGCAGAATTTCAACATATGAATTCTGGGAAGACAAACATTCAGACCCTAGCAGAATCTAAGTGTACTTAATATCAAAGGCTTTGCTTTTTTTGTAAGATGCTTCATCATTTGGGTTTTAGAAGACACCAATTCATTAGCAGGGTCCTGGAGAGATATCTAGAGTCCTCATAACTGCATTGTTTCATTATTCTAATGCTACAGTTGATTGCTTGGGGTTTAAGGTTGAAAACAATGATCATGCAGGGCATGCTGGCACAGGACTATAATCCAGCAACTTGGGAGGCTGAAGCAGAAGGACAGCAAGTTCAAGACCAGCCTTACCAAGTTAGTGAGGCTCTAAGCAACTTAGCCAGACTCTGTCTCAAAATAAAAAAAGAAAGAAAGAAAGAAAAAGGACTGGCCATGTGACTCAGTGGTTAAGGAGCCCTGGATTCAATCCCTTATACCAAAAAGGGAAAACAGCTATCAGGATTGACATATTAATATATATGTATATGTTCAGATATGTGTATACATACCTGAATACAAATACATATGAATGCATACTTGTATGTGTATGCAAATGTGTGTATGTCTCCATCTTAGTGATGTGGCCTAAACTGAGTGAATAAGTAAAATTTCACTGCTAACAGATCTCTATTCCAAAGGTGTCAGCTCCATGATGAAAAGTTCATCCCACCCCTGCCCAATCTGCTTTTCCACTTTAGTCTGGAAAATTATTCAGTTTTGGAGAGTCAGACACTTGGGGAAATATCATTATGTATTCCATTCTGAGGTCCTCTATTTTTATAATCATCTTAATAAAACATCTCTATGAACATAAAGTTGGACACAAAATGGGAAAGAGGGGTCATATAATGGAAACATGATGCCCAACACATAAAAACTACCAAGTAGGACTGACATAGTGATCAGTCATTCCCACTGGTTACGAATAGCTGTGTGCTTATGAATGTCATTGTTAGGGGCAGTTAAATAACTTATTTTCTTAAATAATGCAAACCACAAAATATATACTTACAGTATAGGAAAATATTTGATATGTTAGCTAATATTAGAAGCATTAAAAATAGTGAAAAGTACCTTGATATGGATTTTAAAAGATACTTTAAATTATTTTAGAATAATATATATTCAATTATATTGGGAATGTGAGTCCTAAAACAAACAATTCTTTTACTGAATTTTTTTGAAGCCCCACACAATTTTATAAAATAACTTAACACCATTGTCATGTCAAACAATTGCTTATGTCACTGACTTTTTGAAATGTGGCAGTTGTTACCATATGGCCAGAAGCTCTGTCTGCTGTTAGGTGTTCTAGCTTTGGTAGCCTAACACATAAGCCAGATTTGATTTTGTGAACTGCAATAATCTCATAATGCTTTTTTGTTTGATTGGATTTTAATTTTGCTTAAAATGACAATTATTGTCAAATTCTATCTCACTCATAACTTGGTACTTTACTTATTCATCCTAACTGGTTGGTTTCCTATCTGGGACAAATTCCAATTCAAAGGTTTTAGATTTAAGTCATTAGACTCATTTATGAGGGTCATCTGCAATCTCTTTACCCTTCAAGACCAAAATAGTCTCTTTGTCTTCCAGTCTTAGGAGAGAATAAAAGCTCTCCCTCCTTTTTGAGTCTCTGTGCCTAACTTCCTGTTACTGTTTCTCTGTCTGATTCCAATACTACTTCCATATAAATATTCATGTCAAATGGTTCATGATTTTAGTAGCTTTGTTGAAGAATCTGACCATTAAGGAAATGGCCACTTCATGGAATACAATGTCTTCCATTATCTTGGTCTCCAAACCCTTGGCCTCTTAATTTTTCTCAGCATTTTGCTTTTCCAAAATAACTGGCAATCTTTCTTTTCATTTTTTTGGAAGAACATTTTTCCCCTATGTTCAGCTCCTGTGCTTGCCTTTCTCCCCAGAGTAAGCCCCTTAAGAGACTTCTTTCAAATGTAGACTACTCTCTAAAGGTAAATCCAGCAAGTATAATTTCAACTATACCTTAAATTATTGATTTCCCTATTAACTACCAATTCTACTTTCCATGCTATTGTTTCCTAGGAAAAGTCTGGTGATAAATCTGATCAAACAGTTATAACTAGAATCTAGCTACATTTCACCATTTCCCCCAGTGAACATCCTGGTCTCAGTCTCCATTGTTTTTCTTGGATTATCTCTGTAATGCCCTAAATGGCCTCCCAGATTCCACACTTGATCCTCTACAGGCTATTCCCAACCTTGCAGGGATAGGATTCTGCTAAAACATTTGCTACTTCTAGCTTAAAATTTAAAATAGTGTTCTATTTACAACAGAATAGAAACCTAGGTCTTTCCAATGCCTCAAGGACTCTGGCTTTTTCCCCTTTTTCGGACAAACTCCTCCCTGACATGCTCCCACCTCATGGTACTTCACTGCTGATTGTTGTTAATTTGTTTTATTTGCCTGGAATTATTTTTCCCAGTATAAGTTTAGCTTGTTCCTTCATTAATATCAAATCTTTTCTCCGTGAATTCTTCCGGGGTCATTTTATTTACAATTGCTCCCTCTTACCCCAGACTCCTAATCCTCCTTTTCCTGTTTTACTTCTGCAGCACTTAAAAAAAAAAAAAAAAAAAAAAAAAAAAAAAAAACAGCAACTTTATTTATTTATTTTATGTGGTGCTGAGAATCAAACCCAAGCGCTGAACCACTGAGCCACAGCCACAGCCCTCTGCAGCACTTGTGACCTTTTAATTTATACCATTGTTCGCTTATCTACCCACTCAACCATGTTCAGAATATAAGCTCAATGAGAAGAGTTTTTTAATTGACATGTTCTCAAGACCTAGAATTGTTCTTGGAATAAAATAGATGGCCAATAAATATTTATTATATAACAAAACCAATGAATAAGTCATTAAGATTATTTCATATTTATGCCGAGATCTACCTTTAGCTGAGTACAATAATCAATCCTGTTTAAATTTTGATTAGGTACATAACTTTATTTATTCATTCAACTACTCTAGGGATAGGCTCTGAACATATGAACATACAAATAATTAACCTTTTTTTTTTTTTCTTTTTTTGTACCAGGGATTGAACCCAGGGGTGCTTAACCACTGAGCCACAACCTCAGCCCTTATTTATTTGTTTATTTATTTTGAGACAGGGTCTCCCTAATTTGCTTAGGGTTTTGCTAAGTTGCTGTGGCTAAATTTGCACTTGCAATCCTCCAGCCTCATCCCCACATCCCACTGGGATTATAGGCATGCACCACTGTGCCCAGAAATAAATTAACACATTTATAAGATATGTGCTTTGAAGGGAAGAATCTGTCCAGGAAGATCCAACTTAAATAGCTGGCCTCTCAGGAGATATCAAACCAAATTGTACAGAATGAGATGTTTGCCACTTGAAACAGGGATAAAAGCCTCCCAGAAAGGATATAATGCAGCAGGAAAGAACATTTGATAGACTGAAAGAAGACCCTGTGAATGATGTCTCTGAGGGAGAAAAAAGGTTTCATGAGAGAGAAGTGGACAGCAAGACCAAGGCAAGGTTATACATGGCATGGAAGACCATGAATAGAGGTTTAGCTTTTCTCCTAAGTGCATGAGGAATGCACTGAAAAGGAGAAACGCCATATTCAATTTGTTTTTTAAAATGGTCATTTTGCCTTCTGAATAGGGAATATATTTGGGTGGACACCTGAGTCATAAGTTGTAGGAACAACTTCAAAAGGATACAAAGATTTTTATCAAATAAAAGCATGCAAAAAAGGTAGGCATACAGAAAAACTAGGAATATGAACACCAAAAGTAGATTATAGTCCATATTTCTTTTCCTTCTGCTATTTTCCTATATTTCCAAATATTTAGTGTTAGAATATCTTCATATTTTTACTAGGGAAAAGAATCACATATGTGAACATACATAAAACACAAAAGAAAAAAGAAAAATGAAATGTGGACTCTGCTCTTGAATTTTTAAAGTAATTAATTTACAACTGAGATTTTTAAAATCAAAATTGCCACTAACATTAAATTTAAGTCATATTGGTTTTATGGGATTTCCCAAATTTCCCCTTATTTAAAAAAAAGAAATCCACAGAAACATGGTGATACATAACAGAAATTCAGAAATAATTGTTAAAATGTTCACAGAGCTAAAGACTGATGACTTTTTAAAAATTAAAAGGGAGATTAAAGTCCAGAGAAATTTAACACGCTCCTTCTATCTCCTATCAATGTATAAATAAAAGCTATCCATTTTTTAACCTACTGTATAAGGATCCTCTGTCTATAATATTGGATACCATTTTTTTTTGAAATTCTGTGCTGTGTGGAAATTCTATAATTAAACAAAGAAGTAGATTTAAGTTTTATTAGTCTGTTGGAAATGAACACACAGGAAAAGGCCAGTAAAGGAAACCGTGGAATTAATACTTATGTAACACAGTTGCCTAGTGACACATTCTGTGTGTGAGCCTTTTGCCTTCTGGAAAAAACTGTTTTCCAGGCTGGTATAAGTCTGTGGAATGTTTTGTGAAATCACTAAATAGTTTCCAAGACCTATAATGAGTATTTCAAAATGTCTACAATTATGTTTTGTAATTTTAAAATAATTAATAATAGTTTTTTTTAAAATAAAATGTAAAATTATATCTTCTTTGCGAAGTAGTTACTTTTTCCCCCCAAATATTCTCAGAAGTTCTCCTAAGCCTTCTGCAAACAAGGAGTCCTTCTGTAATATCCTGGTTTGCTCAATAAACTGAATCCTGTGAAAATAACTGTTGTGAAAGATATTAAACCAATAATGAAGCTTGGATGAATTTAATACTCTCCAGCTTACATTCCTTTCTCTGCCTAAAGCAAAAGGATTCTAACATTATCTTTTTATTTTTATTTGTAGTCATTAAAATGGGGCTATATGATTTTAGGGGAAATTTACCCAAGTTTCAAATCATTCTTTGCCCCTGAAGGCATTGTAGTTATCAATGATTTCTTCTACATGGATATTGGTTTCGGTTCCTGACTCTTTCAGACACATTTTCTCAATGCCTGGGAAAGAATCGAATGCCCATGTGACCAATGAAATCACATAGCCTGGAGTGGGTTTGGCTGCCTTGAATGTCTTCTGGTGCAAGTTTAACTCCATTCACTACCATGCATACTCTTGGAATGAACTGAAGGGGGCAATATTTACCAAGAAAATTCATCAGGGAAGAACTTAAGGAAATAATTATGGGAACATTTTCACATTATTTAAGATGAATTATTTAAGTGCCAGCTGCCACTACCATTACACACATGTACACATGCACAATGATGAACGGCAAAAGGGCTTCAAAGTACTGTATACCGTGGACTGCATTATGGATTATATTCACAGATGAAAGCCATAGTTTAGTTTTTTATGTACAACATAGTATACTTTGCTAGGTCTGACTCAAGTTCAGTTAACTGTACTGGTTTTTCTATCAGTTTATGAAAAGTCTTTCACATGATGGACTCTGGTTACTCTCATACAGCAAGAAGGATTCCTCCTTTCAAGTAGCTTAATGTGGATAGTTAGAACAATAGCCCCCACTCCCTAGTCATGGTTCCACTTTGATTCATTTACCTATGGTTGATAGCATTCTGACTAACAGTAAGTTTTAAATAACTTCATTATAGTATATTATTATACTTGCTCTATTTTATTATTATTGCTATTAATCTCTTACAGTGCCTAATTTATAAATTAAATGCTATCATAGATATTAAAGCATAATATATATAAGGTTCAGTCCTATCTTGGGTATTAGGAATCTGCAGACCATCTTGGAATGTATCCCCCATGAATAAATGGGGACTACTACAAAGGTAAGTCAGGCTCTTCTTCCAAGAGCAGTTTTGCTCTTTCAGATTTCTTCTACCCCTTATTAGAAAAAGCAGAAATTTGTGAAATAAAATCTTTGAACTTGGGCTACAAAAAGTAGTCACCAATTTATGTCTGAATGGTGATAAATATATGAAATATAGATTGTTATTTGGGAATATTGTGTGAATGAGTGCATTATATGCATGCACCTTTCCATATGTAATATAATACCCTCTGAGATAGAATAACAATCATTATAGACACAGCTGGCACTTTTGGTTACCTGAAACACACACACCCCCCCCAAAAAAAAAAAAAAAAAAAAAAAAAAAAAAAAAAAAAAAAAAACAAGCAAAACAGAACCAATAGAACAAAACATATGATACAAGTATGTTCCTGCTCATTTTGCAACAGCAGCCACAATACCCTCATTTGCCTGTTGCAGAAAGCATGGGATTCTTGACCATTCTTTCCTGTCGCTGGATAACCATCTATAGGAAAAAACAAACAAACAAACCCTGATGACTCACTTCTACTACTGAACTATTCATTTTCTTCCTTGATTAAAAAACAACAACAAAACAAAACAAACAAACAAAAAAAAAACGTTAGGACAATTTTGGCTAATAGCATATCATAGATGAAGTATTATTGTTTTGAGTAGCAGCCATCTTCAATAGCTTTATTTTTTATATAATAAAATTCTATACAAACAATTCTGTATAAATGAAATCATAAAAACAGACTAATATTACTATAAGATAAACCAGATGGTTATAGATAATTTTCTCCATAATTTAATTTCCATATCCCTAAAATGAGAAGTTTGGACTAAATTAGTGTAGGAAAGAATAGAGACAACTAATCCAATACAGTATTTTGGAACTGAATCCAGGAAGGAAGCCTTGGTTGTCCAAAGTCACACTGCTAGAGAGTCAGAGTAGGAACCAGAACCTGGGTTTCCAGGTGCCTAGCCAATGTCTCCTCCACCTGAAATGCATTACTTGGTCCTGGAATGAATGCTATCTGGCTATGCTTGTCTTATCAGTCAGTTCTGATACCTATGGGTAACATTAACAGCAAGGCACACACAAAGGCAGATGTTGGTTGAGCCAGGCTAAGGACACCACAGTTCCCATGGGCACATGGACCCAAATATCCTCTACCAGTCAAGGAGGAAAGAAAAAAAAGAAAATGAAGAAAAAAAAAAAAAAAAAAAAAAACAGGATGAAGGAAAACAGCCTAGGACAGAGAAGGCTCAGAGAAGGACAAGCAGAAGACATGCATATGATGATGAAGGGGTGGGGTACTACATCTTGGGGGAGGAAGGTTGAAACCAAAATAACAGCAAGAAAAGTTTTCTGTAGATTGCCAGAAACTCATTCTCATGCCTCCCCTCATTTAATAGGTTTTTCTAAGAACCCTTGCTTTTCTTTCTTCCCTTGCTTTCTCTCTTCATATGTCTACTCTTCATTCCCTTTCAGCCAAACATCTGTTCACTTTTATTACTTGTTTTGTTTAATTACTACATGTTAAAAATATGTTCCTACTAATTTCACTTTAATTTATTTCTTAATTAGAAAACAGCTTAAGAATTAGCATAGTCCTGCATTAGGCCTGAAAAACTTTTTGCTTATTTTTAAATTGTTTCATTTTATTTTTATTTCATTTATTACCAAATAATTTACCTTAAAATTAAGTGCCTCTTATAACTACAAATTCAGAAGATATCATAATGTTCCTGAGACATTTTTAAGCAATTATTTATAAAATGACATAGATTCTATGATCATATAAACTATCTACTCACCATCAAAGGAGACCTACCCTTTCAGTTTTCCCGTTCTTTACCATAATTATTAAATTCCCTATTATTCTACCTCTCTGGAAAACATACCACTTCTATCAGACACCTCAAAGAGATATTACTATTATGAAGTCACTACTGATTTTAAAATTATCAGAAGAAATTTTCTTGACTTAGCTTTCTGTATCTTTTTAAAATGAGGTTAATGAATTTAAGAAGTTCTCCTACAATAGAGCATGTCAGGTTATAATGACCATCTGTGAAGCTTTGGATTTGTAACCACACAAAATACATAATACATAACCACACAAAAATGTAGGCAGAAGAACTTCTGACTAAAGAAGAGTGCTGAATTATTGAAAATTATTATAATTATAGTACATGTATTCATGTGGGTACTTTCACACAATCACTTCCTGACAAATAATGGTTCTCAACAAGATTATAAAGTTCATGAGTAATGAAAGTACATCTTTTTCTATTCGTGGAATTCTTTACATTCCTTTGTCTTATATCTGTCTCTGTGTATTTGTGTGAAACATCTTTAAGATTAATGACAACTACAAAAATTTAGGGGACAGAATGCTCTGGAAAAGGGACCACTGAATTTTAAATTCATAGTAATAGGACTTTAGAAGAAAGGATAGCATTAATATTTTTGCTGTAATCTGACAACATTTGGGCTAGTTGCTCAAAACTTAAGTTCTGAGTCATTAATGCTGAAAAAGTTCTTCTATAAATGTGCCTAGCAGGAAACAGTGTAAGCAAATATCATCAAACATCATACTTTTTAGTTAAAATATATTTATAAACAACCAAGACACTTAAAACATTAAAATACATAAATGTTTTGGCTATGATCTTCTAAAAATACTTATGAGGAGAGGATACATAAAAAAATTAAGCACTAGCCGGGCACGGTGGCACACGCCTGTAATCCCAGCACTTTGGGAGGCTGGGGCAGGAGGATCGCAAGTTCAAAGCCAGCCTCAGCAATGGCGAGGCACTTAGCAAGTCACTGAGACCCTGTCTCTAAATAAAATACAAAAAAGGGCTGGAGATGTGACCCAGTGGTCGAGTGCCCCTGAGTTCAATCCCTGGGACCACCAAAAAAAAAAAAAAAAAAAAAATTAAGCACTATAAATTAAAATACCTGCAGAATTGGTATAGCGATGTATTCTATATTTATGACATCTATATTATTTACAGTTAGGATAGAGCTATACACCAGTATCTATGTGTCTCTTTTTGACTTGGGTTTGTTTGAGAAATCTAATAATATCATGGACTGAACCTAGGAACTGCCTAGATTTTTACAAAGACTCCAGGTTATCGGTAAGTCTAGAGACTGTTCCTCTCAGCAAACTTTCTAAAGACAACAGACCCTGAAATCTTTTTCTTATCCCAGTTCTGGATCCCACGCTGGCCCTGAAACCTGTGCCTTTATGTCAGCATTACTGTGATTTTCACTTGCAGAGACCTTCTAATCTAGCTCATTGTCTCATATATGAACAGAAAGAATGACAGGCTGTTCATTAAGGGACTAAAATAAACTCCCACTTCAACCTTAAAGACAAAGGTGTTAATGTGAAAACAAGCTTTGTAAGGACAACAGGATCTATGGATTATAGAGTGTTGCCACTAAGCCATTGACATAATTCTTTTCCATTTAATATAAAGCCATGCTGTATTCCAAGAGAAAATGTTTTCCAGCCTCAATCATATTGATAAAAGTAAACCATAGCACAAAATGGCTCTCAATATGCTAACATGCCATTTTAATTTTCCTGGAGGACATTAGGTCTGCATTTATATTTTATGTTATGCTATCCCCTTCCCCAGCAATGAAACAAATCCCATGGTGATTTAAAACTGTGCACATAGACATCTGCTCCTCTGATAGGAAAGCGGCTACATTCATACTTTTCTGATGAAGCAAAGTAGTTCTCTGACCTGTTGGTGAGTAGTCTTACCAACAGAAAGTATTGACAGTTTGGCACAGCAAGCTAGAGTAAGATTCCATTTACATATCAGTACTCATAGGAAATCAGGAAACAGGAGAACATGGTTTAGCAGAAGTTCTCATTTTGACAATAGCCATCATTTGCCCTTTGCATCTTACAGGCCTTATTGTGATGACAAACACCTTTTCTTCAAGTTATCCTTAGACAGGAAGACCAATCAACTATCACCATCATCACCACTACCAGCACCATAACAACAAAAGAACCCAACAAATTTTTTCCTCCTAGGTAGTTTTAAGCTAATATAGTATGCTGCATACTGGAAATGCAAAAAGCATCTTATTAAATCACATCAAATGACCCATGTAGAACAGTTTATATTTCATTACCAAGGTGAGGAGGCAGGGGGCCAAATAAATCAAAATGAACAAGGCAATAATTGTTCCTCCCATGATATCACCTTAAATGTGAAAGTAATGAAGGAAACACATTTAAAAGGAGAATTTTTTTATTACTGAACTCATTTTTATATTTACAAAGCAAAGCTTCTTCATGCCTCTGTGATATAGCAAGTCTTATTTTATGTGAAGAATACTTGTTTTAAAAGAACACAAAGTTAGATCTATGAAGCAGGTCCAGGAAATACTAGTAATTAACTCAGAATAATAGGAATGTGAGAAAAATATTAGGTTTTTAAATACAACTTATCTGAAGGCTTACAGGAATTAGCACTGATATTAACATTGTTTCCAATATCTTTAGATTTATAATGATGCACATTTCTCAAAAATTGACAATAACATCTTCAGATTCCCAGAGTTCAAATACCTGTTCCTCAAGGTTAAATAGGTACTATTAGCTAGTTAGTAGTAGTTAGTGAGATATCAATATTTCCAATACTATGAAGCAAATAAATATGAGCCAATTACTTGATGTTCAAATTTTTTTTTTTAATTTCATACTAAATTATGAGAACTTTGGAGAAGCTTTGTTTTTTCTCTACATTTAGGGAAAATAGGTGATAAAGCTGTATGATAAGCACAGTTAAAAGGCCCATGCTCTGGTCCAAAACCTGCACCACCTTGACATTAAAATTAAAATCATTTTTAAACATGGGGCTTTGTACTTTCATTTTTACTGTTCCTTGCTAATTATGTAGCTGGTCCTAGATGGAGAACTAACAAGTCTGCATTTTAGTCTTTTTTTTTTTTTTTTTTTTTTGTACAGGGGATTGAACTCAGGGGCACTCGACCACTGGGCCACATCCCCAGCCCTTTTTTGTATTTTATTTAGAGACAGGGTCTCACTGAGTTGCTAAGTGCCTCGCCATTGCTGAGGCTGGCTTTGAACTCTTGATCCCCTTGCCTCAGCTTCCCAAGTGCTGGGATTATGGGCATGCGCCACCGCACCAGCTGCAAATCTGCATTTTAAATAATCACTCGAGGTGATTTTGATTCAGGTGTCTGCAGACCTCATTGTGATATACACTGAAGACTGAGATTAGTTGACTTTGAAGGTTAAAAAATAAATAAAAAGAAAAAATGGTACTATGGATACTCTTCTAATCTTCTAGAAAGAAAGGGCTATCAATGCAGAGGTAACAGAAACCATGGGAGATAATAATGATGTTCTCTTCGAGTTCTATTACATCACTAAGCTAAGGGAATACCAACAATGATACAAACACTGCCAAATACAAAGGAGGTGTTTCAGTTTATAGTGTTAACTTGTAATTCTATATTTATTCCACTATGAAAGTGCTACCTTACTCTGCCTCAGATCAAAAACTGTCTTAAGCTGGTGAGTTACACAACACTAAAAACATTCCAGGTGTTTCTCTTCTGACATCACCTGAAAGATTAATCTCATCAAACTCACCTCAGCAGTTTGTTTAAATACTTAGTATGAATTTTTAGTTTCAGCTTCACAACTTTTTAACCAGTCTTCATCCCTAATAGGTAGCCTTTCTTGCTTGTGTTTCGGGAACACATACTTGCTCAAAACAATCCGAACCCCTGGGGGAGAGTCTACAATTTATGACAAAGGTATAAGGTTAAGCAGAAAAATCAGAGCATGTAGATTTATTTGTATTCTGTTTTGCTTTTTTTCTCCATAAAGGAAAATAATTTTCAAGCTGGCAAGTCTAGAACAAACATCATTAGGAGAGAATTGAAGTGCAAGATAGGTGCAGAGATAATAAGGGAGTACTTTACAGCTTTAAATTAATTCAAGCCTTCAGGCCCAGATAAATTACATCCTAGGATATTTAAATGACTTGCAGATGTGATCAAGGAACTACTGTTGTAAAACTCCAAGAAGGGATAGAGAAGAAGAAGGCCCCAAATGGATTAATATGGGCAAATATTATTCCAGTTTAGGTAGATTTGTGGAAGAGGGTAGAGAAATTGGGCTCCAAATTGTACGCTCCAGACCAAATTTCTGAATCGTGGGTAGGCAGTTCGTGAGTGGCTGCCTGGAATGCTAGGACCCTGTCTCTGTGGCTTATCATTGAGTCTTCAGGGTCCTTAACAGGGTGTGTCCTTAGCAAGGAGGGCTGTGTTTTAAATCAGCACAGATTCCCTGAGAAGTTTAAGCTTCACTCTCTCAGCCTCATATGCATACTTCATAGGATAGGCCAGGTCAATCTGTGGAGACAACCCAACACCTCAACCTCTTATGCCAACGTAACTGTAACTTACTTTTTGCTGATACTTGTCCTTGTGGGTACACTGGGTGCTCTGCTGGGTGTCATCCTCAGTCCAGAACTCAAATTGACAAGACAGCCACTGATTGCAGCATTGACAGCTATCAAGACAGAGTGTAAAACAAACCTTCCAGGAAATGGCAAACCCTCTTTTATAGCTTCCACTTGGCAGTCCCACTTGCACACACATTGGATTGGTCTAAGCAAGTCACATGGTCATGCCTGTGAGGTGGGATGGGATGGGGTAGGGTGGGGTGGTGGGGGTGGGGCTACAAAACTACTTTGTACCCAAGTGAAGAACCAGACCTCTGTGATTCAAAGTACCAGTGATGACTAGAGTTATCCTATCTGTAAAATAGAAGTTATAGTAGCTATCTGTAAGGATATGAATTTTGTCCTATTATGCTTTTTTAAATTAAGGAATGTCATACCACTTTGTTTTTCTAAATCACGCTAAATCTAATGGTAAGCACCCAGGTGAGGAATACTTTAATACTAATTCCATTTTTGGTCGGTTGGAAAGGAAAGCATCTTCTTAAGGTTGCACAAGTATCCAAAGATTTTTCAGCCTGCCTGAATAGTAAAAAAGATTTTCTGTGAGTGTGTGTGTGTGTTTATTTATTTATTTTTGGTATTGGGGATTGAACCCAGGGGCACTTAACTACTAAGCCACATTCCCAGCCCTTTTTTATATTTTATTTAGGGACAGGGTCTCACTGAGTTGCTTAGGGCCTTGTTAAGTTGCTGAGGCTGGCTTTGAACTTCTCATCCTCCTGACTTGGCGTCCTGCGCCACTTGGGATTATAAGCCTGTGCCACCATGCAGGGCTCATTTCCTTATATCTTGATCACTGCTGAGAAATATATTGTCTAATCTTATGTTATTCACTGGAAAGTAGTCTCTTTCCCATTTCATTGTCGAATGAATGAACTAGTTTAATCATGTAAATCAGTTTCTGTCTTAAAACATGAAAGGTGTAGGGAGGAGACCTGTTTGGACAATACCTGTTCTAACCCTTGCACCATCAATACCTATTGAGGGGTGACCAGCACCCCACCAGGGTAGGTTCCTGTTAGGAGGTATGAGCTGCCTGATGAGTAAAAAGTCTGAAATAATTAGTAAGAAATAAAGACAGAGCCATAAATTAGATAAAAGGGGGCACACCTGTTAGGTCTTCCAGTGCTGATAGGAGCTGGAGCTGAACAACTGAACAAAGGCCTGATTCTTTATTTAAGGGGGTCTACATCAAAGGCAGGGATGAGGTTTCAGCAGGCAGGGTCTTGGTAGTCTTAGTTAGGTGCTTCAGTGTGGCAGAGGTCTTGCAGTAAACCAGTTGATTGGCATTTTTGCAAGCCACACCCATCTCCGAGAGGCTATGTGGCTCCAGCGGGTCACCCCATCTCTGGTGCTGGGCTGAACATGTGATAGAGCTAAATAGGAAGCCACATGAACCAGGCTGTTCTCAAACCAGCAGGGTTGCTGTTGGGAGTTCCCAGTACCAGGCTTTCCTGCCTAATGGCTTCAACATCATTTTATTTCACACACAGTTCATAGATGGCTTCCCGCAAATACCCCTGCCACATAATAATAGGGAAGACGGCATAACTTTTTGCTTAGAGAGAAAAAAACATACAGTGGGAGCAAAATACAAGTTAGGGTCTTAAATAAATTGTTTTTAATAAGATTTTAAGATGATATATTTAGTGATTAAATAGAAGCAAATACAGTAGCTAACAGTAAGCTTTGAAAAAGCTGCATTTTCTTTATGACTGTTAAATCATGGCTGTTTCTGATTTGAACAAAATATGGCCATAATTCCATACTTAAAACAGTTACTCAAATAATTCGAAGGATGATGTAGTCAATGTGCTCCTATGCATTGGGGAAATAAGAGCTATGTTTATAGGACATAACAAAGACTCTTACATTTGATTTTCCTTCATTTTACATATGAGGAATCAAAGTACATAAAGGTTTTGTTGAAAGTTAGAAACTTTCACATTGTTTCCTTTGGTGAATATCACTTTTCTATTTTATTCCTGATTTTTTCTTATTATTTTGATGCTTTAAAAATACACCAATGGGGATCAATTTATTTATTGTATTGTGAATTCTCATTAGAAGTTATTCCTAATAACTATAAGTAGAGAATTCTATTAAATATCCTTCAGTTTTATGCAAATAATTGAAAATCACATGACCAACGAAATACCAATCTTATATTCCCCTTTAAAATATTTTGGGCGTTGGGGGAAGAGGATTTAGTATGGGGCAGTACCTGAAGGAAGGCTCAGGCACAGGCAGAGCAATTTGGGACTGGCTGCATTGGAAGTCAGATTGTCTGCTCTCTCAGAATGCCCATGACTATGAGCTTTTGCATAGGACCCCAGTGGGAAGTCTATGTACAGTAGGATGCCAATGAAATCTGTAGGGCTTTGGTTCATCTTGGTTTGGTTTCAGCAGGTACCTCTGCAGTTCTTATGGATTAACCTGAGAGAAACTTTTTTTTTTTTTTTTTTTTTTTTGGTGGTGCTGAGGATTGAACCCAGGGCCTTATGCATGCAAGGCAAGCACTCTACCAACTGAGCTCTATCTCCAGCCCCACAGAGAGAAACTTTATTATTAAGAGTATGCAGTCCTGCCAATCACTTAAGAAAGCTCAACTAAATTGTTATTGGAGGGATTCCATTCTGGTTTTCAAATTTATTATACTTATTTACTATATAGAGAAACTTGAAATCAAGATCAACCTCAATATATTATCTTCAAACTAAAGGGTGACAAGCAATTACATTCTTAGTAGTCTAAGGAAAAAGCCCAAGAATCTAAAGACCCCAAATCCTGACCATAGCTTTCAACCCTGAAATATATATTCTCTGGCATTTGCTGCAAATGTCATCAACTCATCAACTACAATCAGAACTAATAAGAAGTAAGGAAACGTTTCTTTTGATTTATTTTTAAAAATATTATTTTCTTTGTATTGTCTTTAGGGAAAATTTACTTTTCATAAATGTTTTTATTTGAAGTACATTGTTGTTAAATATAGAAGTTAAAAGGCAACATCCTGCTATTTCCCCACTTTGTAATTTACCATTGGCTTTTTTTTTCCAGATTAAGCCTCATTTTACTTTACACTATTAATACAGAATCTCCCTATAAACTGAATTTCAATATGGAATTCTATTACATTAGAATTGGAATAAAACATCAAAAAATTAAAAACTTGGAATTCATCAATGGGAGTTATTTAAATGTAGTAAATCTATATGACAAAAGACTAATGGTCTTAAACATGACTTAAGAGCATAAACATTAATTTGTAAAGATGCTTATAAATGTAAAAAAATGTAGAATGAATATATTATGATCCCATTCATATTATTAGATATTTGTATACATGTATGCATTTTAAAATATATACATGATTTCTAGAAAGACACATTAGAAATTAACATGGCTGCCGGGCGTGGTGGCGCACGCCTGTAATCCCAGCACTTTGGGAGGCTGAGGCAGGAGGATCGCGAGTTCAAAGCCAGCCTCAGCAATGGCGATACACTTAGCAACTCAGTGAGACCCTTTCTCTAAATAAAATACAAAAAAGGGCTGGGGATGTGGCCCAGTGGTTGAGTGCCCCTGAGTTCAATCCCAGGTACCAACCATTCTTGTGCTCAAGTCAGAAAGATTTCAGACATGTTGCTCAGAGTAACAGGCACAAGTTTATTGAACGGATAGGGAAAGGGAGAGGGGACACTCTTAAGAGAGAGAGTGGATCCTCTTAGAGAGCAGAGGGACAGTGTGCCTTTCCTGTACTCCAATTTTATTGGGGATCCCAGAAAAGTTTTCAGAGAGTCCCACCCAGGTCTACCTCTTGTCTTTTGACTGACAGCAGGGTGACATCAGACTTTCAAATCCTCATTGCCATGAGAACTCTAGGTCACTTTGGCCCATGCTGTCTGGTTTTAACTAGATTCTTAACCATAAATTCTTACAGATTTTATAGTTAGGAGAAATTATGGTCATCTTTCTGAGTTTCAGGATCTTGTAACTAAAGTCTCCCCCTTCAAGGGAATTTGGGTTGCTCTTATCAATGTTATTTTGGGCTTGCATTTCTCCTGCAGTTAATGAGTAGTTTGTTAAGGAATGTGACATAGGCTGTACACTTAGGCCAGGCAGAGCTGCAGGTAAATTTCTAATTGGAAAAGAAAGCTTGTAGAGGGTCAGCATAGTGGGCCCATTTTATAGAATGATTCCGTTAACCTCATGTTCCCACCATCTGCATCTATCTGTTTTCTAACAATTCTATCTTTAAGCAAGTAAAAGATGTTCATCAGAGTACATTTTAATATTGATCTTTGAAGATTTTTTTTCTAATAATGCATCCATAACATAATAACATAAATGTGAGAATTGGACTGAGCAGAAAGCAGGGCACAAAATGAATTAAACCCCTATGGAGGGCTGGGGCTGAAGCTCAGTGCTAAAGCTCTTGCCTTGCATGTGTGCGGCACTGGGTTCGATCTTCAGCACCACATAAAAATAAATAAAGACACCGTGTGTTCATCTACAACTAAATAAATATCTTTTTTAAAAAGCCCTACGGATAAAGATTTATCCATAAGAAATTTTGTTAAGCAGTTTGCTTCAGTTGCTAAGTTTGGACTATTGATAAGCTCTGTGATTCCCCGTCTTCAAAGAAATTGGGAAAATATTGTATTTTAAGAATTTTGTATTATTATTTTTGTGCTAAGACCTAAGAGCAATTTTTGCTTCCCATATACTTCAAAAATCATTTTGAAAATCATTTTTCTTTCACAGTAATTATTATTATTATTCCTTTTTCATGGAAAGGAAAACCAGGAAATTGCCTCAGGTAGGGAAGAATTCTTAATCTCAAATCAATGAGGTTTTTCTAGAGTGCCAAACATTGACAATATTTTTTTTAATAAAAAATTTTTTCTTCCTGTCATATTCAATTACATAGAAGGAGCCATAAATAATAATAGACTTGTTAATGTTGAACTAAAACTGAAGAAATGGTGTTTAAAGGAAGAATTGTAGAATGCTGAACTTTTAGAAAATCTAGAAACTTTTTTGATCTACAATCTAGAAAACCAAGGAGATCTATGTTGCTCTGGGAAAATACTGTAATATGACATGAAATTCATTTTTCATTCAGAAATTTTGGCCTATTACTACAAATGCTAGCATGTTCTTTATCCATCTCAGACTCAGCTGTTCTTTTCATCATCCAAACTGATAAAAAGCAATAAATCATATTGAATGTAAAATCATGTGAAAGGTGAGATGGATGATGTTATATCAAAATGTTTTTGTTTATAAATTAGTTATTTCTTGTTTCAATGTAATCTCTTAACCAGAACATACTAAATCAGTCATTTCTTCCACTGGATGTTGACTTCACACCATCCATTACTGTATTGTTCTTTAAACATAGTGGCTACTTTGTTAATTTTTCTCATCTTTATTCTAATTCTGTAATGTCATTTTTCCAGGGCTTATATAAAGAGCTTTAAGAAAAATAATAGCTTTTTTTTCAGAGTTCTAATTTTATTCATTTATTTTTTGTCAAATATCTCATATGAAAAAAATCTGTTCAAGTGCCTTAGTGTATGACACTACATATAGAGAGAGTCTGTTAAAGCTCAAAACAGACCCAAAGCACTTTCATTTTTTGAAGCTTCTATTATGAAAAAGAAGGAAGAAAAGGAGGACAAGGATGAAAAGGATGGAGAGAAATACTGAAATAGCATTAAAGAACTATGGCATATTTTTAATATTTCTCTTATCAAATTAATACTTTAAATTTAAAAATTCATTATGTTAAAACATTTGGAGATAACTTCAAAAAATATAAATTGGAAGCTGTTTGGGAATATGAAATAGAGCCTTCTCTTTCCCCCTCTTCCTTCCTCCATCCCCCTTTTCACCTTCATCTCTACTCTGGTTTGCCTTCTATATTCCAGAATTCTGTTGAGTCATTTTAAAAAGTCGCTTAGTCTTGTTTCTCCTGATAGTTTTGATATTAGAAGTGCCACAGAGTCTCTCAAAATTCTCACTCATGGATAAAATGTTTTTCTGAATTTATTCAGAATTGTAAATGGACACATGAATATACTTATGCCCAACCAGGAAACTGGAGAAGTGGAGGCCAGAGAGGAGTCTATAAATGTCTGTGTAAATCTGTGTCACAGGTCCATTTGGGTAGGGATATATCTTAAAAAACACATACTATTCTAGTATTCCAGTTGTTGAAAATCCACAGAAATGAATTATTAACCTATAATTTAATATTCTACCAATAAACCATCAATAGAATGTTTATGTATATGAAAATAAGGTTTCAAAATTTACTTGGGGAAAAAAGAAACAAATATGTAAGAATGGAAAGGATATTTTGGAGAGAGTGAGAGAAAAAGGTCAAGAGCAAGAAGAAAGACAAAGAAAAATAATAGAAGGAATTTGACTTATCAAATAACAACCCTTGTTGCAAAGTTAAAATAGTGTGGTACTGAATGAAAAATAAGCATATAGATTAATGGAACAGATTATTTCAGAAGTCAAGCAATAAAGAAAAATACATAAGGGAAAATGATAATGACAAAAGTGGCATTTCTTTCTTTCCAATATTTTTAGTTATAGATGGGCACAATACCTTTATTTTATTTGTTTATTTTTATGTGTTGCTGAGGATGGAACCCAGTGCCTCACATGTGCTAGACAAGCGATGTACCACTGAGCCATAACCCTGGCACCCCCAGCATTTCTTATTATGGAAAAAGTGAACAGATATTGTTAGGACAACTAGATATAACTCCATGGACATTTTTTTAAGGATACCTCCTAAATTTCTCATGTAGAAAAATAAATCCAAGATGAAATTTGCATGTAAAGAACATAAAGCCATAAAAGCAGTAAATAAAATGAGATAACTTAGAAAAAGTAAATTTGCATTGGGAAGTACATCCTAAATATGACAAAACTAGAAGTCATAAAAATGTTAATATGACAAAAAATAAAGTTTAAAGAGAAATTTGGCAAAAACACAATAATGTCAAAAGACAACAATGAAAAAGTTTTTAAATCTTGAAAAAAATATTTGTAGCACATTTAAGTTACTACAGAAAAAGCACTACAAATCAACAGGACCAACATCACAATAGGAAAATAGAGAAATGGAAAAAGTGCTTTTAAGCATATAAAAAGATGCTTAGTCTCTATTGTTTTAGGTGTTTTTAGAAACTACATTAACATTATAATGTCCACTTATGTAATAATTAAAGGTCAAAACATTTAATATAAATACAAATATAGTATAAATAATTACCTTAATGTAATATGAAGAAATAGAAAATCTTGACTATTTGTTACACTAATTGGTAATGTCTTTAGGAAATTAAATTAAGCAATATATATCAAAATTCCACTTAAGAATTTATCTAGAGTGTTCTTGTGCTTGTATTAAATAATACTATCACAAAGATAATCAGTGTTGCCAAATAAGAAGTTCATAACAATGCAAATGACTATGAATAGCGGATCAGTTAAATTATGCTATATACACACAATGTACTACTACATAGCTATTATAAACAGCAAGGAGATTTATGTATATCTCACATAGAAGAATGATGATCATAAAGACAAACAGATATAAGTATGGATGTGACAAGGAAGCAGGAGACAGATGAGTATCTTTAACATATTACTACCTGGGTAAACAGATAAAGAAAAGAAACACTCACACACACACATATGTTTGTATGTGGTGACTCTGAAATTGCCCACAGTGGTAGCTTCTGCAAAAGGAACAGGTGGCTGGGGGCTAGAATGAAAGAGAGGCCTATTTTTACCTCTGTATACCCTTTTGTACATTTTGTATTTGCTGCTATGGGAATGTTCTACCTTTCAGAAATTTTTCATTAAGTAATTAATGTTTAAAAGAAAGAAAATGAATTGTAAGAAGATGAATTTGTATATTACTACCAAATGTCGCATGTGAATACAGAGACAAGTACAGAGGCTTTGTGCAAAATTAATTCTACATTTGGAACTCCTTTGGGAAACAGTGGTTGAATTAGAATCCTTACAGGTGCATTTGAAAAATGCATTTGAAAGATTTCCCCTCCCTCTCTCTTGTATTCCTCTTAGAGCTGTTGTTTAGAAGTCTTTGGAGATGGAGCCAGAATGCCCAGGGCAAGTCCTAAGTGCCCCTGAACTTGAACTGTGGCTGGCTCCTATGAGGGCAATAATGCAAAGGTGAAAGTGGATCTCTGGAATAAGAAACACACATAAAGCACAAAAGTCAACACACCTACAGTCTTTAAGTGAAACAGCTATCATGCCATAAGAGTGAATAGAACTGCCCTCTCATCAAAAGAGAACCTCCTTCCTTTGAGTGTGGCATTACCCTCCATATATATGGGGCTTCCACAGCTCTGATTTTTCTTAGTGTCTCATAAGAGCATTCACCCTGAACTGCAGAGGAGAAGATGAATTGAGAATGTGCTTATAAGTTACGAGGCCAAGCTTGACTTGTCCTTTCCCCATTTTCTGGAAGCTTAATGTCTTTGAACATCTGTAAAAGCTGGCACCTGCAGGTTCTTCCTGGCAAGGAAGCCCAGGTCAATATTAGATCTTCTTTACTGGGAAGATCTAATATTGGAGGGGTCTTAGATGAAAACTGAATAATAGTGGGTTCTAATTAATTATTTACTCAAAATATCTAAATTGAAGGCCTATAAAATGCAGATGGTTGAACTGTCATACATAGCATAGTCCCTTGAAAATAATGGGGATGTAGCTCCAAATTGTTTTATGTTCCACACAGCTTGGTATAGCCACATAGCATCTTTTGGCCAAGTGTGTGTATGTGTGTGTGTGTGTGTGTGTATCTGAAAAGACATTGCAATATTTTTTCAGCTTGGTCTACTACTTCCTGTGTTGTTTGCCTCTAGGAAAAGAAAAAAAAAAAAAAAAGATATATCTTCTAACACAGATTTTTCCTCCCCTGAGGAATCAAGACCAAGACTAGGCAACAAGCTTAAAGTAAGCCTTTTGGCTGTCAAACCCTTTCATGTCTACCTCAAGCTGTGTAACTTTGCTGGTCCTGAACTTCAGACTCATGGGTTGAATTTTTCCCAACTTTTTTTTCTTTGCTGGCTTTCTGGTTCTTTCCCTTTTCCAATCAAAATGAAAGAGACTTACCACCCATTTGTTCCTGTCAAGTTTTTCAGAAAACAAACAAACATGTATGCTAATACATAGCTAAAATTCTAATATATGTGCTAATGTTATACCTTCTTATGCGATGTATTTGCATTTAAATAGGGTTGTCTGGAGATTTAGTGATTTAACTTAAAGGGATTAAAATGTCTCACATTTGTATAGCACTGGGTGTATTACTTCAAAAAGGTATTCACAAACAAGATTTTCAATGAAACTCTGAGTCACCCTGAGGCAAAGAGGGACAGAGAATGAGCCACCTCCTCCTCCTCCTCCTCTTCCTCCCCTCCTCCTCCTCCTCCCCTCCTCCCCCCCCTCCTCCTCCTCCTCCTCCTTCTTCTTCTTCTTCTTCTTCTTCTTCTTTTTGTCTTTTTTTGTATACTGGGGATTGTACCCAGTAGCATTCTATATCCCAACCCTTCTCATTTTTATTGTAAGATGTGTAGGCATTTTAATTTACATGTGCACTGGTGATAACGCGAGGTTCTGAGAAGTTCGGTAGCTGCCTAAGTTACACAGTAAATATCAAGTGAGTTCTGCTGACTCTTATGTCAACATTCTTTCTATTATATCTGACATATCTGGAAATAGATGTAAGTTATGTAAATGTGAGTGATCATAACATTTATGTGCCCAGTGGCTCCATCTGCTCATAGGGCCTATAGCATTCAAGGGACAAAATGTAGATAGAGATGGGTTAGAAATTCTGTTAAAAATGTAGATTTCTGGACTACTATAGGGAATGATGGCCAGCATATCATTGGGTGTTCTTCTTCCTGCCGAGGAGGGGGGTAAGCCACTTGAGAACTTAAAATCTAAAATAATTAGTGAAGAACAAAAGACAAAGAGTCAGAAATATATTTACAAAAGCTGAGCCCCTGATATATCTAGTCCACACAATAGTTGGAACTAGACAAAGGAAAGATGGCTCCAGTGGTTTATTTAAGTGGGTACATCAAAGGCAGGGATAAGGTTTCAAGGGCAGGGTCTTGCATCCTGATGTCTTGCAGTTAGCAGGTTGATTGGCATTTTGGCAGGTTATACCCATCTCAGGTGCTTTGTGGGACATGGCAGAGTGGAATATAAATTCACAATGTGTCAGGGCAGTTAACCAGAGGAAATGTCCACTGGTCATTCCCAGACACCAGATGTTCCTGTCCACTAGGAACATGCAAGGTGGCCCACACGCAGCCCATGGATGGTTCAGGACAGGCTACCACTACTCTTTCTTACAAAATGAGAAACAGAATCTCTGATGCACAAGGCATTTTGAGTATGCATACAGATGTACATCATTTCCATCCTAAACATCTTCAGTGTTCACCATCATCTCATAGTGGTCTAAATTCTTTGGCATGCCACTCAAGTCTTTTTACAGTGTTGTCCTAGACAGCATTCATCACTTGATTCCTTTCTATTCTTTTTAACTGTGATCCTTGCATGTATTCTGCAGTTGTTGTTGTTGTTTTTTTTTTTTTTACCTCAATGCTTTTTCAACAATGAGTTGCCATTTCTTCCATTGCCTAATGCTTTGCATTGCTTTTCTTAACCAGCTGATATTTTTTCTTCCTCTGAGCTTATAACAATCTTTTTCAGTGTAAGTTCTATGTCTTTTAACAAATTCATATAATCATGTGGTCACAACCAAAATATAGAACAATTTCATTCCTCATAAATTCCCTTATACTTCTTCGTAAGAAACCACTGCTCCCTCCTTACAAGCCTTGGAGAATGAGTTTTCCTGCCTCTATTCAGCATGTGATATAAATGGAATCATACAGAACATAGTGCTTTGAGTCTGGCTTCTTATACTTGGTGGAAAGCATCTTATTTTCATGTGTATTACATTGTGTATCACGAGTTTGTTCCTTTACCTATTGAATATTACTCCATTGTGTGAATTTACAATTTGTTTATTCATTCACCAGTTGATGGGCATTTAGGATATTTTTACTATTTGGATATTATGACTATAACCATTATAGACATTTGCATACAATTTTTTGTTTAAACATTTACTTTCATTTTGCTTGGGGTAGGATATTTAGGGGTTGTATGAGAATTTAACTTTATAAGAATGACTGTTTTTCCCTAGGTATCATGGTACACTTCTGTAATCCCAAAGGCTTGGGAGGCTGAGACAGGAGGATTGCGAGTTCAAAGCCAACTTCAGCAATTTAGCAAGGCCCTAAGCAACTCAGCAAGACCCTGTCTCTAAATAAAATACCAAAAAGGGCCGGGGATATGGCTCAGTGGTTAAGTACCACTGGGATCAATCCCTTATACTCCCTCCCCCAAAAGACTACTTTTCAAACTGTTTTTAGCATTTATACAAGGTATGTTTGAGGGTTACAGTTGCTCAACATCTTTGTTAACACTTGATATTGTCAGTTGTCTTGCTTTTTGTATTTCTTTTATTATTAAAGATTCGAAAAGGTATGTAACAGTAGCTCATTGTAGTTTTAATTTTCAATTCTTTAATGATTAAGGACACCAAGTATATTTTCATGTGCCTATTTGCCACTCATAAATCTTCTTTGGTCTAGTGTCTGTCTAAATCTTTGTATATATTTCTTATTGGTTTAGTTTCTTGTTGAGTTTTGAGTGTACCTTATATATATTTTGGATACATTTCTTATTACATGCATTTTTGTGAATATTTTTTACAATACTCTGGCTTGTCTTTTCCTTTTCTCAAAACTTTCATAGAACAGAAGATTTTAAGTTTTGATGAAACTTAAATTATCCAGTTTCTAAAATGGACTATCTGTGTTTGGTGTCATAACTAAGAAATTTTTGCTGAAACAGACCACCCATATTTTCTCTTTTGTATTCATGTAAGTTGTGTGGGTTTTGGTTTCACATTCTGGTCCATGATCCATTTTAAGTTAATTTGATGAGTGGGTTAAGGTTCTTTTATTGGAAAAAAATAATTTTCTTAAATTGAATTGTTTTTCTAACTTTGTTGACAACAATTTTCTGTGTCTGGTTTTGGATGATCTATCTAATCCACTGACCCATGTGATAAATTTTCTTTTCATTCTCCTTCTCCTTCTCTTTCTTCTTTAGTTAGCTATTTACATCTTTGTAAAATATCACCTTATACCTTATATTGTAGTTACATAATACACCTGTCTTGGCCCTTTTACTAAATTGTGAACTGAGATAGGCTCTATGTCTAATATATATTTGGCTCTTCAGATTGCTTAGCCCAAAGTCTTGAACAGAAAAAAGTATCAAGATCTATATTATGCATGGTTTCCAATCACATTCTTGTTTATATGGTTACCATCATAGCTTTGTTTGCTTAAGAACAACTTAAGTCAGCAGGTTAGACAGAAAGAAGAGAATAATGTACTTCCCTTTTATTCCTGGAATGATCTAAATAACTTTGCATGAAATAATGATAACCATCTTGTTAAATACAAAATGTTTTATCTATTATTGCCAGAGCAAATTTCAGATCCACATAGTATGCTTTTTGCTGAAGGAAATAAAAGAAGTTAAAAGGAACTCAGAAGATTATTTATGGAATATTTTCAGGTGAATGTCAACCTACCCTGGAACTAGAATTAACATGAAGCATTGGAAATTTAAAGGTTCTTGATTTATGTGTGTATTTATGGAATATTAATAATATTATTTATTTTATAGAAGTGGTAAAAATAAGGGGCCTTTAGCACTCACATTCTGAAACTATTCCAATGACCCAAGTCTTATTGCCTCTGCTGTTTGTACCATCTGAACCATAGGCTTTAGTTCCTAATATCAGCATCCGTTAGAAGCTAATTTAATCATGGATAGCAGGTTAAAGAGCAAGTGACCTTTTCAGAAATGAGGGGAGCTTTAACTATATCAAATGAGTTGTGTCCTTTTATCGGCTAGGACAGATGTTAGGCCATGTTGGCATTTACACAAATGCACAAATAATTTCAACTATGGTTGTTAATTTATAGAAGAACTCCTATTACCCAGTACCTCAATATGATAAATCTTATTGTCACTCCTGTTCACATAGACTTTTGTCAACATTTGCTGAGACATACACTAAAATATTTTCTTCTGGAAAAAGGTCACATCATGGTGACTGATAGTATACTGACATCATAAAAATGATTTACAGCGTCTAGACATCACTAAACCAACTGTCAGTTTCAGGCAAGGTAGTTAAGTTAGTTTAAAACCAATGATAATCAAGGATTAAAAGAAAGGAGATAGCTTTCCAGAAATTCCTGGATATGGTGGATATAATATGCACATGGCTTAGGGTGTTTCATCTCTTCAATTTCTTTCAAATCCAATTTATCACATCCTTTGTCATTTTGAAGTATTTTTGTCTCCTTTCTCTTCAGCTGTCAGTCATAGGAATGAAAAGCACATGTTTCTGAAGCTATATTTGACACTCTGTTCCAATATCCAAGAATAACACAATGGGGGCTTTATAAGATCAAACACACACACACACACACACACACACACAAAATTACTAAGATTAAAATAACACTTGAATTAAAAAATACATGTGCAAATCTCTTTCTAAAATCTTTTTATCATAGAAAGTTTTTAAAATAAAGTACAAGAATGATGCCTCATACTTTACAATTATACAGCTTTGAATATCTTAAATCTATTTCTCATCCCTTGTTATTTTTTTGTTTCTTTTGTTGTTAGAGCATTTTAAGTAGAAGTCCAGGCAGAGCATTATTTTATTCATAAGTACTTTAATATGTCTCTTCAACACAGAATAGTTTTAAAGACTATAATCACAGAACCATTATACCTAACAAAATTATCAATAATTATTTTATATCAGCTAATGTCTTGTCCATGTTTCCTCAAAAAAATATCACTTTATGGTTGATTTGAATCTGAACACAAACAAGCTTTACAGATCACATTTGATTGATATCTGTCTTAAACTTCTTTTGATTCATAACATGTTCCCTCTTCCCACTCTTCTTTCTTTAAATATACCATTTCACCTGAATCCAGGTTGTCATAAAATTTCTCATATCTCGCTAATTGATTTTTTGTGGGTTCTTTTAGCATATTTATCCAGACTTATTTTCTATATTCAGTGTTTGGATCTATAAGCTTAATTAGTTTTAGGGATTCAGGTTTCATTTCAGTTTATTTTATTTGGTAAAAACATTTAAGTGGTTCTATGTACTTCCCACTGCACCACATCAGGAGATGCACAATGTCTGATTTTCTCATTTTGAATGATAGTGAGATTGATGAAGAGGTTCAGCTTAATCCATCCATTATAAGTTGCCATCAACCTTTTTACCTATTAACTTTTAGCAACCATTGGTCTAGATAAGCTATTGAATTGGCTTTGCAAAATGCATATTTTCTAATTCTTATTCCTTCTCTATTAGACTTCTTCTATACATATATTAAAATGATCAATATATAACTTTTATTTACCCAAATATTTTATCATATTTTTATTTATCAGAAAACAGGTGCAGTGGCATACATCTATAATCCCAGATCCTGGGGAGACAGAGGCAGAAGGATCATTAAGTTCAAGGCTAGCCTCAATAATTTAGCAAGATCCTATCTTAAAAAATAAAATGGCTAAGGATGTGATTCAGTGCTAAAATAAAAAGAAAAAGAAAAGAAAAGAAGACATGTAAAGTAATGACAATAATTTTATAGTAGGAAGCAAAAAAAAAAAAGACAAGCATATTTTCCATTGTTCTTTTTTTGGGAAACAGCAACAACAAACATTTGATTCAATACTCCAGAGCACATGACTATTCCTTCAAAAAGAACAACTGCCATTTAGGACACGAGAGATAAATAAGTAACTTTAGCAAAGTCCTGGAATATAAGCACATAGTATGATATTAGACGGACAAAATGTTTTTAACATTTTGATTAACATTCAATAGTATAAACTCTCAGTAGAATATAAATTATATGAAAATAGAAACTTTTGTCAGTTTTATTCATTGCTGGATTTGTAAAACCTAGAAAGATGCTTGGCACATCATAATCTCTAGGTAAATATTTATTGGATCCAGTCTAAATTAATGAGTGGGACCATTTCAAAAACTGATTACTTAGTAGTGATTACTTCAAGAGAGAGGAGGATAGAAGGGAAAACACACTCTGGCCACTGTGGCAATAGTTCACACTCTGTGTTAAGAACTCATATCACATGTGGAGTTCAATAACTTTAAATTATTTCTTTACTTCCCTTGCCAATGAAATCCAGATCAGACTCCATCAAATCAGATCTCCATCAAAGAATCAGTGGCAAAATTTTTATTTTCCCCATAAACAGTCTCCAGTTCTATTTTTTTCCATTCAGGAGCAACTTCATATTAGGTGCCCTCCACACTTTGAAATAGCTGTAGAATGAATGAATGCAAAACTCATTAGCTTACTGAGCTTTCTCCTAACACATGTACCAAGTAGCATTCCCTATGGAAAAGGAGGAAGTATCCCTGATGTTTTAAGATTTCTGATTTGTAGTGAATGTCATTTTACTTATTTATACTATTACTTGAACAAGGATACGTATATCCAAAAGTCTATTCTGAAATTAAAGAAACTCTAAAGCATAATCTTAAAAAATCTTGTGATGGCAGATTTCAAAATCAAATAAATAAAAGAGTGCTCTTGATTTAGAGTATTGCCTGCAGAGTATTGTCCTCCTACTTCTCTGATAACTTCTTTTACTCTTAAGTACCTCCTCTTCTTTTCATCTCCTGTATGTAAGCAATTGTGTTCATTGTTCCTCCTATAGTGAGTTTGTTGACTTACAATGTCAACAAAGAATTACTTCAGTTTGCCACACATTCATACATCCTTTCTCCAACATCACTATTATGACTTTTTCCTGTACAGTGGGTCTGAATTTCCAAGTGCACAATATCTCCAATATGTCTAAAGCCAAATTCCAAGTATAATTCCATAATGGTCACATTAGATCCCATAGTACTTATCATTTATGCCAATGCTATCATTTTTTCAGTCTCTCAAGCTTAAAATCTTGTTATCACCCTTAACTTCTCTGTTTTGTTTTCCACCTACAATTAATCACTAAATCCCATTGGTCTGACTTCTTTAATCTCTTGAATTGGTCTCTTTGTTCCATTCCTATGGTCCCTTCTCTTATTACCTCTCTGCTGAACTATCATAATAACCTTTAATTGGTCTTCAGTCTTTTTCTACTCCAATCAATTTTGTCTACTGCTGTCAGATTACTCCTCCTAATACAGAACACTAAGTACATAATCTTCCTGCTTACAAAACTCAGTACTGTTACTTAGAGGATTATGTGCAAACTATTTTGCTTGGCATTTATGACCTTTGTCCGAACCCTCTGTAATATTTGCCCTACTTGCCAGCCAGAGTGAATTATTTTTCACGTCCAAATAAACTCCAGGATTACCTGCCCTCATTTCTTTATGTTTCTTTCTACCTAGTGCGTTCTTTTGCATGGCCTTTTTTCCACCCATAACTAAAAATGCACTTATCCCTCAAGACACTGTGCAAATATGATGTTCTTCCTGAATAATTTCCTACTCATCCTTTTCTTATGTTGTGATCTCTTCCTCTCACCCCAAATTTCTACAGCATTTTGTAGATATTTCTCATAGCACAGTCACAACATGTAAACATTTATGACTATTTTTATGCAGTAGTCTCCCTTTATCCTCTAGGGATATGTTCCAAGTCCTCCAGTGGATGCCTTAAATCATGAATAGCTGTGCTAGGTATTTTCCTACATGCCCTGAAGTTTTGCCACATAGTATTAATGTCTCGTTCCATGTTTTATGCCTTGGTGCCTTTTTTGCATAACTACTCTTGTGCTTTGGGCCATTATTAAATAAAATAAGGGTTACTTGAACATAAGTATTGCAATGCTGTGACAGTCAATCTGAAAAAGAGGTAGCAAATAAAGTATGGATACACTGGACAAAGGGAAGACTCACTTCCTAGGTAGGATAGAATAGATACTGTGATATTTCATTATGCTATTCAGAATAGCATGCAATTTAATACTTACCAGTAATTTATTTCTGAAAATTTCTACTTCCTATTTTTTGGTCATGGTTGACCACAGGAAGTGAACCACAAATATGGGGGAGTACTGCCCTGACATCTCCCTTTTAAGAAAGAAATCAGATTTTAAAATCAGTTCACGTTATCTTTATACTTTCTTCATAAAACATTGCTCAGTCTTTGCAGCCTACAAAGCCTAATAAACATATGTTGAATTATCTTTAACAAGAATTTTTGGTAATTTTGAAAAATCAGTTATACCACTTCTATGAAATAGCCATATTAATGTGTCTACTGTGGTGCCAATGTTCTGGGTGTTACCAGATACTTACTTCAGAGAACTATATCAAAACGTATAGCAATGTTGAGAATGAAAGCATAAAACCCTTCTGGTTCCTTTATGCACATCAGATGGAAGCTAATTTCTGCTCATGTTTTCATTAATGCATTCTTTTTTAAATATTTATTTACTTGCTTTAGTTGTACACAATGCCTTTGTTTATTTATTTTTAAATATTTATTTATTTGCTTTAGTTGTACACAGTGCCTTTAGTTTTACGTGGTGCTGAGGATAGAACCTGGGTTACACACTCTGCTAGGCGAGTTGTCTACCACTTAGCCACAAACCCAACTCCAATGAATTCTATTTTTTTTATATATACATGGAATATAACTTATTTTAATTAGTATCCTATTCTTGTGGTTGTACATGATGTGGAGTTACACGGATTGTGTATTCATATATGAATATAGGAAAGTTATGTCCTATTCATTTTACTGTCTTTCCTATTCCTATCTCCCTTCCCTTTCCTTTATTCCTCTTTGTCTAATCCAATGAACTTCTGTTCTTACCCTCCTTACTTTTCCTTATTGTGGGTTAGCATCTACATATCAGAGAGAACATTCAGTCTTTGGTTTTGGGGGACTGGCTTATTTCACTTAGCATGATATTCTCCAGTTCCATCCATTTACTGGCAAATGCCATCAATGCATTCTTGCTAATGACTCTAAAAACTATACTTTTTGTTTCTAAAATTCATCAAATATTAAGTGATTCATTATTTTGAAATCAGATGGTCAAAAATCCTCAAATATATAAATTTGTTTTTCAACCTGCTAAGAAAAAACAAAAAAGTCATAACACAACAAAGTGGTTTCAGAAACTTAATATTTGTACATAATTCCTTGGTGGTCAACATACACAAGGCCCAGTCACTGGCTTTTCTCTTCACCACTGCTTTGTCTTCTATTTTCTTTCTATTGACTCTTATTCATAATGGAGACCTAGGACACTACTAGATCCTACTTCAAAAAATGATCTAGGGGCTGGAGTTGTGGCTCAACGGTAGAGCACTGGTCTAGTACGTGCGTGGCCCGGGTTCAATCCTCAGCACCACATAAAAATAAAAGCATTGTGTACAACTGAAACAAATAAATAAATATTTTTTTTAAAAAATGATCTGTATTCGGTCTATCCTATTCTATAAAGCAAACAAATGCTTTAAACATTCTATATTTTCAAAAGCAAAAGTGTACACTAGAAGTGTTCTTAAATAATGAAGTTAAAAAGATATCATAACACAATAATCTCCTTGAGTTCAGTTATAGTCACTTATTATAGTTAAAGCTATAGCAAGCTTTAACTCAGAACTTCCCTACCCCATGAGAAGGAGTAAGGCATAGAAAGAAGCTCTAAAAATGTATTAAATCTGTGCAGTTGTGCCATCAAATAAGCAGAGATTATTGGATAAAGCGTCTGTTATTTGTGATAGTTCTCAGCATGAATAGTTTTACTCTCGATGAACCTAAGAATGACATATTCTGTAATAGAGCTGGAGAGGGTAAAACTTCAGGTCTAAGGTAAGAGATCTGAGCTATCTCTTACCTGCTGGGCTTCCTTTTCCTTGCTGGCTTTACCCCTAACTATTTGGATGTGTATTGGCAAAACCTAGCTTCTGTGAACCTCAGTTTCTTTTTATACAATAAATTGAACCACATGATCATTATGAACCCTCCCCCTTAGGGAAAAATATATAATGAACATGTAAATTAGTAACATAATTTCAGATAATGAGAACAGCATGTAGAAAATGGTGACTAGAATTGAAGAGATGACATTTAAGCTGAAACTTAAACGATGAGAAGACAGCCATATAAAAATGTGGGGGCACAGAGTGCTAGGCAGAGAGTACAGGAAATCTAATCCCCAAGGCAGGAAATAGACTACTGTAAGTTGTGACAGAAAATGACACTGAGGAGGTGAGCCTATGGTAAAGAATTGGGGTTAAGGCTTGAGACCTTAAAGGGAAACTGTTGCAGGTTTTGATGCCAAAGAGTGATCTGATCTGACTTAAAATTTTAAGACAACAACATGGGGTTCTGGGTGTATAGCAGACTGTAGGGCAGCAAGAGCAGAAACAGGGAAGGCACAATGGCGGCATGGACCAGGCTTCAGCAGTGACACAATCATAAGAAACAATTGGACTTAGAGAACAAGAAAATAAAGACCTCCTTATAGATTGGAGGTGGGATGTGAGTAAAAGGAAGGGCTAAGGATGCCTACTTATTGCCTTGATCAAATACATGATTTTATCTGTGGTGGTAGTGCCATAGTTTGCATCTTAAATGTCCACCAAAGACCGAAGTGTTAAAGGCTGGATCCCAGCTTGGTGCTATGGGGAGGTGGTGGAGCCTTTTGGATGGAGCCTAAAGGCAGGTCTTTTGTTCACTGGGGTGTGCCCTTGAAGGGGATAGTGGGTGAATGGTTTTGCTCTGCCACACACTCTTGCCCAGATATGTTGCCATGGGCCCAACAAACAGGGCTAAGTGATCATGGGCTTAAATCTCTAAAATTGTGAGCAAAAATGAAACATTTTTCTTTATAAGTTAATTATCTCAGGTATTCATTATAGTAATGAAAAGCTGACTAACATTGAGAACCTAATGTAAGGGCTTTGCTGTTGGTAATTTGCTCAATTTTGTTTCGTTATGTGGCTGCATCTCAGAGAATACATCAATGTTGAAAAAGGAGATTTTGAGAGACCTCAGTTTATAGATGGCAGTTAAAACCATGGGACTGGATAAAATCTTAAATGCTCTTACATTCACCTTTTTATTATCTAGCTGCAGAAAAAATTAGATCAGGTACATTGGGTAATTTTTATTAAATTACTTGCCTTGATATTTTGAAGTTCTTTGTGCTGATTTAATGAAGTGATACAGATGGAAAGAGAAGCTATGAAGTGTGCCTCTGAAAATACATAGTTTTAGTTGTAGCTTAATTTAAGTCTTCACTGTTGGTACTTTATACCTACGCACTATTTTCCAGGCATATATCCACCTAATGTTGTTCTTTATCAGACCGAAAAGGGAGGCACAAGTTTTATCATCTAAATTTACTTCAATTGTGTCCCATTACCGTTTAGTTTCTGATCTATTCAAAGCCAATTGATTTCCAATTAAGTACAAAGTTTTCTTTAATTTTAAATCCATTTAATTAATTGTTTTAATTCCAAACCTAACAGAGTTACAGGGAAATCTTCACTTAAAGTTTATTCTTAATGAAAGAAAACAGAGGATAACAGAACTGGAAACATAAACGTCTATTGTTTACGATAAGTTCTTTCTCCTTTTAAAGAATGTTGTGTGTCATCCTTAATTCCCCCTTTTCATTAGGATTCAAAGATAAAGACTTCTGTATGTTTTATGTGAGTGTCATGAAAGACAAAGGACATATTTCCTTACTAGACAAAAAAAAACTTTATAAATCAATAAGTAAATAATGGTACACATCCGATTAAAAAAAAAAAAAAAAATTCAGAAAGGCCAAGAATATAATCAGGCAATTCACATATAAAAGATTTTTAACTTCAATTTGTAAACCCTGAACTCTGAGTTTGCTCCAGATGGTTTTCTATTTTAGAATAATAAATTCTAATTTTACAAAATCTACATAATTCACTGTTTCTTATTTCACTTTCCCCTTAAGCTATTCCTCTGAGTCTGTTTAGTTCTCCTAATTTATTTCTGACTTTAATCCTGATTGTCAGAGTCACTTTAGATCTAAATAGTAGAAAACTGAGGACATGGATATGGGAAATATTATTGGTATTAATTATCCACCACCAATCCTCAGTTCCCTTCCCCCCTTTGTTTTTGTTTTTGAGATTTTTCTAAATCTTATTTTTAATAATTTTCATTTTGCCAGTTTCTACATGATCTACTTTTAAATTTTTTTCTCCATTTATTATTTTCACAGGCCCTTCTACATTTCTCTACACATTAAAATATCTAAGATTTTCTTGAAATATCCTACTAAGAAACTCAATTCAGATTACCGTTGAATATATTAATTAATAAGGAAGCATTTCCTTGAAAGGTAGAAATGTTTCTTTTCTACCAAGGAAAGCACTCTCTGAATGGCATCTTAAAAAGGAGAATTTAAAAATTGTTATCTCACATAGATGTTAGTTGGAGCAAGTAAGAAGAAATTTGCTTTTAGTATAAAACATCCCACTGAGAACAGTCTTAAGTTGCCCTTGGATATACAGGATCTAGGCATTAGAAGTTCAGAAGCTCTGAACTAAATTATTGCTTCTCATAAAGAAAAGATTGATCAGAGGGTCTTGGCCATCAAGACAAGGTTTAGTTTAAAAAGGGAGTTGAGGCAGTTTCCCGGTAGAGGACAGGTATTAAATAAAGCACTTCTCCCTCCTTCCTCTTTACAAAGGCACTTTGAATTTTTTTGAGTTAAAAGTCTCCTTTGATGCAGCTTTATGTTATCTCCCTATCAGATTCAGCTTTTGACTATTCCAACTTTTTACCTATATTATGGCTAATATTTTTCACTAAACTAACTTACCAATTATATTTTGAATTCTAGGAAACACAGTAACCAATGAATAGATACATGGTAATGACAATAGACTTTACAATAGTTGCAATATCAAGAATGTTCCTTATGTAAACAGTAGGAGGAAAGTATGTTATATCACCTATTACTTTTCTATTACATAGAAACTAACAAGATGACACTGGTACAGCTCTTGCTGGCATCATAATCATGAACTGGGTATCTTACACATGTAGCAGAGGCAGCTGGACACCACAGTCCAGCTCTTCCCCCTAAGAATCAGAGGCCATCTTCCCTTCAACCCAACATTTACCTAACTGAGAAGTCCCAACATTGCCAGCTTGTCTACGATCCTTGAAGACATCAAAACCAAAACAACACAGAGACAGTTTGGCTTTAAAAGATCTCCCCCTGAAACTCTAAGACTCCAAATTCAATGTTGTATTGGGTTCCTGTTTGGCAGCTAGAACTTTTACATCAAACTCTCAATCTTTTGTGTCTTAGACCTTATGGATGTTTTCCCCTTCTGGGTCATAAACAGATTAGTGAAAGAATTGGCTAGATTATTGATAGTTATTTGTAAAACAAACAGATCTATAAAATGTATAAAGTGTAGATATAAGAGGAATATTTTGCTGTATCAAACTAAAAACAGCAAAAGCAACACTTTCTTTTAGTTTAAAAAGAAATTCTTTTCAGAGTTTAAGAAAACATATTAAATTGAATCTCTACCAACCCACTCTCAGATAATAACCCTTCAGAAACAGCTTTAGAAAAAAAAAGTATATTAAAGAGGATATTGATGGAGTATGTGGGCTGAGAAACCTTGGGTAGAACAAAAAATGTATTCATTTGGTGCAAAATAGAAATAACTATTAACTGGATCTACTTTTTAAAATCAAAAGCCAATTCTTCCATCAAAGTACACTCTACTACAATAATGCACAAATGGACTTTGAAATATCCAATAAAGAGATAAGTTTGATTTAAACCAAACTTTCTATTCTAACTTTTATGGATATTGTGTCTGTATTCCAAAATTTATATTCTTAGAAAAATATGCATTTAAAAATGTCCCCAAGGTTTACACACACACACACACACACACACACACACACACACACATGCACATTACTCACATGATCAAATTTTAAGACAGAGCATGAGACTCCACTTGAAAATTGAATACAGAACTTCATATTTTCAGTGAATCAAAACTTAAGTAAGGGATTAGGCCTTTCAATCAGTAAATTCTACTGGATCTCATACAGTGTTCCAAGTTCCTTATCACTCTGTCTCTGCAAACAAACTCTCCACCTGAAAAATCTGTTGTAGAAATTCTTGCTGATAGTCTAAGAAAATTATGCTAAATAGAATTTTTGAGGGTCCTTGGAGAAGCTTAGTTATGGCAAGAGTATTCTGGGTGGGTGTCTCTGGTCTGTTTCATTATCACATGAGGTTGCAATTAAGCAACTGTGACTGTTCTCCTTGGTTTCTTGTGATAGACATCTGATCTGGGAAAATTTAAACAGCTAGCAACGAAAACAGCTGGGGCTGCTTGAGGATCTTTCTCCAACTCCATGTGCTCCATGTGATCTTCCTTAGCATGGCAACTTCAGGTGGCCAGGTGCTGTGATTTGCGTATATGTGTCCCTCCAGAATTCATATGCTGGAACTTAAACTCCAAGGTGATGGTATTAGAGGTAGGCCTTTAGGAGGTAATTATGTCCTGAGAGCTTTGCCCTCATGGGGTGATTAGTCATTTTATAAAAGGGCTTCAAGGAACTAGCTGGATTTTTTTGCCTTTCCATATCTTTTGGCATATGAAACCACAGCATTTATCTCTTTTTTCTCCCTCCTGCCATGTGAGGACATTTCAAGATGTTACCATCTTCAAACCAGAGAGTAGCTATTACTGAATTTGCTGGCATTTTGATCTTGAAGTTCTCCAGAACTATCATAAATACGTTTCTATTCTTTTAAAATCACCCAGCCTCAGGTATTTTGTTATAGCATGAATGGACTAAGATATCAGGTTTCTTACTAACACAGGATTCTGAAAGTGTTTGTCTTAAGAAAGTCAACTAGAATCACATCATACTGAGGACTTTACTTTCTACCATATTATTGACAAAGCAAAACTTTCTACTCAGCTTCAAGAGGGAAGGAAAATAGATGTCACTATCATATTGTAAGAATGTGGTGTAGGGTATATATTAGTGCATCCAAATTTGGATTATAGAATTTGCTCCAACAAGAGAAGTATGGCAGGAGCCTATACTCAGATTTTTCCCTATACAATGATATTTAGGACTATAATATGAAAAGTTTAAACATGCCAAGTAAGAAACTGGCACTGCCAGAGAGGAAATATTTTCCTCTGTTTGATGAAAATAAACTCTCAGGTGGCAACTCTCCATATTTTATTGTATCCACCTTATGTATACCTTGAATTCTTATGCACCTTAATTTTTTAACATATATTTATTGAGTTCGTACTCTATGGTAATCAGTATACAGAATCATGAACATTACATGATAGATGAAGTGCTCTCACTCAACTCTGTATAGATGCACACACAGAATTGTGTTTTCTAATAGCTTATATGTGAGACAAATGAGCAGCAGATTTGATTTTTGAATAGGAACCCATGAAGAGGTAAGTGTTGTATAACTCTGATAAGAAATAAAACTGGATAGTACCATTCTCAGTTCAAAAGAAGGAAAGTAATATAAAGTAGGGAGACCATGTATATGTGTGTGACTTCAAAACTGGTTTTGAAATAATTCAAAGAAAGGAGTTTATAAAAGGAAAAAAGGTTTTGACTAGGAAAGCAGTACTAGAAAACATACTTTTCTCAGTTCTCCAAGGGAAACTTATTGGAAAGAATATATTCATTTGATTAGGTATTTGTTGTATATGTACAAATTTTTTGTTTTATTAGAACTTTCTTTGAAAAGCAAAACAATGTATCATATATATTGTCAGAGAAAATATTTACTGCATGAAAAAAGTTATATGGCAATTTAAAACCATAGACAATTATTAAAAGTTTTTTTTTTGTCAGAAGTAAAAGACATCTTTTAGGCTTAATATTCTGGTGTATGATCTACAAAAAGGAAAGCTATAAAATTTCTGTATTTATACAGGCTTTAAAAATCATCTAGTTCCCAAATTTCTTCCATGTTTCAATACATTCCACAAAAATGTTCCCACCACATTTGTCTAGGTTCTGCTTAAATGACTCCATTGAGAGAATGGCTATCTGTACCCAGCGATATGGTACTTCTTTTATTTTCAGTCTCTTTTCAAATATAGTCAATTTTCATTACTCATTGATTTTGTATTTGTGAATCTGTTGGGTGAAATATTTATTTATAACCCCCAAATCAATACTCAATGCTCTTTCAGTCATTCAGGGACATGAGAAAAATGGCAAAAAATTTAGGTTGTGCAATGTGCATATTCCCAGCTGAGGAACAGGTGAACTTTTGCCTTCTTTTTTTCAAATTTTATACTGCAAAGTACTGTCCTTGTTGTGATCTGGTTAGTGCCAGGTATTTATTTATTTTCTTTATGAATTTTTTATTTTTTGCTGGTGATCTCACTGTTCAAAATGGCCCCCAAACTTAGTACTGAAGTGCTATCTGTGTCCCTATTTCAGGAAGGCCATGGTATTCCTTGTAGGAAAAATATATATGTTAGATAGACTTTGCTCAGGTATGAGCTATAGTACTGCTAGACATGAGTTCAATGATAATGATAAACAACACACATTAAATAAGCTTTCTTTAAACAGAAACACTAATAAAAGCAAGATTATATATTGATCAATTGCCAAAAATATTATGAACTGGGGCTTACAGGAAACTAATCCTATATTCCCCCTAGGAATAATGATTCAAAATTTACTGATTCAGTCTTTGCCAGCAACGTTATAGAACATAACTGAATAATGAGAACTGACACACAAACAAGCATAATACAAATGTCCACTATGAGGGAGTGCTGAGTTTTCCCTACCTTTGCATATCTTTGCAGCCTCAAATGGTATTTTTGAACTTTTGATTCTGTCTCACTCTAGAAAAAATGAATTTTTAGTGTCATTTCTAATTTCTAGTGAAAACATCAAATAATTGAAAATCATGTTATCTATGATCATCAGGTCTAGCAACTGGAATCATATTTTGCTTTTCTTCTGTCAAAAACAATTTTTGAAAATATAGACACTGCAATCAATAAAAGTGAAAACTCATAGAACTAATAGAGAAGGCAAAACCATATTTACCTTGGCTAGGGAATAAGCACCAACATGATAGAGAAGAATGACAAGAGCAAAACTTACAGGCTGATACCTAATCCCCAAAGTGGTGAATACATATGAGACGTTCCATGTCTGAGGCAGACTTGTCAGTAAATTTCTTACAGTAAAAACAAGTACATGGGCTTCGGTTGCCCTAGCCCTTACTCCTAAACAGCAAAATTAAAGCCAAGTCAATTGTCCTATCAAAAGTTGCTTAGGAAACATGATTTCTATATTCTATTATATAGGAAGCAGAACCTTCCCTCCTGAAAGGGTCTTCTCCTTACTCCAACCCTTTAATATTTAAATAAAATATCTCCACGAGCCAGATAATGTGTATCTCAGTTTTTAAGGCCTAATTATTGAGAGGTTTTGCAGTTGTGAAACTTTTTCCCTTTTTACAACATAAATCCTGATGGAGATAGCACTCTGGTTTTCCTTGTGCTTCAGAGCTTAGCTTAAGAACCTAGTTCAGGCTCCATTTGATAAGTTGATAAGTTGAGTTTATTGTTTTTTCAGATCATGGAATTAAATAGGCAAATGACAATGTACTTATTGTGAAAATATTCCTGAGTGAAGTGTGAACAAATGTTCTCTAACTTTACAGCATACATAGTTCTGTGGCTTGGGAACTTACAGCTTTTTGTAGGTGAAGTGAGAAACCCAGAGCAGTTTTAGTTTTATTATTCCACCCTAATCATGGTCTAGGCTTACATAGTTAATAAAAGGGTAAGAGTCAGATTAATTTAAAGAGTTCACTCAAATGAAGATAGTGAAAGATGAACCTGAAATAGCTTGCATACATGTTTTTGAGAAGTAAGAAAATCATCGTAAGGATTTGATATTGTGTTACTCAAGAACCTTATAAGGACTTTGTAGGCTTGTTATCCCAATGTACCTATGCATTAATCTGAGTGTGTATGTGTGTATATTATATATATATATATATATATATGTATATATGTATATATCTATGTATACATATATATTTACATATTTATATAATATATATTTGATATGTTCAAAGGAAGTGAGGCTCGAGCAGTTGTAAGAAATGTTGCGAGGAAAAGAAACTTTCTGAAATAAATTGTGAATGAGCTATCATCTCTAAAAAGAAGCTGGGGACTTGGACTTCTTAAAAGATTGGCCCAGTCTTGGACCTGGCCCAGAATGTGTAATAGGGCAACAAATATGTCTCAGGCTTGGCCTCTGCTGACATCTTTACTATACTTAATGATGACCTCTAGCAGTTGTCATTCAAATTGACTAGGTATATTAGACCTGGTATCTAAAAGACAAAAATAAATGTGAAATTTTTCCTTTTAAAGGCTAAAGTAAAGCTCTCAAATTGAGGATATGTTTTACTTCATTAAGTGAAATTAAATGGCAATCTAAATATCAGCTGTGAAATCTTTCTAAATGTAAATTCTAATCTGGGTTTCAAGAGGGATCTGAGATTCTCTTGAGGAAGCAAGATTTTATGAAAATAAATCTTTGGTGTATCATGTATGAAAGATTCCTCCTTCTGTAAACAGAAAGCCTAGCAGAACGTAATATAAAATAACATGAACTTTATCCATGGATTTAGTCTTTTCTTCTTAAATTCAGCTCATCAACAGAGCCACAGGGGTCTACCTTTAAAACCCTAACATTTTGGTTGATATTAGACTTGCTGATGAAAATAATGTGAATGATTCTTCTCTTCCTTAAAATCCATATCCTCAAAAACTGAGGTAAATAAATGATGACTGTATTTGTTTTATCAATTGTGCAGATCATTGTGGCATTTCAGATGATGTTTGTTTTTTCCTCACCTGTAATTTAGTTTGACATCTGGGAATGAATATCTGAAGCATGACTAGTTATAATTTTCCAGCTCTTAATAGTGGTATAATTAAAGTATTTGTAGGCATTGTAGACTTAATTGACATGTAAACAATATGCTCCTGGATGATAAGCACATGCTAATTTCCATATCAAAAATTGAAAGTAAATAAGCAGCTTTTTGCTTTGTACGTCTTTTGACAGATCCTCTTTCAATGGTTAACTTGATTTTTTTCTCCTCATAATTATGTTATCAGTATAGGTTTCTTTCAAAACAAGAGCATTTATCATATCCTTGATAAGGACTAAGTGATATGTTGAAAACTGGATAGAAGGCAAATTCAAATAATTTAGAAAGCAAAAAATAGGGAAAAGAGACTGCTGCAAGTTTTAGAGGCACAAATAAAAGAAACTATTTGCAAAATAAATACTTATTTTGGAGGGGAATGGTAGATTCTACAATATCCCTGACCCATACAATGTAGTGATTAAGAGCTCCTGCGGCAAGAGCCAGGCCTGTGTTCAAGTGCCCATATGTATTTAACAGGTACATGTCATTGCACATGCCAGTCCATTCTCAGCCACATTCTTAACATGTAAAACGGGGAGAAAGGGGGGAAATATCCTTGATTTCTCTCTTGCCCTTGTTCCTTAAAATTTAATTTGACAGAAAATCCCAGTGAGAAAATCCTATTAGTTCTACTTTCAAAACACCTAATGGATAAATTTTAAGAGTCAGCTTGACTAGGTCCTGTGTTGCCCAGATACCTAAACATTATTTCTAGGCAGTCTGTGAAAGGCTGTTTCTTGATGGGACACTTGAACCTGTAGACTGAGTCAAGCAGATTCCCTCTCTGGTGTGGGTGGGCCTCTCCAATCTGTTGAAGAATAATGAAAGGCTAGGTAAGGAAGACTTCTTTCTCTATGCCTGTATGAGAGGGAGGATGTAGTTCTTCTCCTGCCTTTAGACTCAGACTCTGACTGGTGCACATACAATTGACTCTCCTGGTTCTCCTGTATTCCCGGTATCCCATGAGTCAGATGAAATTGAACTCTATTCATTTTTGTTCAAGCCCTCTTTATCTTTCCTCTGAATACTTTTCTCCTTCACTTCCTGTTGCCAGTCTTGCTCCCTTCATTCTCAAGGTAGCAGCCATAGTGAACTTTTTAAAATTTAAGTTGGGTTGTGTCTCTCCTTCCTTTAGTCCTCTAATGACTCCCCTTCTCATTCAGAGTAAAAGTCAGTGTTCTAATAGGGGCTTATAAGAGTTCTTATCAGGCTCTACCTGATCCAGCCCCCAGTGACTTCTTTCTTAGTAGGCACTATTCACTATTTCATTGCTCAGCTTCAACCACTCTGATCTATTTGTTGTTGCTTGAGCCAGATAGGTAAACTTCTACTTAAGAATACTTTTCCCCCAGGTACCTCTACTTTTGCTTAACTATTAACTTCTCAATTAGGCCTGCCTTGATCACTCTAAAATTGCAATCTACTCCTCCCTACCTAACTCACTTTGTTTCCACCTCTAGTTTTTCCCTGTAGGACAATGACTGAGATAATGTGTAATGTATTATTTTTTTTTTTATTATCTGTCTTTCTCCCTTTACCATGTAAACAAAAGCAGGGATTTTGTCTGTTGTGTGCACTTATGTATATCAAGCACCTGCAACAGTGTCTTAAAACTAGTGGGTGCCCAAAAAGTATTTATTAAATGAATGAATTACAAGTTCTGATGCCATGGTGTGTCTTAGAAATTAAATTTAATACTGCCACTATATTCTACCTAGATGTTTCTTAGCTTTCCTTTCGTAAAATGTCATCAGTCCTCCCTGCCAAAGGATTAAAATGTAAAAAGACACAATGTAACAATAGTTTAAAGAATATTAAATGGGCTATATTTTTCCCTTTTCATTAATATTTTGTTCATTTTGAGACCTAGGGCCCTGAACCATAGACATATTCAAAGTTTCTTTAGATGCAATTGAGCTAATCCTTTGTAGAACCTACTGCTAAGAGCGCACCCTGAAGACTTTCCTCTTCGGAAACACTAAGCACATCACCTGCATGTGTGCACATGCACACAATCAGGAACCAAAGCCAGTTTTAAGATCAGGAATAGCACTAATAGGTGATGAAGTATACTGTAATATACTCCAGTGTTTCCATCTCAGTTAATAGAGCAACAGTTTAATTAACTGAATGATATATAGAAAAATATTAATATCTATACTATGGTTAAAGATACATTACATACTGTGAGAAAGTCCAAATTTAGCAATTATTTCTTCATGAATATTTGAATGATAAAGCCAGATATATTGCACTTGGTATCAGAATTCTTCCATGTTTTTCAAATATTTTCTATGATTATAACAAGAAAAGCATATTTTTTATAATTTAATCTTTTCAGTAAGTTTTCCTTCTGAGAAGGCAAATGGAAAATTATTATGTATACATCAATATATTATCATTTTCATTTGTAATGCAGTTATCTGTGATTTTGATTACCCCACATAAATGAAATGGCAAAATTGAATATTTAAACCTGAAGGTAGTCTCTGGACCTAAGGAATCACCATATTGCTGCTGATCCTTAACGAGGCACTACATGAAATGGCTTGCACAATCTTCCTCTCAGTTTTAAACCATAGTTTTCTTTCTCTAGAAGATTCTCAACGTATCCATAAGATCAAAAATTCATTAACTTTCTTGCTCATTCTTTTGAAATACTGTGATATGTATGTGTGCATATACCTAGGTATATAAACATAAATAAACACACGTGTGTGTGTGTGTGTGTGTGTGTGTGTGTGTGTGTGTGTGTGTACTTCAGTTTTCTGTTTGTTTTAATACCAGAGATGGAACCCAGGGTGCTTTGACACTGACCCACATCCCCAGCCCTTTTTATTTTATTTTATTTTTTTTTTGAGACAAGGTCTCATTTAACTTGCTTAGGTCCTTGCTAAGTTGCTGAGGCTAACTTTGAATGTGCTGTCCTCCTGCCTCAGCTTTCTGAGCTACTGGGATTACAGCATGAACCTCAGCACCTGGTGGTACTTCAGTCTTTTAAAGTGTCTATCGGGGCAAATTGAGGGGATTTGTAAATAAGTATATTTATAGTTCTATAATCATGCAATTGTAACAAATGTTGCTGAAAATGATTTTGAAATTATCCAACCTTGCTTCTACTCCTTTTTAACCAACATTTTTGTTTCTCATAGGTTATATTTTGACAGTTGGATCTTAGCCTTTTCAAGCTTTTTTAACAAACTAGTTAAGGATGTTGTTTGGGAAGTTTTTCACATTTGCAAATTGACAATTGATTTGACTCCAGAGCACTGAGGTCCAAAGTTTTATCTTAATGAAGACTCCTTTTAACAATATGCTATTTTGGAGTCACTCATCATTACTTACAAACTGTACAAAAGAGGTTGTCATAACAACAAGAGCTTAGTTGCTAAGTGTTCCAAATTTTCAGATTTAATTTATATACATAAATAATAGCATCTCTCTACATTGCTTTAAACCACCTTTAACATAAATAAAATGCTTACTTTGAATATTAAAGAGGAGTGCTCAAGGAATTTCACGTCTATTCAATTCTTTCTCTTTCTGTACATATTTGTCTATAAATTTAATGTATATGTAAATGTATTCTCTATACCTGTGTAATCTACCTTTCCCCTCATCCCTCTAGAAGTTCAAATTGTGCCCACCTTTCAACTCTAAAAATCCAAAATATTGTTACAGGTACATTATGTTTCCATCTCCCTAATGCTCTCCTTGTCCTTTTGCATCTCTTTCCTAGCATTTGTCATATTTTAATTTATATTTTATGTGGGTGAGCATCTGTTTGTTTCCCAGGTTTCTGCACTCTTGAGAGAGAGGGGATATCATCTTATGTCTCTTAATGTTTCTCCCAACGAACACTACCGTACTTAAGAATTGAACAGTTATTGATGGAATGAATACATGTCTTTGTCAAGAACCTTCTTAGGCAGGGCATGTACAATTTTGGACTGACAGTCATTGCTTTGATGGAGTACTGACATCCTATGTACATATGCAAATGGGCTGCCTTCAACTTTAGAGTTCAACATTCATCTTATTAAATATTAAAATGAGCTATCTGTAGAGTACTGCCTCTTACTGTCATTTGATTAACTGCACCATGAAGTTATTTTATAATGTCAGAGAAAGTGCTAAGTATTCAAGACATCAAAAGACTTTATCACAGGTTTTAGAATATAGAGGCATTTAGATTTTAAAACCGGAATGAAGGCAAATGTGGGTAGAAAAGCCAAAACACTTCACATTAGCTGGTCTCTTAGAGAATTTTCTATTCTCATTTCTTTTTCTGAGTTACAATAGAAAGATTCAGTTTCTGTATTTTGTATATAATAGAATTGCTACAGAATCTAATAAAGTGTACAGATATAATAAGCTCATTACTGAAACGGGACACTTAAGGGGAAAAGGAAGCAGCATTTTCCTGTATTTTTTCCCAAATATCTCTTCTACTGAATACTCAACTTTTCCACTTTCAATGTTCTAACCCTAATTGAACCCTCGTATCCTCATTTACTGGTTTATTCCTTTTTCTTATAGTCACTCTTTTTACTAGACCATCAGACAGGTAGTTCACATGTAATATTGCTCTTGTCACTCACATGGTTGGAATTGTATGGGGCTATAATGCACCATTAGTCCTGGATGGACCTTAAATTGTTATATCAACAATTTACCCCCACTGCTACCACACACACACACACTTAGTCTCATTTAGGGTAATCAGTTCAGCCATGGGTCTCTTTATACTCCTAGAAGTCTTATCTTTTCTAATATCTTCATAAGTGTTTATACTCTGTACTTGGAATGCTGTTTTCTTCAATTCCCTTCCACAAGAATGTACTGAGTGCTTAACTACTTGACAAAGACTGTTAGACACTGGACACAGGCTTCAAGGATATTTCGTTCTTTTAGTCTTTGTCACTCCCTTTTTGTCTTTTGCCTACATGGTACTTAAGATGCTTCTAGGGGGAAAAAACATTCTATCTGAAATTGCTCATTCTTTTATTCCACATTTTTTTAACTCCATATTCCACAGTTCTTCATTTGTACCATACTGTTTTTAAATTCTTAGGTCATATTTTCTTTAGGAAATGCTTTGACAATGTTAGCAGTGATACTAATATTCACATTTCCTAAAATAACATTATTTGATAGTTAGACTTAAGGCATCTTTATGCTCTGAAACTTTTATATGTAAAAATTATATATTGGGCTGGGGCTGTAGCTCAGTGGCAGAGTGATTGCCTATCATGTGTGAGGCACTGGGTTTGATCCTTAGCAACACATAACAACAAATAAATAAAATAAAGGCATTCTGTCCATCTATAACTACAAAGCATATTTTAAAATTATATCTTATATGAAGTTCTAGAGAAGACTAAAATAATCTATGGTGAAACAATCAGAACAGTTGCTGCTTCTGGGAGATGAGACTAAGGGGATTGACTGGGAGGGGGCATGAGGGAACTTTCTGGAGCTAAGGTAATGTTCTGTATTTTAATTGGAATTGCATTATACAGGTGTATACATTTGTCCAAACTCATTAAACAGTAGGTTAAGATGTGCATTTCATGTATGCAAATTTTACTTTTCTATGTATTCTTTTTTAATTTCTTGGGTATCTCATACTTTTTCTTTGGGTCCTTTAGTAAATTTTCAGGCAAACACCTGCTCTGATTTTTGAATTTCTAATTCAGAGTATCTTCTCTCCCCCTATATTTGCAAATATTTGTTTAAAGATATATTGAGAATGGATTGTATTACAGATTTCTTCTGCTCTAGATGGTATTTATTAGGTGACAAAATTGTCATCTACTGAAATGAAATGTCAAGAATTTAAATTCTATTTTTTTTCTTATAGTAACTTTATATGAATGTCATCTATCATTTGGTATTTGCTTTGGCATTTATTCCTATACTAGTAATATAGTTATTATTAAACTTTGAGTGTTTGAGGAGGCTAATTATGTTTCTTACTTCAAAGGCATTCTCTTTTGTCATGGTGAAATACTTTAACCAATTGGTTTCTTTAACCAATGCATTACTTTTTGTTTTGATGAGAAAGACTTGATTTTGTGACCCTCTTTTTGTTTTTACAAGAAGTTTATTCCTCTCTTGCTTCCTTTATTTTTCCATTACCACCAAGCCTCTAAGGGTACACTCTCCTTGACACTTGATGTACTTGGAAATTGTGGCACTCTGAACCTTCTGTCTCGGGCTCTGCTAATTTTCAGGTCTTTTTCTTTCAGTTTCCCAATAGTAGTGCTCTATACCACAAGATCTCAAGTTGATTGTCAGTATTTTCTACTCTGAGTGGCACTTGGTCTTTGAGAGGGATTTTATCTGTATTTTATCATCCCCATCTTTCTTCCACCTCTGCTAAAGACTTCATTTGTGTGTAGGCTCTTAACAGGATTTTGCTAAACTCAAACATTTATTTTCCTCCATATAGGTAATTTAAAATATTTCCTAGTTTCATTAAAGGCCTGGATTATGTGTTAGTTTTTTTTTATGACTATCAATATGCTTTTTGGAGGACATGATATTTATTTAGGAGGTTCTCTTTTTCTTTCACCCCTATGACCTAGAAATATTCATAATTCCATTTTTAAAACCCAGAACATTAATATAAATCCCACAATGGCAAACATTGCAAGCCAGAGTCTTGCTGTATGCCCATCCTATACGCCCATCCTATTCTGTATCATAAAGTATTTTTGGTACTGAAATTGAGAGCTATGTCTCCAAAAGTTCAGGTGGTTAGGTAAAATATAATATTAAGAAATGCCAGATTATCTTGTTCTGTCATTAGTAATGAATAATGATACACAGGTTAAACAGAATTAGTTCTGCTATACTGAAATATATATAACACAGCTGATTTCTGGTGTTGGTAAAATTCCTAGCTTCCCTCATGGGTTCACATATGGGTGGAAATAACTTCATGAGGGATCTAGTAGCTTTAGAAAAGGGAAACTGTGACCAAGACTACCAGAAATTGTTATCTTGTAGGGAAAAATGTAAAATATTGGTAATCTAATATAGTTCAACTTAATATATACCCTATCTGGGGAAATTGCATTGTTTTGGTAATTAGTACGAGGGTTAGACATTAAACAGAGATTTCATACTAGGCAGTTTAAGATGTGACAGAACTGCATTGAGAAAATCACTTATAACATGACATATATATTTTGTTGATCATATTAATTCAAACAAATTAGATTTTAGATGTAAGCCTGATAAATTTATCAGTACATTGGTATTTAACTGATCAAATCCTTTCTTCCTTAGGGAGCTAGGTATCAGGGAAAAAACTTCTTAGACCAGCTCCTCATGTACTTGAAGATGCTATTGAACCTGATTCTATTTGTTTTAGTCATCTTTTTCATTGCTGTGGGTAAAGGACCTGACCAGCACAATTATAGAGGAGAAAATGTTTATTTAAGGGCTCCTGGTTTCAGAGGTCTCAGTCCATATACAGCCAGATCCATCATAGCAGAAGAGTGTGGCAAAGGGAAACAGCTCACATGGTGATCAGAAAGCAGAGTGTCAGTCCACTTGCCATACACAAATATATACCCAAAATCACACCCGAATTCCCACCTCCTCCAGCTATACCCTACTCCCCCAGTTACCACTCAGTTAATCCCCATCAGGGGATTAAATCATTGATTGGATTAAGACTCTTACAATCCAACCATTTCTCCTTTGAACTTTTTTGTATTGTCTCATACATGAGCTTTTGGGGGACACCACATCTAAACCATGACACTATTCATCCTCTTCTCCATTTGTCTAAATATATTTATTGAAAACCTAATATAAGATAAACCAAGTATAATACTAAGTTTTAAAATCAAATGAAGCCCTATTAAACCCTGAATAATTATTGGCATACCCCTTTTCTCAGATCTGGTAAAACTGAGAGGAGACAGTGAATTTTAGTAGGTATAATTGAAAATTTCAAATTTGAAATAACTGTACAGGAATAAACATAGAGTTGTATTGTTTTCCAATGTACAAAGCCAATGAACAAGAGATCAAGTGTGCTCTAGCATGGTGCTGTGTCCACCCAGAAAAAAGTACTCTTTTTTATAATTTTTAGAAAGGGGTTCAATAAGTGAATGAGATAAATAGAATAAGGCAGAAATTCCTAATAATAGTTACTCAAAACTGCACTTTGAAAGCTCAAAGCTATCTATCCTTCATTCTGGCCCCTCATCACACATGGAAAATGGTGAAGACATCTTTCCTTTCTACCTCTGAGTCAGGTTTTGTTTGTTTTGTATCCAAACACAGATACAAAATATCCATGTTTGTAGAGAATCAGAAGAATAACAACAAGATTCCTTGCAAAGGAGGCCTTATTGTCCTCGGTGGGCGTGTCTGCAAATGGAACGTTCTGCCGAGAGGTGTAGAACAGAGAAGAAACAAGTAATTTATCAAAAGTAATGGGTGAAGGCGTTCTCGCAAACGAGGCACTTATCACCCCCTTGGTGAACATACTGCAAACGGTATGTTATCCCAAGAGGCTAATCAGAAAGTTTGACAACAACAGTTCTTGCAAACGAGGCTTTGTTGCCCTTGGTGGGCGTGTCTGCAAACGGAATGTCTTGCCAAGAGATATAGAATAGATAGTAAAGAAACATTGCTTGCAAACGAGGGTGTTTCTTTCTTGTTTCTTCTGTATTGAAAAGAAGAGGAGCTCAAAGTGTTCTAGCCCTAACTAGTTTAAGATATTCTTTAGGGAAAGTTTATCTGGCTGATTGCTGATTCGCAAATTTGTGCTTGTCATTGCTACTGGCTATTTGCCTTCATTGTCTATTAATGTTTGCTGATGGCTAATTGCCCTCTTTGTCTGGAAGATGTATAAAAAGGCTGAGAGAAATATAATAAACAACACTGCATGCTGATCCTGTGTTGGGGTCTGACGTTCAACTCATGTTTATAATTGTAGTTAGATTATTTTTAAATTGAAAAAGTCTTTGGGGATTATTTGACTACACATAATTCTTCAATTGAATAATCAGAGGTGTATAATATTTTCCAAAAACATCGGAGATTTAAAACACTGAAATTTCTTGTTTATTCCATATATTTGATAAGAGGCTGTACTTACTATATTGTCTTTTAGGGACTCAGGTTTGATGGGACAGAAGGAAGGGAAATTGGTGAATGATATCCTGCTTTTCAGAGCTTCAACATAGGATCTGGGTGTAGTGGTACACACCTGTAATCCCAGTGGCTCTGGAGGTTGAGGCAGGAGGATCACAAGATCAAAGCCAGCCTCAGGAACTTAGTAAGGCCCTAAGCAATTTAGCAAGACCCTGTCTCAAAATAAAAATAAAAAGGGATGGGGGCGTGGCTTAGTGGCAAAGGACCCCTGAGTTCAATCCCTAGTATAAAAAAAAAAAAAAAAAACAAGCAAGCCTTCAACATAGGTGTGTAGCACATTATCACTTTGCTCATTTGTTTTATTTGTAAAAACAAAAAGGATAGTTTAGTCTTGCCATGTGTACAAAACCATAATTGTTATACTTATGAAAAGCCCTAATGACTACTAAACCAGGTTAGTGAATGTTCCTGATTGCTTGTACCCATATTCAAATATAGGTTCAAGAACTTTATCCAAAATCAACTACAAAGTATTTGAATGATATACTTCCTAAAAAAAAATCTGTATTAATGTAGATATATAGAAACTGGCTTACTTCTTTTTGGTCTATAAAATTACCAGTTATGAGGCCGGGTGTGGTGGCACACGCCTGTAATCCCACCACTTGGGAGGCTGAGGCAGGAGGATCGCGAGTTCAAAGCCAGCCTCAGCAAAGGCGAGGCATTTAGCAACTCAGTGAGACCCTGTCTCTAATAAAATACAAAAAAAAAAAAAAAAAAAAAAAAAAGGCTGGGGATGTGGCCCAGTGGTCGAGGGCCCCTGAGTTCAATCCCCAGTACCCAAAAAATAAAAATAAAAAAATTACCAGTTATGAGAACAAAATATCACTTGACAATATATGAAAAATTTAAAAAGGTTTGATGCAGAGTTTAAATCATATAAAAATTATTTTATTATAGAGGATTTCTAAAGGAATTTTTTTCAGAGTATTTTAGAAAGAAGATTTAGGGTTGCCACAACACGTTACTAAATCAGTCAGGGTCAATCCAGGTGAATTGCGTTGGCACTGTATATCACAGACACATAAAGTACCTTTTTCTTGGGGTCCAGTGATGCCTCCTCGGCCCCAGCTCCCACAAGAGAAGCAAGAGAGACAAAAGAGAGGATGCTGGAGCCTCTCCTATTTATTGAGGGGAAGACTCCAGAAAGTTCAACCCAAACAAGGCAAGGGATTGGGTTTCAAGGGGTTGCTTGGTGATGTCTTGGTCAGCAGATTGACTGACATCTTGGAAAGCCACACCCATCTCAGGTGCTGTGTGGGATCAAAGGCAGAGTGAAAAAAAAAAGGGCATATACATCACACAGCCCAGTCAGAGCAGCAATGTTAGTCCAGTCCATTCATGTGCTCAAATGCTCAGAGCTCACAAACACAGCCCATGGCTGGTTCGTGACATAGGGTGAAAAACATAAACACTATTTCTTTTCTATAATTATTTTATTCTGAAATCATTCTGTAAACAACTTGTGCTATGGACTTCATTTATTGGATACACTGAATTAAGGGCTTATTACATTTTGTGACATTTGGCTCTATCTTCTCCTTATAGTTTCAAAGCAAATATCTTCTCTTTTTGCATACCTAATAGCCACTTTGTTCTCCCTTTCTAGTAAATTCTGATTTGTTCTAGTATCTACTCTTACCACATAACATGTGGGAAGAAAATCCCAACAGTTCAATCTAATTACTACCATGCCATTCCCCTCAGGTTTGCTCTCCTTCTCTCTCTCTCTCCACACACACACTTCCTTGTTTTATATGGAAGTGGATATATAAATTTTCTGGACAATGACCAAAGGCATACTCTGAAGGAAACATTTCTTTACTCTTAAAATTAACTTGTGACAATAATTTTCCTTGTTGACAATGTCAAATCTGTATGGAACGCCTAGAACTATAAAAGCCATCTTATGACAATGAAAGAAATAGCTTTAGAAAAACAGGCTGAGAAAGATTGATGGCCCTTAAATTTCTGATTTCTGCCTATTCTTAAGAAAAAAAAAAATTCCCTACTTCAAGTGGGTACTTCTCAAAATGCTGCTCTGAAACAAAAGTGCTACTGCCAGAATGAAATCAACACACCTTTCTTTCATCAGGGAAGTTGTGTAAAGAAAAATAAAGTTAGATGAACTAAACAGTGTGGAGAGAGACAGTTGAGTTACATTTAAGCAGATTTCTAATCTTACCGAGTTCTTGTAACAATTCACATTTAGTTGGAGACCCTAATTCAGCCAATTTTCTGGGGGAAAAATTTTTGCTCATAGGACATTGACATGCACACAGGCCTAGGCTTTGCTCTTTTTAGGTAATAACATACTGGTTTTAATAATCCGTTCAACAAGTGTTCACTGATCATTCAGTAAATTATAGATGCAGGATATATGAATAAGTAAAGGCCTCTCTAATCTCAGAAAGATAACTAAATGGTATGAGAAACCGGAAAGAAAATTTAATTCTAGAAGGTCTAAGTAATTACCCAGATGTAAGGATATTGGAAACTTACATGTAGGGTGATAGGGATGATAGGGAGAAATAAGCAGGGGCAAGCCTTACAGAAAATGTGACATCCAGGCTAAATAAAGATACGGCGCATAAAATTTATACATTTTATTTGGCTAGTGTGAGGCTGACACTGAAGGGGTATGACTGAATGCCATCCTTTAGGCTGGAATTTTACTCTGGAAAAGATATGCATTTTAGCACCATCACTCTGGCATCGCTTTTAAACATGTAAGTCAGATGTGTTTGTTGGCAGCAATAAATAATTAGAAATACCATCCTACTATAGAATGGCTTTGGAATCAACTTGAATGATTCAACCACATCCACTTTAGTTCCTCCACCTCACCTATATTTCTATTGTTAAACATTCTATACCAAGAATTGAAAAAAATTTATTAGACTTTTTTGATCTTCACAACTACTCTAGGTTGTTGTGACTCTTATTTGAAATTTGAGCAAATCATGAAACAGATTTAAGAGTTGTCAAGCCTGGTTTTGAATCCAAGCAAGTCTTAACCCTAAGCCTACATTTTTTAAAAAAATTTATTTATTTGCTTTAGTTGTACACAATGTGTTTATGTGGTGCTGAGGATTGAACCAGGCCTTGCACATGCTAGGTGAGCGTTCTATCGCTGAGCCACAACCCCAGCCCAAAGCCTACATTCTTAACCTCTATTCTATTCACTCTAGCAATAGATAGGACTCACCACCCCCCAGCCCACCCCTTTTCAGGTGGTTATAACTTAATTATGTAAATAAAATATACAGTGGCTTCTTTGAAAACTAATCTTGGGTTCTAATCATATTCCTATTCATTATTCTAGAGTCAGAGAAGCACCTGCAAAAGGCACAAGCTTTATGTGGTCTTCCTTACACTGGGGTTATCCAGTGGAGTTTCCAGGACAATGTGAATTTTTTGAGTACCCTGAATTTTACAAATTTAAGCTTTGCTGGCTTGAATTTGTAAAAACCAGTGTAGTAAAATATTAGAAAAATGAATGTTTTTTCAAAAACTCAAGTTTCTATTAAGTATCAGATTATATTATAAAAATTAACTAATTGTTGCTGTGAAATTGCTACAACTTGGCAAGGCCTTGTTCAAACATTATTCTGGCTATTTCTGTGAAGACGTTTTTTGAATAATACCATTTGAACTTGTGAACTCAAAAGCTGATTATTGTCTGGGTTAAGTATACCACTGGTTGCGGTCTGAAAAGCAGATTGACCTCTAAGCCATGAATTCTGCAATCAGTCTGCCCTTGAGTTCTTCTCTGAACCTCCAGCTTACAGATATACCCAGTTAGATTTTGGACTCAGTAAGCCCCCACACTTAGGGGTTGATTCCTTAAAATAGGTTTCTCTATATATGCATCTTATGGATTATTTCTCTGGAGAATCCCAGTTTAGAAACTAAGCAGTTGCTTGGTCTCTACCACTCTTTTGTACTTTAGCACTTAGAACCAGTTTGTTGAAACCCTTGTATGAGAATGGAGCGATCTGTTTCTATTCTAGGATAGCCAGAAAATTCTCTCAAGAATATCCCTCAAATAATTGCCTACCTAGACCCTACTACCAAATATGCTTCCTTGCTCCCTCATTTAAGCCAGAAGTTTGTATTTACTCGGGATTTATCAGAAATTAAAATGTTTTACATAGCCCATTGAATTCCAAAACAATCCCAAGAGGTAAATGCTATTCCCATTTCCTCCAAGAAAATTGAGACAGCTACATTTATAATTTTTTGGCAAAGATTTGAACCCAAAGTTCAAAATCATTTTATGAACCCTACCTTTGCTTTTACTGTTTTTCAAAGACAGAGAATTAATGTTCCACAGAAAAACTCAGTAAGGTTGAGACTGGATTCATCATTGGGTAATAAAAAGCCATGAAATATAAATGCAAGGAATACTAGGGCAAACTTCTATAGATTAAAGCTGCATCCCTATTTACACAGTTGCCAGATGGCTATGAAAGAAGCTAACAGTATCCCTAGCACATAAACTGAGAGGAAAAAGAAAAGGTTCTAGCAAATAAATAATTTTATAGTGGGGCCTACAGGAAATCTAATGTTATGAGGATTAGCCTAGGTAGTTATTTTGCTCCATAAAGGGATGCAGAATCAGTTAAAATAATTTCAAGAATCAAAAAATAAAGCTTTATGAAAATGTTTTTTTAAAAATGGTTTAGAAACAGAGCAGCACCTGCTAATGCAAACATCTGAAAGCCAAACAAGACTAACAGTTTGCAATCTCTTTTTATAGTATTCTTCTCGAACACCAATGGTACTTGAATAGTGAACAAATCATGAAGGAGCCCTAATTAGGAAGGGCTGTTGCAGCTAGCTGGAAGCCATAAGTTCCACCTGATATGTATGTGACGCACCTGTAGGCACCCGCAAACCTGAAGGTATATAACCGGGTGAAAGCGGTCCGAGTTAGGAGAACGAATTCATTCGGTCAGTCGGGCAGTCACTCGGTCGGTCAGAAGAATCAGAGCGGCCAGAACGTAGGCAGAGTGGTTACAGAAGAGAAACCAGATAGAAGAAGTAATGACTGGTCAGAGTTAGGCCGAGGCTCCCAAGGAAGACAGAAGACAGAAGAAAGAAGAAGGAAGAAAGAAGAGAGAAGAAAGAAGCTCTAATCTTTCTCTAAGCTAAGCTCTATCTTTCTTTCTCTCTAAGACTCTAAGAAGCTCTACTCTATCTTTCTTTCTAAGACTCTAAGACTCTAACTCTAAGCTAAGAAGACAAGAAGAAAAGCTCGCTTTAATCTTTCTCTCTAAAAATCTTTCTTTCCCTCTCTAAGCTCTAAGAAAGTAGAAGTAAAAGTAGTAAAAGCTTAACTCTGCCTCCGAGAGTTTTTATCCCGGTTTACGGTACCAGGCAGCTTACCAGGCAGCTTACAAATGGTGGTCCGTCCGGGGCTCGGCAGTCAGAGAAGAAAAGCTAAGAAATAAGGAGAGCAACGAAAAAGCATAGCCTCAGACTCAGTTGAGACCAGCAAAAAGAGTAGTAAACAAGAGAGCATAGCCTCTGACTCAGTTGAGGCCAGTTAAGAATTAAGCTGAAGCAGAGTAGCCAGCGAAAAGCCGAAGCAAGCCGGCCAAAAGCCATAAAAAATATAGAGAAAAAGCCTTGAGCTTTAGTATAAAGAAAAAAGCCATGAGCTTAAAAGAAAATAGAGAATTAAATAGCATGGTAAAAACCATGCAGAAAAGAAGCCATTGAGCTTTGGCAAGAAAGCCATAAAGAAAAATAAAGAAGAGGAGGAAAAAAAAAAAAAAAAAAAAAAGTCAAAGCCGCTTATGCAATTATGCAATTGTGCTTAACTAAGTGCGTTAGTTGCTCCTCAGCAGTAGACTTCCTTAAAGCCACAGCACCTTCTCAAAGGGCTCAAATATCCACCCTTTCAAAAATAAAAGGTGAAAAGCTAGGTAGGGACAAGAAAATAAAAGAAAATAGAGAAAATAAAATAGAGAAAATAGAATTAAAGCACCTTTTTAAACTAAAGGGAAGGAATATGAAGGAGCCCTAATTAGGAAGGGCTGTTGTAGCTAGCTGGAAGCCATAAGTTCCACCTGATATGTATGTGACGCACCTGTAGGCACCCGCAAACCTGAAGGTATATAACCGGGTGAAAGCGGTCCGAGTTAGGAGAACGGAGAATTCAGTCAGCCGGGCAGTCACTCGGTCGGTCAGAAGAATCAGAGCGGCCAGAACGTAGGCAGAGCGGTTACAGAAGAGAAACCAGATAGAAGAAGTAATGACTGGTCAGAGTTAGGCCGAGGCTCCCAAGGAAGACAGAAGACAGAAGAAAGAAGGAAGAAAGAAGAGAGAAGAAAGAAGCTCTAATCTTTCTCTCTAATCTTTCTCTCTAAAAATCTTTCTTTCCCTCTCTAAGCTCTAAGAAAGTAGAAGTAAAAGTAGTAAAAGCTTAACTCTGCCTCCGAGAATTTTCCTCCGTGGCGGCGCCGTGGCTGGCCGTGACAGGCAGCTTACAAAATCAGAATTAAAATATTCAGTAGCTAAGTACTTTCCCTGTATACTACAAAACCATAGAAACTAAGTTACTACATTTTAAGTGGTAAGCAGCATTTCATTACTTGTAAATTGGACTCACTGATGAAACTACTAATCAGAGCCATCTTACCTCATATCTAGGATGCATTATAAAGCTACTGAGTAATTTGGAAATATTTCCTCCATTATCCCTTATATGCTATTACATTCCATTTAAATTATTTTACTTTTATTCAGTTGAAACAGGACTAATTACTGTCAGCAGTACAATTATCAAGACTAAAATTTAAGTCTAGAAAAAAAAAAATGAAGCTCTCAAATACTTAACTAATCAGAACTTTAATCTGTACACACTACTGTTTTTACTCATGATCAATTATGCCTCATGGAAAAAAACTGTTATTATAGGACAATCAAAGTCAAATTTTGATTACACTTTTATGACATAAATAACCAAGAAGGCCCTTCCCTGGGATTTAAAAAAAAAAAAAAAAAAAAAAAAAAAAAAAAAAAAAACTGATAGTTTAAGGGTATGAAACAGGTTTCTTTCTTTCTTTTTTGCTGGTACTAGGGATCAAACACAGGGGCCTCATATGGTAGGCAACAAGCTATCACACATAGTCCTTGATTTGAAAAAAAAAAAAAAAAAAGTACTTGGGAATTACTCAAATAATAAGCACACACTGTATTATCACATTTCCTATTTCAGAGAAGAGGCATTAAGCATTCATGTTATCACTTTATTTACAAACATATCTAGTATGCTATGAATCCAAGAGTTTGATCCATTTTTCAGAGATTGCACCTCTTAAAACATTCTTCATATCTGCAAAATAAAAACAAAAATTAATGGCATTAAAAAATACCACTCATTGTGTAGAAATTGAGTAGTTTCATTAACATATTATCCATCAGTCTGGTACATCAGAAAGCGTTTACAGTATCATGATTTCATTCATACTGATTTGCTTCATCACATGCACCAAAACCTTTTATATTAGTAATTTGGGTAAATTATTCCTCTTCTAAATTATAGACTTTCCTTTCAAAGTGTATTTTGAAATTTATTCCATCATCCCACAGAGCTTCCCCAAGTATTTATTACTTTGGGAAACTCTACTCACAATTATGCTAAATCTTTTATTCACACAGGTAATGTCCAAACCTACCAATATGTAAGACTTTTTTGTGCGGGTAGTAACACATATTCTATTAATGCAACTTTTCAATCTTGGCATCAGTGGCTTTTTGCCTCTTAGAAAACTCAAAAATATCCCCAGACACTGCAATATGCTCTACTGTGGTGCAAAATCATTTCCATTTGAGAGCCACTGAACTTAATTTCCTCAAGATGTAGGAATCGATCAGGCATAAATATCTGGGACTCATACAAATTCAAGGAGTACTAGAAGCATTTTATCTCCTTGGGTTTTTTATATATTTAATCAGCTTTGCAAGCCTAGATTTTAATAAAAGGGAATAGAGTGACCATTTTATAAAAGGACTGTTTTATAGTGTTTTAAGAGACATGTTTTAAGCCATTTGTTTTAGTAAAAGTACTTAAGAGAGAATAACATCAACCAGTTTTCAGACTTTTACCTGATTTAAAGCATAAGCTCTGGAATAAGACTGCCTGGGTAGAATTTCTAGGCTCATGGTCACTAGCTATGGAATCTTGGGCAACATGACCCGGTTACTATCACCAACCTCACAGGTTTGCAATGGAATTGCATGAGATTATCCATATCAAGTGGTATTCAATAAACACTGGTCATTACTTATTGAAGAAATATCTCTTATAGGCTTTTGAACATGCCTGCACTGGCATCACATCTATACTTCAGGAATCAGTCCTACATAACAATGTATTTGCATGTGTGGATTTTTTTTTTTTTTTTTTTTTTTTTGGTGTGGGGAATTGGTACAGTGTAAAATACAAAGGACTGCTTTAGGAAGATCAAAAAATCCATTAATTACCTGTTAAGTGGATGAATCAGAACACCCTCATTTCTTAAGCAGTTGGTGTCTTACTATAAAGAAAGGTGCAGCAAATCCTGATCCAAAGTATAAGGTCATCATAACCAGTAAGCGCCACTTGTTTTCCACTGAAAATGGTAAATTCTGTTGGGAAAGATAACAAGGAACAAAAATAAAATTGCAAATCATCTGATTTTATAGTTCAAAAGATAAATACACAAGGAATGAGAAGTGTTGAGTGCACACATGTAGTTTTACGTAATCAGGTGCGCAAATAACACCAGAAAGTAATACATATTTGTCTTAACACCTAGCAGTCGTCTTAAGGACAAGTGTAAAACAGTCACATTTCTATTTAAGAAAATTCTCTACAAAGTAATTATTTCCGTAACAAAATGCATTATTCTAGTTTACTTTATTACAAACCAGCCGCCTCGTACTCGGCAAAGTCAACTGCACTACAAAGTTTGATTTTTTTAATAACCTGGCTGTACCCTCTACACCCATCTGCCCTTTACTAGTAGCCCTCACGTAATCCTCCGCAGTTGTCACTGCTAATACACTATTTAAGCTCTCTACACCTCAGACTAAAGCTAATTTCAACCAGTGAGGGCAATTAGGTCTAATTTGGTCCAACCCGTTAAAGAAGTCTTGGTACAATACCCCAGGCCGTCATTACTTATCACTTTCCAATGACCTTCACTCCGGGTCCCATTCCCTCCCCAATTCGGCTTTAAGCCAGGACACCTGCAGCCACAGTCTTCCGGGCCTCCCATATATTGGCGGCAAAGGGGCCGTTGACAGGGAAGGGGAAGCCAGGCCAGCCTGCGCTCTGCCTGCCCTTTCCTTTCTGCGGCTACGCGCCTGGGTCCCATCTTTCTCCACGAGTTCCCAGTTTACCATGTCCCTCTCCACAGCCCGTAGGCGATCCTGGAGCAAGCGAGTGGCAGCCAAATATTACCCCCACCAACGAGGCCGGGCCCTTACACACTAACCTTCCCGGGGCCTTCCTCATAGTGGCTCTGACGAACCACCGAAGTGGTGAACCTCCGAATGCTCTGTCCCAACATGGCGCTGCTGGGGCCTCTGAGAAAAGCGCAGACACCGCAGGCGGAAGAAATGCCTCACCTCGTCCGGTTCCTTCGACCTTGTTCCTAGCCGTGAAAAGACAGAAAAGGAAGTTGGGAAAAGGGAGGAAGGGGCAGAGTCTTCCGGAAACGGAAGAAAATGGCGGGCTCCGAGGGTTATGGGAATTGTAGTTCAATAATGTTAGGCGCCTTTTCAGCCTCGAAGGATTGTGGGGAATGTGGTCTGGCGCCGGACTCGGGGAGGATTTCTTACCAATGATGATTCAGACTTTAGCCCTTTATTTGAGCTCAGCTCTAGGATTCTTGGGGACTTTTTCCAGAAACTATTTTATCGAGTTAAGTGAATCACTTTCATCCAGTGTGTCTAGTTTATGGGACAGAAAAGTAAACCTACCTCTTAGTTTTGAATGTGAATATGATCTGCAATACTTTGCCAACATTGAGAGTTGTGTAATATGATTTTATTTGGAGAAAGGAACATTAAAAAAAAGTAACTAAACAACAGGTTGCACAAAAGATGTTAAAAAGTTGAGTTGGAGCACTAGGAGATGGATTCCTGTGGATACAGGGAACTTAATATTACGAGAAGGACAGAGAACAGAGAAAATTGAAGTTAGCATGTCGCAAGTGTGGAAGAGAAAGGCAGCCTCTAATATCTGGAGCTAGTGTGGAGCTCCCCTGGGCTCGGAATTAGTGTATTCCTGCTGACTATATGCAATTTCATAGGGCATCAGCATAGGATAAGACCACTTATTGATGAATGGATCAAGGAAAGAGTAAGTCCACTGTGTAATTATATTTGAACACAGATAAAGCATAAATATTATCCAAGCCACTGTTAAACTGAAATAAGTTTTGTCTAAACCTGTCTCTGTATTTGGTGATAAAATTTGGCCCAAAGCAACCTCTGTACATAGTGTACTAAACCCTAGCTCAGTCATGCAAATTGTAACCAGGCAATAACATAGTTGTAATTCAGCCAGTAACAGCAATTGAACTTCAGCAAATCACAGGCTGCCAATTGATCTGACCATGACTATATAAAGCAAGTGATGACCAGCGTCAACCGGGTTGTTTCTGTATGTCACTTTTCTCTAGCTATAAACATAACCTACGCACGTGGTGGGGTGAAGCATTGTGAATTCTCTTTGTTCTGGAAAACTGTTGGTTTTAGAAACTTTTCCAAGTAAACTTTGCTAAATTTAACCATTGTCCATTTTTCTTTTAACACCATAAAAGTGACCAAACATTACTTTATCTGGTTTAATATGATGGCTTCTGCCTCTTAACCAATTAAATTTTTAGTCTTGGTTTAGACTTTTTTCTTCCTAAGAAAGATTTAGAAAAACAGCCAATATTATGGAAAGCAAACCCAAATCCTATAAGACCTTTCTGACATTTTACTGAGAACTGTGGGACACATGATTCCTCATGTAAGTTCTCCCTACTGTGATTTACAGTAAATACAATTTGTTCAATTTTAAGTGTTTTTCTAGTAGTTCATTGCTAGAAGGTATTGGGAAGGGAACTAGTGATGAATGATCCTGGGAAAATGGTATTAAGTTGGATTGTGAAGGACTTTGCCAACCTGAGTGTCATGTTTTTCATCTGTTGGAGAGTGGATATTGCCTCAGATGGCTAATTCATACAGCAATTACAAATGGTTCAAATAAGACCTCAGGTTTGCTTTGACAACTAGGTATATAATATACATTTTGATCTTTTTTCAAATTTTGGAAGGGAAAAACTATGCTTTCCCTCCTCCAGAAAAAAAATTTATCTATTTCTATATGTAGCTTCTTTCTGTTTGAGTGGGGATGGATATAATGCATTATAAATGCTGTCTTCCTCATAATATATAGAAGCTATATTTGATCTTCAATTTTTAAAAGTCATAGTCAGTGCCTTTTCATACTAAAGTATTCCAATTTAACTATATTTTGGAAAATTTTCCACATTTAATATTTTTGGATTCTACTTTTGAGTCTAATGTCACCTGTAGTTTTGGTTTTCTGTTGCTTCTAATTCACATTAACTGAGGCTCCTCTGTGTATCTGGCTTTGAGCTACCACTAAAGAGACTTGTAGGCCAGAGACTCCAGAACATGACTTCAGAATTGTCTGCCTCCACATGGTCCCTCTAGCAAATTAAATTATTTTTTGTAATTTTTTTATTTGTTCTTTTTAGTTATACATGACAGTAGAATGCATTTTGACATAGCATACATACATAGAGTATAACTTCTCATTTTTGTGGTTGTACATGATGTGTAGTTACACTGGTCATGTATTCATATATGAACATGGGAAAGTTATGTCCAATTCATTCTACTGTCTTTCCAATTTCCATCCCCCCCACTCTTCACCCCACTTCTCCCTGTCCAATCTGGTGAACTTCTACTCCCCCCCACCCAACCAACCTCCCCACCTCCTCTTCCCCATTCTATTGTGAGTCAGCATCTGCATACCAGAAAGAACATCTGGCATGATAGTCTCCAGTTCCATCCATTTACTAGCAAATGCCATAATTTCATTCTTTTGTAAGCTGAGTAATATTCCATTTTGTGTGTGTATATATATATATATATATATATATATATATATCTATATATATATATATATCACATTTTCTTTATCCATTCATCTGTTGAAAGGCATTTAGGTTGGTTCCATAGCTTAGCTATTGTGAATTGAGCTGCTATAAACATTAATGTGACTGTGTCACTGTATTATGCTGATTTTAAGTTCTTTGAGTATATGCTGAGGAGAGGGATAGCTGGGTCAAATGGTGGTTCTATTCCAAGTTTTCTGAAGAATCTCCATACTGCTTTCCAGAATGGTTGCACCAATTTTCAGACACACCAGCAACGTATGAGTGTACATTTTCCCCCACATCTTCGCTAACATTTATTGTTATTTGTATTATTGATAATTGACATTCTGACTGGAGTGAGATGAAATCTTGCAAAATCTTTTTGGTCAAGATATTTGTCTACCCTTTTCTACCTGAATCTGGATGGACTCTCTGTGATTACTATCACTAAGAGAGTATGGTGGAAGTTCCAGTGTGCCAGTGTTCTGGTGTTTTAATGTTGGCAGCTTTCTTTCTTGTCTTTTGGATCACTTTTCCTTGGAACACTGAGTATTCATGTAAGAAGTTGGACTTTTCTGAAGAATCCCTGAAAATCCATAGAAGTGGGGTGCAGGGCACTGAGGTGCCAGACATGTGAGTGAAGTAATCCTGGACCTTCCAGACAAGGTCCTGGATCTCATCCACCAGCTGAATATCACAGAGTGACCTCAATCAGTGCTGTGTTGATCAGAATTGCTGAGTTGAGCCTTGCCAAAATTGTTGATCTACGGATTTGTGAGATAGATATAATAAAGTCATTGTTCATTCAAGCCATTAAGTTTATGGATAGAAAAAAAAAAGCTTGAAGAAATCTGGAAAGTTTTCATTTTTAAATAGATAATATGGTAAATTAAAGATAACACTTTCCTTGTAATGCTTTCCATCAAATGGTGAAGTTTAACAGGCCTTTTCTTGACTTTAGTGACCAGATTGACCAATAGAATGGAATAGAGTGACATTCTGATACTTCTGAAGCTAACTCATCAAAATCCTTGCAGCTTCCACTCATGCAACTTGGATGTTTTCTTAGGATAAGTCCTAGACTTTCAGGACTAGGAAAATGTCCAAGTTAGTCATATAGAGAAACCACATGATGAGGAGGGGGCTCAGAGAAGGAGAGAGGAAGAGAGCAAGAGGAGTAGTGGATGAGGGAAGAAAGAGGCAGAAGAATGAGATGGAAAGGTATTTTCCACCAGTGCCCAGCAGCTCCTGTTAGCTAAGTCCAGACAACAGATGTACAAGTTAAGAAGCCTTCAGGTGACTCTAGTCACAGTCTTATTTGCCTACAAATTTATAAAATGGGTTAAACAAGAACAACTCAGATGAGCCCATCAGCTCCCAGAACTGTAAGAGAATATAACAAATTGCTGACTTAAGCCACTAAGTTTTGGGGTAATTTTTTTTTTTTTTTTTTTTTTTTAATGCAGGAATAGAAGTCTGCAACAGGTACCACATACTATTTCTTATATAAGGAGGCTAAAAACCTACATTCGTATCATAATAGCTGGCAAGAAAAATGCAAATAATTCTAGAGAAACTTTGGATTCAGCATGATAAACTTTTATTATAATGCATTTTAAGAGCAATGAAACATTTCACGAATTGATTGGTACAAAATGGAAAACATCTTTAGGTATAGAAGATTTACTCCAAAATTATATTTTAAAAATAAAATGCAATTATTTTAAGTAGTAAGTAGGGTGTATATCATAGAATTAGCAATGTACTTTCTAGACTCACATGAGTCTTTGGAGACTGAAATTACATTATATAGAACAGTATAACTAAAAATTAAAATACAATATTTGTTATTTCTCTCTATAGCTTCTATATTAGATTTTTAAGGACTAGGTTCAGGCTTACTTAAAAATAAATTGTTTAGTGAAGAAATTATGTTTCCAACCTACACTGCAAAACTCAAGTTAATGAATTCTTTTGATCTTGAGTTTATATATCTTCTTGGTACTACAGCATTAAACTCAAAACTCTGTGTTAACATCTGTTTGAAATTTTACATTTACAGGGGGGTGGACCTGGTTTCAGAAAAAGAAAAATATTGATTTCACTGAGGAAATTAGGACTGGGAATTGTTTCGCCAGTCTTCTGAATGACTTTATGATGACACACAGGAAAACAAAGTTCAGCAAAAAAATGCTTACTTAATAATCTATGCCTATGCGGGCTCTTCATCTCGCTTCCTTTTTGTAAAAAAAAAAAAAAAAAACCCTCTTTCCTTTTCTTTATCTCCTGTTATATACTTCAAAACTCTATCCCCATGTTGCTTTCTCTGAGAAGCCGTCCTAAAACACTTAAAAGGAATCAATTTGCTTTTCATTTAAGGTTAGCTACAATTTAATTTATAATGCCACTCATGGTGGCAACCTCATGCACTATAATTAGTTGTGTATGTTGTCAGCTCCTTACTAGACCATATGCTTCTTAAGAACAAAAAACTATGTTTTAAGTATCTTTGCATCCTTTCACATTGTAGGTGCTCATTATAATTATGTAACAGAGGAATGGATAAAGGACTGTTGTACTCATTATAAACTATTCTAGTGGTTCTTCAACTGAGTAGTCCCTGGCGCACATGGGTATTTTTTGCAGTCGCTCATTGTGCCCTTAATTCTATTTCTACTCTTCAAATATATTAATGAAAGTTAATATTATGTGGTTCTTACCATGGACTTTACATGTAAGACCTCATTTTATCCTCATAATAATTTTATGAAGGATATCTTACTATTGTTACCTTCATTTTATAAATAAGGCTAATGAGATTCAATGAGTTTAAATAACTTGCTTTGAGCCCCCACAGATACTAACCAGAACACTGTGATTTAAACCAAATTCGGTCTGATTTAAAAGTCCCTGCTCATAATCCTCGTACAAAATGTCCTGATTGAGTGGATCAGTAGATATATTGATCACACCATAGGTGATGGAGTCAGTGGAATTCAGTTAATATACAACTGTATGTAGGTTAAATTGTGTGTATGTGTATGTAGGCTCTTTGTAACTTGCTGCTCCATCTCCTGCTGTATGGGTCTAAATGGATCTTGCAGATGCAAGTGGAACCAGAGATGGACTGTTCTCCAGATTCCAGACTCCTGAGTCCTTTGCATGGTTGGGTGGTGGGAGGGCAGGCCAGTCATCCAGGTCCAGTGATCTCTGAATCAGCAGAGCACTGAATTTGTGCTTCCACACATTCCCATCATCTTATGGGAAATTCAAAGGCACTGCTTTTGGGGTCATAGAAAAAATACAACATTGGAAATGATTATTTCCGCTGATATTTCTCAGAGAAGTCAAACCTATCAGAGTTTGGGACTAAATTCAGTCTGCCTGTCTTACCATTGTCTTCTCAGCTCCTTAGTTAGCATGACAGTAGATCTCTTCTGGAGGAGGCTGTTGGGCTTTGACACCTTTAAGGTGACCCTTCACTGCTAGGAAGAGGTAAAAAACTCTTGGTTTTCCTTTAGTTATTATTTTTATTTTAAAACATTGAAATAACTTTAAACTTATAAAAAGTAGCACAAATAGAATTAGTACAAGTATGTATGCTTTTTAGACAAACCTGCTTGTTTTTACCAATTTTATTCCATTGTCTTTATTATTTACATTTACACTCTCTTCCTATATTTTTCCTGAATGATTTAAGCATAACTTACATCATGCTACTTGACCCCTAAATAATTCAGTATGTATTTCCTAAGAATAGAGCTATTATCTTACATAACCACAATTTGCTATTAACTTCATAAATTTATATTAATACATATTCTAGTTTTGTCAGTGGATCTACTAATGTTCTTTACAGCTTTATTACTTTTTTCTTTAAACCTCCAGTACAATCAAGTCTAGGAGCATATATTGCATTTAGCCATTATAACTCTCTCTTTAGTTTCCTTTAAACTGGAGAATTTCTGTAGCATTTGTCTTCCATGGTACTAACATGTTGAAATGATATAGCAATCTCTACTTTTTTTTTTTTTTTTTTTTTTTTTTTTTTTGTAAAACAAAACAGGATAAGCTTCGTTTCATGTTCATCTGATATTTCCTTATGAATAGATTGAGGTTATATTTTCTTCACCAACTGTTGCATAGGTGATTTCCTTTGTGTTTTATGGAATCACATGTGGAGATGCAGAATGTCTACATGCCCCTCACTGGTGATATTTATGTTGATTGCCTAGTCTGATTTTGCACTGAACAATTGCTATTTTTTTCTCCCTTGCACACAATAAGAACTCCATGGCATGACATGATAAGACCATACAAATATCCTGTCCCCTACTCCCCACACACAGTTTCTCCTGGATTTTATCTGTTGATGAGTCTTGCTCAATCACTACAATAATGATTGTTAAGTGATGATTTTTTCCCCAAACCCAGCTCTCCTTTCCTATTTGCCAGCTGGCCTTAAGCACTGGACTGTATGCAAAAGACCTTTCTCCTCCCCTATTTATTTGCTTATCTATTTATTATTGGAACAAGCTAATGAATTCCTATTTTTCAATGGTTTATAATTCATTACTTAAATACTGTAGTTCTTATATCATCCCAGACTTGGGCAATGGTAGTCCCTTCAAACTGCTGCCTATGCTCTTATTATATGCCTCCATTATTTTGTATTTTTTAGTATATTTTCTTATTTTATTTCATAATGAGATACTCCTGGCACGTTCATACTTATCCTATTCCAGTCCTGGGGAAAAAGCAGCACTTTCTGAAGAACACTGCTTTTTTTAAAATAGGGAATGATAATACAGACCAAGGTCTGGACCCTGGGTGTGTTCATTGCTGCCAGGATGCAGTTTGCTTCTTATTGGCTATGCATGCACACATACATGTGTTCATAAACATGAAAGTGAAAATGCACATACCCATGCTAAGAACCATATGTCTTACCAACACCTCCATTTTGAATCCACACCACATGGTTCTTTCTCGCTTTTCTCTACTCCAAATTTTCATGTTCCTTCTTTCACAGTGAGAACACAGTCTCCCCCAAACAGTACACATTAACACATTTGCTCATTCTCACATTATATGTAAAATAGTTTCAAAATTGCATTCACAATAGTATAATAAACAAACTTGTAGCATGAGTTCAAGGTCTTCTTCCCCATCTCCTATCTCACCCCCTAAACACATTCAAGACTGAGGATACATATTCAAATTACATGATCTATTTCACTTATTTCTCTATCCTTTCTGCTCCTTTCTTGTTATTTCTTCCTTGCCTTCTGGTCTACTTCCCTCCATCCCTTCTCTTTCTTCTACTAATCTTCCTTTCTCTCTCTCTCCCCCCCCCCCCCCCCCGCCGCCCTTCTACCAGTTTCACCTACTGAGCAACGTAATATGACAGCTTTGGTGCTCCCATAGACATTCCTATGGTCCACTCTCCTTTTTGATTAAAATACTCTGTGTCACTATTTCTGTTCTTATTTTCATGATGCTTTCCATCTACTTATTTCTGCTTCAATTATAGTTACTTCATTATTCATTTAATAATCTCTTTATTTGTTCCCTTGTATAAGTATGCACAGCTTTTAGATTCTGTCTTCGACATTGTATGTAAGTTACTCAATCTGTGTATTACTCAACTATGTAAGTCTCTTACCTTGAGCTTTAAATTATCCCACCCAAAGAAAGAGAATGAACAGTTCTGCTGACGTTTTCTCATGCCATTCATATACATGAATGATCTCTGGTCATTCCACAAGTGATTTTTATCTTGCTCCTAAGTTACAACTAAGATGATAGAAATAAATGTAAAAAAGGAGGATAGTCTATGAATAAAGAGCCAATATCTAATATTTTCTCTAGAAGGAAGCAATGCAACTTCAAAGCATTTTTATCTTGACCTGACCAGTATAGAGTACAACTTAAATTTTAGATGTCTTCTATATTTGTTATTCAGCCAAAATTTGAGATTAATGTAGAAATTCTTCCTAAAATATTCATTTGGTTTATGTTGTTTGCATATAGAGCACTGTAAAAACATATTGAGAATGATTTTCTTGTTCAACATTTTATTCCTAGAGGAAGTTTGTTTACTGGGAAGCTAAGGACACGTGAGTTTCAGAATTCCTCATCTACATGGGCCAATGCTCTGGGAAAGGCCTGGGCAGTAAGCTCACACTAACTTATGTTTTTGTAAAAATATCAAAGCGAGATATTTGAACCATACTAAATTAAGATTTTTGTCTCTTCTTACAAAGGCTTTTCCTTTATTACAATTTACCTTGGTTTCAGTGGCATAGGAGAAACTGAGAACACTTTTACTTAGGCAGAGTTAATGGAAAGTTAACATGAAATGTTGTTGACAATTAAGTTTTCATTAAACTTGTAATATGTTGCCACAATTAAGACTTTGATGACAGATTGATTAATGAAGTCATCAATTAGAAGGATTTTCAAAATTAATCATTGCATAAGAAAATGTAAAATGCCTGAAATCTGATAGCTCATTATATAAAAGAAAATTTGTAGAAGATTTCTCACACTAGAAAACAATTCAAGAAATGCACATAATATTGCAGTAAGGAACAATGAGGCTGAAACAATTTAGATTATAAATCATTTAAAAACTAGCCAAGTCTGATTCATCTGGCTTTTGGAAAGAGTGGATAATCTTCCTAATCTTTCTGTAAAAAGTGATTTTATAAAACTGCCGTCATATGGAGGAGTAATCAAAGTATATTCAACCAAAACCACAGGAAACTGTATTATAGAAATATATCAGGCAAATAATGATTAAAATATTATTTTACTTTTCTGGCATTTGTGATGTTTTTGGTCTTTGTTGTCTTTAAAGTTTTGAATTTTGTGATTTCTTTTTTTCTTCTAAATAAATAAACTTCCACATATGTTTAATTTTTTGTGGGTTTTTATTCCCATAAACGTATCTCTTTTTATGATCGATGTCTTCTTGCCCCCTAAAAAATTGAAAAAAATTAATGTTTACAGGGATAGAAATTTTGTCAGATCACAAAGTACCTTTACTTATAAGAATACATTTTTAAAGTGTGTCCTTTTTTTTTAGCAATTATATAAAAATGTACATGCTACAAGATGATTTTATTCAATACACTGGGCTCCAAAATGACTTCTGTGTGTTTATAAATATCAAATCCACCTGAAGTAACTTTGATAATAGGGTATTTCAAGAATGTATAAGTAGAAAAAATGGTTTAGAATATGAAAAACTAAAACAAGGAGCACACATACACACCCATGAATGAAAATCTCATTACTTTTGAATAGCACATTTGCCTTAAAATCATTTCATGTCCTGATCCCAATTTCTTTACCTAATCTCAATGTAGGTTCAAGGATGGTTGAGTTTTCCTCATGTCTGATTATTTGTCATTGGGACTTGCCAAGTACAAATAGATATATTTCTATAAGATGAATATAGAAACTAACATATCCCAGTATGAAAATCACCGATTCTAGTTATATTTAAATTCCATCTCTGATTTGGCTTAATTTACAATGACAGTTGCTATTATTGCTTTGACCACATCTCTTTAAATTCACTGTGGAATCTCCTGTTTGTTTCTACAACTGGACTGCTAAGTTATTAAGTAGTTTGATTTATTTATTTTAGGGAAACATAATTAAAATGCTGTAAGATATTTTTAAAATGAACTTGATACACTTTTAAAATAGAAATCCTTAGAGCAGAAGCGAGAAAAATACTGGAGATACAGTAATTCCTCCACTCCTCCTCTGTGGTTTTACTTTCTATGATTTCTATTACCTATAGTCAACCACTGTCCAAAACCTTTAAGTGAAAAAAATCTCAGAAATAAACAATTCATGAGTTTAAAATTGTGCACCAGTCTGAGAGCATTATGAAATATCACACTGTCCTGCTCCTTCCCACCTGGGACCTGTGTCACCCCTTTGTCCAGCATATCCATTACTTAGCAGCCACCTTCATTATCAGATCCACTGGTACAGTATTTCAGTGCCTGTGTTCAAGTGACCTTTATGTTGTTGCAAATGCTATGTCACAGTGCCCACATCATAAACCTCCTGTCATCTCATCATGTTGGCATTGCAGCATCTCACATCATCAAAAGAAGGGTGAGCACAGTACAGTAAAATATTTTGAGAAAAAGAGACTACATTAGCATAACTTTTATTACAGTATACTCTTATAATCACCCTGTTTCCTTATTATATACTCTTAAGTCATATTGTACCCAATTTATAAATTAAACTTTTTCATTGGTACATACGTGTAGCTCAAAACATAACACTTACAGGAATCATTACCATCTGCATTTTCAGGCATGCACTGGAAGGTGTGGCATGTATCCCCTGCTGGTGAGGGGCGACTGCTCTCTTTGAGAGTAGGCCTGACTTTCTTATACTCTAGATGATGAATGTAAATAATTGTGCAGCTTGTTATCTGAAATATTTGTTTATAATCAGACTTGACATTGCTTATAGATGTATAGAAGCTGCTACTATGTTTCTATTACTTAGATGAGACTACAGGAACCAGACTGGAGCCACTCTGACCCTCTCCAAAATGGATTGACAACTACATGGTAAATACAGTCCATCAAAATGTGTTTATTTATGCTATAGCAGTTTTTGTATTTGGCTTTTCACTTTGGACTCATAATTAAGAAGAATGGGATTTACTTGAGAAAAACATTTATGCCCTTTGAGTAAATTATTATTGCATTCACCCAAGAGTTGTTTTAAACATGCCAACTCATTATAAAATTATTACATAAAATGGGTTAGGTTTAATTACCAGTTCTCTTCACATCCCTCATTGAACAGCATTCTAAAACTGTATCATTGCCTTGAATTGTGCTCAGCCATCTTCTTACCACCTTGTACTAAGGGATTTTATAAATAACAGGCTTATAAAAAAAAAAAAAAAAAAAAAAAAAAAAAACTCATCGCTGGGTCTACTGTGAGGATTTTTTTCCTGAGGATGTGGTTTAATACATTTCACAGTGTCATTTTTATGAAGACCCATAGGAGAAATTTCTCTCTGGTCTTCGAAGTAGAATAAACATGCTTCTTCTGGTTAGTGGATTTGCTTTTGCCTTATGGGAACAGTGAATAACAAATTTCATCGTGCTTTCCTCTTCATTCTGATTGCTAGAAAGCTTAAAGCTAAATATGTGACCACCTCTTGTGGAGATGATAGACATACTTTGTGTACTTTACTCTTGGTTCCATCTTATTTTCTAAATTTATTTACCTTAGCTTCACTTTTCTCCTGGATTTTAAATGTATTTTATCTTGTTTTATAGCATGTGTCTTTGTTCTGTGCTTCAAATGATTTCTGGAACAATATATTAGCATGTAAATGAAATAATAAATCATAAATTGTCCTCACATAAAACACTGTTGTAGTGTTACTTTTATCAAGTTTTCTCTTCTTTGCCTTATGGAACATGGGCCAGGCAAGATAATTAAGGGTGGCTAATATAACCAATAATCCCCAAATTTAGTGCCTTAACATAAAATTCAGAGAGATTACACTCTTAACTCACATCACAATCTGAACATACAATCTTCCACATGGCAATTCAGGTGCTACCATCTTAGAGTCCTCTACTCAATACTCTGATTAAACTTGTCAACATGCTAAGTGTAAGAGCCCTAATAAGGAGATAGCTAAGATGGCGGCTAGCTGAGAGCCATAAGAGGTGTTTCAGTATTTTCACCTGATATTCATGCATTTATCTAACAATCTTTCTATGCCCGTGAACACTATGTGACGCACCTGTAAGTTTGAGCTGTTGAGACGTGTATACTTGTTAAGGCAAAAAGTATTTAACTGGGTGAGGTTGGCTAGAGAGGGTGGTTGGAGTTGGAGAGGTTGTTGGAGCTGGAGAGAGAAGTTAGAAGAAACAAGAATAAAGAGCCTATTCATTTTTCAGTCTGCTTCCGAATTCTTTCCCGCGGTATCATTGCTGCAGATGGTGATAGCTGCAAGCGGCAATAGCTAAGGAGGGAAAAATAAAGGCTCATGCGAGCATGGTTCGGGGCCAGGCATGTAGGTGACAACACTTTTTCATGCCCACATTCCATTAGTCAAACCTCTCCCATGCTACCACAAAGATGCAGGAGGTCTGGGGAATATGGGATTTCTGTGTGTCTGAGAGGAAACTGGAAATTGCTTGATTGAACACATGTCATCTCTTCCATGGAGAACATCCTGTTTCTGTCTGGAGTCTTACAGAGTGACTCTGTAAGAATTTGATATTCTATGGTCAAGTATAATCTTGCTTTGATTTGCTACCATGGCTGCAAATCCTCTTAATTCTTCTGGGTGGCTTTCTTGCTTCTACACATTTCCCTAGAATCGTACACTCCAAGCAATATACTGTAGCCTGGCATTAGACTTACCAAGGTTCAAATTCTAGATCTACCCTAACTATTTAATTTTGGGTAAATCATCGGACTTCCCTCATTTTGACATGGGAACAATAATGTTACCTATTTTATAGAATCATTAGGAGTTAATTAGCATATTTTCTGCTTAAGAGTGTTTTATATTAGCAAACGTCCCTATCATAATCCTCTTCTAGGATCTCTCCACATATGCCATTATTCAATTAACTTTCTTTTTTCAATAGATTGGCCTAAAATTGGTCTAAAATAACGAACCAAACCAAACCAGAAACAAAACCAAAAAACAAAACAACAAAACCCAAAAGGCAAAACTGATCTGCAACTAGAATTAAGGAGTTTTATTTTTTTATCTGATCATTGATGTATGTATCCTAAGTATCTTGTGTAAAGACACTTAGTATTTGCTGAAAATAATGATTGAATAATGTGACAGACTTAAAATCAAATACTGTTTTGAGTCTGAGATTATGACTTGGTTTTTAAAATCAACTTCACTGAGGCATAATTTACTTGTAATAAAACATATCTATTTTGAATGCAATGAGTTTGGCAACTGTATATAGTTGTTAACCAACATTCCAACTAAGGTTAGAATGTTTCAGTCACCTATGATTTATTTATTTTACTACAATTTAATTGTATATGTTTATGGGGTTCAGTGTGATAGTTTGTTACATGTATACAATGTGTAGTAATCAAATCATGATTTATTTTTTGCAATATTTTCAAATGATTTATATGCTTATTGCCTCTGAGCACCCTAGCCTTTGATGCATGGCTGTTTTCAAGAATAGAACTGTACTCAGGCCACTATAAGTGAGGCTATATTGCAGGGCATCTCAACAACTGAACTATTGATTTTCTAGTGCAGATTATCCTTTGCTGAAGGAGATATCCTGTACATCATAGGCTATTTAGCTGCCTTCTTGGATCTGCCTATCAGATGCAAGTAACAACTTCCATCCCTTTAGGCTCTATCCCCCACCATCCATGATAATCAAACCTGCCTCTAGACATTGTTAAACACCCCCCAAGCCAACACATACTCAGTGGTATTAAATCTTGGTTTTAAAGATGCTTCTCTTAAGACTTACAGTGTTCAGAGGCAGCCCCTTTCATACCACTGTTTTTCCACTGTTGCCTCCCTGGGACTATTTGTTTTGGATCATGAGTCACACTTTTGGCATGAGTTCTCAGCATTTGATATAAATTTTATTTTGAAAATTGGCTTCTGAGGAAACCCCACATTGGAAAGAAACTGCTTTCCTAAGTGTCACTAGTAAGACCGGGTCTCTAAAGGGAAAAAAATGTTGCTGTGTCCTGCACAAGGAGGGAGCAGATAACCCCATGGAGGTGTGAGCTGGCTGAGAAATTAAAAGTCTGAAATTATTAATAAGAAATAAAAGACAAAAGATGCAGAAAAATAGTTTCACAGCAGGGGTTGGGGCTGGTAGGTGGCTTGGACCTGGTGGGTCTGATCTCTAACAAAGAGTGAGGCTCTGTGTGCTTTATTTATAGGGAAGCACATCAAAGGGACTTATTGTTAGGAAGAGTTCTCAAGGTAAAAAAGAAGAGAGAGGCTGTGAAGAGGTTGGTCTGATTGGAGCCTTATCACTTGTGCAGTAATTGGCGCCTCAAGGCTATCTGGGATGTGCTCTTTCCACCTCAGGGAAGCAGACATCTGAATCCAAAGCTATCAAACCCATAAATTCCACACCAGGCACAGAATCTGCCCCATTAACTGCTGCCACCTGCAAGTGGGTGTCTCTTTCAGCACCTTTGTATTGACAGAAACCCAAAAGGGCAGTCTAGCTGTCCAAAGCTATGGAGTTCAAAGCAGTGATTCGTTTGCAGCTCTCCACAAAAAAAAAAAAAAAAAAAAAAAAGGCATTCTGTCTTTGATAATTTCCTAATTTCCTCACTGTCCTTGTCTTGAAAAGATAGGGGCTCTGTACTTTTAACTTGTTTCCGACTAAGAAAAGATGAGATAATTTTTTATTAAAAACATATTATAATTCATTAAAGATAAATAGAATACTTTTTAAAAAAAGAATGGAAATTTAAAATGTGTGAGAACATCTAACTCATCAGATGAGGAAACCAGAACAGTGTTCATTTACTGTGAGGAAGGGAATCAAAATCATGTGGGAAAACCTGAGTGTAGAGGATCATTAAAATATAGATTGTTATTATATTCTATATTATTTATTATTTGCTTTTACATTCTATATTCTATATCATTGTCTGCATTGGTATTTGTTATTTTATTATGTTTATTACATTCTATATCATTGTCTATATTAATATTTATGAAGTATTTTAAAAATTTGTACATATTATGATGAACTTAGAAAATTTTATTGAAGTGTTTTTGAATAGACCTTAATTTTATATTCATGGAGCATAAACATTGGCATGAACTTGGCTTTTGAAATTCTTATGTCCAGAAATACAAGATGCAAAATCTCTGTTGTTCAACAGAGACTTGTTAGAAATTTAAAAATTCGTATTGTTTTCTTCTTTTCTCTTTACATTCTTGCTGGAAAAATCTAATACTGAAGGGAGAAAATAATGGGAGAGAATAGAGTGAAGAGAAATGTATGGTTATAAAAAATAGTGATGAATTAAAAGATATTTTCTCAAGACACAGGTTTTTACTATGGGAAATAAAATAACTGATATGAATTCTATTCACTTCTGAAAGCAGTCCTGGATTTTATTGTGGAAGTAGACAAACGTGACTTCAGCAGAATAATAATTTAAAAAAATCCAACTGTTCTTTTCTATCAATCTCAAGAAGAATGTAAAACCTTTGAATTTAAAATTAAAGACAAAGGCTTAGATAACATACCAAGAAAAGAAATAAGAGTTTGCCTCAAATTTACCATCCAAGACCTCCCTCCCTAGGAGGTGAGATTACCTGGGGAAGGTGGACAGGATCAATACTAGGAAGCCAAAGGGACTAGAGAGGAGGGAGATTTCTTTTCTTTTTCTTCCCTTCTTTCATTTTCAAATGATCAGTGAAAGTTGGGTGAAAAATATAAGGATCTAAATAAAAACCATTTTAAAACTTTAAAGGACTTTGAATTTTAGGAAACAAACAAACCAGAAACCAGTGCTAAAGACTAAGGATGCCAAATCTAAATAGATTTGGAAAACAATATGATAGAATCTACTATCTGAAAGCACAGAGATCAAAGTTGTTTTTAATTATTTTTCTTTTTCCTTTTCATGCCTGTTCGAACTTAATAGGAGTGGTGTGGACAGAAAAACGCAGATTTAAAAAAACAAAACAAAACAAACAAACAAACAAAAAACATAAAATGTCTTAAATAATCAGAAAGATGAGCGATCCACAGAAAGCGGAGTACTCTTTCCTTCTCTTGTGTATACAGAGTTTCCCATGGGTACAGCAGTGATCATTTTAAGTGGATCTCTCAAGGCAGACACTGTGCAGGCTATTTCTCTCTCAGCCTAAGTGGAAGGAAGTATGACAGGAAAACATGTCCCCTACATTGCTCTGAGAAAGTCAGGAACTTTACAAGCTTGATTTTCTAGCTTCAAGGCCACACCTGGTTTTATTATAAAAACAGTACCTATGTGAAACAAAACTCTTAGGTAGAAAAATGTTGCTATTGGATCTTTCCAATTCTAAGCTATATTCTGTTTCCTACCACTCTGACTCCTCCCTTCTGCATGCCTCTCCAGGATTCCAAGATGCATACTCTCTTTTTCTTTGGAAAAAAAGACTTTAATGATATTTAAAATTAGTGAACTTTACACCATATAAACAGTGGTGTTATTTTTGAGTTTAAAAGTTCTCTAAAGAATTCCAATTTATCAGTGATTAAGGCCTAACCTAAAGAAATGAATTCTCTATATATAAATTTTTAGAAAACATGAAGATGAGGAGGGTTCTTTATATCAGTATTTGTTTAATCAGGAGAAACTGTTCTGGACAAAATTTTTAAAATTTTGGTGGTTTCTGTACCATGTAAGTGTTATGAAGTCGTGGAGGATTTTAGAAATGGGTTTCTTTCTTGACATGGGTACAACCGTACTTTAGATGTGTAATAATTGTTTAGCTATTTGAAACTATTAAATAATGATGTGGAAACAACTCAACAGTTTCAATTCCTCCATATTTCACAGAAAGATATGCTAAACTTGAAAACACAAGCAGACATATTTTAAGTCTTAACATAATTTCATTGTTTTTGGATATATTAAATTATTTTTACCCCTTTCAAATATATTACTGTACAAATATAATTTTAAAGAGAAACTAAAGACATTCATATAGAATATTAAACTTTGGTTATATTATACAAGTTGTTTTAGGCAAATAACAGAATAATCTTCAAAAATCAAAAGTGACATAAATGAACTATAGGATTTAAGCCAACTTTTTTTTCTTGTGAAAAAAGGCAGATAACTGAAAGGAAGAAATAGATTTTTGGTACAAGTCTTAATGCTTCATCTTACTTCACTTTTGCCTACAAAAGCAAATATATCATGAATTCTAAAGTTTATTACTTAATAAAGATCAACAAAAATTGAATCTAAACATTTTGAAAGAGGACATGATCAATCAAAACTGCTAGTTGTTCTTGAATAAGATATATATTTAAGCATTTATTAGTAATTCAATAATTTTAAAATGAGAGTATGTAGGTTTCCAATATTATTTAAAAGTTTTCAGCAAGGCATGTATTTTCTTTGAGTAATAATTGGCCTGAAGACCAAAGCTAGAGGTTCTAAATTTACTGACTTTCAGTTGTTAAAAAAATTTACAAAAAGGATGATGTTACTTCTTTTTGAATTTTATTAGTAAAACCTGTAATGTGTTTTGTGCATTTACAAATGAGATGGGCTTTAGTACTGAATAAAAAAAATGGAGTATGAAACTTTATCATTTTATCCCGGTTAATATTTTATTGGTTTGAAATAAACATTCCTTCCTTAATTATAAAATAACTTAAAAAAATGAATGGACTAAGTAATTAAAGTATGAAGTGACTGAAGAAACATATCCAAAATTGTACTGTTTAAAGTCAGATTCCTTTTTTTTTTTTTTTTTTTTTTTTTAACTAAATGTGTTCTGGTTTTAGGCAGCCTAGTGAGAACTGAGAAGTAATTGCAGTGCTTCTTTTGAGCTAATTCTTTTGCAGCTAGAGGGTAAAAGAGAATGTTTTGGAAGATGTCCAACATTTAATTACCTTAATTCTGATTTTTTTCTAATGAATGTCAATACTTTAAACCAATTGTATTCAAATACTTAGTTTATATTATGTAGTACACGGAACATGTCAGAAACTAATAAAAAATGTAAATGAGAAAAGAAAATGGCTAATATTTCCTTAGTATTCTCTTTCTCTTTTACTAGCACATTAAAAAATGCCTCATCTTCTATGTCTGTGAATATTCTTGCCTATCTATGCATAAAAAGTACCAGAAATCATAAAGAATGATAGATGTTTTTATTGGATTTTAATTACAACTGTGTGTAACATTGAATGATAAAACAATTTAGAGAGATTGAGCAGAAAATTAACCATAATAAGGAAGCAGAAGTTTAGTATCAGAAACATTCTACCTGCTAGCAATTCAGATTCCAGTTTTTCTTGATAACCATTTGGTTCTATTTTCTAAGGACAAAAGCAATATAGATGCAATGATACAAGCTATACCGAAAAGAGCTTTCAAATGGCTGTGATGCCACCTATCCACCTAGCCACATAGTCTCTCTGATATTACCCAGCCATTTTGTTGCAGGACATGAATGTAGTTCTTAAAGGTCAGGACTGCATGAATTTTCCTAATTAAAAGTAGACTAACTTCCATAAGCATAATGAAATGGTTGCTTGCATCACTAAACTTGGGTAATGTTTTGGTATTAACAGATATTGGAATGGAATATGATACCTGGAAGAGAGATGCTGCCATTGTTTTGGGGATCAGCCATTGGACAGAACCTGTGGGACTTGAGGAGGCTAAAAGTGACGCTATAAAGGAAAGCGAAACGTCATTAAGGCTGGGCAAGGTGGCACATGCTTGCAATCCCAGCTGCACCAGAAGCTGAAGCAGGAGGATCCCAAGTTCAAAGTTAGCTTCAGCAATTTAGAAAGGCTCTAAGCAACTTAGTAAGATTTTGTCTCAATTTAAAAAAAGACAGGGCTGGGAATGTGGCTCAGTAGTAGAGTGCCCCTGGGTTCAATCCCTGGTACCAAATACAAAACAACAACAACAGAAAGAACAAAACAACAACAACAAAAAGACAAACACCATTGAAAACTGGAGGAAAAGATGTTCTTTTTTTTTGTCTTTTTTTAAAATTATTTTTTATTCTAAGATGTTATAAATGACAGCAGAATACATTACATTTCATATTACACATATATAGAGCACTTTTTTTTACAAATCTCTGGTTGTATGCAAAGTATATTCACACCATTCGTGACTTCATACATGCATTTAGGGTAATGATATCCATCTCATTCTACCATCTTTTTTTTTTTTTTTTCCTTCACCCTTTTGCCCCCTCCCTTCCTCTCCCTCCCCATTGGCCATTCTAGTATTCCTCTAATCCTCCTATGCTCCCCATCCCAACCCGACTGTGAATTGGCCTCCTTATATCAGAGAAAACATTTGGCATTTGGCTTTTTGGGATTGGCTAACTTCACTTAGCATTATATTCTCTAACTCCATTTTCCTGCAAATGCCATGATTTTATTCTCTCTTATTGCTGAGTAATATTCCATTGTGTGTATATACCACATTTTCTTTATCCATTCATCTACTGAAGGGCACCTAGGTTGGTTTCACAGTTTAGCTATTGTGAATTGTGCTGCTATAAACATTGATGTGGCTGTATCCCGTGTATGTATGCTGTTTTCAGGTCTTTGGGGTAAAGACCAAGGAGTGGGATAGCTGGGTCATAAGGTGGTTCCATTCCAAGTTTTCCAAGGTATCTCCATATGCAGTGACGGAAAGTTTGGGAATACTATTACTACGATAATGAGGAAATTATAAATGTATATAAAGAACTTAACTAGCGATGAAGATCATTTAAAATACTTTCCTTTTCTTTTCTAGCTCCTAAAAGTAAAATATGGGAGAAGAAAATGAACAGATTACTCAAGTTTTAAGCAAAATTTGAGAAACTATAAAGGGCTCATATTGTTTTTCTACTTAGTAACTGTTTTCAAAATGAGAAAAGGCTTTAAGGCCAGAATTGAATCCATGGAATTGTTAGGAGAAAGAAGTCTTAGGTAAAAGTGAAGGTACTGGGGCTGGGGTTGTGGCTCAGCCGTAGAGCGCTCGCCTGGCACATGCGCGGCCCAGGGTTCGATCCTCAGCACCACGTACAAATAAACCCATTGTGTACAGCTAAAGCAAATAAATAAATATTTTTAAAAAAAGTGAAGGTACTTTATTATTACTATATTAATCTTGTTTAGATCCCGAGATGATTTAAGGTTGTTTCTCATAGGCTTTCTCTATTAGAAAAATGACTTTTAAAAATCTTGAGGGGTGGAAGTATTCTGAGGACTTTTCTTGTAGTTCCTCTCCCATAAGAATTGGAATTCTAGGAATCATGAGAACATTCTTCCCAGTCCAACAAAAGACCCAAGTTTTAGGAAAAGTCTTCTTTCAGAGAAATGTGCAGGTGAGGATCTTGAATAATGGGGTAGATTATAACCTGTTTTAGTCAGCTATTTTGCCACTGTGACCAAAAGACTTGACAAGAATAATTTTAGAGGAGGAAAAGATTATTTTGCATTCATAGTTTTAGAGGTCTCAGTCCATAGGTGGCCAACTCCATTATTCTGGACCTGAGGTGAGGCAGAATATCATGGTGGAAGGGTGTGGAGGAGAAAAGCAGCTCAGGACATGACAATCAGGATTCAGAGGAAGACTCTGCTCACCAAGAACAAAATATATACCCCAAAGGCATGTCCTCAATGACCTACCTCCTCCAGCCATGCTCTACCTGCCTATAGTCACCACTTGGTGCATCTGTATCAGAGGATTAATGCACTGATAACCTTAAGGCTCTGCTAACCCAATCATTCCATCTCAAAACTTTCTTGCATTCTCACATGTGAGCTCTTGGAGATACCTAATATCTAAACCATAACATAACCTGATACATTTTAAACCCATAGAATTTAAAGACATTATACTAGCTTAGATTTATAGAAACAGACATAGTTTAATACAAAAATAGGTCTTTTAACCCCTAAATTTTTATATCTAGGAATCAGATTAAGAATACCATTTAACTGTGAAAACAGGGTATTTCTTATTGAAAACTAATGATTACTCAAACATTGAAACCAAGGGTAACAGAGTCATTCCCAGAGAGCAAAACTGGGCCCTAATCAAGAAATTGAAAACATGTCTAGCTAAATATCAGAATTTCTCCCCAGAAAGGATTTTTGTTTTTATTTATTGTCACCCTGCCTCTGCCTGTTTCTTTTGTGGTACTAGAGTTCTAGGGATTGGACCCAGGGGTAGGCACTCTACCATTGAATCACATTTCCATTTCTTTTTATTTTGAAAAATTTGACACAGGGTCTCACTGAGTTGCTCAAGCTGACCTCAAACTTTTGATCTTCATACCTCAGCCTCCTGATTATCTGGAATTATAGGCCTGACACATTGTCTGGATGCCCCCAGATTTCCTCTTTGGAATGGGAGTATCTATTGCTTACTGTTGGATATATAGTGGGCAGTTATTTAGTTCACATTTTTTCCATCAAAGAATAGTGATCCTAAAGAACCCCATTCTCTTCTGTTTTTGATTTATGTAACAAGATATTGATCCTAAGCTTGAATCTAGTGCTAGAGTATGATATGAATTTTGGGGAATTTTAAGAAAAGATCAGTATATTTTCAAGTAGGAGGTAGCCACTAAATTTGGTATAATTTGTTGCAAAACAACAAATAGAAATAGATTATTGTACAAAATGTATGTCAACAGGAAAATGTTGCCTCCATTCATTGTTTGGCTTCCTTGAGGGTCTATCTACAAAATAACAGTGCACAATAATTCAATATTTTACTTATACTTTTCTTTCTGTCATAGTACAGCTCCATAAAATTCATTTATATACTCTCTCTCTCTCTCTCTCTCTCTCTCTCTCACACACACACACACACACACACACACACACACACACACATTTTTCTTCTAAGATCTGTTGTTTAAGTTGGCATGTCCCTTTGCATGTCCAATAGGGATCTTGACTTCTGATCAAGTTCATCTTTTTTCCTCCTATTTCATAGTACAATAAGAAATTGGACATAAGTATAGACTTCCTGATCCTCACATTCACCAGTCACTAACTACCAACTTTTGTCAACCCAGTATTTTCCTATCTTTCTTTACGTCTGTTGCATTGACTTTATTTAAGCTTTAACCTCTCATATCATAACTTACAATAGTCTCTTAATTAGATTTTTAAACTTTCTATGGATTTGCATAATCTTCTTGCCTAACTATGTCCCTTTCCCTTCTGCTTGGTGAAAGTTTTCTGATTTTCAGGAAGCACTATCAGGTCCTAAGGGCCTCCTTCCCTATCCCTCCCAACCTCTCCATAGCAAACCACCCACTTCCTAATGAGTTTTTAAAATTAATTCAACAATGTAAAATGCATATTACATCATACAACACTAGATATTAGATATGATGCTAGGGTGTTGGAAATACAGATCTTGGCCTTCAAGTCCGTTAAAGTCTAGTAGGAGAGCTAAAATATAATTTTAGCCAAGGTCACAATATGCTATAGATACTAAAAGATGAGCACCAAGCTCTGGCAATAGTGAAGATATGAGGCATGACACTAGTCAGGAAGATTCTGACATCATGAAGATTAAAATTTTAAATACAAAAAGTGGTTTCAAATCAGTTATTTAATAAAGTACCTAATCTGTGTCTCTACAGATTTCTCTAGTAGTTACTTAACTAATTTTTAAATCACTCTTTAAATCATTCATTCATTAAAGTCAACAGTTTTGTCTGGAGTAAGGCACTGTGTTAAGTTCTGTTAGACATGTGTGAGTTGTTTAAAAACAAACATTATATATAGGCAACAAAATAAAAATACTAGTTAATGTAGCAACTTCTTATTTTGAACTGTTGATCAAGCTGTATTCATATATAATTGATTAGTTTCTTGGAAAAAATCTTGTCAATCTGTAATTTGTGTATTTCAAAGCAGTCTTCAAATATCCTAAAGGTAATTTTCCTAAACAGATAATTTAGAATGTCTGCAATTAGAGTTGCAAGTCATGATTGTCTGCAATAGTAATTTTCTTGTCGTAATGGCAATGAGATGCTTATTAATTTTGAAAAAAGTGTGTCACCCATTATTCCTGTTTAGAATGTTGCCTTTCCCCTAGAAACAGATAAAATACTTCTGACAGTGAAGAAAAGTAAGAGGGAAGAGGCCAGAGGCCAACTTAAAGACTGACACCAAAGATTTCAACTTCAAAAATCCACAGCAATTTTGATGGGTTGATTTTAATCTCTCATTAACCATAAAATAGCTATTGAGAGGCAAAGTGTTTTACATTTGCTGGAAAAAGGCTTCTATCCACTCATAATACTAATATTATTAAAAAGATATCTATCCATATTATTAATATGAATGGATATTATTGTATCTTTTCATCCTATTTCTTGTGCCCCCAAATAATTACATCATAAAGAAGTAACTTTAGTTACACTCTGTATTTAGAGAATGCAACAGTGATGAAACAGTGATATCATTTAGCAGAAGGAGTGTTAGCTTTTACTTTCTGAATTAATCTGGACAAATATTGTGTGTGACAAATATTTCTTTTGAAGGGTCATGTAATAATAAATATTTTAGCTTTGTAGATCATATTTTGTCTACCACAACTGTCCGACTGTACATCGTAGCAAAAAGCAGTCATAGACATTTCCTAATAAAAGGATGAGGCTGTGTGCCAATAAAATTTTATTTATAAAAACAGTTGGCAAGTCACATTTTGTTGTGATATGTAACTTGCCAAATGAAAGCACATTCTTTGCATTCTTTGTAGAAGTGCTATGAAAGTTAAAATGTGTAATGTATGTCCAACAAAGAGCTTTTAAACCCAATAAATATATAATACATTCAAAGCACAAATCTTATTTATACATAGAGGAAGAGACCAAGACAAACTGAATGAAGCAAGGCTTATGTTTCATATGGACAGGAATGATGTCTAGCACTGTGCCTAATAAAATTAGGAAATCAATGAACAACCTATTGAACAAATCAATATGTGAATAAAGTATAACATATTGTTACTAATTCATTGACATAAAGCATTTAAATGTAAATGTTTATATACATTCATGAATACAGTCATGTGTCATTTAATGACAGTGACACATTCTCAGAAACACATCATTGTAGAGAGGTGATTTTGACATTGTGTGAACATTAGTGTGTACTTCTACAAACCAAGATGATGTAGCCTAGTGTACCCATATTATATATGGTATATACCATCATATATATGGTTTGACAATGAAAAGTTGTTATGAAGCACATGACTGTATTTATATTCACAAAATATATCTAACAAATCATGTCATCAGACTATATAAACATCTATGTATTATACAAATATAAAATACTAAAATAATTGTATTGTATATATGTTCGGATACATGTTTTTGCCAGATATGCTTTATGAATATTTTATCCCACTTTATGAGATACCTTTTTATTTTCTTAATCATGCCTTTTGAGAACAAATATGTTAAATTTTGATGAAGTTTAATTGCTTTTTTCATCAGCGTAGTATATATTTGTGTAAGCATAAGATGTGATGATCTTTTTCTACATTTTATCCCAGAAAAATTTAAAAATTTGTCTTTTATATTTAAGAATGAATCATTTGAAATTAATTATTTTTTGTATGGTGTGAGGTAGTAGATCAAAATTCAATTTTCTGTCCATTTATTTATTCAGCTGATGGTGCATCATTTGTTAAAAATGATTTCTTATATTAAAAATTGACTTTAGTGAGGGTCCATTTCTATACCTTCTATTTTGAACACTTGCCAAAATAAGCCAGGGTTTTCACTGTAATTACACTGAATCTTTAGATTAATTTTGGACAAACTGACATTTTAAAAATATTTTGTTTTTCATTTCATTGTATAATCTCATCAATAATTCCATCATAATATCTCTCCATTTATTTAGGCCTTCTTTAATTTCTTTCAGCAAAGATAGGGTCAACAGGGTCTTGTTGTGTTGTCCAGGCTGGCCTCAAACTCACAATCCTCCTTCCTCAACCTCCCAAGTAGTTGGGATTACACATGTGAACCACCACATGTAGCTTTAAGTTTAATTTTCTAATTGTTTTCAGCTCACACATGGGAAATGATTGGTTCTGATATATTAATTTTATATCTTATGATCTTGTTAAATTTATGTTCTTTGTATTGTTTAATAGAATGCTTTATATTTATACATAAGTAACCATTTTATCTTCAAATAAAAATAGTTTTGCGTTTTTCATTTCAAACATTTATGCTTTGTATTTTCATTCCTACCTATTGTTCTGATTAGGAGCTTCAATAGGATGTTGATAGAAACAATAAGAATGGGAGTCCATTTGTTTATAAATTTAGATGTATACTTTCAAATCATTTTGTACTATACTTTTGTATATAAATACTTTTTTGTATTTTTTAATGTAATATTTCCTTCAAATCTTAATCCTGTAATTTTAATTTTATTTTGCAGACAAAGAAAATTGGCCTTCCCAGGACATTGACTGATCAAAATCACTCTGTTAATAAGTGGTGTGTTTGCATTGGTTTTCAACTAAGTCTAACTACAGTACCTGGGCTTTTGAAGAAAAATCCCTAGAAGCCACATTTTATAAGTAGAGAAATTTTAGTTCTGCCACTCTTATTTCATTCTTCCTCCCCTCTTTGGTGCTGGCTCCAGGGTTCAGCTGCTTTTATCTGCATGTGGGAAAATTTGTAAATATTATATGGAGTACAGCTTCCTCACTCAGAAATCTGAAAAATTAGGTCACTAAATGCTTCATTGGGTGGACAATAATTGTCTTACTTTAATTTGTTTAATTTATTAGGGACAAGTGATGGAAGTCCATGACCTGGCAGAGTTGTACAGGGGTCATTCTCCGATACTTTTTAATTAGAACACTTAGTGAAGATCCATTTCAAACAGATGGATACCTATGTTCATTAATTCTAAGGTGAGGGGGGAGGAAGAAGAGCAGTCCTGTTATTGAATTGTTCCTTGTTAACCACAGTATGGCCTATGGGGCCAAAGTTTTGGTGGAAGATATTCAAAGAACCATATATTTGATCTGAAAGATTTTCCACTGCCAATATCTGTCATGTATTGTCCTTCCTAGATACGTGCAATTAGTGCAAGTTGGAGCCATTAGTTCCAAATAATTTTTTATTACAGATAGAAAATACAATTATTTTCTATTATCTCGTATCTGAAGAAATTTGTCCACTGACCCTAATATCAATACTTGTTAATGCCCTCTTTCTCTGTTTCAGTCTTCCAGCTTTTTAAAATGATGGTCTTCATATGGTATTTTCACTTCCTCAGGTCTCATTTGCTCTGTCTCACTCCAGCCTGGTTTCCATTTCTTCCATTCCACCGCACGTAATCTTATCAAGGTCACCATTGACAAGATGAATGCTCTACATTTTTTCAAAACCTCTGGTGATTTTTTCCTCTGGTTATTTATCCTTCTATTTGAAAGTAGTATAAGATACCTTGGATCACTTTTTTTTTTCCCCAAGTCTTCCCTCCCCTGCCCACTGACTGGTTATAAAAATGATATTTCTAGATTTTGAGTGAAGAATGGTTACAATAGAGCTAAGAATGGATTCTGGAAGACCATTGGAAAGGCTGTTGGTCATAGTTGACGACATATTCAGTTGGTATGTTCACAAAGGAGATGGAGTTAAATGAATAGAGAAAATGATTCTTAGGATGTAAAACTGGAAACTCTTGAGGCCTGAAAAACTTTGGTTCAATTTGAATATGTTGAAATTTAGGAACTCATTACACATCCAGATAGAGATACTGAATAGACATTGTCACAGTGGTTATGAATCACAAAGAAGAATTCTGAGCTATGGCTAATTTAGAACATCTTCAATATAGGAATTGATTTGAGACCATGGGTTTGAATGTAATCATTTAAGAACAAAAGAGTAAATTGAAAGAGAGGTTTTAGCAAGAAATGTGACATAGACTGTATGTATTCTAGCTCTTCATTCATTTAAAAGAATAGCTACAGAGTAAATCTGGATATATAGGAAGTGACAAGATAATAATGCTTGGAGTTGTTCTTTTTATTCTTTATCTCATATGACACATTTGTCTTTTGGTTTGTGATCCAACTTAATACAGCTGAAGGCATATAAGCCGTAGATTTTACCATACCTGTCATACTAATTTTAATAATGTATTTCATAGATAGCAAAGTTCTATATGATGTATAAAGTCAGTATTTGATATAACATTACTTATATTTGATTATGATGAAGCAGTTTGATATAAATAGATTTTTTGGCCTTTAAAATAAAATTTTGCTACAGCTATGAAAATCATTTAATTTTTGCTATTGTCTGAAAATTTCACACCTACTTTTTTCTTTTTTTAAATATTTATCTTTTAGTCATAGTTGGACACAATACCTTTATTTTATTTATTTATTTTTATGAGGTGCTGAGAATCAAACCCAGGGCTGCGCACGTGCTAAGCAAGTGCTCTACCGCTGAGCCACAACCCCAGCCCCCACCTACTTTTTTTCCTAGGCTGCTTTTGAAATGCTTTAATGGTTGAGTATGAGTAAATAATAGAATTTTTTTATTCTTAACAAATATATATATTTGAAATATTAAACATATAAATCTAAGGTAGGAAATTAAAAAACAAATTAAAAATATTATACTTGCATTGGAGAAAAAGAATATATACATGTAGAAAAAAATGCTAGCTTTAATATAAGAGATTCAGAAAATGGAACATTTCATTATTAAAGTTATTTTATATACAAATTGGTAGCTTCTTAGCAGTCTAATTGTACAAATTTATGTTGATTATTAAGCCAGATAACTGCTTTTGAAATATTCTTTTCCTAGGTAGAGAAGAGGGGTGCAGAAAAGCAGATGACTAAAAAATATTTTAGTACTTTAAAAGTAGGAATTATCTTGAAATTATTCTTTTTCTTGAGCATCATCTTTTAATATCATATTAATCATATTTGTGAACAAAAATGATAATAAGTGATTGAATTTTTTCAAGCCCTTGATAATTTAGGTAGTGAGAAGTAAAGGGTTACCATTGGTCTTTTCACCAATTTAATTTATATTTTCAAACTCTACCTGGCAATCAGACTTTTCAACTTAAACTTTCTGAGAAAAAAATGATAACTAAGTTACAAAGTAATTGATAATAAAGAACATTTACTTTGGAATGCATTATAGTTAAATAATACACACATACTTCATTTATGACAAGTGTGCTCTGGAATGGAGAATTTCTTCAGAAATATGAAAACATATTGGGAAATCTATTTTTAAAAATGTCAGAAATCCATTTATTTCACCCTATAGATAAATCCATGTTAAATTGAGATCAGCTTATTCAATATATGTAAAATTCAAAACATCTGAAACATCTCAGTTCCTTATTATTAATAAGACAAACTTGTACGAATCATTTTAAAATTGTATGAAAGCATAAAAGGCAAACACTATTCTTTTCCCATATGGTACTTTTTTCACATTTTCTTCTAATGACTTAATCTACAATTATCCCTTCAATGTATAATATTGAAATCTAAAATACCACAGTGAAAAATCTGTCACTGTCAGGAAAGAAATTTAACTCTGATTGTAATGATATCTTGCACTGGATACCCTCAAGAAGCTTACAGGCCTCCCACAGTTCAGGAATGCTTATGCTAACTTAGGTTTCACAAAAACTCCAAATCTTTATCTTTGAGCATATTCCCTTTCTAGAAATGTATACTGCTATGGAAAATATGTATTCATCTCAGGTGTATTATGAGCTAGACTAAACATCAGATTGATTAAATCTGTTGAATGGAATGTTTGTTTCCTTTTGGTTTGTGCTATTTATTTTCTTGTGAATCTTGAGCTCTGAGAGATATCTGGTTATAACAGAAAGTAGCTTTGACACCATAGTAGAGGGTTTACTTCCCTTCAGGTCAGAACTATACACACATAGTAATTTAGTTGAATTGAGGCAGAAATCATGGCACTGTGGCTAAAAATGACAACCTGCAATTGATTAAAAAAAAAATCCCTTGTCAGTCTGTGTTGCTAAACTTGTGTATGCTGGATAGACTGCAATTTTGTGGAGTTCTGTAAACTACACTGTCCACAAACCCCCCTCATGGGCCTCCATTTCTCTTAACATATATTCCACTATCTGTAAGTATGATTTTTGCAATAAATTAAATGTGACATTTTTATTAATTTCTTTGTATTTTTTCAATAGTTAGAAAGGAGGAGATCCTGAATTCTAATGCTAACGGTTTAGAAATGGTTTTGTGATTTATATTGAGGTTTAGTATTTCAAAGAATTTTTTTTTTTTTTTTAACGGGGGCTACCAGGGATTGAACTCACACTACTAGACCACTGAGCCACATCCCCAGCCCTATTCTGTATTTTATTTAGAGACGGGATCTCCCTGAGTTGCTTAACACCTCGCTTTTGCTGAAGCTGCCTTTGAACTCGCGAACCTCCTGCCTCAGCCTCCCGAGTCGCTGGGATTTCAGGCCTGTGCCACAGCGCCTGGCTTCCAAGACTTTTTCACTGAAGTCATTTTTACTCTTAAGTCTTAATATTGTATTACATACAAAGAAATGAAGAACTTAGAAACTGCATGAGAAAATCTGTTCACTTTACCATTTATAGCTTGGGGGAAGTTCTAGTTTTTATCAATGGCATCCTCCAAATGCACAGGAAGTAGAGAGTAGCACAATGAATTGTTGGATTATTGTTGTCTGCTATCATCTCCCCCCCCTTAGGAATTTCCTCTCATCTTTTTAGACACTTTCTAATGGATTGTTTGCTTTTTCTTATAGATGTTAAGGTTATTCATAGCAATTGAGACTCATATAAAGAGCACATATTTTCTATTTTTGTGTTATATATATAAATATTCTTTATATATATAAATATATATATTTATATATATATTCTTTATATATATAAATATATATATTATATATATATATAAATTTGTGTTTATATATATAAATATTCTTAATTATGTATTTTGAAATAATTATAGATTCACAGGAAATTGCAAAGATAATATAGAGAAGTTCTATATACAAATCACCTGTTTTTCCCAGCCACAAGTTTAGTAAATTATCAAAACGAGGAATTTAGCATTAGTATAGGGGTATGTGTTTGTGTGCATTTATCATAAATATAAATTCATGTAATCACTACCATAACCAAGATAAGAACTAGTCCACTACCACAAACTAGTCCATGCCTCCTTATGTTGTCCCTTCAGAGTCATACCAACATCCTTCCTTCTCTACTGTCCCCAGCACAAGGCAACCACTGATCTATTATTCATCTCTGTAATTCTGCTATTTTATGAAATATAAGTGGAATCATACAGTATGTGACCTTTTGAGATTAGCTTCTGTAACTGAGTATAACTTCTTTTACAAATGATTATGTCTTCTGAAAATAGGGCAGTTTTATTTCTTCGTTTCCCATCTAAATATCTTGCATTATCTTTTCTTACTTTATGGAACTGGATGGAACTTCCAGTACTATGTTTTGTAACTGGTGAACATCAATGCCTTTTTCAGATTCATGGAAACGAGCATGCAGTCTTTTATCATTATGTCTGAATTTAGCTGTAGGTTCTTTGGTAGATGATTTTTCTCAAGTTGAAGTTCTTTTCTATTCCCAATTTTCTGCGTTTTCTTTTTCTTTTTCTTCTTCTTCTTCTCTCTCTTTTATGATCACATACTTTCCTTCTTCAGTTTTCTTTAACATGGTGAATTACTTTGATTTTCAAATATTGAACCAATTTTGTATACCACAATCTGCATGGCTGAATCCTAAAGACCAGTGAGGGGCTATTGGGGAAAGAAAGAAGACAGACACACAAACATTTACAAAGAGAAAGCTAGGAACAGATGGGACACCAACCCCTGATGGAGGAATAGCGACCAGGAGCTGGAACAGCATGTTTATTATATAGGTTTTTATAATCAATAGGTTTTCTGTGGGAAAGTTTGTGCAAAGCAGGCAGGTTTGAAAGTCACAGCGCTTCTGAGCTATTATAATTATCTTATTATGCTCAGAATTCCTTATCCCTGGCAGCTGGTGTCTGAGCTCAAGGTCAAGACTGATATAATTCTGTGCCTTTATACAGAACTTCCTCAGGCAGGAATTGCCATAGCTCCTGGGCAATCTTGTCCTGAACCTTTGCACAGAAAGTTCCCAGAGAGCAGTGCAGTCACAGATCCAAGGCAGTCAGAAACCACAATCTAAGTCACCACTCTCCACACTTGTGTTTTTGGAATAAACTACATTTGGTCATGGTTTTATAATACTTTTTTACATATTGCTAAATTCTGTTTGCTATTATTACAAGTATTTTTACATCTATATTCAGGAAGAATAAGGGGCTGTGGTTTTCTTTTCCATTTTTGTTTGTTTTTTAGTTTGGTAATTTCATAAAAGGTAAAGCAAGTATATAGATTATTGATCTGAACATTTCAATATTTTCTAATAAAAATATTTAGTGCTGTAAATAATCTCTCAGCACCTCTTTATCCCTGTGCTACAAATTTTTTATATGTTGAACTTTTATTTTCATTCAGTTTACTCTATCTTGTTTTTAAAGAAACTGCTGTCATCATTTTTAAAAAATATTTAGTTGTAGATAGATGCAATACCTTTATTTCATTCATTTATTTTATGTGGTGCTGAGGTTTGAACCCAAGGCATCACATGTGTGAGACAAGCATGTGTGAGCCACAACCCAGCTTCCAGTTTACTGTATTTTTAAAATATTTCTTATAAGATTTCTTGTTTTACTATGGTTTATTTAGAAATACGTCCATTCTGTTTCTATGTATTTGGGGATTTTTCCTTTTATATTACTGTTATTGGTTTCTAGTTTAAGTTTGTTTTCATTATACCCCTATGTAACACCCTATGTAATTTCAATTTTTTAAAGTTATTTGAAGTTTGTTTTGTTAAAAATGATACAGCTGATGTTGGTTTATGTTCTGTAAGCACTTGAAAAGAACAGGTATTCTGTTGTTATTATGTGAAACGTTCTATAAATGGCAATTAAACATTACATTAATAATGTTTTTGAGTTCTGTGCCCTTATTTTTTTTCTGTCTAGTAATTCTATAAAATATAAAATGGAGTGCTAGAATCTCTAAATGTGAATTTTTCTGTCTCTCCTTTCTGCCTGATTTTTCTTCACATATTTTGCAACTCTGTTAATTGTGTATGCACATTTAGGTTTGTTCTCTAAAGTTTACTTTATTGAATGCTAATATAATCACACTGCTGTTTTGATTAATATTTGAACGGCATATCTTTTTTCAACACTTATTTTAAATCTGCATAAGTAATTATATTTAAATAGGGTATCTTATTGTCTTTAAGATAGTTAGGCTTGGGTTTTATCCATCTCCTAATTTCTGTCTTTTTATTATTGTACTTAGAACATTTTACATTTAAGATCTGTTGGAAATAAATTGCCTTGGTTTTCATTTATCTGAGAATGTTTTTATTTGCCTTCATTATTGAAGAATATTTTTACCAGAATTGTCTAGTGACAGTTCTCCCAGCGTTCGAAAAAGGTTATGCCACTTCTTTCTCACCTGCATGGATTCAGGTGAGAAATCTGATGTTTAATTAGATTACAGAAACTAGTTTGTTGTCTCTCAATGAATGTTCTCAAGAGTTTGTCTTTGGAAGAGCTTTTCTTTGTTTTGTTTTGAAGTTTAAATATGATGTGTCTTTGCATGGATTATTTTTAGTTTATCCTGTTTGGAGATTTCTCAGTTTTTTGAATCTGTAAATTTATAACTTCTATCAAATTTGTGTTAAATTTTTTCTAGTAATTTTTAAACCTCACCCTTTTTGACCTCTTATTCTGGCAATTCAATGCTTGTTCTTCTGTCATAGTCTCTTTCCATTCACTATTTTCTCCCTGCTCTGCAGATTGAATAACTCTTATTGTTCTCTCTTCAAGTTTAGTGAATCTCTCCACTGTCCTATCCATTCTGCTGTTAACGTATCTATTGACTTTTTATAAATTTCAGTTCTCAAATTTCCACTGGGTTCATCTTGAAATGTTTCATATTTTTGCTGAGACTTTTTTTCTATTTGTTTCAGTCATGTTCATAATAGCTTCTTCAAGTACTTTTGTGATGGCCACTTTAAAATCCTTTTCAGATATTGTAACATCTGTGTCATCATCTCAGTGTTGCCATCTGTTACAGTCTTCTCTCAATCAGGTTGAGATTTTTCTGCTTCTAGGTATAAGTGCTTTTTGATTGAAGCCTGAGTGTTTTGCACATTCTTGTGAAACTCCAACTCTAGTCTGTCTGTGTAACACCCAGGCCTTTGTGGGACCACTCTAGCCAGGGAAGAGGCAGGTTACCTCCACCTTGCCAAATGTGGGATTCTCTAGCAGGTCTTCATCACACACTGATGGCAAGGGAGCTGCCTCTTATCATTAATTTTTAAGAGTGGCAATTCATCCTCACCTTCCCTGTGCTGCTGTGATGCAGTCCCATAAGGAGGAGGAGACATCTGGTTACTGTTCTTCAGGGATAACAATCTTATATCCTTACTTAGCCCTTCTCTGAAAGTACTCAAGCTTGGGGTTGTGGCACCACAGCACAACATGGCAAGCATGGGAGTTTTGGTTCTACTCTCAGCAGTGCGGGAAGTGTTGGGGTGTACCACGTTGATTATGTGGCACTTGGAATTGCTCTGTAATAGAGCAATTATGGTCTAAATGCTTTCTGTCTTGCTAGGTTGCCACTTTTCTATTTTTTTTTTTTTTTTTTTTTTTTTTTTTTGTACTGGGGATTGAACTCAGGGGCACTTGACCACTGGGCCACATCCCCAGCCCTTTTTTGTATTTTATTAGAGACAGGGTCTCACTGAGTTACTAAGTGCCTCGCCATTGCTGAGGCTGGCTTTGAACTTGCGATCCTCCTGCCTTAGCCTCCCAAAGTGCTGGGATTACAGGCGTGCGCCACCGCGCCCGGCTTCTATTTTGTTTTTTGGCCTGAGATAGCAAGCTTTTCCTGGGATTTTTCAGTGTGTGCCCATTGGCATTTTCAGATTTTCTCCCTGTGTCTAACATCCAGTATGAATTATTTGAGGCAGAAAGAAAACTAGGGTAGTCATCTCTGTCATTCCTCGATCCTGAGGTCCCTGACCAATATGTGTTTTCTTCTCTTCATTATTCTGACTCTTCTTATGTATTTTTTTTTTAAGTGTGTGTATGTGTGTGTGTGTGTTCTTGGCTATTGTAGTTGAAGATAAAGAGAAGTGCATGTCTACTTTGTCTTCCCAGAAGCATAAGACTATATAGCTGGTTTTAAAATATTGTTTAAAATGTATTTCTTTAATCAAAACAGAAAATTTTAACATAGTCAAATTTATCAGTTGTTTCATTTATGTTTTGTACTTTTCATGTCTTGAGACTGTAAGCTGTAAATGTAGTTTTCCAAAAGTTTGAAACTATAAATTACAGTTAAGTATTTAATGTATGTGAAATTGATTTTTTTCAGGTTGGGAAGAATGTATTTCATTTTATTTCAATTTTTACAAGGATAATCAATTATCTTAGCTTCATTTCTTGACTGATCCATACTTTTCTCAGCAATATATAATGCTATCTCCATTTTATATCCAATTTCCTTTGATGTATGGTACTCTTTGGGGATGTCTTATTATATCTTATTGATCTATTTGCTTGCCTTTTTGCAAATGTGTGCTGTTCAAAGTACTATAAATCTAAGATAATTCTTGATTATATATTATATATATAAATAATTGGACATTTCCCCAATTTTCTTATATATTTTTGCTTCTTGCTTCTTTGCTTTACAATCAGATTACCAAGTATTATGGAAAATTGCCATTTTCGTTAAATTGAGTATTCAATTCATTAGTGTTGCAAGGAAGTTCAGAGGTGAAATGATTGGATTATGAGACCCATAATCTAATCAGTACATTAATCCTTTGTTAGGAATTAACTTGGTGGTAACTGTAGGTAGGTATGGTGTGGCTGGAGGAGGTGGGTCCATAGGGGTGTACTTTGTGGGTATATATTTTGTGAGCTGAGCTTAGTCTCTCTCTTCCTCCTAGTGGCCATGACCTGAGTTGCTTATCCTCCATCATAGTCTTCTGGCATGAAGTTTTCCCATGTAGTCAGAGCAGTAGAGCTGGCCATTTATGGAGTGAGACCTCTGAAACTAGGAGCCCCTAAATAAAAATTTTCCTCATCTAAAATTGTTCTTGTCAGGTCATTTGATTACAGCAACAAAAATTTGATTAAAGCAATTGGCATATTTAGCATTACTTAGTTTTATATCTTTTTTCATTGGTATATAAATGCAATTGTTTAGTAGATACTCTTTTCTGAACTTCATTCACTTAATATTAGGCTTGTGACAAATATCTATATTTTTAAAGGTATCAGTAGTTTGTTCATTCTAATAACTTGTGATTTCTATAACAATTGAATATATTTCTATCATATTACATTCATTTACTAGTTATCATAGATTGTTCCTTTTCTCTTTTCCTATGTTTCTTCGTTCTTTTAATTTTTCTCCTCTGTCAGTTTAGATGTTATAAATATCATTTATAGTTTTTAGTACTTTCTCTTTATCTTAAATATTTTATTATAATCTGAAGCTAAATCAGAATTTTATTCATTATTTAATTCTATTCCTGAAGTGTTCATCTTACAGTACTTTATTTGTGACAAATAGAATACTCCTTTGCTCATCTTGTTTTAACAAACGTTTTAATTTTATTAACTTTAACATCTAAAATTAGTTATTGAAGAGCAAAGTTAATTAAATTTACCAACATAATTTACACAATTTTCTGTTCTTAGTTTATCATTCTATTTACATGGATGCTTACTATCTTGTATGTAAATAGTAATTTGAGAATGTAAACAAAAGGAAACCATCCCAGAAATAACCCATGAACACTTATTCAATTCTTCCATAGAAGTTTAGTAGTAAATATTTTATTTGAAGAGTTAGATAATAGACTTTTACCTTTTTATGTACATGTGGATGCTTTATGTCTTCAAAATGTGTAATTTTGGAAATATGCTGTTTTGTATAATTAAAAATTAGTCATATCATCCCTTCAGATAAAAGAAGTTGGGGAATAGACCTAATTAGACTCATTGCCTCTGGAAAATTGTGCCCCACTGACATCCAATTTGTAAGTAAAAATTTATTAGAGTTATTTAACTTTGCTTCTGCTTAACTGTATTGTCAAGCTTGCACCATAGATAATCTCAGCTTAAAAACCTGAAAAAAATCAAGACTGGATAAAAAGAAAAAAAAAAATACATATGAAAGGAATGATGTTTTCAGAGTTAATCCAACTCCTTTCTGAGTCAGATAAGCAATTTTCTTTTATGTTCACAAACAGCAGGGCTTATATTGCTTTTGTCCCTTTCCAATATAATAGGCAGTGGATTTTCATCTTTTCTAGTTTTTTCTTTTTTATTGTGGTGTGTTTTTACCAAAACAAGATATAAAGAAAACAATTCATTTACTCTAAATACATTTATGTTTTCTTAAAAATCCCCATTTGTGTGTTTAGATGCCACATCAGTTTCTTTAATTGAGTTCCTCAAATATCTACTTATTGTGTATAAAAGCTCTAAGAGGCAGCATTTGGAGAGGCACCCTTAAGCCATTTTTGGACATCTAATGATTTCAGATACTCAGAAAAACAAGAAGTAAACCTGACTTCCTGCTTGTCACAATAGAATTTAAATGTTGACAAGAAATGACTTTTATTCTGAAAGAGGGAAATCAAGATTCCATAATTTTTCCAAGTGAAAATCAGCCTACTTTCTAGCTAAGTGATGATTTTCTGCTACTCAGCTACTCAACAAGAATGATACAATGACTTGTGTGATTGTTCACAAGACAATGGTTCATAGATCCTTTTGATAGACAATAACTGTAAACAGATGGTGCTCTATTCAGACAGATTGTTTCTTCCAAATGTCAATTGAGGCTTAAGGCTCCATGTTTTCCCATGCATGAAGACAATTTGTATGTAACATAAAGGAGATAGCTTTCATGCTTTTCACAATTCTGACTGATCAGTAAACACATACACTTTAGAATATCTTAGAATTATATATATATATTATATACATGAATCAAGCTGTGTAAGATCATTTATATAGATTTGCTATATGCGTCTATAATGACAATAAACCATCACTCATCAAACTGGGAGTCTTTCATTTTGATTATGGATTCTACCTCTGTTGCATCAAACAAAGCTGCTAAAATAATGCCATAGTCATAACACATAGTTCATGTTTTTAAATAAACCTAGAGACAGTTTCAAAAGCTGAAATTGACATTCAGTGTTTGCTTAATATTTTGTCCAATGCACTATGATACTGAGTATGACTATAATGTGAGACTTGGCTTTTCATTTGAAGTCAGAATTTCTTTTCTTCAAAAGAAGCTCATTTATGGATCATTTAAAAAACAGAAAGCTGAAAACCCCAGACATAGAAGAAGTTTTTTTTTTTTTTTTTTTTTTTTGTATCTTTATTTTTACCAGTCAGACCTTATTTTATTGTCATGACAACTCTTAAAGTATACTTTGTTGTGTGTGTACCCACACACACATACATTCACAAAAACACAGTGACCTTGGCGATTTGGTCACCTTGGTGGCTAATATGTGTAGGATTTCAAGAGGAAAATATTTAAGAAAAGGAATTCCAAATATAGGAGAACAAATGAATCTATTACCAGTTTTTAAACATCATATCAATGGTTTAGTTCAGTGAACTTTATGCATGAAGTCTGTGAGAGGGAGAAAATTGCATTAGAATTGTTTATTGGATTGAGGTCTTAGAAAATTATTCTAAAATATTCAGATTCTATTTTGTAGAGAGATATTGGAGATTACATATAATAGGATAGCTTATTTAATCAATTAATCCCACATAGTCTTAACCATTAGCTCCTAAAAGCTCAGTGGCTTAACAAACATTTTCTTCTACTCATAATGTAATCCAATGTGGGTCAGAGGGAGTTTAAACTTCAAACAATCATTCAGAAATCCAGGCTGTGCACATGAATTTCTAGAACCTTCTGTCTTCCACCAGGTCTTCTGTATCTAACTTAGTGCTGAGAAGTTTTGGGGGGCCTAAGCGTGAAAGAGCATTTGTCTTTGGCCAATAATATCTCAGAATAGGTCCACATGGCCCCATTTCTCAGAGAATGTAGTACAGAATTTCTGGAATAAATTAGGAATGGGGGAGGGAGAGTGGCTGGGGGTGGAGAAGACAATTCAGAGAGTAATTCAATAGTCCAAAGTAGAATCTTTAGGATCTTGTCATAGAGAGAACTGGAGCACAAATTCCCACCTCATGTGTCTACCCCACAGAATTTTCAAATGATTGCATTTTTTAATACCAAAGTACTGTTAAAAATGGTTTGTGAAAACTATAATGTAAATACTCTGAGTATTAGTCATAGCATAAGTATTATTTCCATAAACCTCAAAAGATAATAGCATTAAAGAGAAAGGCTGAAAATATAAAGCAAGGATCCAGAGAGAAGAGTTTAGTAATACTATTTGTCAAGGCAGTGGTTTTGAATGCAGGAAATAATGTAGATATACCATGTATAATTATGTAGAAGAGGAGGGTAGTCCTATAGCTAGCAAGAATATGTTGTTTTAATGTATCAAAATTATATGCATCTAAAGCAATGGAAACACTGAGCTAGGAGTGAATTTATAGACTACTTTTGTCTCAAAACAGGTGAGGAGCACAACAATGTGTAATTTTTCTACAAGCTTAGGAACTTGTTTGGATCAGTCATATTTCTTATACTAGGATTTCTTCTTAGAAAAATGCTGAAAAGTCCAAAAACCAGAGATGATTATTTCTCATACACTTGATTTTGTTGTTGGTTATTGTAGACACAAAACAATGATGTGAGGTCTTCTACTTTTGTTTTTTGTCTATACTAACAATAGTATTGTCTAAGATGATTTACTTAATTATTCATTCACCATGTGATTTGGAGACAAAAGTTTAGTATAGGAAACGGTGGCTCATAGAACTGTTAGAAGTGCTGAGGGAAAAAAATTCTCAGGAAAATATCCACCAAATAAGTCAGCTTGAAATATCCAAGTAGGTAGTTTTAAAAACAATTTGCCTGAAAACTGCTTTAATTCTTTGGAATCTCCAGGAAATTTCAACCAATTTCCCCAGCCTTCTTTAGTGAAAGGGTAGTTTGCAAAAACATTACAGGAGAGAGCTGTGAATCTCAGGTTTGTCTATGCAAATGAACCCAGCTGCCTAAGAGAATTTCCTCTTCTGCTCTCTAAATCTTTTTCCAGTGCCTCTCACTGGAGAACTCTAACCCAAGATCAAAGAGGGAAGGAGATTCTGTGAGATGTGAACACTGGCTTCTCTTCTGAGTCACAAAAACAGATCTTTAGTTGTACACAATGCGTTTATTTTCACGAAGCTCTGAGTATTGAACCTGGGCCTCGTATGTGAGTATTGAACCTGGGCCTCGTATGTGCTAGGCGTGCTCTCTACCGCTGAGCCACAACCCCAGCCCACAAAAGAGATCTTTGAAGGAAGTAGCATTAATGGCTCACTGGCCACAGGTTATTCAGCTCAGTGGCTTCAGATCTACTATGATCTGACTGAGATTCTGATAGATGCTCTGAAGTTGGTCCTTTCCTTTGATGATCAGGTGTTCTTTCTGGTTTAGTGAGGTAATTGGTAACATTCCCCCAACTCATACACAAAGAAGGTTCTCTATTTGGAGATGAAGAAAGTACCAGGGAGATGAGCTTTGGGAAACTATGCCTAGAATGAAAGTTTTCAGGAAGGAAACAAAACAAAGCAAAGCATAGTAGAACTTAAAAGGGGTAGTAGGGTTATTTGGCTAAACCCTGGACTTATGCTTAAGGCAGAATAAGAATCCAGGCTGGTGCCTCTTCCCATTGTATTTATTAATCAATTTGTCATGTGCTTGCTGAGTTCCTACCATTAGAACCTACGAGTTAAAAATGGAGAATCTGCCAATATGTATTTCCTATATTTAAAAAAAACCATAGTCTTTTGGGGAAGGTAGACATTGTGGAAATTATGAATAAAAGAAAAACCCAAGTATATGTTATATAGTAGTTTTTTTTATTTATTTATTTCTAGTAGACTTTGAGTTAAGAACAATGGCTGCTCAAGTGCGGCAGTTTTGGAAAGAAAATTTATGCATTCACCTGGTTACCTACTGCAAAATATATTCCTATTGAGCTATTCTGCTTCTCCTTCCCTAACACACACCCCAATTCTTATTATTACTATTATTTTATTTTCAGATCAAGCTTTCAACTGAAAGTTATCTTAGCAATTCTTTATTTTTTAACAGCTTCTTAATAAAATATTTCCCATCTGGTTTTATTAACTTCATTTAAAGTGTATAGTGCTTTGCATTTTTTATAAGTCTAATGGGTCCTGTTTGTTAATTTATTATAATGATGTTTTATTTCCATTTCACACAGTTTTAAAGATGTTATTTATTATTTCCTCCACCCCCAACACTGACATTAAAGCCATTTGTATTTTATGTGCTTATATTCATGGTTCACATTGCTAGCTGTGGAGTCTGTTAATGTAACATCAATAATATGTATTTCAATTGACTTTCTTTCCCTGGAAGCCATGCCAGAGTAACTCCAAGGAAGCAAGAAGAATAAAAATAAGGATGTGAAAACAGAAAATAATTAGAATTTCTTTTGAAAAACATGCCAAATGGTCTATTCTTTTGGCAATTTTACATAAGATAAAATAATTTGTATGTAACTACACACATTAAAGTATATATTTATGATTGCTAAAGATGGCCAAGTAATTTTTTTTTTTGTATAGTGTTTTTGTTCACTTGAATTGTTTTCACTGAGGAGAAATAAATATTCAAACTCTCTTTGTTCATAATAATTTATAGCAACTATAGTTTGGTAATTTCATTGTTGAATATCACACATATTAGCATTAAATAATACTAGTATATGAAATATGCATATAATATACATGTATGTAGTAAATGTATATAAAAGAGCCACAAATAGTTGTTGTATATTGAACTCTAGGCCTTCATTGTAGGCTGAGACATGTTGGCGCAAAAGCCTGCTGGCATGGAACTCAAATTGTTTTATATTGCATTATTTAGAAAGTTGCTTCTTTTATATACCCTAATAAACCTCACCTCACTTCTTCTTGCTGATAAGATAGAACTCTATGGTTATAGGATCCCAAGCCAACATTGCCCTTTGAAATACTTGACCAAGAGAATCATAACTGTATTGTGAAACAGCATCACTTCCACACATTAGCTCCAGCCCTGATTTCTGTCTTCCCCAAGAGTTCCTTTGCCTTCCTTTCCTGTAATTGGTTTCTGAAAAGCTACATGCTGTGAGGACTTCTCCTCTTAGGCACCTCTGTCCAAGCACAGTACTTCAGAGCACTCAACATCTCTTCTTCCTAGACCAACCCCCAACCAGGTTCCTCAAACATCTACATTAATTACAGACATAATGCTCGTATGTAAATATAAAAATTGCACAATGTACCCAGCCATCCTGATAACTTCCTTTTAATGAAAATTTGGATTATAAAAGCTATTATTTAAATATATATATATATATATGTGCATTTTTCAAATAAAATAATTTATAGTCAGTTTCATGCTGTTATTTGAATAAATATATGAGCATTCTTATGAATTTATGATATAGAATTGCTTGAGTAACCAAAGCAGCTAAAATGATATACCCATAATTAAACACTTTATTCTAAAATAAAACACAAAGGTAATTTGTTTCATATCTAGGTGTAGGGTTGAAACATCTCTTTGAGGACATTTCTGCTAACTGCATTTCCACTTTTTCTTTCTTACATATGTTACATTCTTAAAACATTGTCCGTAATTTTCAGTTTCTATTAATTCATTTGGAACAAGAATTCAGACACTTCTTTTCATTTTGAGGGTAGAAACTTTCCAGATGTTTATAAATTTTATTTTTATTCTTTCATAGTTTCTTCAACCAAAGCTATTTTGTGATCATCAAATCTTTCCAAATATAATAAGTAGTCTTAGATATAAAAGCTTTACACTTTTCAAACTCCTATTTCATTGGTCTGGTCAACATTAGTAATTATAACTAGTATAAAAGAATTTAGACACTATCATAGCTGACTCTCAGTTGGTTATTTTATAACCTAATGGACTATAGTAAAATTTAGAGGTAGCATGTTGCCCTACAGGTCACCCTTACCGATAAACATTTAGCGTTAGTAGGTTTCAAAGAGGCAATTGAGAATAGCTTGTTAGTTATAAAATTTATTATAGGCAAAACTGTGTACTCCCAAAATTCATATGTGGATTATTTAACCCTCAATGCACTGGGAATATGGCCTTTTAAGAAGGTAATTTATATTAAATAAGGTCTCAAAGGTGACTCACAAATCCAATAGGCCTGGGCTCCTTTTAAGAACAGACACCAGGAGTACATGCTTTCTGAGAAATGATCAGGTGAACACACAGTAAGAAGACCTCCCTCTGTAAAAGAAGGAGGGAGGCCTCACCCAACCTTGCCAGCACCTTGATCTTGAACTTCTAGAACCATGAGAAAATGAATTTGTGTTTTGTAAGCAACTTGGTCTGTAATTTTTAATGATATCTTTAATAGACTAATGTAAACGCTAAGAATCAGTATGATTTACATGGGGAATGGGTGATGCTTATTACTTGAGTTCAGTTAAGATAGCTTCTGTTACATTTATATATTGTCAGTGTTTGCTGCCAGTCATTCTAGGCATGACATTCCAATTCCTGGATTTTAATTCTTATCCTCCAGAGTGTCTTTGATTCATAGGGTCAGAAATGCACCTGGGAAACGTTTTCTGCCTCTTGCATATCCAGTATCTTCCTGCTACTTTCACATATGGGTTGACAGCTTTCCTGAAAACAGAATTTTTAGATAACTTCTTCAGACTTTGATAAACATTGCCTCATAGTCTCCTGCCGTTAGTGTTGCAGAGCAATCTGGGCCAATTGTATCTTATTTCTTTGTACATATTTTTTTCCCCTTAATGGTTGTAGGAGTCTTTCTTTGCCTGTTAACTGTGACAATTCCACTAGATATATTTTGATATTGTTTTCTCTTTATTGATTTTTTGAAATATAGCACTTTCCAATTCAGAATGAGTTTTTATTAGATGGAGAAAATTTCCCATTGTTTGTTTATTGATTCTGCTGCATTTATTTTTATATTTTTTGATTAAGTTTTGGGAATCTGTTCTCTGTATTGTTTATTTTACTTTTTTCTCATTTTAATTATTTTATTCCTTCTCTGTATGTTTTAGAAGATTGTGTTATATTTTCTTCTATATCACTAATTTGATTTTTCTACAGTATCTAATATACTTTCCACTTCATTATAAGCAAAATTCAGAAACCATAATTTAGAAATAAATATGTTCAATCATTTCTTATATTAACTTTCCATTTTACTGGTAATTTATTCTAGATTTATACATGTAGTGCCTCTGAGAGCATAAAAGAAATATTTAATGCATTTTTTTTCCTGTTCTTATAGGCTATTTATTTCAAAGGAGAGCATCACATAGTCTTTACTGAAGCAAAAATTGCATTTGAAATTCAGAATTTCTATTTGGCCTATAATGCTTCTGCTTTTATTCATTTTTATAGGGTATAATCTGTTTCAGCTCTGTCACTCACTGTTTGAGTGATTTTTGGTGAGTTATTTCAACTTTCAGTACCTAAACTCCCTTATCTATAAAACAAGGTGGATAATAATAGTTTTCATCTCATAGGCTTGTATTGAGGATTAAGTTAATCAATACATTTTTCTTCATATTCTTAGCTAAGAAGAGTGCCTGGCACACAATGAAAATTCAATAATCATTAGGTTGAAATGAAAGAACAAGATATGTGGTTTCCAGGAGGAAAAAAAAAATATATATCTTGCTCTGTAGGAGTGGTACTTTTCCACCAGTTACTTTTTTGTGATCATTCTGTAATGGTTAGAACAATTCTTGGCAATGTTAGCCACAGAATCTCATTTTGAGAACTGAAATGTGTTACAAATGTATTTTAAGTTGTAGCTTGTCCCTTATGCCAGTCAGAGCCTGCTTCAAGTTCAAGATTCATAATGGGAAAATGTGTATTGTCAGCATCTTTCATATTTCTTGAGTCTTGTCTTCCTTCTCTCTTTTTGCTCTCCAGGCCAGTGTTTGATCCATCCTGGATTGTAACATGGACATATGGAAGATGAGTGAGCAGAACTGACATGGAGCAAAGGTCTTAATTAAGTGATCTCGGGTAACCTTGTATGAGATTACTGGGCATACAGGGTCAGATTCTTAAAAGGGTCTGCTCATTTTGTCAGGTCAGATTATTTTTGGTTCAGTGCTCCTTTAAGGCAGCTCTTACCTTCTAGTGCATCTTAGAATCTCCCTACTCTAGCCTGCCAAGCAGTGGCAGAGAGAAGGATTCAGAGAGTAATAAGCTGTTTCCACCTTCCAGCTCTCATCCTATCTGACTTCCAGGAAGAAAGAGGGTTTTACTTAATCATTGATGGACTCACTTTAACAGGACTCCAATAACAATCTCATAGCATCAATGAGAGTCATTTTTTAACTATTTATTGTGGGCCACTGGGCAGGTATGATACTTGGTGATCTCCAGTACTTTGGTGGCAATGCCTTATAAGAGTGTGTTATCTGGAAGATGGTGGTGAAGATTCAGGTTAGATGCTGAAAGTAGCATTCCTCAACAGACAGGGAATAACCAACAACATTCATAGCAAAATGAAATGTTCAGGGCCAAACCAGTAGTACCCAGCTGTGGTCATGGATGTAGCAATGGCATGTGAAAAATGCAAGGCAGCTCTACAGTAATGATGGCACCATCGGGAGGAACGGCCACACCAAATGGAGGAAAAGCATCCAATGGACATCATACTTGTTTTGAGAATGCCTTAGGTACTTTGGAATTTCTATGTTTATTTTGAGAGACTTTGAAGTAACTGCATATTCAGACTGGTACAGCTGAGAGAGAGAATCAACCCTCAAGTGAGTCACTGAGGTTACTATTATATATTTTGCTCCAGGTAGTTGATAGGGCTCTTTGTAAACATGGATTGAATGTGGATTTCAATAACCCATTGACAATATACAAAGTAGATAACAATATGTTAGACAGTCAAAAACAACCATTGCTCAGGTTAACTTAGAGATTCCATCTCACTTGAACTTAAATATTTTTAAAAGTTGTATTATATTCTGAATACTTACCTATTATTTAGTAATTTTAGTGTTATTGAAGGAAGTCAAGTATTATGGCAACTTCAGTGTTTTTCTGATTTCCAGTAGATTATATTTTAATACTGTATATACAAATATGTGAAAATATTAAGAGATTGCTAAAATTTTAATTGTAAGCACAGAAACAGAAATTTTTCTGCATTTCTTCACAAGAAACATAACATATTTAAGAAATTAAAATTAAAAGACATCTGTATCCTTCTAAACTCTTTTGGAATATGATAATTATATATTGTATTATTACAATAAGAAATTTAACTAATAATTAATAAGGTCATGGTTCTTAGGTCAACTTTTCTGGCTCTTGAATCACTCATTTAAAAAAAACAACTACATAATTTCTCTTACTTATATTGCACTTTTTGAACATACACTTATCAAAACTATACCATGTCTGAAAAGTTAGGCTCATGTACACTTCCTTAAAATTTTTTTCTTGGGGCTGGGGTTGTGGCTCAGTGATAGAGCGCTCGCCTAGCACGTGCGCAGCCCGGGTTCGATCCTCAGCACCACATACAAATAAACGCATCGTGTACAACTAAAAGCAAATAAATAAATATTTAAAAAAATTTTTTTCTTGACCATATTAACCAGAAATAAATGGGTCAGCACTCCTTTAAGACATCTCTAGCTTAAAATCATTAATAATTGTGATACATTTCATTTGTACTATTTATTATATATTGCTTTGTAATATATGTTGCACATATTGCTCTATAATACTTATATACTTTATATATATACATATATATATATATATATATACACATAAATATACATATATATTTCCACAACTATTTCAGCTCTGTTACCAAATTTGAACATACTATATCTACTGTGGTAGCTATCAAGCATTGCACAGTATTCAGTTGGTACTCAGAAACATTGGGATTCATAATTCTTAATCTGTTCATAGATAACTTGACTAAAAATTAAAAATCTACAAATGGACTTTCCAATTTATTATTTATTTGAAGAAACACAACCCAGTGGAAAACTAGGCAAAGGATGGGAATAAGAATTCAATAAAAGGGTAAATCCGAATGGCTGTTACATACATATAAAAGGATGCCAAATCCATTGAGAATTTTCGGTAATAAAAGTGAAAGTCACAAGGTAAGATTACTTCCCATTCACCAGATGGGCAAAACTTGAAAAGAACGACAGCTAGTGCTGTGAGCAAGATGTAGGCCCTGACCTTTCTGTGGGAGAGGTGAACGTGAACACATTTTTTGACAATGTATTTAGAACAATAAAAAATGTACTATATCTCTGGTACCAGCAATTCTACTTCTAGTAATGCATCACATAGAAATAAAAGAAAAATTGCTGCTATATTGATTATTATAGCATTTTTGTAGCAGAAAAAAACTAGAAAAAATAAATGTTCTAGTAGGTCAAATAGGGGAATGGTAAAACAAATTTTACTATATTATATGAAATCATCCAGTCATTAAAAGATTTAGTTCTATAATTTGGCTTGCAAGATAATGTTATAAAATATGCAAAAAAAAAAATCTGACTAGGGTCAGAAAAAAGAACTGTAAGGTAAAGATTATCCCTTGACCAAAGCATATCACTGAAATATCACACCTAGTCTTTCTGTATCCTCTAGAGTTCAATAATATGTTGCCTTATATCTATCTGCAGTCAGCTATATTCATGTATGTAACTTTTCTTAGCCCCTGATATTTTATATTTTTCCTTAAAACGTTAGAGCTTGCCTTTCTCTTTGCCCATAGTAGGCATTTTGAGTTTTGTCGTTTTTGTTGTTTCTTTGTTCATTGTTTTTGTATTGTACTAAGAATTAAAGCAAGGGGTGCTTTATTACTTAGACACATGCTACATTCCTGGTTCTTTTTATTTTTTATTTTGAGACAGGGTCTTGCTCAGTGGCTGAGCTTGCTAAGTTGCTGAGATTGCCCTTGAATTTGTAATCCTCTTGCCTCAATCTTCTGAGTTTGGAATTACAGGTGTGCACCACTGTACCTCGCTGGACATTATTTTTGGATTGATTGCTTTCCTCAGTGAACCTGGCTAATAGATGAAAGGCCCTTGGTAAGACTGATTCCTATTCTTGTTCACTTTGCACTCGGAGATATAGCTACTCTATTCAATTATTCAATCATTTCACTGAAAGCTTGGAGAGTTTATTTGTTACAGAACATAATAAAAATGTAAAGCTGTTGTTATCAATAAACAAACAGAACATATGTGTCTGTTTTCCAGCAGCAAGCAGAGTTTGAGTATTCATGTTGTTCGATATTAGGTAAATCACCATAGACAAGGAAAATTATGCCATAGCTTATGTGATCAGATCAAAACAATAGTTATTTTCTCCACCAATGATTCCTATTAAAGGAATTGTATGCTAACAGTTTCCAATAATGAGTTGGGTTTAATAAATTATGTACTCTTTATAACTTTTTAATGTACATTCTTCCAAGACTGGCCTGTCCCCAGAAAGAAATTCATCAAACAGTCTCTGCACATCAGAAATAAAAGCAAAATGAATGAAATTGGAGTGGCTGAAGCATAACTAGTGGTAATGGGATTGGTCTTGCTTCACTTTCTCTGTCACCCACCAGACATGAGAAATCTCTGACAAGCGGCTCAGTGTTATCTTTTTCCTGGAGTTTTTGTTTCTCCCTTAAGTATTAGATATTGACTACTGGCAACAACTGGATAGTGTTTGTGATTGATCTTTGGACTGCTCTGTTGCACCAGTAACTTTATTCGTGAAATATAGTATGTAAAACTAGACCACTGAGAATATCTAAAAACACATTTACACAACTAAAGATATATATGAGAGAACATTGAAAATATATCCAACCGCTCCTTTTAATCTTTAATTTTCATAGGAATACTAAAGGAGCAAAAAAATCAAAAGTGATATTAGAAACATTTCAATGTTTTAATAAACCATCTAGAGGAAACAGATTTAATTGTCTTTGGATTCACACAACAAATAAATATCACATACCCTTTTATGTTCTAAACTAAAAAATTATTGTTTTTATTATATACTTAAGCAAATATTCGATGTAAGTGGACTTATTTCCTCTAAAAAATACATTTAATCTTTAGAACTATGTCATATGATTAATCCTGTCCAGTTTTCATTACTTTCCAGTGTTTAAAACAAATCCTTATTTTCTGGGGTTGGAATAATGGATTTTGTGTTCTATATATGAACAAAATATTTCCTTTAAAACGTGACAATGGCTACTTCAAGTTATCAAGTCAGCACTGATTTTTTAAAAATTGTTACTCTATCAGAGTTTTAAAAGCAGCTATATATATTAAAGACGCAATTATGTGTGTGCCAATCCACTTTCCAAACAATTACATGAGATTCCATGGCAAAGATTGAGGTACTAAAAAGCATTGCCTGGGCTTCTTCTTTCACCATGACCTGGCCACATATAAAGCTGGTAGAACCATACTGGAAGGAGACTTTGATGTGGATGGCTGCATGGAGACACTGCTATGGAGAGACACTACTGCTGACCCAGGTCTAACTGTGAGGTAAACCAGAAATAAATTTCTTTTGGTTTAAGCCACAAAGATCTTGGATGTTATACCAGCTGGATTTTTTGACTCTTTTATACTGGGAAGTACGTTTTCTAATTTAACATAAAGAACAGCTTAAAATGACTTAAACAATAAGGGACTTATAATCTCAAATAACAGGAAGTTCAGAGTTCATAAAATGACAATGTTCACAAATTCAATGACTCAGTAAAATCAAGAAGGATCCAAACTTTTCCAGTTTTCATTCCACAGCCTCTCAGATTGTCTCACATCTTGGTTACCAAACAGCTCCTATAGTTCCAGACATCACACAGAGACCATAATGGCCAGTAAATGACTTTGTCTCAGATCTTTCCCAGAAGCCACTCTGTAGACTATCCTTTAATTCTCATCCCCCTAGAATCGGGTCATGCCTTTTTCCAGACAAATCACTTGGAAGGGCCATGGTGTAGACTAATTAAGATTCACCAACAGGGAACTTAGTCTTTTCTAAAATCCATGGCCAGCCAGTAATACCTGAATAAAATCAGGTTTCTTTTAGCAAAGAAGAAAAAAAAAAAGGTGACTTTCAGGCAACCAGTAGGATATATTCAGATCATTTAAAGTTCATTTAAGCCCCAAATTGCAGATATACTCCATTCATTCCAGTTAAATAGATTATAATGATATACTAGTGGAAAGAAGATGTTTGGACAATTAAAGCCAGAATTGTCCAAGCAGTATTCAATTTATATTATATTAAAGGTATCCATTTATAAGAGGGTGCTACTGGTGTGGATGCCATTGTTAGCAACTTTGGCATTTGTACAGTGACACATAACTAAGTATTTAAAACATTTTAAGATATATGTAGAGAAGAAGAAATATTTATTAGAATATTCTTATGTAAAAGCCAGAATGATGGATACATTTTCTCAGTTTAGGTTATATCTTCATAAACAAAAAAGTGTATTTTGGTCATAGGAATTAAATGATTCCAGAAGTCAAGAAGATAATAATTTAGGACTGCTGGAACTAACTCCACATGTTACAGATGAAGAAATTGAATTCTGTAAGGATTAAGTGAATTTTTCCAGATCATATAAAAGACCAGTTCCTGGCAATTAGGGAACCACCATTGAATTTTACCTCTTTTCAATCAAGTTCTTTATAATGTACTATTATTACTTTTATCAGTACATAAACATCAATAGGAAAATGACACTTAAGTAAAAGAGGAATGCATTTCATATGTGCAAAGCAGCCTTCCACACAATTCTTTCTTTCCTTATTCCTTTTTTTTCCTTTTGTTGGGGGGTGATACTGGGGATTTAACACAGGTGTGCTTAACCACTTAGCCACATCCCTAGCCCTGTTTGTTTGTTTGTTTGTTTATTTATTTATTTATTTTTGACACAGGGTCTTGCTAAGTTGCTTAAGGCCTTGCCAAGTTTCTGAGGCTGGCTTTGAACTTGTGATCCTCCTACTTCAGCCTCCCAAACTGCTGGGATTACAGGCAGGCACCACCATGCCCAGCCACACAATTCTTAACATAATAATAATAGTTAAAATTTACTGAGATTTCCCTGGGTGCTGTACTAAGTTTTCTACATTGCATCAATTCATTTATATATCACAAAATCCTATGATGTAGATGTTATTTATGCCTCCATTTTTTGTGATAAGACTTAGTTTATTATCCAGAATTAATCCCTCATTTTTTGTAGATATGGCTCTTTGAGGTGAGGACTACTGGGGCAACTTGAAACAAGATAAAGGTCAATTGCCTTTTTGAGAGCAATGTGGTTGTGGGTGCAGTGCAGCACCATGCTGCCTGTTTTTGCCCTGACCCACTGCTGTTCTAACTCTTGCCCAGCAACAAGTGGGTCAGGAAGCCACGCTGCAGCCATGGCATTTAAAGACACCAGAAAGACACCTGTGGAACCAAAGGTGGTGATTCATCGAATTAGAATTACCCTCACCAGCCTCAATGTGAAATCGCTGGAGAAAGTGTGTGCTGACTTGATCAGAGGCGCAAAGGAAAATAATCACAAAGTGGAAGGACTTGTTCACTTGCCTACCAAGACTTTGAGAATCACTACAAGAAAAACACCTTGTGGTAAAGGTTCCAAGACATGGGATCATTTCCAGATGAGAATCCACAAGTGACTCATTGACTTGCACAGCCTTTCTGAGATTGTTAAGCAGATTACTTCCATCAGTATTGAGCTAGGAGTAGATGTCAAAGTCACCATTGCAGATGCCTAAGTCAACTGTTTTAATGAACTGATTATCAGTTGTTAAATTTTGTTGGCTTTTATTCAAAATTTTAGGAACAGAAATAAATTGTATTATGAATTTAAAATAAAAATGATTGATTAGTCAAAAGTCATCTTTTTTTTTAAATCTTTGTGCAGAATAAGAGTCAAAGAGAGGCAGGCCACAACCTCAAGTTGGTCTTAATAATGAATATTTTTTTCAGAGGGATTCTCACATTATATATCTCTTTCAATACAAAATTACATGGTCTTTCAATATGACTCTTTTTTCTAATGCTATATCTGCCTGTACAAGGCAGGTAGAGAAAACACTGTTGGGGGTTCAGGAATAATCAGCTTGGTATTGCAGTCTTTGATAGTTTCTGGTGAGTCCCTTTCATCATCTTGTTGTGAACTCTTAGATTTTGGAATCATCATCATCTACTCATCACCACTGACAAATCTAGGATTGATTTTCATTTGCCATGTTCAGTGTCAATATTGATCAGCAGGAAAGCATCTACCATGTATCTACCCATGCCAAGATTACATGCAATTTAAAGCAACAACTTAGGGAGGGTATATGCCCGTTGGTGACTCATTCTGATAAAAAAGATTGACATATTGCAGTTGGTGGAGCTACATTGACTATATCAACCTGTTGCTTTAATCACATATGCTTTCATTCTGTCCTGATCAAATGGCTTGTTTAATATTCTTAATGAAATGCACTGCTTCCCTCTAGTTTTCTGTCTTTTGTGACTGATAGTAAAGAACCTGTCAAATTTTTGTCCTAATGGTTCCATATCTGCTGTGACAAGGGTTACATTAGTGACCTAATAGAATTTTAGAATTGGTGTTTACTTTTCCCAGGTGTTTCAGAGTACATGCCCCAGTGGAAATATAAACAACCTAAAATTTGTACCATATTGGTGAAGTATATTTTAAAAGAGTGTTTCAGTTTCTACTTATATGGGAACATCTTTTTTATGGAATGACCTTGGACCTGACTCATTTCAATAAAATTCGCTTTTGCTTTATAGGTAATAATAATCAGTTTTCTATGGGAATAACTCATATCCTAGCATATTTAGATGATGTCTCCTGACACACCTGCTTGCCCTTGTAAGGGGCTATATGATGGTAGCTGTAGAGCTTTGGTTATTTGGTTATTAAATATCAGCAAATAAAATCCAATTTTATTTTATTTTATTGGTATTGGAGATTGAACTCAGGGGAACTTTAACACTGAGCCACATCCCCACCCTATTTTGTATTTCATTTAGAGACAGGGTCTCACTGAGTTGCTTAGCACCTCATTTTTTGCTGAGGCTGGCTTTGAACTCATGATCCTCCTGCCTCAGCCTTCTGAACTGCTGGGATGACAGGTGTGTGCCATTGTGCACTGCTAAAATCCAAGTTTTATTCATCCATCACATGTAGGTATATGTAAATATGTCTAAAAAAGTATTTGTATGTTTAAAACAATTACTCAATTGGCCCATTAAATTTAGTAATTTGTGTGTGCATGGCTACGGAAAATTATATTTACTGAATGTTAAAGGAGAAAACACCTTTGGGGAAAAAACAAGTATCACTATTATATTTACTATTACTTAATGGATGGCACATACTGATTTAAAAAAAATCTTGGTGAATAGGCAATGGATGCAGTACAAAGGATACTTTCCCCACATGACTAACAGTACTTATGTTATTGGCTTTCAGAGGCACAGATTTGTGGATGTCAAAAAACAACAACACAGTCCTTTGCGTTTTTTTCAAATGACAATGATGGTGCTTTATTTTTATTTGCTATACAATTCTTTATTGAAAATAATGCATTTTGAATCATTCTGTTGACTTCTTCATATACAAGCCCATGTTTTCATGTTTGCTTTAGTTAATTCATTTTAGTTACTTTAGTTAACTGAAATTTAATTGAATGTTGATTTATGTGGATCAAATTTCTAGATTTGTGGCAATTTAGATTTGTCTATCTTTGTGTTTGTTCAAAGCAATTATTTCTATAAATGAATATGGATGCTTCTATAAAAAAGTAGTAAATTATAAGAATTAATTAAAAACAGAGCTTGGAAAACTAACATTGAAATACAGAATCTGGATTTACATGGGGCCTTAAGAATGTGCTGTTGATTCTGCTGCCTCCAAATCATCCAAAGATAGATGATTTGTCTTTGAACATCCCAGAAGACAGTGGATTCCATAAGCTTCTTAGATAACTTGTTCCTGCACTTAATAACCCTGGAAATGAGAAATATTTGTCTGTATTTTATATAATTCCTCTGAAGTACATTTCAAATATTTGCTTCCTTTTCTTATTTAACTGGAGATGAATAAAGTTTGTCACAAAACACCATTCATATGTAGGGACATGTTTGTCTTGTCATTACTGTCTTACCTGTCATGATAACTGGCTCATAGTAGGGGCTTGATTAATATTTGCTGAAACTATCAATTAACAAAGTACATTTTTATCAATTAACAAAGTACATTTTAATTACATTTCAATCTTTTTGTCCTAACTAAATAATCTCAATTCTTGTACAAGCCCACAATACTATATTTCCCATTCAGAAATCTCAAAATCTCTTACAACAGAACATTTTTTTTCATAACACAATTGGAAGCAAAATTTTTTTTATTTTTATTTATTTTTTAGTGGTGCAGATCAAACCTTGCTCATGTTAGGCAAGCATTCTGGCACTAAGCTCTACCCCCAGCCTACAGCCTTTCTTCATTATCTGCATTTAAATGCTTCCCTTACACTGGGGTGTGACATAAGGCATATGCACTCTTTTTTCCTTTATAAAATGTCTTCCCCTCTACACATGCTCCTTCTAAAATTCTATATGCATTCACATCTAGCCTCAAAGGCTTTGGATAAGAAAATGTGAAATTGCATTACTGTTATCTGATCTTTTCAGTTCTTTTAGACATCTGTCTGCAAGTTTTATATATAATGCTCTACCAAGATGTCAAATAATCAATGCCCACATATCAGTATCAATGTCTCTTGTTTTTCTTGTAATAAAGGCACATGCCAAACTTTTCTAAGGTTTTCCACATCTCTGCTCTTCAACCCAGAGGAGCCACTTATAACAAGGGTGTAATTCAGCTTCTACAAACTTCTAGTCTTGACCTCTCTTTTGAAAGTGCTAACAAGGATGCCAATTAGTGTCAGTTGTGATAGCAAAGCCTTATGATTTTGACAGGGTATTATTTTTAAAGAAATAGAGTGTCTCACCTATTCATTTTTACTTGGACCTGTGATGAGGAAGCTAGAAGGTAATGCTTTTTTAAATTCACTTGAATGTATATAAAATAATAATCTTAACTCAAAAACCTCTAAATTTCATGTGTAATGATTGATTTATTGCTATTGGTCACCAAATATTTTTAAAATGATGATTTACTTCTTTAATATGTACCTATTATTCTAATACTTAGAAAAACATGCAGTTGCATTAATGCAGTTAATGCTTAAATTCCATATTGGCTGGTAACATCAAAGGATATATAGACAATTCTACAAAATTGGAGTAGAAAAAAAATGGACACAATTGTGACTGCATTAAAATTTATATTTGGATTGAGCTAGTTTTACAGGAGATGTGGGGATTTGTTTAAATGAATTGCCGTAAAAATTGCACATATTTTACAAATAGAAGGGAAGTGGGGAGAGATACAGAGGAGGGAGAAAGAAGGAGAAAGTGTGAAACAGTTAACCATATAGACTTCTCCATTGACTGTGATCTTGGGTGACTCATTAAATGTTTCTAGCTTCTTGATTTGTAAAACGGGAATGATAAAAATACCTACATAAAATTGTGACAATATGTTTATGCATAGTAGGCCCCTAATAAACATTTAATGATGAGAATAGCAATACAATAGTTATTGTAACAAAAACAATATAATAGTTACCTGGATGTCCAATGTTCTTGCAATTATTACAAAAATGATAATTTACATGTGGATGGCTTTGTGTAAGTTATTTACTCTTCAATATGTACTTGATTCATTGTATGTAGGTCTTGAGTGAGAGAATTTGAGTTGAAGCACATCATATGTTTGAAGAGAAAATTTGAGGAAAGAATACTTCAGGTGAGAGAAAAGAAAAAACAATTGAGCAGGTAGAATTGCTAAAGAAACACTAAATGCTATCAACCTCAGCTATGCTATTATCATCTCAAAATAAGGATGTTATTAATACTAAAATTTCTATTGTTTTCTTTTTTATTAATAATTAATTTCCATGTATAATGCTTGCTTATATTCTAGTGTCCACAGTTAAAGCACAATTGAAATATTGTGAAAGAATTTCCTTGACCCACAAAGCTTGTTTGATTCATATATTATCATTGGTTCTGTTCAACTTTGTATTAGAATAAAAGAATATAAACATTTGATTAAATGTAATTATTTCCTCATAAACATAAATTTCCATTATATTCATTTCATATGAATCAGAAACATGGCTGTACAACTAACTTTCCCCGTTGTCCTATAGTTATTGTACATGGCTCCTTTTTTAAAACCAACATCTGGGGCTGGGATTGTGACTCAGCGGTAGAGCACTTGCCTAGCACGTGGGCGACCCAGGTTCGATCCTCATCAGGCATCACGTACAAATAAAACGGATTGTGTACAACTAAAAGCAAATAAATAAAAATATTTTTAAAAAACCAACATCTGTGAGTAATATACATGATAGTAATTTTGAAGATGTAAAGATCAATGAATTTTAGTAAAGCTCTGAAATTTGAAATTAGCAGTTGGAATTAACATTGGAAATAATGCAAAGGTGATAAAATTTTTATTATGATCTACCAACTTGTTGGAATCTTTTTTTCCCTTTTACGTTGAAGTACTAGATATTCAAATTTAATCTCTCTCTCTCTCTCTCACACACACACACACACACACACACACACACACACTCAGCTGCTTTGCATTTCTAACTATGAAAGGATAGCTCGTTTCTTCCTACCATGAAAAGCTGTCAGACCTATGAGAGACATACTCTCTTGTGCAAATGAAGCCCATGGGGTTCTATGCACAATGGTAGAATAGACTTTATTGGAAAGTCGACTTAATTGTGAAACTTCATCCTATTTCTTTTAGCTTAGACATGTTACTTAACTGTTTTGAGACTCAGTTCCCTTACCTTTAAGATGAAGACAATAATTTTGCTTCAGAAAGTCATTATGAAAATTGAATCAATTAATACAGTCAAATCTGAAGTTTCCAGCACAAATAGATAAAGAGAAGAAGTCAGAAGAGGGTACACCAAGAAACACTCAGCATCCAGGTTAACAGATGAGAAAAGGAAAGTAAGAGGTGGACTCACGTTAAGGACTGTTCATGAAATAGCAAAACCTCGAGTAAGGAAAAGTAATCAAGATACTGCCCCCTAGTGGGAGGTGCAGTTATGGCTGGTCTTGCTAAGAAGCCCACAAATCCAGTCTGCCCTAATCAGTGATTTAGCCCTACTTCCACAATCTGTCTTTTTGATCCATATCATCAGCCTAACTAATTCCAGTCTTCACATGAAGATATTGGAATGAAGACTCCTACATACCCATCTTCTTCCTCTCAACCCCAGCTATTCCTTAGATCCCATTATTGAATTTGTTACATCTCTACATGGATTTTGAAATGCCTGCTCTTCCTGCAGAAAATTCTTTGATGAAAGCATGTCATTTGAGTTGAACTCTGAAGAAAAAGTAGGAATAAAATATTTAGGAACTGTTATGATACAGTAGGAGTCTTTCCTTTTTTGAGTCCTGAAATGCTGTAGTAAAAATTTCAGCAAATATGGTGTGCTAATCCTCAGGAGAGGAAACAATGAGGATAGGCTGCAGCCCTAATTCTAAATGGCTAGGCTGCCACTTACAGTAATGATGCCCATTCTGACATAGAGCTTCAGTTACAGCCACCAGCGAGGAGCAGGGGATCATCAGTTTTGATCTTTATCCTTGAACACAGTTTATGGCTCCAGAAGGAGCGCTTCCTTGGATGTCACATTAACAAAAATGACATTAAGCACGGTCATTAACATGTTGTTTTGCTCCAGGAAAGGAATATACTGGACATTTTCATTAGCGTAAAGTGCAGCATTATGTTTAACCCTCCTTCCCTCAATATTCAGAAAAACCATTTGGCACACTTTGTATTTTTCATGCCAATTATCAATTTCTCCTTTGTCTTTTGTTAGTCTCTGGTAAATATATCACAATGCATACACACTGCTAAGCTGATGAGCACTCCCTTGCCACCATGTTTCCAAAGTAATGTACTTTGGAATTGCTTTTATAATCTGAAACTTTGCCCTAGTGATAGGAAAATATGTCAGTGATTTGAGGAGGTGAGTACAATTTTAAAATTCACAGATAAGACTCTTTCTGAGCAGACCAAACAAAATTCGTCTTCAACATAAGTCTCATAACAGAAGACTGATAACAGTTCCATTTGAATGGAAGGGGTAGATTCTGATAGTAACAATGCCAAACAAGAAGCTTTAAAATCATATAACACACAGTCGACAGCAGACTATTTCTGTCAGAGTGAACATCTGCTTAAGTGTGAATCAGAATAACAAACAGCTCAATGCAGCTTTCAAAATCAGAATGCTATGACTCTAGAATTACTCATGGTAAATGGAATTAATAACACATAAGGAATACATAGGAATTATTAGTAAGTTGGGATTCCTCTAGGAAACAATGAGTGATGGTTTAGAAGATTTGAAAATATCCTAATTTTTGTTTTCCCAAATTGTGTAGTTCTCAGTTTTTTGACATTAATATAAATTGTTTTCTTTTCTCTTATATTAATTTTATGTGTAAATTATCTTATTGATATGCAGACTTTCAGTATATTTTTATACCTTAAGAGATCTGGTGATTCAGTAGACTTAGAAAATCGAAGAAATTTATTCATTCTAAATCATATAAATTTTTAAAAATTCTGTAATAAAAATATTTTGTAGACCAGATTAAATATGACTTATGGTAATCCTGATTTAAAATACAATTTGGGTAACAATTTCTTATGCAAACTGACACAAATTCCTATTGAGACACCTAAATATGGACAAAGAGAAAAAATGAGAATATACACTAATAACAAATTCTAAAAGTCACAGATTGTTATACTGCTAGACTTTGGGAGAAATATTCTCTGAGATCTGTGAAACAAGATTTAGAAACAAAAACATCAATTTTTTTTTATTATAAAGCAGAAAAAGATGGGCCACTTGATAGCTGATTTTCAGGTGCTTCTCGATTTAGGTAAGGAAATAGTTCATTTCAGATGAGCAGAGTCTTGATACATAAAAATCTAAGAAACACTAAAAGTTGGATAAATTTCAGATGAGGTTTCAGCTAGTCCCAATGAAGCCAGATTTAAAGCTAGGTAGTGAGTGTAGTCAGGCAAATCGGGTCTAACATCGAGTTTCATAAAGAACATGGAGTCCATAAAGAAAATGGAGTCAGTCTGAGTCCTGGAAAAACACAGAGCAATTCTAAGGGAGATAAGACTGTTAATGTTCCCAAGCTTAGGGCCCATCTTAAGGAATGCTAATGAAACAGCTCCCAGCAAATGGAGATGCTAATCTACTAGCCCTAAGCCCTTCCTGTGAATCTCACACCCACCATGGGCCCTCCAGTGTCGCATCTTTTTTGACATTCCTGTCCCAGGCAGGACAGAGATAGAGAACATGAAAGGGACAAAAGAAAGATTTCAAATATAAAAGGGAGAAAGCCTCTCCTCCTTTTGGATTCCTGGTTTCCGGGTCCCCTTCTCCTTCTGGGAGAAGTCTTTTAGCTGTCCTTTCAATAAAGCCTTTCACTTTCTCCTCTACGCTTGCCTCGGAGTGCTTCTTCGGCGTTAGGTAAAAAAGCAGTTTCACAGCTATCCCACTCATTGGTCTTTACCCAAAAGACCTGAAAACAGCATACTACAGGGATACAGCCACATCAATGTTTATAGCAGCACAATTCACAATAGCTAAACTGTGGAACCAACCTAGATGCCCTTTAGTAGATGAATGGATAAAGAAAATGTGGTATATACACACAATGGAATATTACTCAGCAATAAGAGAGAATAAAATCATGCCATTTGCAGGAAAATGGATGGAGTTAGAGAATACAATGCTAAGTGAAGTTAGCCAATCCCAAAAAGCCAAATGCCAAATGTTTTCTCTGATATAAGGAGGTCAATTCACAGTCGGGTTGGGATGGGGAGCATAGGAGGATTAGAGGAATACTAGAATGGCCAATGGGGAGGGAGGGGAAGGGAGGGGGCAAAAGGGTGAAGGAAAAAAAAAAAAGATGGTAGAATGAGATGGATATCATTACCCTAAATGCATGTATGAAGTCACGAATGGTGTGAATATACTTTGCATACAACCAGAGATTTGTAAAAAAGTGCTCTATATATGTGTAATATGAAATGTAATGTATTCTGCTGTCATTTATAACATCTTAGAATAAAAAATAATTAAAAAAAAAAAAAAAGCGGTTTCACCAAGAAGACAAAAAAATGAGGTCAGGGGCTAGCCTTATCCACTGTATCTTGCCAAACATCAGATTTTGGTAGATGTCTTGTGAGGCCTATGGAAAAATTGCCATATATAGAAAGAGGAAATTATCCTGAGGATTCAAAGACATAAATCTCTAAAGTGATTCATTATAAGAACTGGAAAATATTTTGTAAAGAGGACATGTGGATCATGATGCAGGAGTTGAAGCTCTAGAGAGAACATGTGACAGTGACAAAATAGCCAGGTAAGTTTCACGGAATACTGGGTGAAGTTAAAAATGACCTGGTTAAGGTTTAATAAGTAATGTTAGGATATTTGACTTTCAATTAGAAATTAAAGTGTCACCTGATAAAAAGAAGAGAAAATATTATTATTATTATCATTATTATTATTATTATTATTTTAACCCAGGGATACTTTATTACTGAGTTATATCCTCAGTCCTTTTCATTTTTGTTTTGAGATAGGGTCTCCTTAAATTGTTAAGGCTTGCCTCGAAATCATGATCCTCCTGCTCAGCCTTCCAAGTCTCTGTGATTACAGCTTCGGAATCCACTGGATCTGAATTCCCTAGGGTTCAGACCACATTTGTCTGCCTAAGCTACACTCAGTGATCACACAGTTGACCTCACCAAGATTGCTTATAAGCATCATTTGACCCAGTTTGCTATCCTTCCCTCCTAAAAGTTCTTTCTCTCTTGGCTTCCGTGAACCGCACTGCTGAACATTCATGTTTTTGCTGATTTTTGTCAGTGTCCTTTGATGTTTCCTCTTTATTCAGTCACCAAATACCAGGATGCTTTGTCCTAGGCTGACACTTTTCTCTATCTGTAACCATCTATCTCCCTGGTGATCTTGCTAATTGATAAATATAATTTAGACATCCAGATTTAAGTCTCATTTCCTAATATATGTTTGTTATTATTGCTCCAACATTTTATTTGAACAGGAAGTTAAACAAACTTTAAAATTTAACATGACCAAAAAATAAGAAATAAAAAAAGATTCTATATCTCTCCACAACTACTGCTTCCTGAATATTCCTTAATGTGACCATGAGCCTCCTAAATGTATAACTGAAGAAATATAATGTCATTCTAGAGACTTTGCTGGCCTTCTCCCCATGTCCAACCAAAACCACTCATATTCTAAGCCAAATCACTCTCTTTTTGTGCTTCATTGATAATCTATTTCAAACTAGCAGTCAGAGAGGTTTTCTAAAAACACATAGAATATCAATAATTTGTTTTTTTGGGTCAGCACAAACTATTAATTGCTATAGTTTGAATGTATTCCTCAAAAGTTCATTTGTTAGAATCTTAGTCCCCCAATTCAGGTGATAGTGGTATTTGGAAGATAATTAGCATTAGATGTACTTACAATGGTGGGGACCATCATGGCATTAGTGGTTTTGTAAGATGATAAAGAGAACTGGATTGGCATGCTCTGCCCTATCTTGCCATGTGATACTCTGTGTTGTGTTTTGATGCAGCAGGAAGGCCCTCACTGCACTCCAAGGGGATGCTAGTGGCATGCTCTTGGAAGTCCTAGTTTATAGTACCATGAGCCAAATAAACCTCTATTCTGTATAAATTACTCAGTCTGTGTATTTGATTATATAAACAGAAAATGCACTAAGACAACAACATAAAAAATAGTGAGATGCCTGTAGATTTATGTTTTAAGGAATGAAGCCATTTTCTCCATTTTTACATTTTTCTTTCATATAATTTTATGATTTACAAAAAACTACAGATTCAACATATTTTCTGCTCTTTTAGTAAAATAAAATTGAAAAAGTTGAATCGAGGGGGTTTTATTTCCTAAATTAGAAACCTTTGACCATTTTTAAAACTGTGATATTTTCCTTTTTTTTAACCAATTACATTCATCACATTCTTGTCAGTATATATAACTATTTATATATTACCATATATACATGTATATATATCCATTTGTCATCTTTCCACTAATTAATCATCTACAGTAGGAGATCTCATAATCTATTTTTTAATCAGATTAACTGACAAATTATATTTTCCATGTAAAACGTACTTATTGTCTAATGCACTTGACATACTGAAAGTTTGTTGCTCATAGATATTTCAAACTATTTTGCCGAAGAATGTTTACTCCCACCAGCTGAATTGAAGGTTTGCTCTAATAGATTTGTGTCAGTAGTACTAGTTTCTGAAAACACAAAAGTTTAAACAAATATTAAAAAAACCTGATGAACTTTGTGTATGTTGAGTGAAATTTCCTGATGGATGTAGAAAAATAATAATATATTAAAAGCTAATTTGAATGCTTTGTAAAGAATTGTCATGTATAAATGATTAAAAATTGCGTGAGAATTGTAAAAGCCTGGGAAAAGCACAATTCTAAAAACCTTGATACTCATATTTCTTTATGAATTTCTCTAACATCTGTATTTGTATTAAAGGAATGGAAACTAGAAGCTGGAGATGACATAAAATAGAGATTTTATGCAGTATTGAACTGGTTGATATTCCAGTTCATCTTTGGTCAATTTCAAATTGGTGAAAGGGTATTTAGGTTTTAAATAAAAATGTAATGTTCCTGGTACCTTTCATCTGCTTTATATGTTCATCACCTATCTGTATCTAGGTCCTACTTTATTTTTTTTTTGTGGTGAGGTTTGAACCTAGGGGCACTGAACCACTGATCCACATCCCCAGCCCTTTTTATGTTTTCCATTTAGAGACAAGGTCTCACTAACCTATGTTTTTAATATCTCCCATTAAGACTGACTCTCTGGACTAATCAATACACTATGTCTCTGACTCTTATGTAAAAAGAAGACGACTTCCAATGTATCTATATTTAGGTTTGTTCCACATAAAATTGAAGATGACTGATCAGTTATTATCAGGGTATTATCTATAATGATATCACATATTATAATGACAATATATACAGGTAATTTTACAAGTTTAAGTATAAATATACAATTCTTCAACTCTAAATAACATTCACTAGATTTTAATTGTAGAATTTCAATTATTTTCCATGGAAGAAGTGGAAATATACTTTGCCATATGTGCATGAGTAAATGTTTTGTCCTTTCTCCTTGTATTTAAATTCTAGAGACCCATTTTTTTTTTTTTTTAATGTATCTTTGGCAACACCATACCACTGGATTGGTTGCCACCATTTTTGTATTAACATTATAATAGTGGAAGAAGCTTAGCTTTCTTGTCTGAATTTACACAGTTTAGATTTTAAATTCGAGTCTAAATCAACAACACCACTTTTGCTTCTTTCAGTATTGCTAGGAACTTCTATGGTTACTACCATTCTGTATCAATGTATATGATGACTTTTCTACCTTTGTCTTGGAGCTATTAATTTTCTCCCTCTCTCCATTGTGCTCTGATCTGCATGTTTGCGTCTTGGCAAAAAGCCTGTCTTTCATCTTGGCAACCTTATCTTGTATTGACTTTCTATGATCTGTTTCTTGCCTTCTTAATTGGTTCTGTTGTTCTTTGAATAATCAGGAGGTTTTCTTTTCATTCATTTATGGACAGGAAAGAACTTTTGATCTGAGTCAGATATGTAAACTGATTATATTAAGTAGAGTTAAAGAAAGGTATGTTTTGTGTTACAGGTTTAAATGATGACTGGCTGCAGTATTTTGGAGATTAACTGTTTAATCTTTTCCTGCTCATTGTTGGTGGAGCCCATAAGAATACTCCCTCCCACATTTTCACTGTCAGTGCCTGGTAAGCTTAGACAGCTAGGAGTTTAAACTTTATCATCCACCTATTTAATTTCATCTTTTATGTTTGTACTTCCATATTTATAATTATTCCTATTTGATAGATATATGTATCTATATGTGTACATAAACACACACACACACACACACACACACACACACGCACACACAGAGTAACCACTTGGGCCCAGAGAACAGACAACGTTTTGTAAATGATTCTCTATGGAACTGAAATAGAGGATAATGTTGTATGACAAAAGTCTGTTCAGGTGTAGATAGACTCAATATTTTGTCCTCTGAGTTAGGTTAACTCAGAGAAGAGACTAGAGGTATTTGCTTCTTCTTTGGCACATTTGGTTTTAGGCAGATAAGAGAATTTGTTGAAGACCTCTTTCTGAACTTTTAGTAGAGAAGGGGAAAAGGAAAAACAAGGTTAAAGGTAACTTGACTCTGAGCTTGCTTATAAGACCATGTAATTTCCTTTAGATAAAATTACTCAGAATGCCAAAAAATGCCATATTCTGGGGGTGTTATTCTCTAAGCTCAAACAATATGTCCTATATGTAGTACAGAAGGGATATAACTAATTAAGCACTTCCCACAGAATACAAAATCAGTGGTTTGACAAAAGACGATGATATGCATTTTTTCTCTAAACATGATCTGAATTTGTTATTTAGTCTATAGAGGCATCAAAATGAACAATAGCTCTTGAATGTACTGTGAACTCTCATTATAACCTTGAAAAAGAGTTCTGTGTATATGCAAATGACAGTTTATCACAATAGAGCAATATTTATGTAGTTCATTAATCTGTGGTGGCAGTTTTTAACCTGTCTTTCTTTGCTACTGGTTTTATATATTTGGTTTCTGGAGACAGATAGAAGTAGATATATAATTCCTTAGAGTGAAAAGTTCCTCTCTTCTATCAAACTCAAAGAAAATTGCACAATCATGCCTTTTGAAACAATCTCAGAAGAGATTTCTAACACAATTGTAAGAAAAACCAAACTGTGAAAGATAAAAGATAAAACTATTTCCTGTTGCATAAAATTATTTTGTACATCTTTTTAATTATTTTCAAAGGTCTCCTATCTTCTTTTTATCTGCTACAGTTTTGCATATCTTCTTCATATCTGATAGAATTCTTGGTATGTAAAGGTGGCCTTCCTGAAACATTATAGAGCATAACACAAATACAGAGGTGATGTTCACCTTTAAAGGATTTGTTTGTGAAACAATATAAAATTTTCTTTAAAAAGATAAACTGCATATTTGCTATTATTAGAAATGTATTGTTAGTATTTCTGAAAGGAAAATGGTGCGTGTTTTAAATTGTCTTCTAGTTCTTGCTTTTTGATTTTGAAAGCATGAATGCTTCTTCAGCACAGTTCCAGAATGATCCATGCAAAATGATCAATATACACTTTAATTTTAGACTCAGATTTAAGCCCAAATTCCTACCCCAATCTATCCCTTCCCTGACCTTTCTTAACAGCTTTCAAGGTAAGATTTTTTCTTCCTGACCCCTGTTGTGGTTCCACTTGGCATTTCCAAGGCAAGACTGCTTTCCAAAGCTGATAAGGAAGAGAAGAACTTCTTGAAGATTAGATCTGTAAACTTGAGTGACTTGCTCCATTTCAACACGTATCTCTTGAGATTGACTTTTCTTTCTTATTCTTTTGTTCTGGATTCTATTTTATTTGATTATCATATGTTAAAATGCTATATAGGTCTTTGTGATTGAGTCATGTTACCTCTATATACTCTATGTGACATCATTAAGCTTCATGCAGTACCCATAACGATCTAAGTGCTGATAAATCTCAAGTCTATAGCTATATTCTTCATTTAGAGCTTTTGATTTTCATTTCAAATATGCTTTCCTTTACTCTTGCCTATTGTATTAAGTGGACTTGCTATCACCCATCCATTTGCTCAAGCTAAACTTCTAGGGCTGTGTCATTTAATAGGTTGCATAGGGCTAATTTAAATTCAAATTAACTCAAATTAAGTAGAATTTGAAATTCAGTTTCTCAGTTGTGCTACTCCTATTTCAAGCACCTATACCAAATTATGGTTTAGGTATGAGGTGCCCCCAAGAGCTCAAGTGTAGGACAGTGCAGGGAAATTTAGAGGTGAGATTATTCAGGTATGAGTGTGTTTATCCACTGATATGGATTAACTGGGCAGTAACAGTAAGCATAGGGTGTGGCTGCAGAAGTTAGGTCAGTGGGGCCTTGCCTTTGGGGTGTACATTTTGTCTCTGGTGAGTGGAGCTCTCTCTTCTTACTTGTCACCATGTCCTGAGTTGAATTCCTCAGTCATGCCCTTCTGCATTGATAGTTTCTGCCTCACCTTGGGCTCAGCGCAATGGAGTCAGCCATTCATGCACTGAGACCTCTGAAACAATGAGCCCCAAATAAAACTTACCTCTTCTAGATTGTTCTTGTCAGATCTTTTGGTCACAGTGGCAGAAAACTGGTTAAAATAAGCCACATAGGACTAGTGTTTATCATATTAATTAGCTCAGATACCAAGAATTCTATCATTGCAGAAACTTTCCTTGGACAGTACTTGTCTAAAGCCATGTTTATATCCCTCTCCCTTGGCTTGCATTTTAGATCCTATACACCAAAGTAACCATTCATGTCTTCTGGGGGTAGTTATAATTGATATGAACTCTTTCTTTGTGCATGTCCTAATGTTGCTATTTTTGCTTTATTACTAAAATAATACCCCTTCCAGAGCCTGATTGGCGTAGATATAGGAAAAATATTAGAACTTGGAACTTATGCCACAAAGAATATTCAAAATTCCTATGACAATAAATAAACAGGGGTACACTTTCAAAGACATTTTCAACCTGTTTGCCAACACCAAGGGCAAATAGGTTAACAATTGCAGGTGTTATTCATTTGCCCTTCAGGAAATGGCAGCATGTCAAGGTTATGAGATTGATAACATCCACAAAACATCAAGATCAGTTTTGAATATTTCCCTCCAGGATAATCAGTAAAACCTGAGTAGATTATGAGATTGGAATCTAATCTTAAAATGTAGTGTTTACTCTTTCAGCTAAAAATGAACAAAAGTTGCCTTTACATTGAACACACAAAGTTTATCTACAGAGTTCAGAAAATATTTTTAACATGATAAACCACGGGAAAAAAGTGGTTGACACAGTAATGTCCTTTTCCCCAAGGACTCATACATTTAGTGTTTTAATTTAACATTTATTACTTATGTGTTTTTTATACTTGAAATTTTTGCTCATTTAATTATATGAAAAATTAAGTAATTAGGAAGAAGAAGTGAACAAGTATTAATGGATATTTGAAATATAAACATATTCAGAGAACTGACTTTATGAGCAAAAATTCTAAAAAGAAAGAAATGGAAAAATCTATTCCATGACTTGAAATAAAGCAAGACCTATTAACTCATGATATTAGAAATATAAAAACAAAGAAAAAAATCAACAGCATTAACTTGAAGAAAATATACCAATTTTGAGGCAGAGAGAAAGTGTAACAAAACGGTGCCACATTATGGAACATCTGGTCATTGAATCAAAAATGGACTTTAATTGGAAACAGACAGATGGCATAAACGCTATTAGCACAGAGAAAGCTGTTGTGTAGACATAGAAATCTAGGATATTGACTTTGGCAACACTGTCTTTACTTTGTATTGCCAATGATGTTATTCAAATTGAATAGGATATCATGGAAGGCTGACCTTCTTGCTTAACATTCCTTAGGGTCCATTTGTGCTCTTTTAAATAGGTAGACAATTACATCCTCTCAAGCCATTTAAAAATAGGTTGGACATCTCTATTTCAGGTATTTTTTACACAGATGTACATAAGTTGGGAGAAAGAATATTATCATATTGGCATTTTGCTTCCTTTTGGCAATATTAGTTCAAAGTGAGAATTTCCCTAATTATCTTTACTATCTGGAAGTGAAAACAATGTCATCATTCTCAGAGTTGATAATCAGGAGTCAGAAATAATTACATAAAATTTTAAAAAATGTGTATCCAAACAAGATAAGAAAGTCAAACATAGTGAGATAACCAGGTGATATCAGAAATATTTCTACCTATGTATCTTTCATTTATTAGATATAATTTTAAAAGTATTATGTGCTTAAGCACAGTGTGCACACACTATTTTTCAAGTCTAATTTATAAACCTGTCTTAAAATAAGTTTTATAAAAAATTTAGTGAAAAATGCCTTCAGATAAATGTTTTTTAATATAACTCTTTCAGAAATATCTCACTTTGTGCACTGGCTTTATTTCTTTAGCATTTTTGTACATTGAAAAATCATTATTAAAATCAATGACTCTTTGACTCCAAAATTGATTTGCTTGAGAATCTGGTAAAAATGAAGGATATTCTTCCATGAGAAATGGAACATACACACAGAATTTTTCATAAAATTTTAAGAAGCTTGTCTCCTGAAACCTTATATTTGGAACACGTGGATATTGAAGATGCTCTGATTTCAAGTAAATGTATTAGTAATGCTATGAATCATTTATTTAGTATTAATAAATGTAGTAGAAACTGGATTAGGTGGTATAACTTGCTTTTTAAATTGCCTATGTAGATCACTGTTTATGTGTTTTAAATACCTAATAGTTTATCATCTAACTTTCTTTTTCCATTTTGATTGGAAAAGTTTTACTTTATAAAATAATAACATCAGTCTCTTTCTAACTTCATTAATTTCTCCTAATTCTGTCCTTTGGAATAATATAGAACAACTCTCTATATTCCTATTTTATATCACAAAACTTTAACTTTTTTCTCAGACTCTTAGAACATTAGAGAAGAAGGATAAACTTTATAAATCATTTGACATTAAATCCTTCAGCCTACAAATGATAAAATTGAGGTCAAAAGTAAGTAAATACATGTATTACTTCTCTCCACAATATTTTGCCACGATGCCCTACGTACCTTTTCCCATAAATTAAAGTGTGTACTTAGATGTTTCTCTATCCATCCCTCCTCCCAATGCTTTTCTCAAGGCTTTTAGTTAGCATAGTGCCAGGAATCTGTCACTGGTCTCCAATTTTAGTTTGAGGAGCAGATAGAACTCATCAAGCTATGAAATGCCTAGATTTTATTCAGGAAATATTTAAAAAAATGTTTTCAGACAGCTGTATTTTGAAGATTTTCATTTAACTACCTGACAATTGATCAGTTTTGCATTTGTAAAATGGAAGACTTATAAAAGATTGAGTAAGAAAAATTAGAAAATTAGAGCTTTTCAAGAAGTGTTGGATACTTATAACATGTCAGGAACAGAACTAAGTGCATTAAATGCACTATTGCATTCAACTTTCCCAGAGACCTTACGCAATAGGTAAGATTTGATATATTATTAATTCACATTTTATAGATGAGGAAATTCAGGTCCAGACATATGAAGTTTACATAGTCTAAAGGGTGAGAACTAAGATTTAATTGGAGAATGCTCTTAAGGGCTTACAAGTTTGAACTACTACATAACAATACCTCATTCAATGGATAATAGCAGTTCTTCAATATTTTATTATAAAATTAAAACCAAACTTACAATTTTAAATATAGTAGGACATAATATATATATGCATATATATATATACTGCATATACATGATATATTTACTATATGTGCATATATAGTATACATCTAGAGATAGTCTCTACCTTGTACATAATATTTTCTAAAATTAACAATTATATTTTTCCTGGCTATTTTCCTAGGTAAAATAAATTTTAAATTGTAGGTGATATTAGAAAATGGTACAGGTGTTGAAAGCTGAGGTTCAAAGATAATTGCCAGATTTCACTTCTGCCACTGAGAACAATATTTCTTTCTGTGAAATATTTAGCAGAGTAGGCAATGTGTAAGCAGATTAACAGCTGCATTTCCACTGTTTACATAAGGTTATAAAATTGATTAGCCAATATGATATCATAAAGTTTCATAATCAAAACATCTTCTAATATTTTTAATGTTGAGTAGATTATTATTTTACATGAGTCACAAACTATAAAGCCTGAACATACTGCGAACTGCACTTTACTGCTTTGATCAAATAAAAATGTACGTAAGTTAATCTAGCATCTACTTAATAATATGCATAATTGTTGTTGTGCTACATGGTAATTAAGCCTGAATGGACAACGGATGATTATAGTTTTACATAGCCAAGAGCTCTTCTCTTTTCTTTGTTATTTCTTCAATACTTTCATGTATGGTGGTGCTGAAAATTTTCTCTGATATCATGTAAATCTTCATCCTCGTTAGTCATATACATAGGTCCTAACCTCACAGCTACTGTCCACACCTTCAAATTCTGAATCTAATTCCTCCAGTATTAAAGTTCTAATTATACAAATGTCTCCTCTGTCTCTGCACCCACATCCTTGAGTTAAGACTATTTTCCCTTTACTTTATCCTGTCCTACCTTGGAAGGCAATGATTTTGAAAAGAATGGGCTGTGAAGTAACACAGACCAGGCTTTGAATTAATCTCTGCTACTTCCTAGCTGGGTGAAACTGAACGATATATTTAATCTCTTGAACTTCTGTGTCTTTACTTGTGAGGGACATGGTACAAGACACATACCTACTCAGTGTGTTATGTGAATTTGTCAACAGATAAAAAGAATTTGGGAGATCCTGGGAAAATGGCCGACAGGAGGGAGGTGCTCTCTGGACGCAGTTGCTGAAGGATGCGGAGTGGGAAGTTTGAGCGCGTTGCTGGCGGTTCTATTGCAACTGAAAGGGAGCCGAGACATTCCTGCACCTCTGGACAGCAAAATACAAGGTTCTCCGGACCACAACAAGCAGGGTCAGAGTTGCAGCTGTCCACAGTCCGAAGCAGCGCTGTTTGTGCTGCAGGCGCAGGGGCCAATACCATCTCGGCAAGGAGACGATCCACCCAGGGGCTTTGAAACCAATCTGCGAGGAGGGATAGAAAGAGGCCTAGAGGCGTGGGCAGTGTCCACGCAGAGCTCTTTCGCACAGCTTGCCAAGCCTATCCCGCACGCTCTGGACTGACACAAGGGTCTGCTGAGCTGCTGTTGAATCGGAGGAGAACACCGCCATCTTTGAGAAGTGCAGTGGCTGACCCAGACAAAGGGGAAAAGACGGAGGAGACGAACAGCTGCAGACATCCAGGGAGCCCCAGCGCTCTGAAGGCAGCACACACCTGGGTGAGACTCGGGTAACCAGCAGAGGAGGGCGTGTCTGAGGCCAGCCCAGTGGCCACAAGAAGCTACAACTGTGGGTGGGCATGGGGAAAGGGTGCCTTCTGGAGGGTCCCCTTCCCGGTGCCATTAATCTACTGACACACAACCGCCCTGAGCCAATCTTCCCCTGAGCCATTCGGCCACTGGCCTAGGGTGCAGACTTGACTCCACTGACAGGGTCGCAGACCATCTGGACGAGGTCTGATGCAGTTGGCTTAAACTGGAAAGGGAAAAGAGAGGGGGGCTTCCCAGGGCTCGTTTTGTTTGAGACTTGGGGTTCGATGTTTCTTTTTTTTTTTTTTTTTGGTTGGTTTGCTTGTTTTACTGGTTTTCGGGGTTTTTTGTTTGTTTGTTTGTTTGTTTTTCTTTTTCTTTTTTTGACTTTGTTTTGTTTTGCTTTTTTTTTTTGCATTGATTGTCAGTGTGTTTGATTGTTTGCTTCTGCTCCTTTTTTCATTCCTTCTTTTCTTCCTTCTCACTTTGGCATCTCTTCTTCCTCCTTCATCTTTCATATTTGCACCCTGCCAGTGCATACTAAACAGAGGCAAAAACAAGCTTTACGCAGAACTTGGGATTTCTAGAACCGGCGCAATTGAACTGGATAGCAAAGCGGTGATATATATAGTTTACTCTCTATTTTCTTGATTCTCTCTCTCCTCTTTCTTACACCAATTTCTACTCTTTTATCATTTTTTTTCCATCTTACTTTATATATAAATTGGTCTTTCCACCTAATTGTCTACTCCATTCTCTATCTTCTCTCTTCTACTGATACTAAACCACTTCCACTAAACCACTTCAATAGAACTCTCCTTTCATACTTTCCAAGAAAGAACAATTCAAGACACTTCCTTCTTCTTAAACATAATACCTCTGTATCCAATACTTGAAGCTATAAAACCCCATCAGAAGCGTACAGAGTAAATTGGAAATAATATCTGGGTTAACAAAATCTGTAAATTGTGATCAAAATTGAATTTTCTGAATAGAAAGTGTTAGGTTTTAAAGTGTAAAGGAATTATAAGGGGATCTGATAGCATTGTACTACAGGAACAACATAAGGCATTAAGGTAAAATCGAAACAGTCAAGGTCCCACAGTGCAGGAAGAAAAGACACACAAGCATCATGAAAAAACAAGGGAAGAAAGTGACACAAACAAATCAAGATTCCTCATCAGTAGATTTCATGGCAAACACAGTTGGTCAAATGCCAGAGATGGAATTTAGAAATTACATATGCCAAATGTTTAGGGAACTTAAGAATGAACTCAAGATTGAGATGAGGGAGCAAGTACAGGAGGCAAAAGATCATTTTGACAAAGAACTCCAAAAACAAATACAGGAAGTAAAAGATTACTTCAATAGGGAAATAGAGGCTCTAAAGAGAAACCAAATAGAAATTCCAGAAATGAAAGAAGCAATGAACCAAAATAAAAGTTCAATTGAAAGCATCTCCAACAGAGTAGACCACTTGGAAGAAAGAACTTCAGACAATGAAGACAAAATATATGCCCTAGAGAAGAATTTAGACTATACAGCAAAACTTGTTGGAAATCAAGAACATAACATCCAAGAATTATGGGACAGCATAAAAAGACCAAACTTAAGAGTGATTGGTGTAGAGGAAGGGGCAGAGTTTCAAGCCAAAGGAATGAGTAATTTATTTAATGAAATAATTACAGAAAATTTTCCAAATTTGAGGAATGAATGGGAAAACCAAGTTCAAGAGGCATACTGAACACCAAACAAACAAAATCTCAACAGATCCACACCAAGACACATTATAATGAAAATGCCTAATATACTGAGCAAGGAGAGAATACTAAAAGCCACTAGAGAAAGGAAGCAGATCACATATATGGGGAAACCAATCAGACTATGTTCAGATTTTTCAACCCAGACCTTAAAAGCAAGAAGATCCTGGAATAGCATATTTCAAGCTCTGAAAGAAAAGGGATGTCAACCAAGAATCTTATATCCAGCAAAATTGAGCTTTAGATTCGAAGATGAAATCAAAACCTTCCACGACAAGCAAAAGTTAAAAGATTTCACAACTCGAAAGCCAGCACTTCTGAACATCCTGGGCAACATTTTTCATGAAAAAGAAGAGAAAGAGAACAATGAAAATCTACAAAGGGAGATATTAAACTAAGGGAAATACCAACCAGAAGAGAAACCAAATCAAGCTAAAGACCATAATTCAAATAAAAATGGATGGGAATAAAAATCACATCTCAATAATAACCCTGAATATTAATGGCCTAAACTCACCAATCAAAAGACACAGATTATCAGAATGGATTAAAAGAAATGACCCAAAAATTTGCTGTCTCCAAGAAACACACCTCATAGAAAAAGACATCAACAGACTGAAAGTGAAAGACTGGGAAAAGTCTTATCACTCACATGGCCGGCGGAAGCAAGCAGGGGTTTCCATCCTCATATCAAATAAGGTAGACTTTAAACCAAAACTAATCAAGAGGGACAAAGATGGATATTTCTTACTACTTAAGGGAACGATTCATCAACAGGATTTAACAATCATAAATCTATATGCCCCAAATAATGGAGCACCTACCTTCATCAAACAAACTCTTCTCAAGTTCAAGAGTAAAATAGACCACAACACAGTTATTCTAGGGGACTTCAACACACCTCTCTCACCAATGGATAGATCATCCAAACAAAAGCTAAACAAAGAAACTTTAAGCTTACTTAAAACAATTAACAATTTAGACCTAACAGACATATATAGAATATTTCATCCCTCAGTAAACGAATACACTTTTTTCTCAGCAGCACATGGCTCCTTCTCCAAAATAGACCATATATTAGGTCATAAGGAAACTCTCAGCAAATATAAAAAAATAGACATACTACCCTGCATTCTATCAGACCATAAAGGGATGAAATTGGAAATCAATGACAAAACAAGGATTAAGAAAAACTACTTCAACAACTGGAAGCTAAACCACATGATACTGAATGAACAAGGAGTTCATTAATGAACAAGAAGAAAACATCAAAGAGGAGATTAAAAAATTCCTAGAGGTAAATGAGAACACAGATACAACGTATAGAAATCTCTGGGACACTATGAAGGCAGTAGTAAGAGGAAAAATCATTGCACTGAGTTCATTCCTTAAGAGGAAAAAAAAACAACAAATAAATGACTTAACATCACACCTCAAAGCACTAGAAAAAGAAGATCAGACCAACACCAAGAGCAGTAGAAGACAGGAAATAATTAAAATCAGAGCAGAAATTAATGAAATTGAGACTAAGGAAACCATTCAAAGAATTGACAAAACTAAAAGTTGGTTCTTTGAAAAAATAAACAAAATTGACAGACCCTTAGCAATGCTAACAAAAAGAAGAAGAGAAAAAACTCAAATTACTAACATTCGTGACGAAAAAGGGAATATCACAACAAACACCTCAGATATACAGAAGATAATTAGAAATTACTTTGAAAGCTTATATTCTAATAAAACAGAAAATATTGAAAGCATTGACAGATTTCTTGAGTCGTATGATATGCCTAAACCGGAAACGGAGGCTATACACAACTTATAAAGACCGATTACAAGCGAATTGATAGAAGACATCATCAAAAAGCTACCAACAAGGAAAAGTCCAGGACCTGATGGGTTTACAGCCGAGTTCTATAAGACTTTCAAAGAAGAACTAATACCAATGCTCTTCAAACTATTTCAAGAAATAGAAAAAGAGGGAGCTCTTCCAGACTCTTTCTATGAGGCCAATATCACATTAATTCCAAAGCCAGGCAAAGACACATCCAAAAAAGAAAACTTCAGGCCCATATCTTTAATGAACATAGATGCAAAAATCCTCAACAAAATCCTGGCAAATCAGATACAAAAATATATCAAAATGATAGTGCACTATGATCAAGTGGGGTTTATCCCAGGGATGCAAGGCTGGTTCAACATTCGGAAATCAATAAACATAATACACCACATCAATAGACTTAAAGACAAAAATCATATGATCATCTCAATAGACGCAGAAAAAGCATTTGACAAAATACAACACCCCTTTATGTTCAAAACACTGGAAAAACTAGGAATATGAGGAACATATCTCAACATTATAAAAGCTATTTATGCAAGGCCCAGAGCTAACATTATCTTAAATGGAGAAAAATTGAAAGCATTCCCTCTAAAAACTGGAAAAAGACAGGGATGCCCCCTTTCACCACTGCTATTTAACATAGTACTGGAAACTGTGGCCAGAGCAATTAGACAGACAAAAGAAATTAAAGGGATCAAGATAGGAAAAGAAGAGCTCAAATTAGCACTATTTGCTGATGACATGATAATCTACCTAGAAGACCCAAAAAACTCTACCAGAAAACTTTTACAACTAGTAAATGAATTTGGCAAAGTTGCAGGATACAAAATTAATACACATAAGTCAAAGGCATTTTTGTACATCAGCAACAAAGACTCTGAAAGGGAAATAATGAAAACTACCCCATTTACAATAGCATCAAAAAAAAAAAAAAAAAAAAAAAAAAAACTTGGAAACAACCTAACGAAAGAGGTGAAAGACCTCTATAATGAAAATTATAGAACACTAAAGAAAGAAATTATAGATGAACTCAGAAGATGGAAAGACCTACCTTGCTCTTGGATAGGTAGAATTAATATTGTCAAAATGTCCATACTACCAAAAGCATTATACAGATTTAATGCAATTCCAATCAAAATCCCAATGTCATTCTTCAAAGAAATAGAAATAGCAGTCATGAAATTCATCTGGAAAAATAAGAGACCCAGAATAGCCAAAGCAATCCTGAGCAAGAAAAGTGAAGCAGGGGGCATCACCATACCGGAGCTTAAATTATACTATAGAGCAATAGTAACAAAAACAGCATGGTATTGGCACCAAAACAGACTGGTGGACCAATGGTACAGAATTGAGGACACAGAGAGTAATACATATAATTTCAGCTATCTTATATTAGACAAAGGCGCCAAAAATGTACAGTGGAGAAAGGATAGCCTCTTCAACAAATGGTGCTAGGAAAACTGGAAATCCATATGCAACAAATTGAAATTAAATCCTTATCTCTCACCATGCACAAAACTCAATTCAAAGTGGATCAAGGACCTAGGAATTAGACCAGAGACAATACGCCTAATAGAAGAAAAGGTAAGCTCCAATTTCCAACATGTCGGATTAGGCCCCAAGTTCCTTAATAAGAATCCTGTAGCACAAGAATTACTACCAAGAATTAATGAATGGGATAGATTTAAACAAAAAAGCTTCTTCTCAGCAAAAGAAACAATCAGTGAGGTGAATAGAGAGCCAACTAATTGGGAACAAATATTTAGTACATGCACATCAGAGAGAGCACTAATTTCTAAAATATATAAAGAACTCAAAAAACTTTACACCAAAAAAACAAATAACCCAATCAATAAATGGGCTAAGGAACTGAGAAGACACCTCTCAGAAGAAGATACACGATTAATTAACAAATACATGAAAAAATGTTCAACATCGCTGGCAATTAGAGAAATGCAAATCAAAACTACTCTAAGATTTCACTTCACTCCAGTCAGAATGGCAGCTATCAAGAACACAAGCAACAATAAATGTTGGAGAGGATGTGGGGAAAAAGGCACACTCACACATTGCTGGTGGGACTGCAAAATGGTGCAACCGTTATGTAAAGCAGTATGGAGATTTCTTGGAAAACTGGGAATGGAGCCACCCTATGACCCAGCCATCCCACTCCTGGGTCTATTCCCAAAGGACTTAAAAACAGCATATTACAGTGACACAGCTATCTCAATGTTTGTAGCTGTGCAATTCACAATAGCTAGGTTGTAGAACCAACCTAGATGTCCCTCAGTAAATGAGTGGATTAAGAAAATGTGGTATTTATGCACAACAAAATTTTACTCAGCAATAAAAGAAAATAAATTAATGGTATTTGCAGGTAAATGGATGAAGTTGGAAGACATAATGCTAAGTGAAGTTAGTCAGTCTCAAAAATCCAAGTACCCAATGTTTTCTCTGATATAAGGAGGCTAGTTCATAGTATTGTTGGATGGGGGGGGGGGTACATAGGAGGACTAGAGGAACACTAGAATGGTCAAAGGGAAGGTAGGGTAAGGGGGACAGCAAGGCGGGAAGGAGGGGGAGAAAAAGAAAAAAAAAAAGAAAAGGTGGTTGAATGAGACGGATATCATTTTCTTAAATGCATGATTGAAGACCTGAATTGTATGAATATACTTTGTATATAAACAGTTGTATGTAAAAAGATGCTAAATTCATGCACTATGAGTTGTACACATTAAAGATTATTAAAAAAAAAAAAAGAATTTGGTCCAGCTCCTGACACATAATTATTGTTCAATCATGTGAAACTGCTGGTATTATCCTCATGTAGCCTAATTCCTTCATCTTTAGCTACCACAGGTACTGGAAGACTCTGTGGACCTGATGTGTTGATGGTCAGCTTGCCTTGCTGAGCAGACCAGCAGGCAGTGGCAATCTAGGCACTCCCCAAAATGTGGTCTGGGTACATAGACTTGAGGCTGAGGGAAGTCAAGAGGAAGAGAAGTAACTGTTTATATAAGGAAAGCTGATGAAAGAACTGACTGGTTTTGAGTTCTCTTTCCCAATTTAGTGCAAAGGTTGTTTAAATTCAGTCACAAGTGTCCAGAATATGTAGGCAAACATGTGAATGACTGCATATGTCTTTTCAGCTCCTAACAACTTCTGAAAATAATGCCATGGTAATTGCAGGTCTTTTCTAGAATCATTGTTTTGCTACTAAAAATCCTCCTTTAAAAGAAATAAATTAGGATTATACTTCAAAAAAGTCATAGAAGTGGTCATAATATTTCAAGGACAATAAGAAAACGTCCTTCTTTAAAAACTACCACCTACTTGGTTCTTTGAGGAGAGAAAATTTTTACTCTGTAACACTTTTACATTGAGACTTACCATGAAATGACAAGAATTAACAATTCATTGAAACTCATAAACACTTAAGTATATCTAATAAATAGCAGACATATGTGTGAACTTAGATCTTTTCTCACTTTCACTGGTGGTAAAAAATTAAAAAAGCAAACAGCCTTGTACATGTTCTCATGTAGATACAATGATAGAGAAAATGATAAGTTCTAGAAAACTGGAAATGTGAATAATTATTTTAATGATGCCCAATTTATTCCCAGGTTGTAAACGCAAGCAGTTTTTTCACGAATTATGTTTTCCTGCCCTTGATGTAATTTAGGAAAACATTGCTCATACTTATGCTATAGTGGAGAAGTGATAGATGGACATGGTATGGTAGTGATAATATTTGTTTGACTTTTATAATGCTCTAAGTCCAGGCAAACTCTGACTTATAATCAGCAGAAATAAATGAACAGACAATGCAAGAAGATTTTATAACTTTACTTGTTTTCATACAAGTCAGTATGAAACAATAAAACAAAGTACATTTTAATTACCAAGGCATGATAGACTGTAACTAAATTTTGCATTTAAAAGTTGCTGGCAATAAATCAATATAATTGAAACCATACGTGCGCAAATTTCTAATTGATGATTGAATGCATTCCTTGTCAGAGTAGCAAAGCAGAATAATTACATGCTATCACTCCAGTTTTTAGGAAATTGAGGGCCCATGTCAAGAAAGAAACCTCTAATTCAGGGATTTTGCAAGTTCTTTGATCAGATTTCCAAGAATATTTGGGAGCATATTTTAGTGCATGTAAACTGAAAAAGTGACAACCCACATTTAATCAGACTGTAGTCAAGTCATTTCATTGGAATACAGGCACCATCATGAAATGAAATAGTCCTGGCTTGGATAGTGTTAAAAATGTTTGTTCTCTTTTGTTTGATTGGATAGTACATATTGAAGATATATGTTACTTTTAGAATGATAGACTTTAAATATGTTTGCTCATCAAAGGTAGAACAATGGACAGATACAAAGTCTATTCTTTGTACTAAGTTCCATTTATATTAACTTTCTTAACCTACTGCTTTGGAATGAAGTGTTTGCATGTCCCCCCCCCCCCAAAAAAAAAAAAAAAACCCACAAAAAATAAAAAACAAAAAACAAAAACACTGGACCAGGAACCATAATTTAAATTATTACTAAAATCCTAAGTAGTTCTACTCATCAATTATTGGCTCATTGATTTATTTCAAAAGCAATTATTGGCTGTTTTCCTGGCTTATATTAGATAGCAATAGTGCAAAGTTATATCAAATGTGGAGCCATTTTCAAGGAGATCCTATTCTATAAGGTGAAATGAATGTGCAAATTTTTATAGTGAAACATCAACACATCATTGTATGTGTGTGTGTGTGTGTGTGTGTGTGTGTGTGTGTGTAATGTATACTAATGAATATGAATAAAAGGAATCAGCAATGAAGGGGGTGGAGTAGACAAGGAAAGCTTCAAATAGTGAAGCCAGCATTGCCCACCAAGCACACTGAGCAATGTAGCATGGATGTAATCGTCAGGAAATTGTACACTGCCTTCTTGCTTAGGAAGGCTGACAATTGAACAATAATTACCTTTTATACCTCCTTAGACAGGAAGATCTTAAAGCATTTTGTAGTAGTTCTCCAAGAAAGATACTATGATTCACTTTCTATAGTTTATGCTATCTCTAATTGATAAAGATAGATCAATAAAAATCTTTTCCCTTGTTTCTCCACTTCTATCCCCTATCTTCTCTTATGTTGCCTTCTCTCCCTTAATGTCTTTCTGTCTCTGTCTCTCTCTACATTTTCTATAAATCCCAATTAAATTTCTTTTTTTAATGAGGTTTCCACAGAATCACAGCTGTTTACAGATTTGAAATACATAAAAGATTTTAATACCTTAATTTCAACTGTAAGAGTTAAATAATTTATCCAGATTTACAAAATTGAGTTATAGTACAATAAGGACCAGATTCAAAGTCTCCTGATTTTTAGCCACCTTCCTTCCTTAAATTTCTAGGATTTTATAAAAAATGAAAAATGTGAGTGTATTTCCAAAAGGGTTGTGTGACACAGTTTTAACTGCTTCAGGATTTATTTTAAAGGTACACAGATATATTTTCATCAAATTAGGAGTCCAGATACTGAACTATGTTACTGATAATATCAAAATTTAATTAAGACTTGTTATTCATAATATTAAAAATGGTTCATTTAAAATTCCAGAGCAATATTACTTAAGGAAGCCACTGATTTTTAATCAATATGTGAAAGTTATAAAACAAGATTTAAAACAATATTTTAAGTTTACGTTAACTTTAAAATTTGGAAAAGAAAAATATATTTGTTTCAGATAACTCCAAGTGAACATTTGAATATATTTTACAATTTATCTTAATTATTACAGAAAGGTAAAATTCAATACTTTACATTTTGATGAATAATATAGTCAAATTTAGGTGGTATTACATATATACATTTTAAATGAAAATGAAAGGTATAATAAGGAAGAATAAATATTTAGTTGATAAATTTAAAATTTTATGTCATTTTTAATAAAGATTTATTTAAAAATGTTTTAAGTCATACATGAACACAATACCTTTATTTTATTTATTAATTTTTATGCTGAGGTCTGAACCCAGTGCCTCACATGTGTTAGGCAAACTGCTCTACCTAAGCTATAATCCCAGTCCCTAAAAAGAAAAAAAATATTTTTAAGTAATTTTAAACTTACAAAAAAGTGGCAAGGGTAGAACAAATAATTTCTGCATAGATATGACAGTTGTTAACCATTTGCCCCATTTATTTAATTATTTAATCTCTGTGTTTGTATGTGTATATCATATGTGTATTTATGTGTGTACATATTCTTACACAGAATTTTTATGCATTTACATTTTCTACTATATAGCTATAGTATATCTATATGTTTTTCTGTTTCATCTGAGAGCTAGTCAAATTTCATTTGAGTGTATTTTCTAAAAACAAGTTATTTTATCAATTAATAGGCAAAAAATTAACATAAATACAATACTACTTGCTGATACACAGACTATACTCAAACTTTGAAGTTGTTTCAATATTTTTTCTTTCTGATCAAGCACCCCAGGTCAGGATCACACATAACTCCTGGACCTCTTTTATCTCCTTTATTTTGAGATAGTTCCTTAACCTGTCTGTCTTTCATAGAACGTTTGCCTAGCATGTGTGAGGCACTGTGTTTGATCCTCAGCACCACATAAAAATAAATAAATAAAGGCATAAAAATACAATAACATTGTTTCCTATGTTGGAAATACTCTTTACTCTTTCTTTTTATAAAAATTCTGCCCATTTAAATAAATTATCTATGCCAGGTGACTCATGCCTGTAATCCCAGAGACTCAGGAGGCCAAGGTAGACAGATCACAACTTCAAGGACAGCTTCAGCAACTCAGAAAGGTCCTTAGTAACTTAATGATAACCTGTCTCAAAATACAAAAGGAAAAGGGCTGGGGATGTGACTCAGCAGCCCTGGGTTCAATCCTCAGTACTAAATAAATAAATGAATACATTTGAATGATAATCTTCTTTTTAGTCTTCTTCATACTAATTGTTATCCATTGCCATCTTTTTCTTTCCTGTTCTCATATGTGTTTCCTTCAGACCTTTAATGATACTTATCTCAGTATCTTGTGTTTATTTTATTTTTTTTTAACTTCCATAATACATCTTTTTTTTTTTTTAATTTATTTTTTTTTTGGTCTTCTCCCCTTGTTTATCAATTCATTTAGAGAAAGCAGAACTATATGGTTTATTATTGTGTTTCCTGCATTTTAGGGGTTGAATTGTGTCCTTTTCAAGTTTACATGTTAGAAATACTAACCCTTAGTATTGCAGACTATTTTTATATTGGGAAAATAGAGTAATTGCAGACGAACTCATTAAGATGAAGTTGTATTGGAGTAGAATGTCTCCCTAATCCAATATGACTGGTGTCCTCATAAAAAAAGGCAAATACCGTACAAGCACATGTACACTGGCAGAATGCCTCATGAAGATAAAGGCAGAAGTAGAATTTATTTATGTATTTTAGAAGCAATGCAGAGGTCAGGGTGATGATTCTATAAGCCAAGGAATGTCAAAAGAATGCCAGCAACACACAAGAAGCTAGGAAAGAGGCATGGAACAGATTCTCCTTTACAATTCTCTGAAGGAACCAACTTTGCCAGTACTTTGATTTTGAACTTACATCCTCCAAAAGTGTAAGAAAAGAAATTTTCTATTGTTTAAAGCACCTAGATTGTGATGTTTTACTACAGCAGCCCTAGAAAACTAATACATTATGTTAAGACACTTAGTAGATGAGACAATTCCAAATATGGGGAGGAATAGAATATATCACATTTTTTATACATCATTTATCAGCAATTGCTGAATATTTATTTTAATGATCATTATGTGGAGTTTAATATACATTTTTGCTTTTTTTCTGGTTTCTTAACTAAATTATTTTTCCTCTAAAAATAGAAATTGTATTGTCCTGTACCTTTTGTTATGTTTGGTGGTTTGTAATATAAAGATAGTCCCAGTAAATAGCTTTTAAAAGTCTACTTCTTTGTAATTTACCACAATTACACACCATTAGGAAAAATATTTTTAAAATATTATATCAAACAGCACAAAGTCCTACTATCCATTTAGTTACTTTATGTAATATAGAAGCAATGCATTACTGAAACTAATGACAAATGAAATGGCCATGAAGAATTGATTCTGAAATTAAATTCAGACACAAAGACATCAAATAACTCTCATTCTCTTTAGTAATTTTTTCCCCTGGTATCCAGGGATTTGGGTTTATACCATTAAAATCATTTATATAATCAAAGTTATCTTCTAAAAAAACCCTTTTATTAATTGGAAATACATTTCTTTGGATAATAATGCATTTGTATTTTAATTAGTTCATTATGACTAGACATATGGGTCTTGGAAACAGAGCAAAAGCAAAGATCAACTCTGCTAGGGAATACTTTGTGTAGGCAGTTGGAGCTGAGACAAGGTCACAGGGTCCACATTGCAATACTCACCTGTTGAATAGTAACCCTCAAGGAATTGTAGGGAAAAATAAAAATGAAAAGAGTGCCCCAAAGATAATAGGCATCAGTGGTAATTTTTGTGTTGGTTTGAGCCTATACATCTATATGGAGTCCAATGAAGCATATAAGAATCAGTTCAACTTAAAATAATGAAATTTCTTTTTCCTTTTAAGGAAAGGAGGGCAAAGTATTCTCAAAACAGGCAGACACATTTTTATTTGTAGCACATTCTTGAGAGGTAAGGATTTCCACATTAACTAGCTTATGATTAATCTACTTTTATACTAAGATTTTATTTTTTTGTCTCCCTCAATATAAAACATTTTCCACTTCACATTTTGATACATTTCATTATGTTTGAGAATGTGGTAGTTTTATAATATATTAAAAACTGTCACACACACAATGCTTAAACACATAATTATTTATTGTCAGAAGTTCAGGCATGACCTGGATAGATTCTGGCTGACATTGAAATTTGGGTATTGGCTTTGCTGTCTTCTGTTAGGCTACTGACCAAATTTAGTTCCCTCTAGTTGTGAGGGTAAGGTTTGTATGACTGTGATTGTGGATATTTCCTTATGGTTATAGCCAGGGCAGCTCTCAGTTCTTACCATCACCCACGTTTGTGGCCACATAGCCCTCTTTATCTTCACCTATAGCAATGGAGAATATGCCAGGTAGCAAACTGGTCTTATACTTTGAATTTTTAAATTTATAAATAGCCCAGTCCCTTTTGAAGGCTCTATTGCTATATCATATTCACCAAAGATAATTTATCACTCTTAAATTAAATTATACCATTGACTGTAACCTAATCTCAAAAAGAGTATTCCATTCCATTTACCAGTGTTAGTGATAATACAGAGCTTGTACATCGAGAGGCCATTTTTGCAACCTTGGAGCCATTTCTGGGTTCTGAAAACCAAAGGCTTCTAATAAACAACAATTAATTTTCTGTTATTAGTAATGACATAGATGAGAATGACCTTGTCTTCAGTTTTTGAATGTCATTTTTCTAACTCAAGTCCTTGTTTTCTTTCTTTTGACTTCTTACAAAAGTCTCTCAAAAGAAGTTCTTCCTTCTTGTATCTCCACTATTCCACTGTGTTGTTTTCTTAATGTACACTTACTGATCATTGCAAGATCATTATTCAAGAGCCTTTTTGGCTCTCTATGTCTCATTAAATGTAATTTAGATATCTAAAGTGTCTTTCATAATCAATATCAAAATTTGGTAAAATAACCTATACTCTTGTTAACTCCAAATTAACTCCCTAATCTTCGACCTATTTTTCTGTCTCTACATCCTTTAAAAAATATATATACTTTTTACCTGAAGAATCATTTTCTTCATTTTCCACTGGAAAGTTCTATCCATGTTTCTAGGACTATTCAAGAGCTTCCTCTTTTGTGAAATATTTTCTGATTTCCTTCAGAACTCCTAGAGTTATACTGATTTTTGACAATATTCATCAAATAGAAAGTCATAAAAGATATACTTTTATAAATATTAATAACTTCTGTTGCAATTTTAAAATTCATGAGTAGTGTGTGGTTTTCTTTCAGTTTGTATTCCCTACAACACTTGGCCAATACCAATATATTTGTATTAAATAAATATTTGTTGAATAGTACATGAAAGTTGTTAATCTGTAGATACCCGACTCCCTAATAAACTTCTTTTTCTAGCCCCATTGGTAATGAGAAATTAATCTTGATTATTTGGTAGTTTTATTACCAATAATTATGATTAAAGTAAGTTAAGAACATGACTTACACTTAATCACTTGCTTGGTTACCTAATTTATCCTTCTGACCCTGCTAGAAAATAATGTCTTTATCTTGAAGTGTTAATGAAGTTATTCCCACTGAATACCCAATTAGATTGTGCTTTGTATGACAAATATTCTGTTTGGAGTTCAGCTTAAAGAGGCAGACTCAGCTGCTAAAGAAATCAAACTTGTACCTGTGAATGCTCCTTACTATTGGATATTCTTTTCATATATCTAGAGTTTTGTTATGTTTGTACCCAAAATCTTTATATTATTTTCCTTTGTTATTTATGCAGATAAATTGTAGAAAGAAATACATATCAAAGGTAACACCTTGAAAAGATTATAAAGAAATAATGCTGATTTAAAAATTCATTTGTTTTCCATGTTAATTGAAGACATTTTCATTTTGTAAACAAAGTGAATAAATCATCTGAAACATAATTTGGCTTAGAAGTTGCAATCACTTTATAATAATAAAAGTTACTGTCCCTTTTATTAGCAATGTTTTTATTCTGAAGTAATTTATTCTTTAAGATAGTAAAGATGGTCAACCACCCACTCTGCAGCTGCAGCCACCAGCAGGCCCAGGAACAGGCACTGGGCCCAGGAAGGCCTCCGCCTATGGCCTGTGTGACCCCTGTTATGCCTGCCCACCCCACAGCTGCTGGTAGGTCCAGGAGCAGCCTGCAGGTCCAAAAGCAGGCCCCTGGCAGAGGAAGACTGCCAGTGCTGGCTTGAGTAGCCCCGTTCAACCCACCCACTCTGCAGCCACTGGCAGGCCCAGGAACAGGGAGTATTACATGGGGATGCCTATCTCTTGTTTCTCTACTAACACCAAAATTCTTATGAATACCCTCTCACTAGTCACATAATCTAATACCTCTATTTTCTCACATCCTACATCACAAACATCTTCGCCAACTCTAATCCCCCCTTCTACCATTAGAAACTGTAAACCACCAAGCAGACATACTGACTATATAGTAGAAGATAATTAATCTCATCATTTCTGTTTAAAGTGACAAAACTGTAAATATAAAAATAGAATCTAACTGACACATAGCAACACATTGGGTACATTGAATGCTATAATATTGATCTTTCCCTTAAAAGTGAGGTATAGAGTAACCTGTAGGAATGCTATAAGACAATAGGGCAGAAGCCATAATACCTCAGACTTACACTGTAAGAGAGGAAAACACATAGACATCATGAAAAAACAAGGGAGGAAAATGCCCAAAACAAACCAAGGTACTACATCAATAGAATCCATAGAAATTCCACAGTAGGTGAAATGTCAGAGAAGGAATTCCAAAGATACATAAATAAAATGATTTGGGATTTAGAAAATGACCTAAGCGAGCAGATACAAGTAAAAATTGATCTCTCCAACAAAAAGATAAGTGATCAAATATAGGCAACCATTGATCACACCAACAAAGAGATAAGAGAACAAATACAGGTAGCAAAAGATTACTTCAAGAAAGAGATAGAGAGTCTGAGAAAAAACTAAACAGAAATACTTGAAATGAAAGAAACAATAAGCCATTTAAAGAATGCAATAGGGTAGCATCATCAACAAATTGAATCACTTGGAAGACAGGACCTCAGACAATGAGGACAAAATATATAATATTGAAAATAAAGTTGACCTCACAGTGAAGATGGTAAGAAACCATGAACAGAATGTCCAAGAATTACAGGATACCACCAAAAGACCGAATATAAGATTTACTGGAATAGAGGAAGGTGCAGAGATTCAAACCAAAAGAATGCAAAATCTCTTCAATGAAATAATATTAGAAAATTTCCCAAGCAAGAATTAATTTGAAAACCAAATAAATACAAGAGGCCTATAGGACACCAAATGTACAAAATCACAACAGATCTACACCAAGGCAAATTATAATGAAAATGCCTAGCATACAAAATAAGGATGGAATTTTAAAGCCCACAAGAGAGAAAAATCAGATTACCTATAAGAAAAACCAATTTGCATCTCAGCAGATTTTTCAACCTCAAAGCCAGGAGATCCTGGAACAACATATACCAGGCTGTAAAAGACAAGGGATGCCAACCAAGAATCTTATATCCAGCAGAATTAAGCTTTAGATTTGATGATGAAATAAAAACCTTCCATGATAAACAAAAGATAAAAGAATTCACAACAAGAAAGCCTGCACTACAGAACATTCTTGGCAAAATATTTCACGAGGAGGAAATGAAAAACAACAATAAAAATCTGCAAAGGGAAGAACTACAATAAAGGAAAAACCAACCAAAGGAGAAACCAAGTCATGCTAAATACCAAAAAAAAACCCCCAAAAAACAAAACAAACAAACAAACAAACAAAAAAACACCAAAAAAAAAACAAAAACAACAAAAACAAAACAAAACTGGTAATACAAATCATGTCTCAGTAATAACCCTGAATGTTAATGGCCTAAACTCACCAATTAAAAGACATAGGCTGATAGATTGGATTTAAAAAAAAAGACCCAACAATATGCTGCCTTCAAGAGATGCATCTCATAGGAAAAGATGCCCACAGACTGAAGGTGAAAGGATGGGATAAAATATACCATTCACACAGTCTACATAAGAAAGCAGGTGTTTCCATCTTCATATCAAATAAAGTAGACTTCAAGCCAATGTTAATCAAAAGAGATAAAGATGGACATTTCATACTGCTTAAGGGAACCATACATCAACAAGACATAACTATTTTAAATATATATGCCCCAAATGATGGAGCATCTACATTCATCAATCAATCACTTCTCAAGTTCAAGAGTCAAACAGACCACAACACAGTCATTCTAAGTGACTTTAACACACCTCTTTCACCACTGGATAGATCTTCCAAACAAAAGCTAAACAGAGAAACTATAGAACTCAATAATACAATCAATAACAGACTTAACTGACATATATAGAGTATATTATCTATCAATGAGCCAATACACTTTCTTCTCAGCAGCACATGGATCATTCTCTAAAATAGACCATATATTATGCCATAAAGCAACTCTAAGCAAATATTAAAAAGTAGAGATACTACTCTGCATTCTATCAGATCATAATGGAATGAAATTAGAAATCAATGATAAAATAAGAAACAAAACCTACTCTAACACATGGAGACTAAATAATATGCTACTGAATGAACAATGGGTTGCAGAAGACATCAAGAAAGAGATTAAAAAATTATTATAAACATACAGATACAACATATTGAAATCTCTGGGACACTATGAAGGCAGTACTAAGAGGAAAGTTCATTGCATGGACTTCAAAGAAGAAAAAGTCAACAAATAAATGAACCTCAAATAATTACACCTCAAAGCCCTAGAAAAAGAAGAAGAAATCAACCCCAAAAGCAGTAGAAGACAGGAAATAATTAAAATCAGAGCCAAAATCAATGACATTGAAACAAAAACATCAATTGAGAAAATTGACAGAACAAAAAGTTTGTTCTTTGAAAAAATAAATAAAATTGATAAACTGTTAGCTATGCTAACTAAGAAAAGGAGAGAAAAATCTCAAATTACCAATATCTGTGATAAAAAAGGAAATATCACAATGGACACTACAGAAATACAGAAGATAATTAGAAATTATTTTGAAACTCTATACTCCATAAAATTTAAATTAACAAAGGCATAGACAAATTTACAGAAACATACGATATGCCCATACTAAATAAGGATGATATACACAATCTAAATAGATCAATTTTAAGCAAAGAAATAGAGGATGCATCAAAAACCTACCAACCAAAAAAAGCCCAGGTCCAGATGGATACACAACAGAGTTCTACAAGACCTTTAAAGAAGAACTAACACCAATACTTCTCAAACTATTTCATGAGTTAGAAAAAGAGGGAATCCTTCCAGACTCATTATATGAGGCCAATATCACCCTGCTTCCAAAACTAGGCAGAGACAAATCAAAGAAAGAAAATTTCAGACCAATATGATATATATATTGAATATGGATACAAAAATTCTTAATGAAATTCTGGCAAAACGAATACAAAAACATATCAAAAAGATAGTACACCATGATCAAGTGGGGTTTATTCCAGGGATGCAAGGTTGGCTCAACATAAGGAAATCAACAAATGTAACTCATCACATCAACAGGCTCAAAGATAAAAATCATATGTTCATCTCAATTGACACAGAGAAAGCATTTGACAAGATACAACACCCCTTCATGTTCAAAATGCTAGGAAAAGTAGGCAAAACAGGAACAAACCTCAACATTGTAAAGGCCATCTATGCTAAGCCCCAGGCCAACATCATTTAAATGGAGAAAAATAGAGAGTATTCCCTCTAAAAACTGGAACAAGACAGGGATGCCCTCTTTCACCACTCCTATTTAACATAGTTCTTGAAACCCTAGCCAGAGCAATTAGACAGACAAAAGAATTTAAAGCGATATGGATAGGAAAATAACTCAAATTATCACTATTTGGAGACGATATGAGTCTATACATAAAAGATCCAAAAAACTCCACCAGAAATCTTCTAGAACTAATAAACAAATTCAGCAAAGTGGCTGGATATAAAATCAACACCCATAAACCAAAGGCATTTCTGTACATCAGTGACAAATTCACAGAAAAAGAAACTAGGAAATCCACCCAATTTACTATAGCCTCAAAAAAAAAAATTATTGGGAATGAAATTAACAGAAGAAGTGAAAGACCTCTACAAGAAAACTACAACTCACTAAAGAAAGAAATTAAAGAAGATTTTAGAAGATGGAAAGATCCACCTTGTTCATGGATAGGTAGAACTAATATTGTCAAAATGATCATTCTTCCAAAAGCACTATACAGTTTCAGTGCAATCCCAATCAAAATCCCAATCTCATTCTTCATAGAAATAGAAAAAGAAATCATGAAATCCATCTGGAAAAATAAGAGACCCAGAATAGCCAAAGCAATTCTTAGCAAGAAGAATGAAGCTGGTGGCATTATTATTCCAGACCTTAAATTGTACTACAAACAAATAGTAACTAAAATAGCATGGTATTGGCACCAAAATAGACCAGTAGACCAATGGTATAGGATAGAAGACACAGAGACTAACCCACACATCTACAATTATTTTATATTAGACAAAGTTGCCAAAAACATACAGTGGAGAAAAGATAGCTGGGGAAATTGGAAATCCTCATGTAATAAAATGAAACTAAACCTTTATCTCTCTCCATGTACAAAACTCAACTCAAAGTGGATCAAAGACCTAGAACTTAAACCAGAGACCTTGCACCTAATAGAAGAAAAAATAGGTCCAAATCTCCATCATGTTGGATTAGGCCCCAATTTCCTCAATAAGACCACAAAAGTATAAGAATTAAAGCCAAGAATTAATAAATGGGATGGATTCAAACTAAAAAGCTTCTTCTCAGCAAAAGACACAATAAATGAGGTGAATAGAGAACCTACAGAGTGGGAGCAAATCTTTACCACAAGCACAGCAGACAGAACACTAACCTCAAGAACATATAAAGCTCTCAAAAACCTTAACACCAAAAACAAAACAAAACAAAACAAAAAAAAAACAAAAACAAAAATAAAACAAACAAAAAAACCTAATCAATAAATGGGCCAAAGAACTGAACAGACACTTCTCAGAAGAAGATACACAATTAGTCAACAAATATATGAAAAAATGTTCAACATCTCTAGCAATTAGAGAAATGCAAATCAAAACTACTCTAAGATTTCATCTTACTCCAATCAGAATGGCAATATCAAAAAAACAAACAACAATAAATGTTGGCGAGTATGTGGGGAAAAAGGCACACTCTTACATTGCTGGTGGGAGTGCAAATTGGTGAAGCCAATCTGGAAAGCAGTATGGAGATTCCTAGGAAAACTTGGAATGGAACCACCATTTGACCCAGCTATCCCACTTCTTGGTCTATTCCCAAAGGACTTAAAAACAGCTTACTACAGGGACACAGCCACATCAATTTTGATTGCAACACAATTCACAATAGCTAGATTGTGGAACCAACCCTGATGACCATCAGCAGATGAATGGATAGGGAGACTTTGGTATATATACACAATGGAACACTACTCAGCACTAAAAGAGAATAAAATCATGGCATTCACAGGTAAATGGATGGAGTTAGAGAAAATAATGCTAAGTGAAATTAGCCAATCCCAGAAAACCACCAAAGGTCAAATGATTCATTTGCTATGATGATACTGACTTATAATGGCAAGGGAAGGAGGATGAGAGGAATGAAGGAATGTTAAATAGAACAAAGGGGAGGTAGGGTTGGGGAGGAGGCAATGGGATAGGAATAATGATAGAATGAGTTAGACATTAATACCTTAAGTACATGTATAAAAACACAAATGTTGTAAAATACTTTATGTAAAACCAGCGACTTGAAAAATTGTGCTTTTTATATGTAATACAAAATGAATGGCACTCTACAAGCATGTATAACAAATTAGAACAATAATAATTTAAAAAAAGAAAAAAATATAGTAAAGATGACTATGAAAAATGAAAAAGAAAAAAATTTAGATCATTTACTAACCTTTAACTAAAAAAATAAATTATTAAATAAAAATTTGAGTCTGGATTAGACAGAGTTTAAAAATCATATAATAAAGAACAGTTAACATACCTTAGAGATCAGAATATGTACAATGTTGGCATTGATTCCATATCCATAAAGGTGGCTGACATTAACAACTCATCATGCTCTTCTTTATTGCTAAGCAGAATCTAGGCTCAAAGTCATCCTTAAAACAGTATTGCTATTATTGATTAATGGAGATTGGAACAAGAGATGAAATCTAGTTGCTCTTTGTAAATAAATCTATCTTTTCAAAAGATACCAGCATGGAACCATAAAAATCAACATGGCTGGTAAAATTCTCTCACACTAAAAGATCCTAGACATAATTATTTTTCAATAAAATCTTCACACATGTCATGTTTCGTCATTTTACTTCATTTACATGGCTAAATTTTCACTGTGCACCTTTTCCAGGAGTTGTGATATAAGCTGAGATACTAAAAGCAGTTCCTAGAAAAGAATGATTGTTCTGAGTGAACGTACATGAATCATGCTGTTGCATGCTACTATGATGCTAAGACTGTAATACTCAGTTTCTTTTAAGTTGGAAGAATTGTTGAGATGATTTATCCTTAATTACTTCTTTACCAAATAGTGCCAGTTTGCTTTTTGAATTGCTGGTAAGTTTCAGAAACACAGGTAGGTTACAAATCTTTGACTTGGAAGAATTAACATGGCTGTCACCACTGGGTTCATTAGTCCATTAATCACAAAAGATTTGGGGGCACCAGAAAAAGGTCTATGTTCTTTTTCAATGCTTATCTGATATCCATGCTTGAAATTCCATTTTTTCCCAGTAAGTCAATAAAATATTATTTTTTGTAATTTACTTCTTTGCCATCCAAAGTGCACAACCATAAAACAAAGCTTTTCCTTGGCTCTACTTTTTTTTTTTTTTTTTTTTTTTTGGTATCTCTAGTCTTATTGTGTCTTCAGTGTTCTAGATTTTTACACATTCCTTCTTGCATTGTAGTAGAAATCTTCTGATTAGTATTTGTATCTGATTTTATTCATTAACTTATAAACCTTCATTAGTCTATTTTTGAGCAAAAATATTATTGAAATCATCTTCTATTCTTCAGGATGATTTTTTCTACTTAGGTTTTCTAAGCCTTTATCACCTGACTTTGTTCTTTTCTTTCCTTACTCTTTAACTTCAAATTTTTTCCCCCTCATATCAACATCCTCTCCAGAAGGTGCTATGTTCATTTTCATATTCAGACTGTCTACTCAGGATGGTTTTCCAGGTTCTTCCAAGCCCACTCATTGTTCAAATACCAGTTTAAAATGCTGCAGAGACACGTATAAGCATAATATTCTTCTTTCTCTGAAAAAAAAAAAATTTTAAATACTGAGGATTGAACTCAGGGTCTTGCACCTGCTAGGCAAGTGCTGTACCACTCAGGTACATCCACAGCTTTTTATTTTTTTATTTTAAGGCAAGGTCTAGCTAAGTTATCTAGCTTGGCCTTGAACTTGCAATCTTCCTTCCTCAAGCTCCCAATCAGCTGGCAATCACAGACATGCACCACCATGCCTGGCTTGCTTATTTTTACTTAGGGAATAAAGCATAGAATTAGAACATAATCTTTGGAATCACACAGATGTGAATTTGAATCCTGGCTCCAATATTAACCATCTGTGTGAACTTGGACTCAAGGTAGGACTCTTCACGTGTGATTTGGACATGGCAACATTTACTTCTTGTCTTTGATTTTGGGATCAAATGAGATTAGTGTCAAGTATCTACCACAGTTTCTGGCAGAGTTAACCTACCTTACTGGTAGCTACTATTTATCTCCCTTTTATATTACTGCCTTCTTTAATTACTGCTCCATACATACTTTACTTATCTTACTCTCCTATTGGTATCTAAAAGACAGGGACTCTATCTTCTGAATCTCTGTTTAGGAATATGATTATTTTTATAGTGAAAGGAATACTAAATATGTGGTCAATTGGTGCAGCATTATTTTTTCTTATAAATCTGTGTAAACAACTTTTATCTTTTGTTCATTTTGTCATCTGTAAAATGGAAACAATACATACTACATAGGCTATTAAAATAATTAAGAAATACTATATATATGAACAGTCTTCAAAATTACATATTTTAAAATGTTATATATAAAAATATTGAAATTATATAAATATTGATATAAAATTTAAAGGATTAATGTGTTAATAGTTTATATTTTAATTTTAGTTTATAATAATAGAAAATGGATGTTTTAAGAATGTTGAATAAAGGGAAGTAATCCAATGTTTAAGGTCAAATTGCAACTATGGGTGTCAAATGAATGACAAAGAAAATTTTAGAACCCAAGTATTTAGTTATCTGAGACATACAATATGGTAGCTCATGCAAATTATTTACAATTGATTCAAAAGAATGATAGTGGTAATTTGGATGTGACAAGGTAGTATGTGTTGTGAAGCAATTTTCTGAGATCCTTTTAAAACCAGTACAATGATTGATATCCATCTTTTAGGATGATTTTCTACTACTATAAGTGTGTTAAGGATTTTTTCAGAAATGATAGATGTGTCACTTTAAGCGTTCCTTATTGAGTTTTTCTGATCTTTCATCTTGAACCCACTGGTGACTATTATATAGAATGTGTGGAACAGCTATGAAAAAATATGAAATATGGCCTGGGTCAATAATTTGATTAATGCTGTGGTGCCAAAGATGGTGTAACTTAAAATTTTAGTACTTTTCATTAAGATAATAACAATGAAGATAATCAAAGAGGAGACAGTGTAGAGATTCTGCCTTTTTATAAATATTTTTGAGTTACCACTTATATCCCCACTATGTTAGGTGCTGGGGATTCAGTGGTGAGCACCAGAGTTCTTACCCTCATGGCACTATTGTTTTTTTTTTTAAATAGGAAGATGTAAAATAAGTAATCAAATCAATAACTATGTAATACAAAGTCAAGTGTTCTGGGGGAGAGAAAGGAAAGGGAAGGAGTTAGAAAAAATCAAGGGCAGGCAATTGGGGTATATCTTAGATGTACCAATCAGGGGAGGATACTTGGAGAAAGTGACATTTGAAAAACATTCAAAGTAAAGTGAGAGAATCAGCCATGCAAGACCAAGAAAGATCATCAAAGGAAAGGCGTCAGATATGTCAAAGCCCTCAAGTAAGATTTCAGCATTTTTTAAAGAATATGCAATGCTTTCTGAAATGAATTGTATGACCATTTCCTTCAGTGAACCTGCTTTGCTGAGAGTTTGGTGATAAAATATATTATTTGTGATTTATTTTGAAAGTAAATCCAGAAATCAAATGGGTTGTATTGAGAGTGTGATGGAAATTGTGGAGATAAGAATTACTCATGCTGTTTTTTGATCCTGGTGACTGGGTGTATAACAGCACTGTTTACTGGATATTGAGACTGTGTAGGAGTTCCTATTAAGTTTAAGATGCTTATTTAACTACAATGGAGGTGTGGAATCTGAAGTGCAATACCTGGATCTAGTGTTTACTTTTAAGAATAAATGAATATAATAGAGAAAGTTCCATTGCTGTGGTCCGATTTTGAGAAAGATTTTCTGGGTGATGCCTTTTGCCAATTTAGCAACATGAAGAGAAAAAGTTAGTGGAGTGAGCTATTAAATACAATACTTTTTAAAGGGTTGTACCTGAAGAAGCATGGCTAAAATATATTCAAAGTTTCTAGCAAAAATTTTTTAGAAATAATTTACCTTACTAATGTGAATCCAAATATTGCCTTTAGAACTAAATTGCAGAATTCTTTTTAGCCTTTAAACTAATTTCCTCTAATTTCATGAACAGTACTCAAGAGGAAATAGAATGACCAGTTTTTCAGTTAATGTTAAATTAAAGACAGTAAAATCAATTTTATGTAGTTCAAGCAAAAAAGAGATTTAATGTGGGAAATTGGATGCTTACAAAATTGTTGAAAGAGATGAAGATACGAGTTCTAGGTTGAGTTTAAAATAATTATTCCCATAAAAGCATTGCAATAAAATTTAGATATGCAATACTTTCTGTGGCCCTGGATTCATTCAATAAGTTTTACATATATCAAATACTTTAATTTTAAAAATTGCAGTTAAAAATATATGTAGTCACATGACTAGTAAGTGGTAGAGCTAACTACTAACCCCAGGGAATATAGCTCCTAAATTTGTACTCATTAACATTTTGCTCTAATAACCAACCATAAGTAAGTGGTTATTTCTGCCAAGACCAAGAATTTAGGGAATTAGGTAGTTGTTGCTCAAACTGTTGGGTATATTGCCACACTATTTCAATTGCATTCATGCCTGCAAAATGAATGTCCTGTGCCTCATAAACACAGGGTCCAGGCATTGGAACTTCTCATACTGCAGCCAGTAGAAACACAAAATCAGCAGAGGTGAAACCTGACTGTACCTCACTTCAATTACTGAAAAGGTGAGTCCACTCATGAAAGCTTGATTGCTTGTGGAACTGTTAAAATAAAATGGAGAAGAGTCCAAGAGTTTCCTGAGCAGAGACATAACCATTTAGGCCACGTAAGCAAAACTTAACCTGGCTCATCTTTTGAATGTAAGTGAAACTTACTTCTTATAAGTGCTTTGATAAACATAAATGAAAATTGCCTTGTACAAATGGAATACGATAATCATTCCCCGCCCACCCCCAACCCTGTGATACTGGGGATTGAACCCAGGGCACTCTACGACCCCAATCCTTTTAAAAAATTTAGAGTTGCTGAGCCTGGTTTTGAACCTTGATTCTTCTACATCAGTCTCCTGAGTTGCTGGGATTATAGGTGTGTACCACTGCACCTGGTTAAAATATTTGCTTTTAACCAATCTCTTGCTGTTTTACATTATAAACCATTCTGTGGCCACCCAAGTTGAACTTCTTGTCATTTTCAATGTGAATCTCCTGGGTCATGATCTGTACTTTATTTTATTGTAAAACAAAAATTAATAAAAAAAAATTTAAACTTGATGATTTTGATAGAGCCCAAACTGAAGTGTAATGTGCCCTTCAGGTTTTCAACCTCTTGATTTCCCTAAAGCCACAACAGATATGAGTCAATTTACCTGCAGTGCATGCCACCACCTGGGAGGATATTGTGTAGATAAAGGGAACTATAAACCAAGACCAGTGGAAAGCACTGTTCAGAAGCCAAAGGCAAACCATATTTACAAATAACCTTCAGCTGCAAATGGTTCTGCATTTTTTGATGCAAGAACAATGGATATCTGGGCAGGTGACAAATTATGCACAAAGTTGTTATCCTCTGAATATTTTAGTAACCAGTTTAAGGATCACAGCAAAATTGAGAGAAGGGAACAGAGATTTCTCCATACAGCCATTGCTCCCACATACAAATAGATTTTTGATCCTTCTTTTCCTTGGGTATATTATTAATTAAATAAACCACATTTATTGGAGGTCATCTTTATCTTTTCCTGGAATAATTCTGGCTTCTGATTTACAACAGACACACAGTGTGTAAGTGGAAAAGAGTTATGTAAGGCAGTGTCTACTGTAGTTTTTACATTAAAAATGTCAAGAAGCCGGGCGCAGTGGCGCACGCCTGTAATCCCAGCACTTTGGGAGGCTGAGGCAGGAGGATCGCGAGTTCAAAGCCAGCCTCAACAATGGCAAGGCACTTAGCAACTCAGTGAGACCCTGTCTCTAAATAAAATACAAAAAAGGGCTGGGGATGTGACCCAGTGGTCGAGTGCCCCTGAGTTCAATCCCCGGTACCACAAAAAAAAAAAAAAAAAAAAAAAAAAAGTCAAGAAACTATGATTACAGAAAATTAAATGAACTGAAGGAAACCACTTTAAAGTTGTATTAAAAAGACTTGTGCTTCCAGATTAATAGTTTAGACCTGGCACTGATTTCCTGTGCAGTTTATAGTATATTATTTCTTTTTTCTCTGAGCCTCAGTTTTCTCAATCATAGAAGGAGAATACTAGCAATCAAACTCAGAATTATAGAAAACCATAATAAGTGCTGAACATTTTTTTTTAAATATAGCGTTCCAATCTTTGATCCAATGCTGTGAATCCTGACCTTGAGCAAATAATTAAAACTTTCTAAATCTATGGTTTTCTCATTTGTCAAATGACGAAGTTAAAAGTAGAAATTTAATTGTGTTCATGTAAAATTAAGTGAAATAATGTAAGGGATGTGCTGGATCTTGAGACATCCAAGCATAAAGTACTCATTAATTTTTTTAACCTTTTTAAAAATTAATTTATTTATTTTAATTAGGTATATATGACAGCAAAATGCACTTTGATTCATTGTACACAATTGTGGCACAACTTTTCATTTCTCTGGTTGTACACAAGGTAGCCTTGCACCATATGTGCAGTCATACATGTACCTAGGGTAATGATGTCCATCTCATTCCACCATCTTTCCTGGCCCCATGTCCCCTTTTTACCCCTCCCTCCCCTTTGCCCAAATTTCCTCCATTCCCCCCCACCCCCCCGTTATGGTTCAGCATCCACTAATCAGAGAGAACACTCAGCCTTTAGTTTTTTGGGATTGGCTTACTTTGCTTAACATAATATTTTCCAACTCCATCTCTTTACCTGCAAATGTCATAATTTTAATCTCTTTTAATTCTGAGTAATATTCCATTGTGTATATATACCACAGTTTCTTTATCCATTCATCTATTGAAGGGCATCTAGGTTGCTTCCACAGCTTAGCTATTGTGAATTGAGCGCCTACGAACATTGATGTAGCTATGTTTCTATAGTATGCTGATTTTAAGTCCTTTGGGTATAGACCGAAGAGTGGGATAGCTGGGTCAAATGGTGGTTCTATTCTAAGTTTTCTAAGGAATCTCCATACTGCTTTCCAGATTGGTTGTACCAATTTGCAGTGCCACCAGCAATGTATGAGGGTGCTGTTCTCCCCACATTCTCACCAACATTTATTGTTGTCTGTATTCTTGGTAACTGCCATTCTGACTAGCATGAGATGAAATCCATATGCAGCAAAATGAAAATAAACCACTATCTCTTGCCATGCACAAAACTCAACTCAAAGTGGAGCAAAGACCTAGAAATTAGTCCAGGGACCCTGTTCCTAATAGAGGAAAAATTAGTCCCCAGACTTTATCCCTTCAGATTAGGCCCTGATTTCCATAACAAGTCTCCTAAAGCACAAGAATTAAAATCAAGTATTAATAAATGGGATGGACTCAAACTAAAAATCTTCTTTTCAGCAAAAGAAATGATTAATGAAGTGAACAGAGAGCCTACATTTTGGGAGCAAATTTATGCCACATGCATGTCAGATAGCGCACTAATCTCCATAATATATAAAGAACTCAAAAAACTTAACACCACAAAAACCAAACAACCCAATCAGTAAATGGGTTAAGGAGCTGAACAGACATTTCTCAGAATATACATTTGATCAACAAATATATGAAAAAATGTTCAATATCTCTTGTAATTAGAGAAATGCAAATCAAAACGACTCTAATATTTTATTAAATGTTAATTATTAATAGGTGCCAGTAAAGATACAGACTTTTGTCACTTCACTGAAGTTCCAATGTTTTTAATTTTGTATTATCTGAATAAAATACTTGTTGAAATCCTCCAACCTCATGAACTGTCTTTCACAACTCATTGAGCAATGGTCTACTGATCCATGTGTCTGCATAATTTTTTTTTCTCCTCAAACCTAAACTAATTAATTTTTGGTTCTCTTAAGATATATTAAGTGATTTCTCTAATTAAAATAAAACTGAGACATTATCTTTGTAGAATTGTAAATGATGAAGAGAATTAGTTATGGAAATAGGAGGAAAGTACAATAATTTAGTTGGTAGAGAAAAGAGATTGACAAGAATGAAGAAATTTTGCTTCACAAAACCATTTTCTTGGTGTTTACTTTTTTAATGGCAGAAGCTGTGAAGGAAAAACTTAAACAACAACAACAACAACAAAGTATCACATTGAAAGTTGAAACAGAGTAATCTCAGAAGAAAGATGTCAACCTGTTTTAATGCAGGTTGAATTAGGGAAGCCAAGCAGGATTTTCATGTCTTATCCATCTAATTTTGGTAAAAAAAAAAAAAATCCTTACATTGCATTAGGTTCAGTCTTAAAAAACCTAATTCAAAACTAGAAATAACTAATTGCTATATTTCCATTTCTGAGAAGGAGATACTTCAGGGCAAGTATTGATATGCTTGTTAGGCCTAAAATATCCTTAAATTCTGATTATTATGCAGACTTTGGGATGGTTAACCCAAAACACACTTGCACCCACACTAATGTGTGGCAAGTGAACTTAATATTCATGGAGCCATTTTTAGGCTATTGCTGTGTGAAAGGTAGTATTACATGGTGCCGCTCTTTGCCATTTATATTAGCTTAAAAATAATGTGTAAGGATTGATATAGATAATGGTGTGCATAAAGTGTAGGGCATATTGTCAACATATTAATCTCATTTGATTATTTGTATCAGTGGATTTTGTCAGCAGAGGGAAATTCTTAATCATCTGTGGATATTCCCTTTATGATTTCATTTCTTCCAGGTACTTGGAAGCTATGAAAGCCTGGTCTAAGAAATCTGAATAATTTCAAAGTGCTGGGGCAGTTAAGTCAATTCCAGAGGTCCTTAAGCAGTTCATTAATACTGAAGCCAGAAACAAGGATGTTTAGTGTATCATTTTTTTATGGCATATAAATTTCTCTCTCTGTGGCACTGTATCATGGATAGTACTGCAAAACAGTGGTCCTGAATAAGTTATAGTGAGAAGAATTTGCCATTTCTTTCCTTCCAGTTAAAGAAGAAAGGATGGAAATATGCTCAAAATGAGTAAAAATTGGATTTCCTTAAAAAAAAAAAATTGAAAGTTCTATTTCCCTCCTCTTGTCCTAGATTAGAAATGGACCTGCCATTTACCCTCAAAAATGGATGAGAAAAGGCTACTTTGTTGGAGAATCACAACTATTTATGGGGTTTTTGAACCCTTCTTTTGTTAGTATATGGGAAGCATTTGTGGTTCATGTTAAAACCACCTCCTGATTGCACAAGAGTAACAGAGGATTGGCTTACCATCTATGGATATTTCAATTTACCTCAATATTTTCTGGTATCCTTGCAGGGCGGAAGCCACCTTGAGGTTGAGGCAGGGTGAAAGCACCTATGCACCCTGATTCTTGCAATCATGCCAGAATATACTAGCATGTGATGGCCTTGCCATCTTGCAAGAGGTGATAAATCATTGTGAAGACCTCTTATTTCCAGTTTCACGTATGATTTTCATGACTTTTGCCTTAAATTTATATTTAAATTGCCATTGAATTATCTTTATTTGCAAGGGCAATGACATAATTTCAGGGAAAGTATTTATCAATGTAAGGCTGCGGATTGACTGGTTATAAATGAACATGCTTTTCACCTTCCCTAGTATTTCTCCAGCAGATAAAACAAAGAATTAAAGAGAATTAACTTGTTAAGTTGTAGACAGACAATAGGACTACTGTAAAGTTATTTTTTACTTAAAGTCCTTGTGAAAGGTATTATTGCATTTACAATAAAATTTGATGTTCTTACTAGAACCTAAAGGTAAGTAGAATATTTATGCTTTGTCTCTGCTTAGCTTTTCATTTCTATGTTGTCTCTGTGCTGTTAGCGCAATAAATCTCTGGTATCCTTGCAGGGAAGAAGACACCTGAGGCGGAGGGCAGGGTGAAAGCACCTGTGTACCCTGATTCTTGCAATCATGCCAGAAAGTTTCTAGACATGTTGTTCAGAGTAACGAGCATGAGTTAATTAGAAGGGATAGGAAAGAGGAAAAGAAGACTTTCTCAAAGGACAGATAGGGCCATCTCAGAGAGGAGAGGGACAGTCCACTCCTCTTACTCTCCAGTTTTATTGGGGGGCCAGGGAAGTTTCCAGAGTCTTTCTCAGTTCCACCTTTTGACAGACAGCATAGAAACTGAATGGTCTGCCTTTAAGAGAGGATGGTGTGTTGCTCACAGAGTTGGAGATTTTTAGAAAATTGAGTTGCCGGTTTTTGTCTCAATTTCCTTCTGTCTTGATCAATGCATTACCCTTTGAGTAGCCTTCAGTAAGATTTCTTTGTGAAAGTCTTGAAGTTTTAGTTGCTTGGATGATTGAGGGTTGTGATAAGTTTCAGTGACAAGGGAGGGTCCAGCCATCTGATGGAGAGTGACATGATTTTAAAACAATAGTTTTTAAGGGGGTGTTATTATGGATGGTGGGATTTTAACATACTGAGCCTCCATCTTCCAGGTGCTTATCTGTCAGATATGATTCCCTGTGGTTTTCAGTCACCCTTCTTTGTCTTTTCCGTGCTTACCCATTCATGACTGACTAGATACCTAATGGTATTACTGTATTGCTTTCATTCCTGGAACGTGTTACTCTTTTTTGCTGTCTCAGGATATTTGCACATTACATTCTATCTACTTTTCCCTAATGAACACATATTTAGGTCTCTCATATCCTTCAGATTTCAATTTCTATGTTACCTCCTTTGATGAGATCCATCTGTGATTATCTTAACTGTCTGCTTTGGTTATTGTTTTTTGGTACTTTGGTTATTGTTTTTTGGTACTTATCACAACATAACTCTTATTTGGTGACTTCTTTATTGTCTGATTCCATCTTTTCATAGAATAAAAATAACAACAGTTCAGTAATATTGCCAACCTTGTCACCAAGAAAAGTGTAAAGTACATAGTACAGTAACATAGGAGTCAACAAATGAAACCAGTTTAGTGTTCTCAGTCCTTCTTTCTCATGCTGTCTTCCATCATAAGTAATTATTTCTGCTGGGATCCAGACTGGACACTTTGGTATTTCTCGTATTTTGATGACTAGAATAAATGAGATAACAAAATATCTGTATGATTTGAAGCATGGGTTTATAACGAGTGTTACAGGTCTCCGTGAGTAGAATACATTTAACTGCAGAGGGCAGTGCTGTCTAATGTCCATACTGCAATCCCAAGACTCATAAACTAACTCTGTTCATTTCACATTTGAAGTCTTTGATGGATGTTCTAAAATTCTTTCATTACTGTTTTAGCAATGTGTTATGCAATTACACTTTAGAAATGACACTTCTTATAAGAAATATCAGAGTTTTAACTATGGATGCATCAGAGTGTTTCTTAAATTAACTGGATGGCCCTTTGGAAATGATTTTTTGAAAAATTGTAGTACTTTCATTTGGTCCTAACTTTTTACTTCACTTCCTTTAATCTATCCTTTAAAAAATGCCTTTGGGATTTAATCAGATTTAGCAGTGAGTATTGCAACTGCTAAACAGCCTCACTAATTTTTAGAAGGCTAAAATATATTTTGAATCTAAAAGTGGTATTTTCTCTTATGCTCTTGCTTGCAAATTTTCTGGCTTCTCATCTTCTTCATCCCATCTATATTGCATATTCGGCCAGATTAATCTCAGAGCATATCTTTGATCTTAGCACTCTTTTCCAAACAAAGTTTAAAGGGGCTTGATTTCTTAGCATTTTGGTCTTTAAGTTCCTCCTCATATGCTCAGTATTACCTGTTCAGTCTTATTCTAAATGTTTCATTTTGCTTTGAAAGAATTCTAGACCTACCTAGCACTGCTCTTTCCAGGGGTCTTTGCTTGTGCTGTAACCAGCCAGCTACACCTGTATTAGGGACGGATCCTCTAAAAATCTGACATAGAACTGAAAGGACTGAATTTCTACCATTCCCCTTGTTTCATGTTTTATTTTTTTGTATTTTGAGAAAATCTGCTCTTGTATTCATGACCCCTACTATTGAATGCATTTCTTAAGGTGAGGAGGCAGAAGCTTCCTGCTCAGAGTAAAAGAAAAGTCTGAGAATAGAGGCAAGTTTGAGATGGCAAACATCATGGAAGGAAAGGACAAGTTGTTAGAAAGGGCTTGCTCTGGTGCCCTTTACAATACTTAATGCTCTCTCTTTTAGTCACTACTTTTCTATTTTTACTACCCCAAAATATATAATAAATCGTGAACCTGTGTGTGTCATACTATTCATATGAGATATCCAGAAGATACTGTTATCTTTTAAAATTATAATTATCAGCACATATTAATTGTACAAATTAGTGGGCTTGATAACATTTTCATATACACATATATCTTATTCTGTTCATATCCATACTCCCTGTTTACCTCTTTGTCCTCCCTTCTCTCCCTCTTTCTGCCTGATCCCCTTCTCCTTTAATCCCCTTTCCTAATAGTCCCTCCTCTACTTTCAGATATTTTTGTTTTTGTTTCCAGAAATGAAACAAAACATGCAGTATTTGTTTTTCTGCATGTGGCTTATTTCTCTTAACATGATGACTTCCAGTTCCATCCATTTTCCTACAAATGATATGATTTCATTCTTCTTTATAGATGAATATGTAATCTTCCTTATGTCTAGGTACAATCCTTCTATACCTAGTTTCTTCAAGTGGGGTTTCTCCCACAGGTAAGTCTGCTATCTATCTATCTATCTATCTATCTATCTATCTATCTATCTATCTATCTGGCATCATCTATCTATCCATCCATCTGTCATTTAACTATGTATTTAAATGGAAATGCATTTGTATGGTTAAAGATGCAGAGAAATCATCTACTCATCTTTGAGCTCCATCTACCCAATTTCATCCCAACCATTGCTTCCTTCTACATCTTTCCAAAATATTATTTGCATATACAAGTAAATATATATATATATGTATATATATATATTCTCTTTTTATATACAAAGTAATATGCCTTAAAATTTCATTTAGCAGTATAGTATATCTTGGATCTTTTCTCATAACAGTATGAATGTTCCTCACTTTTTATAGATAAGGAGCATTCCATAATATGGATATAACACGATTCACTTAACAAATTCTTTTTTAAAAATATGTTTTTTTTAAGTTGTAGTTGGGAACAATACCTTTATTTTATTTATTTACTTTTATGTGGTGCTAAGTATTGAACCCAGGGCCTTGCATGCGCTCTACTGATGAGCCACAACCCCAGACCCTACAAATTTGTATTTATGTACATTTAAGTATTTTACAGACTTTTACTGAAAATAATAATAAATAATGATGGAGAGAACAAAATTCTTCAAAAATATTTTATGTGTTTGGAAATTAAATTTTCATTCTTAAATACTATGTAGCTATGTATTAGTTTTATATCAATGTTGTAATAATGCACTACAAGCTTAGCAGCTTAGAAACACTGATTACAACTGAAATTTCCTTTTTGCAATGTAGCATATTTATAGATTCTGGAAATAAGGCCAGGAACATCTTTAAAAGTCATTCTGCTTACCAGACTAGGCTAGCCCTTCATGTATATAGAGTTGGGTATATTTTTATTTTTATGTTTGTTATTTATATTTCTCTCTCTCTTTGTTATCAAACATATTATTCTTTACTTTCAAGATTGTGGATGTTTTAGTTTGTTGGACTCACTTCTTCATTTTAAAATATTGAATTATTCTTCCAGGTTTTATTTCAGAGCACTGTCTCATTTTAACATTCAAACTTTAAATATTTTTATTAGTGCATTGTGGGTATATAAAATAGTAGGGTTCATCTTGGCATTTTCACAAATGCATATAATATAATTTGCTCCATTTCAATCCTCAGTACCTCTCCTTTCCCTCCCTTAGTTTAAAATGAACAGACCCATCTTTTTTTTTTTTTCCCCAGATGTTTATTGAATTTTACTTATGCAGAGTTTCCTAGTCCAGAGAGTCTCATGGCATCCATAGGTATTTAATGAAGATGTAAATTTTTGTCTAACTCTTGCATTTCTGTGCATTTTCCCCCAAAGGACGGAAGACTCACAAAATAATTTCCTTATGATATAAAGAATACCAGATCAAGAATTAAGAAACTGAGTTCTGACTTTTTCTTGATGCTTGCCGAGTCTCTGAGTCTGACAATTCTCATGTCTGAAAATGGTACAGGCACATGACTTCCTAAATTCTTTCCAGTTCCAGAAACATTAGCTTCACCAAACGAACTTAGTTTAAATAAAATATTTAGAGACTCAAAATATAGTTACTTCCTTAAGCCAAGTGAATCTGGTCTAGCAATGGAATAAGAGTTCATGTATGTGGAAAAAGATTAAAGGGTTCTCCGATTACAAATGAAGTTTTTAACTGCAATATGTTTCAATAATTAAAACATTCAATCAAAACTTCTACCCCTAGCAAAATATATTCTTACAGTAATTACTGAATTGGTAAAAATAATTAATCCAAAACCCTGCTATTTTTATTATTTTTGATTGTGAAGGGATTTTACTGTTTCCCATGGTGTATTTTAAAGTTATCATGGGCAGGGTTTTCAATTGATTAAAGTTAAGATATAGGTTGCTATTTGTTTTGTTTTGTTTTGGTGCTGGGGATTGAATCCAGGGCCTTGTGCATGCGAGGCAAGTACTCTACCTACTGAGCTATATCCCCAGCCCCAGCTTGCTATTTTCAAAGGAAAAAGTATACTGCAGTAGTAGTAGCAGGAAACTTGCTGAGAGCATACCACTTTAACAGTTGAACCCATTTCAGAATATCCTTATAGTGGAAAAAGAGATTCAATTCAAGCCACTTGGATAAAGTAGAGATGTATTCTATATCCCAAGGATTTACCTGTTTAATTTGAAGTTTGTGAGAGGTGATATTGTAAACTCCTTTTACTTTACTAGGACTTTATACAATGCTGCATTGAAAGACAATTCACAAAAGAATAAAAAATAATTTTTTTGAATTTTCAATGCAGTAATCTACTTAGTATATTATTAATACTAAAATATTTCAAGATTTCTAGGTCATCTTGCTCATAAATCACATAAACACTATTTAAGTATGAATAAAAATGCTTATATGATATGCTTATGTGATATTAACATAATTAAAAATCTAAAATTTTTGTGTCTGTTAATATTTGTTTTATTTTCTGTAATTTTACATTAGTGTATCATGTTATTGTCATGAATGAATTAGTTTTAGGTGTACCTAAGTTTTGTAAGCCTATAATGGAAAAGAAAAACCACAGTTGAAAAAATACTTTCATCAGTTATTTGAATGAGTCTACTACTAACAAGAAGTAATTAAGACATATAGAGAGTACTCCAAAGGGTTTGATTCTAAATTTGACAGAGCATAGTATCACATCCTTCTCAATGAACACAAATATAAAATCTGGACAGAATTCTTCATATAGCTAAATAGGATTTCTAAAATTATAAAATAAAATTTTAATAATATAATCTTTAAAATAGAATAGAATCTAAAATTTTTCACAAAGAATCAGAAAAACGTCAACTTACATAGGTTGAATAAATAGATATGTCTTCCTAGAAGTAATTGATCTTGATGTTATCTGACAAGGACTGCAAGTAGCTGGTAAATAAATGCTTCAATATATAATTGTGAACTTAAGTTTAAATGAATAGAAAGATGCAAAGTATTATCAAATAGGAGGCATAAAGAAAATCAAATCTAAGAAATAGAAATATAATGACTAAACAAAATTACACTCCTTAGTAAAACAGAGATGATAAGAAGTCGGCTAACTTAAAGATAGATTAAATACTGTCTTGGTCAATTTGGGCTGCTCTAGCAAAATTATCATAGCTTCAACAACAGACCTTTATGTCTCCCAGTTCTGGAGTCTGAGGAGTCCATAATCCAGGTGCTTCAGATTTGTTTCTTGTTGAGGGCTCTTTTCATGTTTTGCAGACAGACACTGTTCCATCACAGCTTTACTTTGTGTGTATGTGGAGGAGGTATTTTTTTTTTCTTTTTATAAATGTGTTACTGCCAAAAATCAAAATAAACTCTCTAGCTTTGCTTGTGTTCAGTTGTGTTAAAAACCACTAATTTTGGAGGTCAGAGAGCTGAGAAGTATGTTATTAGTTTCCCACTAGCTTTATTACTATAGAAGTACCTCTGCTATCTGGGTTGTGATGGGAACAGTTGCCTGGGTTACTTTTCAGGGACTTAAAGTCTGCTTTTGCTGAAAATCTGACTCTTCATTTGGGGCATGCAAGTGTCTGATAGGGTGACTGGAACAAGATGAAAAAGCTTGACATTTCTGTCTTCATATCGTGTCTATTTTCTTTGTGGCCTTAACTATTGAACTAAGTCATTGCCATGACTGGAAAACACAGACTATAAAAGGAGAAAAAAAGAGTTTGTACTTGAGTCTCTGAAAATCTCTACCTATTCCCAGAAAAGACATGGGTATTCCTTCCCTTTATTAATCTCTATATCCTTCATCATTCATACCCTATACCTGTAACTCCTAATTTCCCTTTAGTTAAGAAGTTGTTCTGTGAGCAAAGCTCCCACTTCTCTATTCTTTGACCACTGAATAAAGCTCTTTCTTCTCCTGTCACTCTATTTCTTGAGTCACTGATCTTATCAAGCAACAGAAGAATTGGAACTTTCCTTGATTACAAGGGCAATAAACCCATCATTGAAGCTTCACCTCAAGACTTTGTCTAAACCTGATTCTCTCTTAAAACCTTTACTTCCTAATGTTATCACATCATATTGGGAATGAGTATTTCAACAAATTAATGTTGGGGAAACATATATTCAATTCACAACAATAGCAGCAAATCTGAATGAAATGTATTGAAAAGATAATAAAACTTAGGAATACATGGGAAAAGACAAGTTTAACACTCATATCATTAAAGGAGATATGAGAAGGGAAGCCATGATATGTGAGGCAATATTTAAAGAAATAATTTCTGAAAACATTTTAAGCTTGGTAAACGACATAGACCTGCACATTTAAGATTAGCAAACGTTAAACAGGAAACCTCCACAATTTAATCTTAAGCTTATTATTTTAGTAAGCTTTTCCATTGCTGTGACTGAAATATTTGGCAAGAACAACTTAGAGGAGTAAAAGTTTATTTGAGGATCACCGTTTCAAAGGTCTCAGTCCATAGCCAGTCAACTCCACTACTCTGGGTCCAATGTGAAGCAACACATTATGGGGAAAGGGCATGATGGAAGGCAGCTGTCTCTTCATGGCAGTAAAAAAGCAGAGAGAGCAAGCATGGGGAAGGGACTAGGGAAGAGACATCTCTGTGATCCCCTCCTCCATCCACCTTCCACCTACCTATAGTCACCACCCAGTTAGTCCATTCAAATTAGGCTAGACTGATTAGGTTTTATCTCTCACAAACCAATCATCTCATGTCTGAACATTCCTGCATTACCAGAAGCTTTTGGTGGATACTTAATATCCAAACCATAATTTTTATCAGTGAAAACTAAAAACTACATGTGCCTTGAAGCCATCAAGTGAAAGTCAGTACATTACCTTTAGGAAATGACAATTCAATGTAAATGACTGAGGATTTCTTATCAGATACTGTGGAGGACAGAGGAAATGTTATAGTTTAAAAGGCCTGAAAGAAAACAACCCTCATCTTGGAATTCTATGTCCAGTGAAAATATTCACCCAGAATGAAAGTATGTTAAAGACATCCTCAGATGAAGGAAAACTAAGGGAATTAATTTTCAGCATACCTGATCTTAAAAATTTTTGAAAGGAAGTTCTGAAAACAAAAGGGAAATTATATCCGAAGAAAACTTAGAACATTAGTAATTAGGTAATATTAGCAGATTAAACTAGAATTCAGAAAAACATATATTCATATATAATAGACTAATAACCAATAGACAATCAAAAACTTTAAACAAAACAAAGTTTTTGCTTTGTGAAAGACACAATTAATATAATGAAATATCAACCTTAGACTAAGTAAAGTATTGGCAATCACACATCTGGCAATGTATTATATACAGAATATATAAAGAACCCTGAAAATTCAACAATAAAAATATAACAACATAATTTAAAAAATGGGCAAACACTTGAACAGATGCTTTGCCAAAGATGATTATAAGCGTGACATGTAATAACATGAAAAATTTAAATATAATTTATTTGTTAAATAAAATTTAACAAATTTGCAAATTAAAAAATAGTATACTGCTACTACATATGTATTTGAATGGTTAAAATGAAAATTACTAATAATGCTGTTATTATGTAGATATGAGATGTACCCCAAAAGCTTATGTATAAGACAACACAGAAAGTTCAGAGGTGAAATGATTAGATTATGAGAGCTGTAATTTAATCAGTACATTTATCCATTGATACTGATTAATTGATAATTAGCTGGCATTTAGGATGTGGCTGGAAGAAGTAAGTCACTGGGGGAATGACTTTGGAGTTTATATTTTGTCACAGGTTCTTTCTCTGCTTCTTGGTTGCTATGTTTGAGCTGCTTTCCTCTACCATATGCTTCTGCCATTGTGTTCTGCTGTGCTGTCAGTTGATGATGGACTAAACCTCTGAAACCATGAACAAAATAAACATTTCCTCCTCTGAGTTTTTCTTGTTAGGTCCTGTGGTCACAGCAATGAAAAGCTGATTAAACCAAAAATCGGTATTAAGAAGTAAGGTAGTTGCTGTAACTATGTGGTTCTGAAGTCTTCGTTACTTGTTTGTAGGAAGGATTTTAAAAATTTTAGAGATGTAAGCTGAAAAATCTTTATAATGTTATAAGTGAGTTAAATGAGTGATTCTGTTGAAAGCCTAGAAGATCAGAATTCCAGTAAGACTGTGGACAGTAAAGACTGGGTTTGTAAATTTTCAGAAGAGAAGGACTTTATTGGAAATTGTACTAGAGGCCATGCATGTTTCATTCTGGTAAAAATGTTTTCTACATTTTGCCTGTGTCCCAAGATTCTCTGTGAGTCTGAATATGGAAGAGGAAATTTCAAGGAGTATAGCTTTCAGGCAGTGGCATGGACATTGCTGGTGGCTTTTAAACAAGCTTACTATTATAATCATGAGTAGCAAGCAGAGGAAAAGATTTGAAAAACTTGCAGCTTGGCTGGAAAAGTGCAAGTAAAACTGGTGTAAATAGATACTATCCAAGATGGTGCATCAGAGGGAGACAGCATTCTGGGTTGCTCCATGACCTGGGACTCAAGAAGCGAGAATATTGCTTCTCTGCAAGCAATATTCCTGCTTCAGCACAGGAATCATGGCAATGGCCACCATGCCCATGCAGGGCTCCAGCCTCAGTATCAGAGTAGGTCTCCCAACTAATTGCCCAGGCAGGACTACTAGGTGCCTGAGCAGGACCATTGGCATCAGCACCCATGTAGAACTTTCAGCCAACCAACTGAGCAGAAATCCCAGATGTAGCTCCCACGCAGGACACCTGGCAGCTACCCACGCACAGGATCTCCAGCCACCACTCCTTTATGGACCCCCATCAACCAACATGGGGTTCCCTCTTTGCCTCCATCTTGGGACTGTGCAACAATGGAGATAGTCCACTATGCACTGCAGTCCTCCTGGACCTGGGAACTTCACACAGGCTCTGAAGAAAGCCAGAGCCACAAGCTGCATGCCACAGATCCAGTCTCTGAACTCATCATCCAATTCCATTGCCCAGCTCCCTCCACCTGACCTGACACCCCATTGCTGAAGGCAAATGCCTCCATCTTGGGCCACCTTCATCACCATCTTTAGTAGTGGCAGTTTGGAACTCCAGCTGGCCAGGTACCCAGTTTCTAACTACCCCCCTCTCCCCAGCAGCCACTTACCAGGTGCAGTGACTCCCAACACAAAAACAGTTCTCAGTGGAACAGATGTGCAGTGCGCCCAAAGTACTACACACAAGAGCCCTGGAGAGAAAGGTCCCTTATTAGGAAGCAGTGAGTGTGACACAATTTAAAGTCCAACGAAGAGACAAGGAACTGGGAGTTCTTCAGGCGAGATGAGGGGATGAGACCAGGCACTCACATCACAGGAGCAGGCCCCAAAAGAGATCCCTTAGTTGCAGTCTCCCTTTGGGGACCAGTGGGTGCCATACTCCACTTCCAGGTGTCCTCCACCCAGGACCAACCCTTCTACCCTGGTTACCTTCACCATCCTGAGGGTGGAGATACCAGCTAACAACAGATGACCCCACCTATTGGATGAGAAGGGAAGCAGGAAAGATACTGATCTCCAACCAAAACAATCCTTGTTTCTTCCTTTGAGATTCCCCCCCCCCTTTTTTTCTTTCTTTTCCCTCTCTATTCTCACACCCTCAACATATGTGAAACCAAGTATTTTGTATCAATTAGGACATCCAGGACTGAGATGACTGAATAGTATATCACAGTTGTGTTGTATATTCTTTTATGTTTCTTTCTTTGGGATTTTTTTTCTTTTTTCTCCAATTTTTACTATTTCAACATTTTTTTCTTAATATATATGTGTGTTTGTTCTATGTACTCTACTGTCTTCCCACTTACTTGTCTATCCAAAATTATTTTCTCTCTACTCATCTGCTATGAACCTTCTTCTTTAGATTTCTCTTTAACACTTCCTAAGATATAATGACTCTACATCTCCACCTCCTGCCTCCTCAGCATATCTTTCTATACCTCACTCCTAGTTCTTTGTCCACCATCAGAAACTGTAAACCCTTTTACAAACCTACTGATTATATTGTAGATAATAATTCACCATTTGTGTACATTGTGATCAAACTGTAAACAAAAGCTATTTGTTTTTAGGTGGTATATTGTTTATATTGGGATCTGTTAACATTGTCCTACCCCTCAAAGGAGAGGTATTGGGACTCTACAGGGGCACTATAAGCCTATAGGGTAAAAATGGTAATGCCTCAGATCCACAGTGCTAGAAGGGAAGACACATGAGCAACATAAAAAAGACAAGGGAAGAAAGTGCCCCCCAAAAGCAAGATACCACATTATTACAATTCATGGCCAGCACAGCAGATAAAATGACAAAGAAGGAGTTCAGTATGTACATAATTAAAATGTTCTGTGAATTAAAGAATGGTATAAGCGAGCAAATACAGGCAGCAATAGATCATTTCAACAAAGAGCTACATAAACAAATATAGGAAGCAAAAGATTACTTCAATAGGGAGCTAGAAGTTCTAAAGAAAAAAACCAAACAGAAATTCTTGAAGTGAAAGAAACAATAAACCAAATTAAAAGTTCAATTGAAAGTATCACCTGCAGATTACTTGGAAGACAGGACCTCAGACAATGAAGACAAAATATATAATCTTAAAAAGAATGTAGCACACAGTGCAAATGGTAAGAAACCATGAGCAGAACATTCAAGAAATATGGGATAGCATAAAAGGACCAAATGTAAGAGTTATTGGGATAGAGGAAGGCATAGAGTTCCAAACCAAAGGAATGAACAATCTATTCAAGGAAATAACATCAAAAACCTTTCCAAACATGAAGAATGAATTGGAAAACCAAATTCAAGAAAACCAAATTCAATGCTAAATGTACAAAATCACAACAGATCCACACCAAGTCACATTATAATGAAAATGCCTAACATACAAAATAAGGAGAGAATATTAAAGCCATGAGAGAAAGGAATCAGATTACATATAGGGGGAAACCAATTAGGTTATGTGCAGATTTTTCAACCCAGACCTTGAAAAGCTAGAAGATCCTGGAACAATATATATCAAGCTTTGAAAGAAAATGGATGCCAACCAAGAATTTTCTATTCAGCAATATTAAGCTTTAGATTTGTGATGAAATAAAAACCTTCCATGATAAACAAGTTAAAAGAATTTACAGCTATAAAACCTGCACTACAGAACATCCTTGGCAAAATATTCTATGAAAAGGAAATAAAAAACAACAATGTAAATCAGCAGAGGAGTATTACACTAAAGGAAAAACTAAGAAAAGGAAAAACCAAGTCAAGTTAAATAACAAAAGTGGCTGGGAATACAAATCATGTCTCAATAATAATCCTGAAGTTAATGGCCTAAATGCACCAATCAAAAGACACAGACTGATAGACTGGATTAAAAGAAAAGACCCAACAATACGCTACCTCCAAGAGACTCATCTCATAGGAAAAGACATACACAGACTGAAGGTAAAAGGTTGGGAAAAATCATACCACTCACATGGACTGCAGAAGCAAGCAGGGGTTTCCATCTTCATATCAAATAAAGCAGACTTTAGGCTAAAGTTAATCAAAAGGGATAAAGAAGGACATTTTACACTGCTCCAGGGAACCATACACCAATAAGAGTTAACAATTATAAATATATAAGCCCCAAACAATGAACACCTATGTTCATCAAACAAACTCTTCTTAAGTTCAAGAGTCAAATTGACCACAACACGATAATTCTGGGTGACTTCAATATGCTTCTTTCACCACTGGGTAGATCGTCCAAGAAAAGATGAACAAAGAAACTATAGAACTCAATAATACATCAATAACTTAGACTTAACTGACATATAGAGAAAATTTTATCCTTCAAAGAGTGAATACACTTTCTTCCCAGCAGCACATGGATTCTTCTCTAAAATAGACCGTATATTATGCCACACAGCAACTCTTAACAAATACAAAAAAGTAGAGATAACTACCCTGCATTCTTTCAAACCACAATGGAATGAAATTAGAAACCAATGATAAAATAAAAAATAAAAAACTACTCCAACACCTGGAGACTAAATACTATGCTACTGAATGAACAATGGGTTGAAAAAGACATTAAGGAGGTGTTTAAAAAAATTCTTGGAGGTAAGTGAGAACACTAATACAACATATGAAATCTCTTGGACACTATGAAGGCAGTTCTAAGGGGAAAATTCATTGCATGGAGTTCATTCCTTGAAAGAAGAAAAAGTCAATAAATAAATGAACTAACATTACATTTCAAAGCCCTATAAAGAGAAGAACAAACCAACACCAAAAGCAGTAGAAGACAGAAAATAATTAAAATCAGAGCTGAAATCAATGAAACTGAAACAAAAGAAACAATTGAAAAAATTGACCAAACAAAAAGTTGATTCTTTGAAAAAATAAATAAAATTGACAAACCCTTAACCAGGTTAACAAACAGAAGGAGAGAGATAACTCAAATTACTAACATACGTGATGATAAAGGAAATATCACAATTAACACTACAGATACAGAATATAGTTAGATATTATTTTGAAAACTTGTACTCCAATCAAATAGACTATATTGAAGGCATCAACAAATTTCTAGAGTCATATTATTTGCCCAAGTTGAATCAGGATGATATACACAATTTAAACAGATCAATTGCAAGCAATGAAATGGAACACACCATCAGAAGTCTACCAACCAAGAAAAGCCCATGACCAGATGGTTAAGCAGCTGAGTTCTACAAGACCTATAAAGAAGAACTAATACATATACACTTCAAATTATTTTGTGAAATAGAAAAAGGGGGAGCACTTCCAAACTCATTCTAGGAGGCCAATATCACCCTGATTGCAAAACCAGGCAAAGACACATGAAAGAAAAAAAAAAAAGAAATTCAGACCAATATCTCTAATGAACATAGATGCAAAAATTCTCAATAAAATTCTGGCAAATCAAATACAAAAACATATCAGAAAGATAGCACACCATGATCAAGTAGGGTTCATCCAGGGATACAAGGTTATTTCAACATATGGAAATCAATAATTATAATTCATCACATCAATAGACTTAAAAATAAGAATCATATGATTATCTCAATACCTGCAGAAAAAGTACTGGACAAAATACAGCACCCCTTCATGTTCAAAACACTAGAAAAACTAGAGATAACAGGAACATATCTCAACATCACAAAAGCTATCTATGCTAAGCCCCAGGCCAACATCAGTCTAAATGGAGAAAAATTGAAAGCATTCCCTCTAAAAACTGGAACAAGACAGGGATGCCCTTTTTCACCACTTCTATTTAACATAGTTCTTGAAACACTAGCCAGGGCAATTAGAGAGATGAAAGAAATTAAAGGGATATGGATAAGAAAAGAAGAAATCAAATTAGCAATATTTGCCAACAATATGATTCTACACCTAGAAGACCAAAAATATTCCACTACAAAACTTCTAGAGCCGGGCGCGGTGGCGCACGCTTCCCAGCACTTTGGGAGGCTGAGGCAGGAGGATCACGAGTTCAAAGCCAGCCTCAGCAATGGCGAGGCACTTAGCAACTCAGTGAGACCCTGTCTCTAATAAAATACAAAAAAAAAAAAAAAAAAAAAAAAAAAAAAAGGGCTGGGGATGTGGCCCAGTGGTCTAGTGCCGCTGAGTTCAATCCCTGCTACCAAAAAAAAAAAAAAAAAAAAAAAAAAAAAAAAAAAAAAAACTTCTAGAACTAGTAAATGAATTCAGCAAAGTAGCAGGATACAAAATCAACACTCATAAATCAAAGACATTTCTGTATATCAGTGACAAAACCTCTGAAAATGAAATGAGGAAAAGTACCCCATTTCCAATAGCCTCAAAAACAAAACAAAACAACAACAACAACAACAAAAAATACCCTGGGAATCAACCTAACAAAAGAGGTGAAAAACCTCTACAACAAAAAGTATGAAAAGTACGTACAAAAGTGTACAAAAGTATGAACACTAAAGAAAGAAATTAAAGAAGACCTTAGAAGATGGAAAGATCTCCCTTTTTCTTGGATAGGCAGAATTAATATTGTCAAAATGACCATACTAGGAAAAGCATTATACAAATTTAATGCAATTCCTATCAAAATCCCAATGACATTTCTCATAGAAATAAAAAAAGTAGTCATGAAATTCATCTGGAAAAATAAGAGACCCAGAATAGCTAAAGCAATCCTTAGCAAGAAGAGTGAAGCAGGTGACATCACTATACCAGACCTTAAACTATACTACAGAGCAACAGTAACAAAAACAGCATGGTATTGGCACCAAAATAGACTGGTAGACCAATGGTACAGAATAGAGGACACAGAGACTAACCCACATAATTACAGTTATCTTATATTAGATAAAAGTGCCAAAAACATACATTGGAGAAAAGATAGCCTCTTCAACAAATGGTGCTGGGAAAATTGGAAATCCATATACAACAAAATGAAATTAAACCCCTATGTCTCAAGATGCACAAAACTCAATTCAACGTGGATTAAGGACTTAAGAATTAAACCAGAGACACCGAGCCTATTAGAAGAAAAAGTAGGCCCAAATCTCCATCGTATTGGATTAAGCCCCAACTTCCTTAATAAGACTCCTATAGTGCAAGAACTAAAATCAAGCATCAATAAATGAAATGGATTCAAACTAAAAAGCTTCTTCTTAGCAAAAGAAATAATCAGTGAGGTTAACAGAGAACCTACATCTTGGGTGCAAATTTTTACCACACTTACATCAGATAGAGCCCTAATCTCTAGGGTATATAAAGAACTCAAAAAGGCTAAAACACACACACACACACACACACACACACACACACACACACACACACAAAATAGCCCAATCAACAAATGGGCCAAGGAAATAAATAGACACCTCTCAGAAGATGGTATATAATCAATTGTTGGGGCATTTGAAACACGTCAGCCGAGGGGATGGAAAGCTCTGGCTCTCTGGCTGCTTTCCATACCCTGTTACAGACCTAAGCTAAGCAGGGGGTGTTACTCTGATGTATCGTGAGAACCGAAAACGCCCTAAAGATAGGGCAGGGGATTCTGCCAATGAGATGTGCCCGTGCTCTTTACCTGTTTCTATAATCTGCTTAGTGATTGGCTCATGTCCACTATAAACGTTGTCCACTTTCTTCAATAAACGAGTTCCAGCGCTGACCAGGCTCCCTGGTATGTTCCTGTGTCTTCTGAAGGTGGGGGAGGCAATACCAGCGGCCTCTACTTTCCCAGTCTATTCTCATCATTGAGGTAGGCCCTTCTAGCTTACTTTGCTGGACAAAGGCAGCTCGCCCCAGGTCACGAAGGGTTAAAGACCTCAACCATTACCGTAATTTCGCTACAATCAATCAACAAATACATGAAAAAATGTACAACATCTCTAGCAATTAGAGAAATGTAAATCAAAACTCCAGTCAGAATGACAGCTATTAAGAATACAAACAACAAAAAGTGTTGGCAATAATGTGGGGCAAAAGGAACACTCATACATTTCTGGTGGCACTGCAAATTGGTGCAGCCAATCTGGAAAGCAGTATGGAGATTCCTTGGAAAGCTGGGAATGGAATCACCATTTGACCCAGCTATCCCACTCCTCTGTCTATACCCAAAGGACTTAAAAAACAGCATACTACAGGGATACAGCTACATCAATGTTTATAGCAGCACAATTCACAATAGCTAGGTTGTGGAATCAACCTAGATGTCCTTCAGTAGATGAATGGATAAATAAAATGTGGTGTATATACACAATGGAATACTATTCAGCATTAAAAGAGAATAAAATCATGGTATTTGCAGGTAAATGGATGGAGCTGGAGAATATAATGCTAAGTGAAGTTAGACAATCTCCCAAAAAACAAATGCCAAATGTTTTCTCTCATATAAGGAGGTTGATTCATAGTGGGGTTGGGAGGGGGAATATGGGAAGATTAGATGAAGTCTAGGTAGGGCAAAGGGGTGGGAGAGGAAGGAAGAGAGCATGGGAGTAATGGTGGAATGAGAATGGATATTATTACCCTAAGTACATGTATGAAGACATATATGGTGTGAATATACTTTTTATACAACCAGAGATATGAAAAATTGTGCTCTATATGTGTAATATGAATTGTAATGCATTCTGCTGTTATATATAACAAATTAGAATAAAAAATATCTTGTGTGAATGAAGCTGTGGTTGTTAAAGAGATTACAACCACTAAAGAGAAGTTGAGTACTTTATGTAGTGCCAACAGGAAAGATGGCATCCAAGAATTGGCAAGATCATGTCCATTGTAGGCTCAAAAGTGTAAAAGTAAAAATTACTTTGAGAAGAGACCAGTTGGGCACCTTGCTTGCACAGGGAGGCCTAGGCAGTGAATTCATTGTTCCCAGTCACCCATATACCTACTGTATTCATGGTACATTGGGGCTTGGCTACAATGGTGCAGCCGTTGGCATAAACCACCTACGTCTGATTTTGCAGGAATGTAGGATGCTGGAGTTAATGTGTGTTTTAGTCAACTTTTTCATTGCTGTGACTGACAGACTGGACCAGAACAACTGTAGAGGAGGAAATGTTTATTTAGGGGGGCAGCTCATGGTTTCAAAGGTCTTAGTCCAATAAAAGGCCAGCTCCATTCCTTGGGGCTCCAGGTGAAGTAGAACATCCTGGCAGAAGAGTGTGGCAGAAGGAAACAGCACACATGTTCATCAGAAAGCACAAAGAGAAAGAGAGATATAGGGAAAGAGAAAGAAAGAGAATCTACTTGCCAGATATAAATTATATACCCCAAATCCACACCTCCAATTCTCACCTCTTCCAGCCAAACCCTACCTTTTTAATTACCACTCAATTAATCGCTATCAGGGAAGTAATTCACTGATTGGGTTAAGACTCTCACAGCCCAATAATTTTTTCTTTGAACCTTCTTGCATTGTCTCACATATGATCTTTTGGGGGACATCTCACATGCAAACCATAGCAGTGTGTCATAGAGGATTCCATCAGTATTTCAAAAGAAGACTTGGGAGGCTAGAAAAATTGTAGCAGGGTTGGAATCCCTGAAGGCAGCTCCAAAGAGGATGATATATGAAGATGTGAGGAGGCCAAGGCTTTAGTAAAGACCTCTGAGATTAAGAGATGCCAGTAATGTGGAATGTATACCAAAGAAAGCTGCAGGAACTGAGCCCCAGGCCAAGTAAGAGGTCATGTGAGCTGTAACCATCAAGGCCATAGGGGTAGAGCTACACAAGCCTTTTGGAGGGAACACCATAATGCCATCTGGCCCAAATGCTGGACATGTAACTCTAGGATTTGTTTGCCCTGCTGGATTTCAGTTTCACTTTGGCCCATCCTTCCTTTCTATGGCCCCATTTCTCCCTTGTAGAAACTAAATGTTTATTTGGTACCATTATATATTAGATATGTGGTCTTTAGAGGAGAAAATATTCATTAGTTGGCCTTGAGTCTCATATGAGATTTTGGACTTGGACTTTTGGGTAATACTGGAACTGTTAAGACTATGGGGAATCTTAAAAATGGGAGAAATGTATTTTGCTTTGTGAGTGGAGCATGAGCTTTTAGAGGCCAGGGCAGCCTGCCATGATTTAAATATGAGATATTTTCCAAACACTCATGTATGAGACAATGCAAGAATATTCAGAGGTAAAGTGATTAGATTATGAGAATTGTAATCTAATTAGGAGATATGAGTTCACTGGGTGGTAAGGGCAGAGAGGCTGTAACTGGATATAGGTGACTGAGGTGTGCCTTTGGGGTTTATATTCTCTCCCTGGTGAGTGGAGCTCTCTCTTTGCTGCCTGGTTAACATGTCCTGTGATGCCTTCCTTCACCAGCCCTTCTACCATGATGTCTTACCTGGGCCCACAGCTATGATGTCCACTGATGATGAACTGAACCTCTAAAACTGTGAGCCAAAATCAACCTTTTCTCTTCAAGTTGTTGTTGTCAGGTTCTGTAGTCAAAGGAAAAAAACAAACAAACAACAACAACAAAAACAAAAACTGAAAAAAATACCAAGGGTCAATGAGGTTGGAACTTACATGCATTGCTGGTGAAAATTTAAATCTAACACACCCACTCTGGAAAATAGTTTTGCAGCTTTTGATAAACTTTATAACTTTAGGCTTACATATTTCCTACTTACAAATTTCCTAGCAGCCTTACCCATGAGCACTGACCATTGAAAAATGAAAAGTTGTGGTTTCATAAAACTGAATATGAATCTTTATTGCAGTTGTATTCCTAGTAACTTGAAAGTGAAAAAATCTTAAATGTCTTTCAAATGGTAAATGAATAAACAAACTGGAACCTGCATGCAATGAAATGCTACAAATCAATTAAAAGGATAAATCATTGACAAACACACTAACTTGGATGAATTTCAAAGCATCATAAGTACACAAAAAGCCAATCTCAGATATTATAAGATTGTATTTATTAAACATTCTTGGAAACATACAGCTAATTAAGGAGAACAGACAAAGGAGTAAAGATGGAAGGAGGATTGACAGGGGTAAATGTGGAAGGAGGAAAGGACTACAAAGGGTTAATGTGAGCATTTTGAAGATGATCAAATACTTTGGTACCCTAATTATGATGGTGTATACACTAGTCTATGAATGTATTCAAATTCTAGAACTGTATAACAGAAAAGGCAATTTTCATGTAAGGTAACTTAAACAATAAAATTAATTTCAGGAATATCCTTTGTTTTATTCTTAGAGAAAATTGCAGAAACATTCCTGTAATTAAAAGTAAACAGTTGATACATTTACAGAAAGCAATGTGTGAATTTTCTCCTGTGGCTTACATTGACTTGTTGAAGTAAGCATCACTGAACTTTAAGAAATCACATATTCCTGAAATTAGATTTGATTTGATTCTTTGAAGTGTACCATTTTATATGACTCCTTAGTCTGTGAGGGAGTAGTGGAAGGATAGAAACTACTTAGAAAAATGACTTTTGAAGTTAACTTGTATACACAGTAACACATGCTGAAGAATTCCATTGCTCTCATAAGACTTCTAAATTTACATCATAAATGCTGTTTAAAATCTCAAGGGTTCATGTGGTAGACCCTGAAATGTAACAGATAAGCATCTGTACCACTGAGATAAATTTCTCTCCTTGGATTTTGAGTAAAGGAAATGTTTTTCATTAGTCTTGCTATGAAAAGATAATGAATGAGAACATCAATTTTTTTTCTTTTCAGTCATGATCCCTTTATGGTATGCATTTGCTTTGTTATTAATCAGGTATTACCTCTCCAGAGATGACTAGGATATTTGTCTTTGCTGTCATTCAAATATCTTTTCTGAGCCACCTGCTCAGAAGTAAGCATATCCTATCCTTTTGGGTTATGAATGCAAAATCCTTGTTAAGCCTGAAATGAAAACCTTCATATAAGGTGTGTTTTATAGGAAAGTTATTTGGCGTTTCTGGGGTTTTTGGTCTGTTCCTATGTTTATGCATGAACAAAAAACTGATAATTACTGTTTATTTTTCAAGGGCTTAGCATTCAGAGCAGATGATAACTCACCAGAGGTGCATTCAAAGGGGTTTTACAGATAGATCTTTCTTGATGATCCTAGATTGTGCACCCTGGACATATGTTAGAGTTTAATAGTTTTACACCTTTGTATGAAGAAGAAATATTATTTTGACCTTCAGATAATTACACTTTATTAGCTCCATTTTAATTGTGTTTTTGGATAATGAATTATAACTATTTTTCTCTTTTATAGGTTTTCTCCTTTCTTCCCTACACTATTTGTTTCACTTTCACCCCTTATCTTAACCTTATTTTTTTCTTTTTTCAGAAATATGATAGAATTTCTTTCTATGTTCATCTGTGTTGTATCCTTGTGGCTGGGCAGGAAGATGTCAACTTCCACTCCTGCTGAAAATGAAGAAGAAAATTTTTTATGTAGTAGCTAATCTCAAAATGGAATAATTTATTTATTTTGAAAGTAGAGGTGATTTTTTTTTTAAAGTTTTGACCCCTGAATGCTAAAACAAGATTAAAATATGAAATCTTTATTTTAAACTTTATCAAGATTTGGCAGGCTTTCCTCCTCTACCACAAAGAATGAAACTTTTCAGCAGGCATCTCCAAAAGAACACAAATCTGCTGGAAGTTTATCAGAGTCCTTTGAGAAAAATGCCTCTGAGGAAAAGGTCTCCATTATTTAAATGTGCTCCATGAACCCAGTCATCAATGTGTAGGCTGCTAAAGATTTTCAGATGAAAGTTCTGAATGGAGTTAGTTAGACCTTAATTCAGCTTTGACTTTTTTTTCTGAAGTTAAACATTTGCTCTCCATAGATCAATGAATGATTGCAATTTCTTCGTATTACTCTGTGGAATTTTACAGCAGACTGTAATTTCCTGTGAAATATAGTTGTCCTGAGGCGAAGCTAACACATAATCAGCTCAATGTGAAAAACAGGAAAGAGAAGCTGCTATAGGGCTTTTTCTTCATGTTTTACCCTCCCCCAATCTTCCCAATTCCTACTAAGAATCATCTCTTGGCCCTTTAAGGGACTTGTCTCTGTTGGGGCAAAGGCGTGATTCCTTCTTAGGAAGCTGTTGTACCCAATTTGCAGGAAAAAAACTCTCACAAGCCACTCACTTAATAGCCATTGAAGCCTTTATTCTGGCCAGGGCCACCAACTATGTCCAGCACAAAGCAGGATAGTAGAAAATGGCGCCTGCTCATAGCAAGGGCAGGGTTTATAAAGCACAGGGTTAAAACACCCTCAAGCCCTCAGGTGGAGACGGTTTAAGTCCAGTTTAAGTCACCTTTGCTTATTACATACCCCACTGGTCTTATGGGGAGAACAAATCTTTGTTCTCCTCCATAATCTGCCATCCCCATGTTTGGTTAAGAAACCAGCAGACAGAATCAATGAGACTGAATGCGAGACTGAATGCCAGCACTGGGGACTCCCCTGATAACAGGCAGCAGGAGGGGTGATATTGAATATCCTAAAGCTCCTCCTGGGAGAGGCAATTCCTTGAACAGGTTATCTTGGCAATAGGTTGGGACAGGGGCACGGTTTTGATAAGGGTGGAAGAAGGTTTCTGAGATAATTAACATTTCAATCCCTCAGGGGACAGTATCCCAAATCCCAAAAATTGGCTCACTCAAATTGGCTTTCGACCTGACTTGATTTACCTATATATGCTGACTGCCTACGAGATTCTGGCTTCATTTCCCTTCTAATTTTAGGAACACCTTACTACTACTGTAAGGGAATGGAATGATGACTGGATCTGGCTTCTTTGAGCTGAACGGGGGCGGCGAGATGGGGGCAAGTAGTTTGGAGTTCCCTTTTTAGAAGTCAGGTCAGATTGAAGCCTGGGGAAGAACAGGTTGTAATGTCATCAGGGACTGAAGCTTCTATGAGAGAAACAAAAACATGAGTACTGAATAAATGTTGCAGCATCTGGAACATGTCAATGCATACCATGAAGATGATAACAGACAATGATTTCTCTCTGGGGGGGGTGTGAGGGCTTAGAAGTTGTCCCCATAATAAGGCCAGAGTGGACAAGGCCTTTATTTGGGAATATAAATCTTTAACATCCCTAGAGTTATCAGGAATGTAAACACAGCATTTAACTTTTAATCTTACAGATCAGATGTCTATCCAGATAAGATGGTAGTCAAGCTACTTAATGTCATCTGATCCTATAAAATCTTTCTACTAGTATGACCTCTGTGTCTAGTAGAGAACTCTTTATTTATGTTACTTAGGGCTAGATAATCATACTAGTGAATATTAAGCCTACCTGTGTAGGTTAGGAAAATCTGTAGGCCTTAAACTAACTAAAAACTTTTGACTTGGCAGTCACTTAATAGTTCAACTGTTTCTTTTTAGAGTTATCAGGCATTCCTGCCTAAGAATCTCTTTTGTAGCCTTTAGTCTTACCAATTCGTAGGGCTAAAACAAGTGTATATCTTAAGTTACATTTAACTATTATTTCTTAAATGCTCAGGAATGGTTGTGTTTTGGTTTCAACTGTTTTTGCTAGGTGTTTAAGATGAAGTAGGTTAAACTGACTTTTGCTCTTATCTATTGCTAAGAGTCAGCTGATTTCCGATGGGAGTAACTCTTGGGGGGAAATTGAGAGCAGCTTTTCTGTTCTGCTAGTGCCTTTTGCGCTCGAATAGGTCCAGGTCTTGCTTGACCAGGTGCTTCTCTTGGAAGCAGCAGGGACATCTGTCTCCCTTTCCAAGGACCCTCTTTTTCATAGCAAGTGCACTGGTTGGCTTTCTCTTTTCCAAAGGTCTCATAGCCTCCCTGCTTGGGAGACTATGTGGCCCAGAGTTGCAAAGCCCTTTAGAGAAGTTCCCTATTCCCTGGATTCAGACCGACTCTGAGGGCAAGAGCCAAATATTGGTTTTCTTGGCCCTTTTAATTTAGCTTTAAAGTCTTGATCTTAAACATCTAGCAAGTTAGTCTTACCAGTCTTAAATTAAGAGCACTGGGCTTTACTTTAATGCCTATAACCTTACTGTCATTTACCCTTTCCATTAATTGGGGTTTGTACCATCATAAGTGATTGCTTACTGTCTTAAATTAACCCAGGTTGTGTCATTAAAGCAATACTTAAATAGCTTTTCCTGGTTGTTTTATATACTTATTTAACCAACTTTCAGAGCTTTTACATCACTTAAGTGAACATATGTACAACCTTCTAATTTCTTTCTCCCATCTGTTAACCCCTTTTTTGCTCACAATTTGAAACAATCCTGTAATAATTTGAATTTAGGCAAATTTTTTATCTCAAAAAATATATTGTTATTTATGGTACTCCTAATGGGAACAGTTGAAACCTTAGAGCCTCTGCATACACAGAAATCTTTTATAAACCTTTATACAGAATCACATACATCTGTTAACCACTTCACGAGAACACAATGTTCATGTGTATAGAATTATACCTGTTGGAACTTCAACCTTTTCCAGTGATGACAAAGCAACCTTAAAACCTCTTTTTTTCAATTTACCAATTTATGAAAACTATCAATAATGTTACCCAATGGAATTCAAGGAGTTAAGGGTAGCATTTTAACCTTGAAAATTAATCAGATGTCTAACAAACAAAATTACTCACAAATGAGTAATCTCATGTCAAATCTACTTTTACCAAAATATCAGACTGAACAGTACTAGCCATTCCTTCCTTGATGAAGAGAAGTCCTAGGACCAAGGGATATTAGACAACATTTTACTAGTTTCTTGACTACCGAGAGAGACTTGTGAGTTAAATTTCATTTGAAAGGCACATTTATTTTCATTTGTTTACCCAATTTAAATTGAATCTTTTAAATCATGTGAATTAAAGGTATTTGGATCCATTTTTTAAAAAAATTTCATGAGCGTTCATTTTTTATTTGCCAATCTTGATATCATGTACATGTGGACATAAACACATATAGACATACAAACACAGAACACAAGTATGCACATGTAACACAATAGCAAAGGCCTTGTAGCTTTTTCTCCATTGCAATGTTACAGATGTTTAAAAACTCCATCAGAAAAACATTAACCTAGGTGCATAGGATCAAAATCATGAGCTCAAAAAATACATATTTAATTTTTTTGCTTCTTCTTCTGGGGCCTAAGCTTGCTTGCTTCCCTATTTGCATTTCAACGCAAGTCCTGGCTGAGGTCTGGATGGGTGGAGAACTGCAATTGTGAGCAGATCCCTCATGCCTAAGCCACTTTTTAACTTTTTTTTTTTTTTTTCCTTTTTAAAGGCTGGTAATCAGACAGGTTTGGATGAAAATTGCCATAACTTAGTTTTTATTGCTTTTGAGAACAAAGCTATGAATGAACCTCCTTACTGAGATAAGCTACTTGCTGTTGAGCAAGTCCATTATTTTGTGTGACCAATTTTAGGATTATTCCTTCTATCTTAGTGACAAACAGGTTAAATCTTGCTCTTTAGGTAAACTGAGGACAGGAGCTCAAAATAAGGCCCTTTTTAACATCTTCAAGTTGTCCAAAACCTGTTTTAAAACTCAGGGGGGAGTAAATTTTTGGTAGATATCTTTTATAAGTAGGTGGCCCTTTATGGATTCAGGATTTAAGGTGGTGTGTTTTTATTGCCTCCCTGAGTTTTTCCATGAAAATAGCAGGGCTTTCCTGGGGGGCAGGAGTAATTTCTATCTTAGAATAGTTAATAGGCTTTTGTTTGATTATCCTGAGGACTTCAAGGACCAACATTTGGAAATGACTAATTATAGGGCCTCAGCCCCTATCAGTCCTCTTTCCCAAGCTGCAATATTGGGTGGGTGTTTCCTCCCCAGTTTGGAGTTTTTATTTTTATTTGGGCATTCATTTTTCCAATGTCCCTTTTTTTTTGCAGTATGCACATTGATCCTTTTCCAATCTCTGGCTCCTAGAGTTATACTGCCTTCTAGGGGGATCATTCGGTCAATTTCCCGTGGCGGCCAGTAAAACTTTTGCCAACTTTCGGGTTTGCCTTTCCTGGGGGGGGGGGGAGGGGTCGCAGTTGTTGTATACCTGTTGAGCAATTTCCACCAATTCAGACAATATCTTTCCCTCAAACCCTTCTAATTTCTGCAACTTCTTCCTTATATCTGGGGCCGACTGAGTTACAAAAGCTAAAAACAATCTAGTGCCTCCTTATCTCCATCACTGTTGGGGTCCCAGTTCGGGCGAGCAGAAGGAAGGACCCAATCGATCCGAATGGGGTCATCTGTAGGCAGGCTGTTCAGTCCAAGGATGGACCACTGGGCTTCCCACCAGATCCGCTTGTGCTCTTCAGACAGGAAAAGTGTTTGGAGGAGTTGGCCCGGGCAGGCCTCGCAGGGCTTTGCTACTGCTCTGCCAGCTCAGGCTCCAGGCTGGCAGCAGAGGGAAGGAGGGAAAAATGAATCCCAATGAGAATGCTAGCACACAAACAAAGATGGGTTACACAAGAAATAAACAAATACAAGAACAAAAGACAACCAGATTGGGCCACACAGGGAGGCCCACCAGACAACCAAACTGGGCGCCACACAGAACCAGATTGGGCCATACAGGGAGGCCCACCAGGTGGACAGGAGCTGCATCTCACCCAGTCCAAGAACCAGATTTGGGCCACACAGAGAGGCCCACCAAGTGGACAGGAGCAATGTCTCGCCCTGTCCTGGGATTTGGTGTAAGCGACTGCGTCCAGTCTGACCTTGTCCCCCAAAAAGCTCACCAGACAGGTAAACGGGCGGCTTCGTAGAGGTGTCTGGAGAACCTAGTGGCAGTCCTCTAGGGGCGAGGGCTGAGGAACGTCTCTCAGGAGCTCTCCCCTACCCCAAGAAGGCATCCGTGATGGGGCCGAATTGGGCCTGAGGGCAAGGAGAATGAAGAATCTTGTTAGGGGCTTCCAAACATTGTACCCAATTTGCAGGAAAAAATGTCTCACAAGCCACTCACTTAATAGCCAATGAAGCCTTTATTCTGGCCTGGGCCACCAACTATGTCCAGCACAAAGCAGGATAGTAGAAAATGGCACCTGCTCATAGCAAGGGCAGGGTTTATAAAGCACAGGGTTAATACACCCTCAAGCCCTCAGGTGGAGATGGTTTAAAGTTGTGTTAATGGCCATCTGGTGGAGACAGTTTAAGTCCAGTTTAAGTAGTCTTTGCTTATTACAAAGGGTGAGCTTACTTGTCAAAAAATCTATTATATCCAGTTACCCTGCTTTTACAAAAAAAATTAGCCTCTACCTATATATAGAAGATACCATTATTTTCATTTTATGGGTATAGATACAAATTTTGCTTTGACAGTAAAGAACAGAAGAAGTTCTCTTGTTCTTGAACTACTTAAAATTTTACTGCCAGTGTCTTGGAAGAGAAAGGAAGAGGTATGGATACAGTGGACAAATAGAAGCCCAGAAGAGCATGTGGAAGTGAGTGGTATATGTGAATAAAAAGTGGAAAAGAGAGAGAAAAAAAAAATATTTTAGTAGCAATAATAAAAATAATTCGAGCACATGTGCCTAAGGTGCCACCTAACACCCAGAACTTAACCATAGTTCTCCCCTTAAGAGCAGGTCTGTGCAGCATTTCATTATTTAGAATGAGAAACACTGTTAGATAGTTGTCTATTGACTTACCTAATAAGATAGATCACTGCATGTCAATCCTGTGGCAAGATTCTTCTATTAACAGAAACAGATATTAGAGTAGTCCTTCACAGAATCACATTCTTTTTTTGGTACTGGGGATTCAACTCAGTGGCACTGGACCACTGGGTCACATCCCCAGCCCTTGTTTTTTTTTTTGTATTTTATTAGTGACAGGGTCTCACTAAGTTGCTAATTGCCTCGCCATTGCTGAGGCTGGCTTTGAACTTGTGATCCTTCTGCTCAGCCTCCCAAGTGCTGGGATTACAGGAGTGTGCCACCCTATTAAAAGTGTAAGAAAACATAGGCTACTTTTCATTTAATAGTTGGTTTGTTTTGCTTTGTTTGACTGTCCCACATAATATTTCCTATTATTCACATTGGGGAAGTCCCAGTATGTGTAGTCTCAGAAGTCTCAGTATATTTACTAACCTTGGAAGCAGAAGAGGCAGATATTGTTCATTTATTCTCCTGCCCTTGCAGTTAGGGTGTTGTTGTGTAACTTACGTTGCACAAATTTGATATTGCCAACCAGGGTTTGCCATAAGGAGCTGATCAAACTAGTATCAAGACATAGTTAGAATGTAGTTGCAACCATGAATAATGACCTATAACAATGTCCTGAGCAACGGTTCTCCTGTCAAATATAATGATCTGGTCTTTTGCTTTTTTCCCATTTGGAATTGTCTTGAAGCCTCTCTGCTCTCCAAACTTGGCCCTCCATGTTCAAGGTAATTCCCTGAACACTTAAAATTCATCCAGCCAATTTGTCTCTCTTGCTTTTGTTTTTCTTCCTTTCCGTGTTTTCACCCTGGAGTTCCAGATTCAAATTTATTACTTCCAATCAAGAACTCTATCTTAATCCAAAGAATAAATCATTTTTAGGACAAATAAACTACCTATGAAAAATATATCCAATCAATCTGCTCTTACTAATAAAACAGTGTCTACAGACATGTAGAAAGAGGGAACTTACAAAAGCTAGCTCCTCTAATCTTGGCTTCTAATTGACTCACATCTTTTTTTTCACACCAGTGTTGCTTCATCTGCTAATATTGCTATCGGTATGGTGATTTCATTAACCCAAAATGAAGGGGAGAAATGATCTTTCCTTGGCTCTGCAGAGAAAGATTTGTGTCTGCAATTCATTCGTTTTTGAGTTTAAAAAATAATGTAATTATAACTCACATTCACTCTATATTTGAGATGTTTACAGAATTTACAAATATGTATATCGCAGACAATTTTTTTGTGAAAATTTTATACGCAGTTGCTCTGCATAAACATGCAGAGTAAAGTAAACATCAGAATGACATTTTGAGTGACTTTCTTAAGTATCACTTTTTAAGAACTTAGAGTTTCTATCAAAGATATGACATTTTTGTTCCAGGGATTTTGAAAACTGCAAAGTATCTAAATTTCCTGATAGGAGTGGATTTGTGTCCTCAGAAGTGGTTTTTCTCTTTCAAGATAGGAAATTGAATTTGGACCTAAAGGGCTAAAGTACTTTCCTTTAGAAGATCAGGATATGCCACACTACAAACGCTGGAGTGCTCACTTTCCATCCTATAAATCCAAGTAAATTCACTTCATCTATTAGGTCAGTTAATATCAATCCATTTCCAGACCTCCATCAGAGTCATCTAAATGTGGAATATTTAACTTAGGAAACATAATTTGAGCTGAAGTGTGTATATGTATGTGTGTGTGTGTGTGTGTGTGATTTGTCCCCTCTCAGTTTTTATAGTATATATCATTACCTGCTCTCATGCTTTTCAAAACACACATATCTTTAGCATTTTGGAGTTAAATATATGTGTTTTTCTAGAGAGATGTCATTACTTAAATAAGTGCACACTACCATCACTACAAAGAAGGGAAAAAAAATAAAATATAGAAACAATAGTTGAATGAAACTGAAAAAATTATGTTGTTATATTATATGCATGTATAAATATGTGTCAATGAATTCCACTATTATGTATAATTATATTGTACCGATAAACATTTAACAATGAAAATTAAAAATAATGTGTAGGGATACTTTATTTTTGAATTTTCTTTTTTATACATGAATAGAAAGTTACACATTTATGCAAACATATTGCTAAAAATATTCCATGGGTATATATATATATATATATATATTTTTTTAAATATTATAAAATTTTTTTCTGTTTTTCTGTGTAAAAATGATTTATAACTATAAAAAGAAAAACTCTGTATTCTAACTTTTTAACTTTGAAAAATATTTTTCAAATACCACATGATGAATTACACCCAAAACTTTGCAGTTTAAAATAACATATATTTATTATCTCACAAGTTCTTTGCATCAGGAATTAGGACACCACATAACTCACTTTCTACTTCAGATTTTTTCATGCTCAAAATATGAAATTGTCTATTTTACTGAAGGAATTATTAGCAATAAATAATTATATTTCATGACACCATTTAATATTATTATTTTGATTTTGTGGCACTCTTCATTTGGAAGCAGGGGAATGAGCATTTTTTGTTTGTTTAAAATTTGAGATTGAAAAAATTAATTTAAAACTTGAAATTATGGTTTACTTTTTGTTGCTCTACTGATATCACAAATAACTTATAATATAGATAGTCCATGACTTAGAATGGCTTGGCATGTAATTTTTCTTTCTTTTCTTTTTTTTTTTAATGGTACTAGGGATTGAACCCAGAGACTCCCTACTATGGAGGTATATCCCCAGCCTTTTTTATTTTTAATTTTTAAACAGGGTCTTATCTAGGTTGTCCAGGCTAGCCTCAAATTTGTAATCCTCCTTCCTCAGCCTCCGAAGGTGCTAGAATTACAGAAGTGGGTCATCACACCCTCCTTTGACATGATTTTTAAAAATTTATTATGGTGTGAAAATGATATACATTAAGGAGAAACTTGTATTTCAAATTTTGAATTTTGATCTTCTCCTGAGCCAGTGATTTGCAATGTAATACCCTCTTATAAGTTGAGCAGTAGCAGTGAACAGCAGCTCCCAGTCAGTTATATTACCAGGAAGGTAAACAACTGTCAACCTACCCAGTGTGCAATATTGCTAAGCTATGATATTTAATTGATTTATTAAATGCACTTAACAATTGATTAATGGATATATATTAAATGCATTTTTGACTTTGTGACATTTTTCTACTTATTGTGGGTTTATCAATAAACTCCATTTCAAGTCAAAGAGCATTTATAGAGTAATATATAGGTAAAAATGTATCAGATTAAAAACCACAGTGATTTAAGACATTACATTTAGCAAAGAAAGTAAGGTTGGGAGTTAAATGATGATCACTTTTCTGTCCTCATATTTGTTACAGATGAGCAGCAATTACCACAATTGATCACCTGATCCCAAATCCTCTTAGTATTCTTCAAATTGCATTGGTGGCAGCTGCACCTTCTCAATTCATTTTGTAGGTTCTACTTTCTATGTTGCATCTCTGAAATGTAGAGTGCCAGGTTGGTCTTGCACCTCTTTATTTTAAATACTTTTTGAAATCAAATTTATTTTACTTTATCTTATTTCAACCGTGTTTATCCTAGTACACCAGTATTACAGGAAAAATACATAAATTCAGTCTTCAAAGTATTCAGACTGAGCACATCTGTGTAACCAGCACCAGACTAAGAAATAAAATATTACTATCTGTATTTTTCAGTCACCTTTGCAGTAACCATATTGATTTTTCTCTCTCGCTCATTCAATTATCTCTGTTCTTTGGTGTAGCACACTTTGGTCACACTGGCCTGTAGCTCCTCAGTTTATTGATCAGCTATTCATCAAAGAGGAGAGTATGTCCACAGATTTTGGTAGTCTCCATGGTTTTTGTCATTTGGGTTTCAGCTCAGTCTCCTACCCCACTGTCTTTCTGCTTCTACAAATGATCCTTCTATGCCCACTTCTATTTGTAGTAATTTTGGTCATTTGTTTATTTTCCATCTCCTACTCTCTAGAATAAATTTTCCACTATGACAGAAACCTGTTATTTTGTTTATTTGCTTCTTTAATAATGCCTGATTAATTGCCAATAAATACTTGGATTAGGGCAGGAATGAAATGAACAGGTTGTTCAAATTCCTCTTGAAGATTTTTATTATAGGTAGAAAAGTATATATTTTACAATGAAATGGAGAAATAAGTGTGTAAATAAATTTACTTGGAAAAAAAATTGTTCTAGGAATCAAGGACTCATAGGAAACAAATTTTCATACATTTTGTTGTTAGGCTGTGATCCTTTTGAGTCAAATTTATAAACAAGTTGGAAAGATCACTTGAATGACTAACATGATCCCCTATTTGATAAATTTATTCTTTTATTTGCTTGGTAAAATTTAAGTACAAAGAGATTGCTGGGAAGTAAGGAAAATTGAAGTGACTATCATTTTATTTTTCTTGGTACTGTTATGTTTTACCTTTAGAAAGTAAAAATATAAATCAAAATGGTATTTCCTGTTATATAGGTAGAAGAAGCTGCACAGAGATGTCATATTTCTAGACAGGGAGACTATGAATTTTCATTTCATATATAATGCATTAGTTATGGGGAGGATTTTATTTTTAATGGATAAGCATATAGGTATACCCTATTGTTACTCCTTTCATAACTATGACCTATTAAAAATAACACCAGTGTTAGAAGTCTTTGGAAATACAAGTTCAAAGTCTTTGTTTTATCTTTAGAGCTATTTTTGTTTTCAGAATCAAGGACTCATAGGAAACAAATTTTCATACATTGTGTTGTTAGGAAGTTCTATAGTTTAACAAATTCTCTAAGAAGTGATAAACATTGTGCTAAACATTATACTAAACACTGATAAAACTTAGGGCAGGGAGCTCCAGTTTGAAGTCTTTAAAAAAATTATATTTTCAATACTTAAAAGTGATTTATTTTTATCTATCATTTTCTTAATGGAAATGATTCCCTTAATACATTCATAAAATTGAATTTCCCTTTAAAATATCATTTTGAAGATGATTACATTTATTACAGAACCTCTCCAATTCAAGTTTAGATAAAAGGAGCAAAAAGAACCTCACTTGGGCAATATCCTTTCTCTTTCACTGTTTTTGCCTTTGCATGCAGAATTTCCCATGACAGCTGGGTGAGCAAGGGTGCACTACGACAGTGTTAACATGCCAAGTTTCCTTACAAGCTGTATCTGCCAAACAGATAAATGTCTGGTGTGAATTAACAAGCATGCTGCACCTGGGTTTTCTCAGTGATATTAAAAATAATTCTTCTTATAGCCCAGGTGTGATAGCACTGGTGCCGTAAGACCTAATATTAATAAGATTTGTATGCCCTAAAGCTAAATAGGGATGTTTCTGAACTGTGGGAATATAATTCTAACTGTGGGAATATAATTCTAATTTCTCAAATAGCATGTGAGGTTTTGCCTTAGATTTAAGAGAAGCAATGGGAAGAACGAAGGCTAAACATCCGAACTATGTAGTCAACAGATGCATCAGATTACATTTAGATAACATAAAATAAAAATCTATGACTTTTGTTGAGTGATTAGCATGTACTTGATCCTTTTCTGGTGTTCAAATTTTATTAACTAATTGGTTTCTCTATTCAGTTCTGCAGCCTGCTTTCCCCCTGCTTCCTTTCATCTTTTAGTACTAATCCTCCTATCTGCTATACTTGTTCTTATTCCACAGAGTTCATTACCCTCTATCATACCAGATATTCTCTTTTGGTATTATGTTTTATTTTCCTGTTGTCTATCTTTTTCTACCAGAATATGTACTCCTCAAGGACATGTATCTTTGTTTTTATAAAACAGTTTACATTTTGCTACAGTAACAAACAATTCCAACTCTCACAGGCTAAAAACAATAATGTTTATTTTTTTCTAGTGTAATGTGTACATCATGAATCTTGTGGCATTTATATGTCATGCAGGAATCTGGGATTAGCGATTTCATCTCAAGATAGGCCTCCATGATCACAGAGGCTTGAGGGAGGCAAACGTGATGAATTGCTCTCTTGAACTTAAGCCTTCTACCAAGAAGTGACACATGTCACTTCCACTCACATTTCATTGAACAAGGAATGTCAAGTGGCCATGCCTGATTTCAACAGTGCTGGAAGGAGATTATATTGCAATGAACAGAATACAACTTACCATCTCTTTCTCATAGATTGCTGCATCACAGTTGTTGGTGCTTAGAAGGTCATAAATAGGTACTTATATCTAGTAACTATTATCTTTACTGTTTCATGAAAAAGGAAAATGGAGGGAACAGAGAAAAGGGAACTTGTCAAATTCTAGGAAGAGCAGTATAGGAAGCCAAATTTTTATTATGAAGTATTGACTCTTAACTCCTACATTGATGAGTTGATAAGTCACTGAACTGAGCTTGCATTTTATTTCTTAGAATTGGTTAGTAGGATTCCAATTTTTGCGTAATAACCCAGACAAAAGATATACTTCATCTGACATACTTTCTCTATTCTACCAAATGTTCTTTGAAGTTGACAGTTTGCTAAAAATGAGGAAGACAATTTTGTCTATGATGCTGAGGTGAAGGTACAGTTTATTTTATGGTCAGAACTACTGGATGCTTACTGCCTGAACTAATTAATAATCAATAGATTCAGGAATATGTACTTTGTATTATGCAATTATGAAAATAAAGGAGAATGTTATTTTAATAATTTATAAACCTTGGAAATGTCTTTTCAACATGTTGTATTCTTGAGAACATACAAAACACAATGTTTTGTGTCTTACTGGAAACATTCTTTAAAGAAAGCATTTGAATTAAGAAATCAAAGAGACTCTGGAAGTTAAGATGGAAAAATATAATTATCATGTATGTATGAGACAAAAATATTAATGGGTCTCCGTTCTAAATAAGGAATTCCTTGTTTAAGGGCAAAGTGTTATTTATTTATTTATTTATTTATTTATTTATTTATTTATTTTGTGGTACTGGGGATTGAACTCAGGGGCATTCGACCACTGGGCCACATCACCAGCCCTTTTTTGCATTTTATTTAGAAACAGGGTCTCACTGAGTTGCTAAGTGCCTCAACATTGCTGAGGCTGGCTTTGAACTCGCAATCCTCCTGTCTCAGCCTCCCAAAGTGCTGGGATTACAGGCGTGCACCACCGCACCCAGCTCACAAAGTGTTATTTTACACTAGAAAATGCCAGTGAATATTGGAGAAAATGTTTAGTATCACAGAAATTTTATCCAAAGGAAAATGATATCAAAATATTTTAGATCATACTGGCTTCCAATGTTAAGAGTACAAATACAATACCAATTGTTTATATAGTATTCTATATCATTCATTGAACCTGTAAGTGTTCACTTAGCACATGTCATGTGGCAGAGATATAAGTATAGATATCATAGTAGATTGTAATATTAATTGAGCATGCTTTAAGATTATCTTATTCTTTCTGGTATGTATTAAAATGATTCATGTTTTCCTGAATTGTGCTTAGGGAATATATATATTGTCATGAATTTTTGTTTTACAGCATTTACATATACAAAGGATCTAAAATAAGTTGTTATTCTGAATATTTTAAACAATTTTGAAAGACAGTTTGCTTTTGTTTGTCAGTTCAGTACACCATTGCAAAAGTTTATGGGGAATTCCTCTATATTTCCCTTAATCCTGTAGCATCTCCGTTTTCTATTTGGGTAAAAAAGGGATTATTTATAATACTGTCAATTTTGCTCTACATGCAATTGTCAGTATTATACATACTATGTAACATGTATAATATTATGTAATGCAATCTTTGAAAATTATATTTCCCAGATATTATTTATATGAAAACTATTTATCAATTACATTTTTCATATATTGAATGACAAAACAAAATGATAATTATGAAAATGCTCAGGGTTTCAGATAGTATAAACAGGGACCAGGATTCTAATATTGGTTGGTGTGGGATTGACTATATATGATTTGGTAAGAAAGTATACTAAGTTATAACTATTTTTTTTTACTCATTTTTAAGGAGAAAAATAAATAACAGGTTTAAATTTTGTCCCCTAAATTGTACTGCATTAATGAATCCACAAGAAAATGCCTGGCAATCTCATTTATCATCTTTGCAACATTTATTATTCTGGTGGTAAATGCATTGTTTCTTTGTAAAAGATACTGGATGTTGGGCAGAACTTTATCCTGTTGCTTTATATTAAGCTACTAGAATTGTATTGACTTTCAAACTATATACATTATAGAGCAAAAATCAGATGAAAGTTATGGGAAGCCCTTATTTTAGACTAAGCTCCTGCATTAGACCCCAACAGATCAAACCACAGTGGAGTCATTTAGGCCAAAGTTTCATATCACTAAACCAAAACTAAGTTGGTCTTCTGATCTTCGAAGAAATCAGGAGAGATGATTCCCAATAGAGCATTTTGGCTGGCATGATAAGGAAGTCTCCTTTCTAACTTTTAAAAGGAAAGTAATCTGAAATAACAATGATTATGAATCTTCTTCTTGTGATTTCCTTGTTCCTTGCTCAAGGTATCTCATACAAACTATTTTACTGTGTCAAAGTAGCACCTCTCTTTTTAGACAAGATGCTTCCTGATTCATAAATCACAAAAGCAAGTTAGATCACTAAACTAAACCTGTTGAAATTTTGTCAAAATTTACACAAAAACCTTTACACAATTTCCCATCTTCAAACCACTTAATTCTAAAGTCTTGTGGTTTTGACAAATACCAGAAACAAATACAGCCTTAACATGCATATGATTTTGAAGAATACTATTCAGTACAATAGCTCTCACTATAATTTTCATTAGAATTGAATAAATCTCTCTCACTGCTCTTTTATTTTTGGTGTGTGTGTGTGTGTGTGTGTGTGTGTGTGTGTGTGTGGAGTGTATGTTTGAAAGCAAAGTATTTCAGATGAAGCAAATACTGAAGAGTATTACAAAGGCCAAATCTTTATCCATAAAATCAAAATGTGCCTCTGTTCAGTGAAATGAGGCGAGGACATGAAAGCAACAGAGACATAAAATTGGAAGCAACAGGAGGCATCTGAATGATGAACTTTCTACACTACAATATTTAGTCTCAAATGGCAAATTCTTCAATTTGAGTAAATATGAACAACAAAAGCATTAGCACCCACAGCAGCTGATAGATCATAAATTTTAAAGAACTATAAAAACAAGTAAACAAAAAGTGGCAATAAGGGAAAATTAGTCATTGTTTTATGTGCATACATTTTGGGTCATTTCTAAAGTGTTGCTTATAATTTAATTGAGAGCATTTTGCCTCTTTTTACTTGGAAAATACCAACTAATTATTAATCATTTATTTCCCATATTTTCTTCTTCCTTTCTCATGATTTCTCATGATCTCTTCTTCCTTTTTCATGATTATGTTATCTTCTATCTAGTGTGTCTTAGGCAGTGAGCTAATTATAGTGTTCTTTCAAGAGTTGGCTCCATGGAGATGGAGCAAAAAGGCAGCAGAGTAAGATCCTCCGTGACTATGTCACCACAGACACATATTTGAATAGCTATTAAGGTACAAACTACTTTCACAAAAGCTAAGGAAGCCAGGTGAGAGGTACAATGCTTGTTTTTATATAATAATAAGAAAAGATGTTTTAAGGAAGCAGGAAGATTTTTCCACATCTGTCTTGCTGGAAATCCAAGCGGTGTGAAGAGAGATGACTTTTACTTTGAGGAAAGAAAAAGGAAATAAGTTCTGGCCTTAGACTGGGAGCCCACTATCACACTAGTCAGAGCCCACAATCCTTGTCCCAGAGTAGAACCTATCACCTGAGCAACTGGAACAGTCCTTTGCCAAACAATAGTGGAACAGCTTCCACAACCCCTCCCCCGACCTCAGGCAGCAGAGAGGGGAGCAAGACTCCACCCTTCAGGGAGCAGGACATGAAAACTAGCACCTGGATTTTGCCGTGGAGCTAAGTACCAGGCCTGCTGCAGTAGGACCCAACATCAGGAAGAAAATAAATCCCCCTACTCCCAGTCCAGTGCGCTAGACCTGCCAGGCATGAGGCAGTGACACACGCTCTGGTAGGACAGATGTGTTTTTGTCAGCACCACTGCCAGCTGCAGCACAGGACTAGCAAAACCCTGAGACTGTGCATGTTCGGTGGTTGTGAGACTTAGGTGTGATCCAGTTTAGGGTCAGCTTTGGTGGCCAAGAAACCATTTCCACCAACCCCACCCCAACTTTGAGTATCAACTAGTGGTAGGCCAGGGTAGTGCACAGGACTTCACACTGGTAGTCAATGCTAGGCTGATGAAACCTGAGCCTAGGCATATCCTAAGGGTCCCCATCTCCAGGTCTGCCTTCAAGTGAAGTCTCTCGAACAGCTCCAGTGTCAGTCAGAAATATGAATCCACAGCCCATCTGTCTTCCATTTCAGTCAACATCATCTGTCACTGGTTGCTGTGGTCTTGAGCCATGAGTTTCCTCAGCAGCTCAGCAATAGGCAGCCTATAGCAGTGTGGGCCCTGACACTGCCCAGTAAGCACTGGCCTCTTTGGGTATGGGATCAAGGGTGTGATACAAGTTGGCATGGAACAGTAGCCTAGATCTTGTCCTTTCACTGTGATTTTGCCAAAAGCCACGCAGAATCCTCCAGTATCCTCCAGTACCTGTGCATAGCTCACTGACTGTGGATTAAGCATCTGCCTAGCCAGGCCCTAGGAAGTATCTTGTAGGGATCAGTTGGCCTTTATATGTACTTCCCCAGTTCATGCTAAACAATATATTAAAAGTATATTTGTTATAAACATGGGTTAAATTCATCTTCTAGGGCTATAACAATAACATATGAACAATAGATTTGTGGCAAGTCTACATTTATGGTGCCATGTAATGCTAAATTAGCAGAAGTAACTACAGGGTCTGAAAAAGTGAATAGCTTGTTTAAAATTTCCGGGAAGACAGGAATAAAAACCAAGATTATGAAGAATGGAATAAATACCTAATCTCTCAATGCCAATATGCTCTCACATGCCAGTAAACATTAACAACTTTCAGGAAACTATGACCTCACCTAATGGTCAGAAGGAGGTGCCACAAACTGACAATATGGGTAAAGTCACGGGTGAAGAATTTAAAATAGCTGTTTTAAGAAAACTTAAGAAAAAGCTTCAAGAGAATAGATAAATGATTTGGTACTCAAACAGAGAAACACCTGAAAGATGGAAGCAAATAACAACAAATCAAATAGAAATCCTTGAACTAGAAAATGCACTAAGGAAAATTATAAACATGGTAGAAGACATCTCTAGTAGAATAGATCAGAGAAGAAAGAATTAGGGAGCTTAAAGACAGGCCATTTGAAAATCCATAGTCAGAAAAAAAAAAAAAAAAAAAAAAAAAGAAAAAGTCAAGAGGAATGAAGAACATTTACAGAAACTTTGGAACAATATTAAAGGGACAATATTTGGTTTATTTGGGTTCAAGGGTTACTTAAGAATACAAAGGGGGTAGAAAGCTTATTCAAAGGGGTAATAATATATAATTCCCAAACCTAGATAAAGATATGGAGATGCATATACAGGAAGGGCAAAGGTCACAAGTCAGATTCCATTTAACCTAATCTACTCAATATATCTTTTTTTTTTTTTTTTCTTTTTGTACCGGGGATTGAACTCAGAAGCACTTGACCACTGGGCTGCATCCACAGCCCATTTTTTGTATTTTATTAGAGACAGGGTCTCACTGAATTGCTAAGTGCCTCACCATTGCTGAAGCTGACTTTGAACTCGTGATCCTCCTGCCTCAGCCTCCCAAGTGCTGGGATTACAGGCATGCGCCACCATGCCTGGCTCTCAATATATCTTATAATCAAATTCTGAGTGTCAAAAGATAAAAACAAGTTCCTTAAGGCAGCAAGAGAAAAGATACAAATAACACATTTTTTCTTAAATGAATCTGAGCAAATGAAGTGGGTGGAATTTTTCAAAGTACATTCTTAGAGATCATCATTATTTTCACATCAAAACAAGACAAAGACACAACAAAAAGAAAGAAAACTACAGGCCGATAGACTTGGTGAACATAGATGCAAAAATTCTCAAGTAAACACTAGCAAAACAAAGCCAACAGCACACACTAAGTCAACAGATGAAATATAGAATAGGGAAAAGCTAAAAAATTTCTAAGACCTGGAACAAGACAAGGATGCCCATTTTTACTCAATATTTCAGCATACATGGGATAAAAATTCAAAATATAAAAATAAGTTGAGTTGCTTATGGCCAATAGCTGATTATTGTAAATTGAAATCAAGAAAGCAATTTCACTTAAAATACATACAAAAAATAAATTTAACCAGAGTGGTTAAATATTTCTGCAATGAAAAATACAAAGTTTTGATGAAAGAAATTGAACAGAACACAAGAAACTTAAAAACATTCCTTGTTCTTGGATTTGAAGAATCAATATTGTTAAAATGTCTACATTACTCAAAGCAATCTACAGATTCAATGCAATCCTTATCAAAATATTAATGATATTCTTTGTACAATTAGGGAAAAAAAAACTATCTTAAAGTTCAATCCCCGGTACAAAAAACTATCTCAAGTAGCTGAAGCTATCTTGAGCATTGTTGGTGGGAATATAAATTATTAGGGCTTTTATGAAAAACAATGTGGTGGTTTCACAAAAATTTAAAAATACAATGACTGTAAGATCCAATAATCTTGTGCTTCTTGGCATATACTCATAGAAAATGAAGCCATTTTGTTGACAAGTCATCTGCACTCCCGCATTTATTACAGCACTATTTACAATAGCCAATATATGGAAACAACATAGGTTTGTAATGGAAACATCCATGAACAGATGAATGAATAAAGAAGTTGAAAATATACACAATGGCATACTATTCAGCCATAAAAGGAATGAAATCCTGTCATTTACGACAGCATGGATAAAACTGGTGATCATTTTCTTAAGTGAAGTGAGCAAGGGACAGAAGGATGAGTACCACAGGATCTCATAGGTTAAAAATAAAAATGTTGATCTCATAGAAGTGAAGAGTAGGATGGTGGGAAATACGAGGCTGACGAGGGTTAGCAGGGATGGGGACAGGTTGATCAGTGGGTATCATATTACAGTCAACCTTGAAGTTTTGGTGTGCACAGGAGGATGGTTAAAAATGATGATAATGCACTGTACATTCCAAGAAGCTACAAGAAAGGATTTTGAGAAAATTATAAATGTTTGAGAATAGGGGTATTTTTAACCTGATTTAAACATTAAAGTATGTATACATGTATTGAAATATTGCATAGTACTCCATCAATATGTGTGATTTTTGTTTTTTAATGTATCAGATAAGTGTAATTTAAGTTAAAATTAATATAAAAAGAAATGCTTCTATCACCTGTTTACTTTGCAGTTGTAAACAAATTATATTTAACTTTGTTTTTTTTTTCCAAATCTGGAGATAGTGAAAATACTTTCCACATAGACTTATTGTGAATTGTATTATTCATTATGAAGCTCTTATTACAGTGCCTGAAATACAGTTGGCTTTCTACAAAGATTTTTAGAATAAAGGAATCAGTGAATAAATGAATGAATGTATGGTATTCATGGCAATGAAGATTTGAAATGTCTTTGTAACATCTAATATTTACAAAGACGTGGGGACTGGAGAAGTATGTTACAAAAAAGGTCATTTACGGGAAATCTTTCTCATTAATATGGATGCAAAAAATTAGTAAAATCAAATTCTCCACAATTCAAATCCTGTGAAATACAAAAAGGTTAGTACAACATAATTTATAAAATTCATTTCAGTTTTTCATGTTTAATTTCACATTTGAATATCAATTTTTAAAATTTACCACATGAACAGAATGAAGGAAAAAACCATACATTTATCTGACTAGATACAGAAAAAGCTTTAAGTATAATTTAATACTCAGTGGCAAATAAATTCTAATAAAATTAGACATAATAGGGAACTTTCTTAGTAAAGGCTATCCACAAAAGTCCTGTAGCAACTATACTCAGGAGTAAAATATTGAATATTATTCCATGAAATCTGAAATAAGAATATTTGTTACCATTTAAATTTAATATTATGCAATAAGTTCTTGCAAATAAATATAAGAAGGCAAGATAAAATATGAGATATAAGGATGGAATAAAAATAGTTATTTTCAGATGACATTATGTGAATAGAAATATCTAAACAGAGACAAAATACTAGGATTCATAATTTACATTAGCACACTTGATTTCTTAAAATATTTTTTAAAATATTGTTTTTATATGTAAATAAAACATTTGAATGAAATTTAAGGAAGTTCTTGTTTTCATTATCATTTAAAATATCTAACATCTTCAAAAATTCTTGAAAATAAAAAGGGATAAGACTTTTAACATAAAACTACATGATTGGGATAAATTAAGAATAGTTGATTCAAGAGGTATATCCTAGCTATGTATTGGTAGACTCAACATTATAAAAAGAATGGTTATTCCCAAATTGGCTTATAGTTTAATGCAATCCTGGTCAAATTTTTAGCAAGTATTATTTGTGAAAATTCATTAGGTAATGCTAAAATCATGTGGAGACAAAAAAGATTTAGTTTGTCTAAGAACATCTTGAAGAAGAATGAAGTCAAATAATTTATACTACCATAGTTCATAAATACCATATATAAACAATACTTAGATTATGTTATTGGTGGAAGATTAGGCAAATAGATGAAAAAGGATAAAAGTTTAGAAACAGGACTGCATCTTTTGAGTCAATTGTGGTGCAGGGAAAAGGAATATTTTTAAAATTAATTTCTGGTTCAACTTGTTATGCACATTAACAAAATAAACCTAGTCCCTACCTCATGCCATATGAACATATTTCAGATAGAATGTACATTTAATGTGGTTTAAAAGGGTCAGTATTTTTACATGTTAATATTTGTATACATATATAGGTATTTTAAAATTAATATAAAAAGATAACCACCTAAATATTTTAAAGAGTACTAAAAGAAAATACATGTGTTTAAGTATAATGACTTTTGAATATTAATAATTTTTATTTTTTGTCATGGATTATTTCTCATGCATAAGGCAAATAATCATCTTTTTAAGTAACTATGTTTAAAATAACATGCAAAGATTAAGAAATATTGGCTTATTTGTTAATGTCAATCTATGGCATTAGGCATAAATTCTTTAAATTTCTAGTTTTTAATCTTCTGTTACAAGTAAAAATATCCATGAAGGAAAACATTTTAGCATATTATCTCTGTTACATATCCTGATTTCCTTTAAGAAAAATCACTGAGTTAAATAAAATTTAGGTAAATTTTATTCCTATATTGAGTGTTTTGAAAGCAACTCAAAATATAATTTAAAATATTTATCTCCAATATTTAAATTTCTTTCATTTTAAATCATTTTTAGTATTAGTCCCTTTTCCCTAATTCTGTGACACTTTTAAAGATATGTTTTTCATAGTCTCCTCTTATATATTTCAATTCAGCATTAAGTAGGAGTTATTATTCTCACATTGATAATTTTTAATGTACACTATCCATGGCTGTTCCTTCAAAACAAAATATTCCTTGGTGTATTTCTCTACAAACAGATGTCATGGCTTCTCCAATGTCAAAATGACAGTCACCAAATCACAATCAATTCTCAAATTATTTGTGGTGGAAAAATAACATCTGTAGATTAACTCAAACCATCTTGATAAAATGAAGCAGGTGCTCATATTAGCATTTCTAAAGCTAAAGAAATCCATCTGCAGAAACTTGATTTACAGTAATTTTAACCTGATTTATTCTTCATTATAAGTAAGTGCACTACCCAAGAGATATGTGAATCATGGTACTTAGTGAAATAAACATATTTAGAAGATTATAATCTTGCAGAAAATCTGTTGTTACTCTCCTTGAACAAACCTCTTTAGAAATAATTAATGCCTTTGCTTTGTTTAATTGTAGTGATATATATCTGTGAAAAGCAATATTTTTCTTTCCATAGGTATAAAGGATAATATGGCTTTGTAATCAAATGAATTTTTATTGATCACATCAAATTAAGCTTTCCATAATGTATCTAGAAGACATTTTAATAAAGGCGAGACATAATGTCCCAGGCATATGGTAATGAGCAAATATTTATTATTATTTATGTTACATAAAATGGCCATACATATATAAAATGCATATTAAATAAGGCATGGTAACTTTGTAAATATGTTTTTCATATTACATATAGAATTACATATGTAAATATGCTTATTGCATATATATTTATATAATAATATTGGAAATAATTTTGAAGGTCATAGATGATTATACAATTATTGTTCTGTGACATAATAAAATATATATAATTTTAAAAGGAACATTCAACTATATGTATAATAATTGTGGACTGATGATTATAATATATATGAACTATTTCACAAAATGGTTTTCACAAATTGGTTTTTTAATTAATTTTTATCTATCTATTTATTTATTTATTTTTAGGGTTTACCTATTCTTTCTTTTTTTATTTATTTAATATAATTTGTTATACATGCTTGCAGAGTGCAATTCCTTTCATATTACATATAAAGGGCACATTTTCCAAGTCACAGTTTTTACACAAAGTATTTTCACACCATTTGAGTTTTTATACATGCACTTAGTATATTGATGTCCAACTCATTCTGCCATTATTCCTACCCCCTTGCCCTCTCCCCTTTTCTCCCTCCCCTTTGTTCTACTTAACATTCCTTCATTCCCCTTATCCCCCCTCCCTTGCCAGTATAATTCAGTATCATCATAGCAAAGGAATCAATCCAGCTTTGTTTTTTTGGGATTGGCTGACTTCACTTAGCATTATTTTCTCCTACTCCATCCATTTACTTGCAAATGCCATGATTTTATTCTCTTTTAGTGCTGAGTAGTGTTCCATTGTGTGTATATACCAAAGTTTCCCTATCCATTCATCTATTGATGGGTCTCGGGTTGTTTCCACAATCTAGCTATTATGAATTGTGCTGCTATAAACATTGATGTGGCTGTGTCCCTGTAGTAAGCTGTTTTTAAGTCCTTTGGGTGTAGACCAAGAAGTGGGATAGCTGGGTTAAATGGTGGTTCCATTCCAAGTTTTCCTAGGAATCTCCATACTGCTTTCCATATTGGCTGCACCAATGTGCAGCCCCACCAGCAATGTATGAGTGTGCCCTTTTCCCCACAACTTTGCCAGCATTTATTGTTGTTTGTGTTTTTGATAGCTGCCATTCTAACTGGTGTGAGATGAAATCTTACAGTAGTTTTGATTTGCATTTCTCTAATTGCAAGAGATGTTGAATTTCTCTAATTGCAAGAGATGTTGAACATTTTTTCATATATTTGTTGATTGATTGTATATCATCTTCTGAGAAGTGTCTGTCCAGTTTCTTAGCCCATTTATTGACTGGGTTGTTTGTTTTTTTGGTGTAAAGGTTTTTGAGAGCTTTATATATCCATGAAGTTAATGTTCTGTCTGATGTGCTTGTGCTAAAAATTTGCTCCCGTTCTGTAGGTTCTCTGTTCACCTCACTAATTGTTTCTTTTGCTGAGTAGAAGCTTTGTAGTTTGAATACATCCCATTTATTAATACTTGTTTTAATTATTGTGCTATAGGGGTCTTATTGAGGAAGTTGGGGCCTAATCCAACATGTTGGAGATTTGGCCCTATTTTTTCTTCTATTAGGTGCAAGGTCTCTGGTTTAATTCCTAGGTCCTTGATCCACTTTGAGTTGAGTTTTGTGCATGGAAAGATATAGATGTTTAATTTTATTTTAGTATATAAGGATTTCCAGTTTTCCCAACACTATTTGTTGAAGAGGCTCTTTTTACTCCAATGTGTGTTTTTGGCACCTTTGTCTAATATAAGATAACTGTAGATGTGTGGGTTAGTCTCTGTGTCTTCTATTTTGTACCATTTGTCTACTGGTCTATTTTGGTGCCAATACCATGCTGTTTTAGTTACTATTGCTTTGTAATACAATTTAAGGTCTGGAATAATAATGCCACCAGCTTCACTGTTCTTGCTAAGAATTGCTTTGGCTATTCTGGTTCTCTTATTTTTTCAGATGAATTTCATGATTGCTTTTTCTATTTCTATGAGGAATAATATTGGGATTTTGATTGGGATTGCATTGAAATTGTATAGTGCTTTTGGTAGAATAGTCATTTTGACAATATTAGTTCTACCTATCCATGAACAAGTAGATCTTTCCATCTTCTAAGATCTACTTTAATTTCTTTCTTTAGTGTGCTGTAGTTTTCATTGTAGAGGTTTATCACTTCCTTTGTTGATTCCCAAGTATTTTTATTTTTTGAGGTTATAGTAAATGGGTTGAATTTCCCAGTTTCTCTTTCTGAGCATTTGTTGATGATGTACAGAAATGCCTTAGATTTATGGGTATTGATTTTATATCTAGCCATGTTGCTGAATTCATTTATTAGATCTAGAAGATTTCTGGTGGAATATTTTGGATTTTCTATGTAATAGAATCATATTGTCCGCAAATAGTGATAATTTGAGTTCGTCTTTTCCTATCCATATCCCTTTTATTTCTTTTGTCGGTCTAATTGCACTTGCTAGGGTTTCAAGAACTATGTTAAGTAGTAGTGGCGAAAGAGGGCATCCCTGTCTTGTTCCAGTTTTTAGAGGGAATGCTTTCAACTTTTCTCCATTTAGGATGATGTTGGCCTAGGGCTTAGCATAGGTGGCCTTTATGATGTTGAGGTATATTCCTGTTATCCCTATTTTTTCTAGTGTTTTGAACATGAAGGGGTGCTGTATCTTGTCAAATGCTTTCTCTGTGTCAATTGAGATGATCATATGATTTTTATCTTCGAGTCTATTGATGTGATGAATTACATTTATTGATTTCCTTATGTTGAACCAACCTTAAATCCCTGTAATGAACCCCACTTGATCTTGATGTATTATTTTTTTTTGATGTTTTTGTGTTCGATTTGCCAGAATTTTATTGAGAATATTTGCATCTATATTCATTAGAGATTTTGGTGTGAAGTTTTCTTTCTTTGATTTTTCTCTGCCTGGTTTTGGAATCAGGGTGTTATTGGCCTCATAGAATGAGTCTGGAAGGGTTGCCTCTTTTTCTATTTCATGGAATAGTTTGAGAAGTATTGGTGTTAGTTCTTCTTTTAAGGTCTTGTAGTCAGTTGTGTATCCATCTGGACCTGGGCTTTTCTTGGTTGGTCGGTTTTTGATGGCATCATCTATTTCTTTGCTTGAAATTGATCTACTTAAATTGTGTATGTCATCCTGATTTATTTTGGCATATCATATGTTTCTAGAAATTTGTCTATGCCTTTGTTATTTTCTATTCTATTGGAGTATAGTTTCAAAATAATTTCTAGTTATCTTCTGTATTTCTGTAGTGTCCATCATGATGTTTCCTTTTTCATCGCAGATATTGGCAATGTGAGTTTTTCTCTCCTTTTCTTAGATAGCATAGATAATGGTTTATCAATTTTATTTATTTTTTCAAAGAACCACCTTTTGGTTCTGTCAATTTTTTCAATTGTGTTTTTTGTTTCAATTTCATTGATTTTGGCTCTAATTTTAATTATTTCCTGCCTTCTACTGCTTTTGGGGTTGATTTGTTCTTCTTTTTCTAGGGCTTTGAGGTGTAATGTTAGTTCATTTATTTGTTGACCTTTTCTTCTTTGAAGAAATGAACTCCATGCAATTAATTTTCCTCTTAGTACTGCCTTCATTGTGTCCAAGAGATTTAGGTATCTTGTATCGGTGTTCTCATTTACCTCTAAGAATTTTTTAATCTCCTTCTTGATGTCTTCTGCAATCTGTTGTTCATTAAGTAGCATATTATTTAGTCTCCAGGTGTTGGAGTAGGTTTTGTTTCTTATTTTATAATTGATTTCTAATTTCATTCCATTATGATCTGATAGAATGCAGGGTAGTATCTCTACTTTTCTATATTTGCTTAGAGTTGCTTTATGGCATAATATATGGTCTATTTTAGAGAATGGTACATGTGCTGCTGAGAAGAAAGTGTACTGACACATTAATGGATAATATACTCTATATGTGTCAGTTAAATCTAAGCTATTGATTGTATTATTGAGTTCTATAGTTTCTTTGTTTAGCTTTTGTTGGAAGATATTTATCCAGTGTTGAATGTGGTGTGTTAAAGTCACCTAGAATTATTGTGTTTTGACCTATTTGGTTCTTGAACTTGAGAAGAGTTTGTTTGATGAACATGGATTCTCCATTATTTGGGATATATATATATATATATATATACACACACATATATATGTATATATATATATATTTATGACAGTTATTTCTTGTTGATGTATGATTCCCTTAAGCAGTATGAAATGTCCATCCTTATCTCTTTTGATTGCCTTTGGCTTGAAGTCTACTTCCTTTGATATGAGGATGGAAACCCCTGCTTGCTTATGTAGTCTGTGTGAGTGGTATATTTTATCCCATCCTTTCACCTTCAGTCTATGGGCGTCATTTCCCATGAGATGTGTCTCTCTTATTGTTGGGTCTTTTTATTTATTTATTTATTTTTGAATCCAATCTATCAGCCTATGTCTTTTAATTGGTGAGTTTAGGCCACTAACATTCAGGGTTATTATTGAGATATGATTAGTATTACCAGTCATTTTTTATTTAATGTAATTTAATTTTATTTTTGGTATTTAGCTTGACTTGATTTCTCCTATGGTTAGTTTTCCTTTATTGTAGTTCTTCCCTTTGCAGGTTTTCATTGTTGTTTTCAATTCCTCCTTGTGGAATATTTTGCCAAGAATATTCTGTAGTGCTGGCTTTCTTGTTGTGAATTGTTTTAGCTTTTGTTTATCATGGAAGGTTTTTATTTCATCATCAAATCTAAAGCTTAATTTTGCTGGATGTAAGATTGTTGTTTGGCATCTCTTATCCTTTAGAGCCTGGTATATGTTGTTCCAGGCTCTCCTTGCTTTGAGGGTCTGTGTTGAAAAAAATATGCTGAGATGTGAATTGGTTTTCCTTTATAGGTTATCTGATTTTTCTCTCTTATGGCCTTTAAAATTCTATCCTTATTTTGTATGCTAGGCCTTTTCATTATAATATGCCTCGGTGTAGATTTGTTGTAATTTTGTACATTTGGCATCCTATATGCTTCTTGTATTTGGTTTTAAAATTTGTTCTTCTTGTTTGGGAAAATTTCTGATATTATTTCATTAAAGAGATTTTGCATTCCTTTGGATTGATTCCCTGCACCTTCCTCAATTCCAATAAATCTTATAATCGGTCTTTTGATGGTATCCCATATTTCTTGGATATTTTGTTCATGGTTTCTTACCATCTTCACTATCTGGTCACCTTTATTTTCAATATTATATATTTTGTCCTCATTGTCTGAGGTCCTATCTTCCAAATGATCCAATCTGTTGGTGATACTATCTATTGAGTTTTTTAAATGTTCTATTGTTTCTTTCATTTCAAGTATTTCTGTTTGTTTTTTTCTCAGAATCTCTATCTCTTTCTTGAAGTAATCTTTGCTACCTGTATTTGTCCTCTTATCTCTTTGTTGGCGTTATCTATGGTTGCCTGTATTTGAGCTCTTATCTCTTTGTTGGAGAGATCAATTTTTTGCTTGTATTTGCTCACTTAGGTCATTTTTAAAATCCTGAATCATTTTAATTATATATATATTCATATTCAGAACTCCTTTTCTGACATTTCACCTATTGTACTTTATATGCATTCTATTGCTGTAGTATCTTGGTTTGTTTGGGGGCATTTTCCTCCCTTGTTTTTCTTGATATCTATGTGTTTTCCTCTCTTGCAGTGTAAGTCTGAGGTATTACTGTTTCTGTCCTATTGTCTTGTATCATCCCTACAGGTTACCCGATGCCTCACTTTTAAGGGAAAGATCAATATTACAGCATTCAAAGTACCCAATGTATTGCCATATATCAGTTTCTATGTTTATATTTACAATTTTGACACTTTAAACATAAATGATGAGATCAATTATCTTCTACCATTTAGTCATTATTTTTGTGTGGTGGTTCATAGTATCTAATGGTAGAAGAGGGGACTTAGGGGTTGGCTAAGAAGTTTATGAGGTAGAATGTGAGAAGATAGAGATACTAGATTATTTGACTAGTGAGAGGGTAATCATGGAAATTATGGTGTTAGTAGGAGAAACAAAAGATATGTATCCCCACGTAATACTACCTGTTCCTGGGCCCAGTGACTGTTCCCTGACCTACAGGCAGAGGTGGAAACTACCTGTGGCTCCAAGGTGTGTGGGCTGAGTTGGAACTCTTGCTGGTGGGCCTATCTGGAATGCAAGCAAGTGGATTGGGGCTTGTTTCAGTGGCAATGGCTTCTCTGAGATGGGCAGCCTGAGCTGGAACACTTGCAGGTGGGCTGAGCTGGAACTCTCCTAGTTAATGTTTTTATAATAGCAAATTATATGAAAATTGAGACAATACACTTATGGACTTTTAAAATTATTCCAAAGCATGCTTATTCAAATGTCAATCAGTGCTTTTTTTTTTTTTTTTTTTAATGGGTAGGAAGGTCCTTCATCTATAATCTGTATGTTTTTATATATTTTATATAGTTTATCATTAGACATACTATTCTTTAAGTTTTAAATATATAAAGTATTTTTAATTGAAGAGGAAAGATATTTTATTCATTGATGAGGTGCTCTGTGAGAAGATGCATTCCTCTTTGTTAGTATTCATGAATTATATAGGAAAGTAATTTCTCAAATGCTAGAGATATCTGTTTTTGTTTTTTGAAACCCACAAAATAACCAAACTATTTTTACATGAACTATTTGATTATGATCAGATGTGAAAATATCTGAGACTCATTTAAAATAGTTAAATATACTTTGAATGTGTACTTTTCTTATAAAATATAATTTAATGTGTATGTAGCATGCATCCAATTAAATATTGTAACCAATTAAAATACATTTGAGAACCTAAATGAATTCATTGGCATAGGAATATATAATACACACTGTGTGAAGTCCAACTGGCCAATGGTAATTTGTTGATTGCCAAGCACTTATAGAACAGAAATGATGATTTAGAAGAACTGCAGGGGCATTGAAAGATTCTGGCCTCTAATATGGTACCTATTTAAGTGGAGCTGTACCTACAGGATTATATTTACTATACTATTTGGAATTTGGATTCTTCTCAAAAATGTCATGAAAAGAAGATGCAAATTAAAACTACACTGAGATTTCATCTCATTCCAGGCAGAATAACAATTATCAAGAATACAAGTAACCATAAATGTTGGTGAGGATTTGGGGAAAAGTTGCATTCATACATTGCTGGTGAATATGAAAATTGGTGCAACCACTCTGGAAAGCAGTATGGAGATTCCTCAGAAAACTTGGAATGGAACCACTATTTGACCTGGTTAAACCACTCCTCAGTATATATCCAGAGGAATTTAAATCAGCATCCTACAATGATGCAGGCACATGTTTATCCAGCTCACTTCACAATAGTTAATCTATGTGACTAATCGGGGTCCTGTTCAATAGATGAATGAATAAAGAATATGTTGTATATATATACAATGGAATGTTACTCAGCCATTGAAAAGGGAATGACTTTAAGACATCTGCCAATAAATTGGTGGATTGGAGACTATCATGCTAAGTGAAATAAGTCAATCTCCCAAAACCAAAGGTTGAATGTTCTCCCTGATATGCGGATGCTAACACTTAACAAGAGTGGAGGGTAAGGGAGGGAGCAAGAGGGGAGGGAGGGGGAGAAAAGAAAAGAAAAAAAAAAAAGGTGGTTGAATGAGACGGATATCATTTTCCTTAATGCATGATTGAAGACCTGAATTGTACGAATATACTTTGTATACAAACAGTTGTATGTAAAAAGATACTAAATATATGCACTATGAGTTGTACATATTAAAAATTATAAAAATAAAAATATAAAAAAAAATAAAAAAAATAAAAAAAAAAAGAGTGGAGAGAGGAAGAATGTAAGTTCAGTGGATTAGACCAGGGGAATGAAGGAAAGGGAAGGGGGATGTGAATAGGAAAATAGTGAAATGAATCAGACACAAATTTCCTATACACATATATGAGTACACTGTAATGAATGTCCACATGTGTACAACCACATGACTGGGATCCTAACTAGAATAAGATATATCCTATGTTTGTATAAATATGTCAAAATATAGTGTACTGTATTTAAAAAGAACAAAACAAAAATTTTGAAACAGTTGATCTTGTTCTCTTATGCATAATTTTTTCATCTTTATTTATCACAAACTAATTTTGTTAGTCTGTAAAAAATAATATCCACATAGTGAATAAATATCATTACAGATTTTCTTAAAAAAAAACACAAGAAGATCCAAGTTCTAAAACATCATTTTTCATGTAATTCCCTTTGTGCCCTACCCTACACAAAATTCAGTGCTCACAGGCCTCCAAAATGTTAATAAAATCAAACTTACGTAAATGTTATGAATGGTCTATTAAATAGGGGTTTCAAATATGGTATAAAGTGTTATGGTGGAAATTAGGGAGGATGATTTCTTCTAATCTTAGCACATTGGGACATTTCAATGAAATACATATACATATTTAATATTAGGTCCTTTCTGGCTCTGCATATTTGTCCCAATGAGCTATCATCCAATTGCCAAATGACTGATTTCTACCGCATTATAGATCTCCTCGTCTTGATTCATCTTTCAAAAGGATCATGGTAGAACTCCAAACAGAGCCATCTTTGGCCACACCCTTTGTAGCCTTGTCATAAGTCCACACGCACTAATTTAATTTTTTCTTTTTCCAGATCATATACCTCTAGCTGAATGGTTTTACTTTTTTCTCTGATTAAGTTCCTACATCTTCTCTGATACCTGGGTCTTCAACATCCCTTGCTCCATTGTCAGGACCAAGTGAGTATAGAATATAGTACAATCATTTCCAACATCTCCAATTCCTGTCTGTCTGGATTTCAATATTTTTTTAAAATTAATATTTACCACTGGGAAACAGATCAAGATAGAAAGGCAGGTAATAGTGAAACTAGTAAATATGAGGAAATATGTCGAATTTACTGGAAATCAACCCAAATTTTCAAAATCTCCCTCTTGGAGTATCTGATTCACAAAGAAGTCACTGAGACAAAGATTTGATATAAGTGACTTATTAAGGAAATGCGGTTGGAGAAATCTTTAAAAGGGGGGGGAGAGGGAGCAGGAAAGGGAAGTAGATAGGCACTATAGCTAAAAGGAAAGGCATTTGCTGGCATGCACAAAACCCTAGGTTTGATCCCCACCACGGAAAACAAACAAAACAATAAAGGAAAAGGAACAAGAAAGTGAACTGAAGAAGTCAAAAGGGTATAATGTCACATAAACTCCCAGCATCAGTCTGATTCCTGGGGAAACTTTGGAGTGACACTTCTGTCTTTGTCTTGATTTCAGCCTTAGGCTTTCAATTTACTGTACTAGTTGACCATTCACACAGGCTTCCCTGGGAGTGCAACATAAACTCACTCCCAGGCACCTCTAGTTCTCTGTGAATGAGAGGCTACATGGCCCAGAAGCTCCAGGCCAGTCCTTTGAAGAGAGTCACAGGTGCAGGCTGCACAAGGTACACAGAAGTTGCAATATAGGCTAACAAATAGGATAAAAGGGATCCCAGGAGAGTTGGCGAGATCACAGAATTTTCTGTAGTATTTGTTGAAGTATAGTTGGGTTTGACTTGCCTCTGTCAAAACTTTTCTGAGTTTTTATTTCTCAGGGAGGATGTGTTCTGCCTTCTTTGCTTTTCTTTAAACTGTTCCTTTGAAGTTGAAAATCTTTTTTGAGTAAGATTATTAAGCTCTCATTTCCCAGAGTATCCATAAGAAAAATAATATTTAGGAGGCCAAGGTAAATATAATAGAATATGTAATTATCAATAACATATTATCGTCAGAGTTACTACTATTCCCCAATGGAGAGTGTGTTTTTATTTAGCCTGTATAGGTTTTGGAAAATGCTGATATCATTTAGGTTGATTCTACCAGAAGTAACTCAGAGTTTTAGATCTACTATAAAAAAAATCTAAACCTAAAGGAAAAAAGTTCTACATTTTTCTTAGATCCAGATTTGTGCCCCTGGGTAATGACTAAAGATGTTTTGCTATAATGAAAAACAAAACAAAACAAAACAAAACAAAACAAAACAAAACAAAACAGGCGAGGCTGTGTTTATCTTTATTTCCTTTCTCATATCTAGTCTCATCACCCTTTATAGATATTCTCTTCATTGGATCTTTCAAATTTTAACTTGCAGGAAAGTGATGTCTATATTTACTTGTTTGGTTTATTCAACTTGGCTAAGCTCTCTTTAACATTATAAAAAATTTACAGGGATATTTAATATCCTAGGCTTGGGGGTTGTAGCTCAGTGGTAATGCACTTGCCTAGCATCTGTGAGGCACTGGGCTTCATCCTCAGCACCACATAAAAATGAATAAATAAATAAATGTATTATGTCCATCCATAACTAAATAAACATATGTGTATTACACACACACACACACACACACACACACACACACACACACACATAATCCCAGGCTTTATACATAGCACTTATGACCATTACATTGCTAATTTATTAAAACAATAATGAGCATTATCCTCTTTCCAGATGGGAACTATGAGGTTTTAGTGACCAGCCTGAGAACTAATGGAAACATTCTAAAGAGTGAAATTTGTGCATATCAAAATCCAGGCCAAAAACATTTTACCTAATGCACTTTATATCAGTGCTATTTATTGTCAAGTTTATAGTGCTTTTAGCTTGAGTCAGTGACGAATTTAATTTCAAAATCTGGCTATCACCAGAAGTTTTTTTGAGCACTTTTCCTATACCAATACTCATCTGTTTTCCTGATTTGCTGTACAATATGCCTTTTTTGATTTCCACTCTTTCTGAAATTAATAATTTTTCTTCATCCTTTATTATTTTCTATTCATTTCTCTGTGGTAGAAACAAGTGCATTTATTACACTTCATGTCTTTTATATTTATTTTTCAGTTTTTACAAAGAAATCTTAAAGAAACCAGATGCCTGTACTTCATGTCTGATGTGGGGTGGGTGTTCATGTGCTAACCCTTCCTCACCTTTTGTCTATTGCATTTCATAAAAATGTATGGATTCAGCCTCACATGTGTTTGCATTTTATTCTTACCACTATGTTAGAATATAGTAGATTTCATGCTTTTGTGATTTTAACTGTTTAGGGAATGTAATTTATATTCCAGGTCTGACTGTGTTTGCATTTTAAAGTTGTATTTTCTGTTAATATTTTATAAACATCTTTTGAACTTGTGTTTTTGACAATTAAAATTATTTTTCATCCACTAATTCTTTTGTGTGTGTGTTTGTGTGTGTTTGTAAAATCTCTTTTGAAAAAGTTCTGGGCACAGTTTCATTAAGGTAATGCCAAACAGAAATCAAAGTTCTTCAGCATGTTGTTGAGAAAATGAGATGGGAAGTGAAAATTCCAGAGATAGTGCAGAATACATGAAGACCTGAGGGTCAGAACTTAAAGATATTAGTTCCCAGAGCACTGAAGGATGTAAGTGGTGTAGATAAGATTTATGTGGTTTCTGGAGGGAGTTATTTACCCCTTGAATAAGCATACCTTTCAGAAGACCCAATTCCCATGTATATCAGTTGAAAATGTAATTCAGCAAAGGAAATTAATATTTATATCTGACCTTTGCCTTAAGGCTTTGGTTTTTCCTGATAGATCCAAACGTATAGTAAGATGCTTAGTTTTTTTTCTGGATAGATTCACACATATACTATGATGCTTACCATAGAATCACTGTTTTAAAGTAAAGTTTAAATATGTAAACTCATAAGTGATAGTTTTGGTAAAAGATCAAGTAGACCGGGCTAGAGTTGTGAGGCACTGGGTTTGATCCTCAGCACCACATTTAAAAAAAAACAAAAACAAAAAAACAACCTAAATAAACAAAATAAATGTATTGTGTCCCTCTACAACTAAACGTATTTTAAAAAAAAGACCAAGTAGACTACAATGTAAACAAATAAGACAAGGTTTCTGCTCATAATCTACATTGTCATTTGAAAGGCTAAATGTTTGATACTAAAAAAAAAAAAAAAAAAAAATGCTTGTAGAAAACTCTTTCAGCATGTCCAACAACATAAATTGTACTTTTATAAATTAAAGGGATTCCAAGATCTCATATTCAATGGTGGTAGAGTGCTATATTTAAAACTTTTGACTGATTGACTAAAGGGTAGGAACTAATATAGGGTGCAGGGAAGAGGTGAGAGTGATGCAGAATGTGTTCTGGATGTTAATGAAGTAAAAGTGTTAACAGGAAAAGTTAGAGAGTTACTGTTCTTATTCTCCAGGTCAGAGACTAGAAGATTATGGGCCCTGGGCCAAAACTGGACTGCCACTTACTTTGGTAAATAACGTTTTCTTAAGCTACTATTGTTCGCTCTTTGGTTGTTGATTTAAACAGTGGGAGGAATGGATCCAGTACCTTGCACATGCTAGGCAAGCACTCATTTATTATTATTTATGACTGTTTTTTTTCCCTAGAACTTTATGATCTGTTCAATGTAAATTATTTACCTCTGTCCCTTAGTATTAAAAACTTTGCCAAAAAACTTCTTTAGAAAATAATATTTTAAAGTATATTAATAGCATGTTAATGGGAATATATTACGGGTCAAAAGCAAGAAAAGAAATGTCTTCATTGTTATTTTTAAGAACACTAGACTACAATCTGTATTTAATCCCTAACTCTGTAAAGGCAGAGAATATAGTTTATTGCTCCTGTAGAGATTTAGAAAGAGTGTTTTCTCAACCATATTTTTCAAAATACGTTCCTCACACTCATGCACACACATGCATCCATACACATATACACATCATTTAGGAATTCATTCATCTTTAGTTGCTTAGGTTAAATGAAATTTTTTTTCCTCACATTATAAGTCTTAAAATAGGTATTAGATATTCATTCTACAACTCTGAGATATTTGGGCTATTTTGATAGTTCTCTTGATCTTTACCTCTTACTTTTACTTCATGAATTTAGGTAAGTAATGAATGATGCTTCAGACATCATGTCTGCCTTCAATGCAGGGAGAATTTAGGCAAAGCAGGATATATTTGGTACCAGTGGCTTTGGAAGTGCCACATGGCCCCCTTCTACTTGCAAGGAAATCCACAAATTTGAGAATTGCTTGTAATAAAAACACATTTTTGTTATTGGTATATGTATTTAAAACCTATTTTTATCAATTGTTTTGTTTTACTTTTTGATATGTAAAATCTATTTTAATAACTGTCACACACTGAAATAGTAATCAGCTATCTCATTATCTTTTATTTATAAAAGATTTTAAAATCTTTTCTCTTTACATGCTATTTTGGTCATCTTTTTCATGGCTGTGACTAAAAAACATGACAATAACAATTTTAGAGGAGGAAAAGTTTATTTGGGGGCTCACAGTTTCAGAGGTCTCAGCCCAGAGACAGCAGGCTCAATTCCTTGGGGCTCTAGGTGAGGCAGAACCTCATGGAGGAAGAGTGTGGCAGAGGGAAACAGCTTCCATGGTGATCAGAAGGCAGAGAGAGCGACCAAGCTCAGTTTAGCAAATATATGTCAGGAAGGCATATTCTCAGTGACCTAAGTCCTCCAACCACAACCTAGGTGCTTTCAATTATCACTGTTAGGGGATTAATTCTGATTGGGTTAACACTCTCACAACCCAATCATTTCACACATGAGCTTTTGGGGACATCTAATATCTAAACCATAACTCATGCTCTACCTGTGTGTGTGTGTGTGTGTGTGTGTGTGTGTGTGTGTGAGTGTGTGTGAATCCTTTGTTATATTCCATTAATGTTCATGTGTCAGTATTTGTCACTTTATTATATTTTTGTGCTATGTTGTTTTTGAACAGTAAAGGATCTTCATAATTATTACTTCAGTTTTAGTACTGTTTAGGCTATTCAGACTGTTATATTTTTCACCACTAATCATTTGAACTGATTTTATCTATTTTATTAAAATGCCTCATGAAATATAACAATTCAGTTAATTCATTCTGAGGAGTCTTCCTTTAAGGAAGACTTTATTCCTTTATGTATCTTTCAAGTTTCAGTGATATTTTGAATTGATCATTCCATACATCTTGTAAGATTTTTTGGTTCAGTTTATTCTTTGAGAGTTAATTTTATTTAGTTTTTAAAAATTTGTTTACTACTGTTCTATAACAGTGTTACTTAGAAAGGTACAAGCCGTACAGCAAGTACAACCAGTACAAATTATATCAGCATATTTACTAGGATAAATAAAACAAATTAATTTGTTACAGAGTGTAAAGATACTCTAATTTGGCCACCTTTTTGTGTGTGAAAATGGTGCGGGTAACAAGACCACCTTCTTTAAAAGTGCTTAAAATCTAGAATTGTGATAAAGAAAATAATGTTAGCACGTTCAACTTCTGTGCCATTTTTGGCTCTGACTTTGGAGTAGTTACTTAAACTCATGAAGTGATTTCTTGTCTAGAAGATTTTGTAGTGATTTGAATGGTAGCTCCCCCCCCCCCCAAGAGATTTGTCTCTAATTCCTAGAACCTGTGGATATTGCATTATTTGGAAATAATTGTCATTTCAGATTTAATTAATTTAAGGATCTTGGATGAGATCATCCTGGATTAACCAAGTAGGCCCTAAGTGCAATGAGAAGTGTCCTCAGAGACAGAAAAGGATACAACACAGATGCACACAGAAGGCCATGTGAAGAAAGAGGCAGAGCTTTAAGTGAGGTGGCTGGAAGCCAGGGAAGTCAAGGACTTTTGGCAGCCACCACAAGCTGTAAGAGACACTGGATTCTCCCATAGAATCTTCAGGGAATATAACTATGCCAACACCACAATTTTGGACTTATGTCATCCAGAAGTGTGAGAAAATTAATTTTCATAATTTCAAGCCACACAGTCTGTGATAATTTTGTTACAGTATCCCTAGGGAACTAAGACAGATGGGGATAATAATTATATGATTTATTAAAGATTTGTTAAGGTTATTAAGAGAAAATACATGGAAATCTTGGCCTATGGTGTACCATCATTTTAATAATTAAGATAATGCTTTTAAAGCCAAATAATTACATATTTCATTTTATTCCCATGTTCCTTGCTTTAATATAAATGGTTTAATTATAGGTTATTTTCTATTTGGAAATTATCTTAAGATTTTATCATCTTTTAAAAATTACTAACAAAATTGTGATTATATTTACAATTTTATTTAGTAAAATTAATCAATTTTTTGAATTTAATTTTTTTATTTGTCCTTTTTAGATATACGTGACAGTAGGGCATTTTGACATACATGGTGTATAACTTATTCTAATCAGGATCCCATTCTTGTGGTTATACATGATCAGGAGTTTCGTATATGGACATAGGAAATTCATATCTGATTCATTCTACTGTCTTTCCTATTCCTATCCCCCATCTCTTCCCTTTATTCGTCTTTGTCTAATTCAATGAATTTTTATTCTTCCCTCTGCTCCATCTTGTGTGTTAGCATCTACATATCAGAGAACATTTGACCTTTGGTTTTGGGGGACTGGCTTATTTCACTTAGCATGATAATCTCCAGATTCATCCACTTACCAGCAAAAGTCATAAAGCCATTCCTTTATTATGGTTGAGTAATATTTCATTGCATATATGTGTGTGTGTGTGTGTGTGTGTGTGTGTGTGTATGTGTATATGTATGTATATATATATATGTATATATATGTGTATATATATATATATATATATGCGATATTGTCTTTATCCATTCATCTATTGAAGGGCACCTAGATTGGTTCCATAGCTTTGCTATTGTAAAGTGAGCTGCTATAAACATTGATGTGTCTGTGTCATTGTAGTATGCTGATTTTCAATTCTTTGGGTATATGCGGAGGAGTGAGATAACTGGGTCAAATGCTTGTTCCATTTTAAGTTGTCTAAGGAATTTTCATACTGCTTTCCAGAGTGTTTGCACCAATTTGTAGTCCTACCAATAATGTATGAGTGTACTTTTTCCCCCTATCTTTGCCAAAATTTATTATTACTTGTAGTTTTGATAACTTACATTCTGACTGAAGTGCGATAGAATCTCAGTATAGTTTTGCTTTGCATTTCTCTAACTGCTAGAAATGATGGACAATTTTTCATATGTTTGTTGACCATTATATTTCTTCTGTGAAGTGCCTGTCCAGTTTCTTTGACCATTTATTGATTGGTTTTTTTTTTTTTTTTTTTTTTGGTGTTAAGTTTTTTGAGTTCTTTATATATCTTGGAGATTAATGCTGTGAATTGTAGGTGGCAAAGATTTTCTCCTATTCTGTAGGCTCTTTCCACATCACCTTTGCTGTGAAAAAGCTTTTTAAGTCTGATATAATCGAATTTATTAATTATTGATTTTTTACTTCTTATGCTTTAGGAGTCTTGTTGAAGAAGTTGCTTCCTAAGCCAACATGGAGAGAGTTGGGCCAAAACTTTCTTCAAATAAATGAAGGGTCTCTGGTCCAATGTTTAGGTGTTTGATCTACTTTGAGTTGAGTTTTGTGCAATGTGAGAGATAGGGGTTAAATTTCATTATGCTATATACGATTTCCAATTTCCCCAGCACCGTTTGTTGAAGAGGCTATCTTTTCTCCAATTATATATTTTTGGCTCCTTTGTCTAGTATGAGACAATTATATTTAAAAATTATTCAATTTTAATTCTGGGTTTATTGATCACCACCTCAATGCCACATTGTCTTCTGTTATCTTGAATTTTAATTTTCTTAATAACTCTACTGGTGGTATTTTTAAGTCTAATTTATTAAGAATAATTTTCTCTGATTTTCTCTGATATTCTTTAATGGGTGATAACTTGTAAACAAATGCTTCCAGGTCTGAAATTATTTTTTCTTTAGAACTCTGTAATAGTTTTTTTTTTTTTTTTTTTTTTTTTTTTTTTTTTTTTTTTTTTTACTTAAAATAGAATTGCAAAGAATATCAAAAAATTCTTTGGTGAATTTTACTTTTTTCCTCTGTTGTTCCTCTTGCCTCCATGGTATTCAAATTTGCTAACTTGTTTTTAGGTTGTCATCTGAATATTTTAATCTAAAAAAACCTATAAATATTTTTATCTGTGTGTTATTTTTATCATAAACCAGTAAAGTTTTCCTATTATTAGTGTTTAATTGTTTTGAAAATTGCTTGTTTCATCTTTCTCTTGTCATCACTTAAAAAAGAGTAATTATCTGTATTCTTAATTTTCATTTTCTGTCCTCAATACCCAAGAATGTCTTTTTCTAATCATGTTTACTTATTTTCTTCTGAATTTTGAAGTTCTCCCAATTCTCTCATTTATATAATTTTTAGCAGCATCCATTTTAATGTTAATTGTATTTAAAGCATATAAATACTTGTTATACCCTTTTTGTTTTAAAAACTATCCTTTAAAATCTATTTTGGGTTTCTATTTTTGTGTTGTCTTAGATTGCCTCCTTTTTCACTGAGTATTGTCCTATTTAATCTCATTTTATGGAAACATTTTCATCTGACATTTTTCTCTTTTTCTGAAAGAACAATTCAGTTTTACATATTTTTCTTTTGATATCATTTTTGTTTTATTCTAACTGTACAGCGTGTATCTGTGTGGTAAAGGATTTGGCTTGCCAAAAAAATAAGTTTTGGTTTTTGCCTCAGCTTCTGGAAGTTTGTTTCTAGTTCCTTGAAATGTCACGCCTTATAATAGTATCTTTTGTTTAAAACATTGGGTCTTACTGCATTGTTTAACCATGTGAAGACAACCTGGCCACACACAGAGATATTAGGTAAGGGGCTGATCAAGTTGGAAACACAATATGATGTAGCCTGTGGGCTTTGGTTCATGTATTGTCAGCTGACCTTGTGACTGACATCAAAGCCATGGGCAACCAAGCTTTCCTCATCTTGAGCCATCACTGGCTGTGTGTGTGTGAGCTATGCTCATTGGAGCTGTATGGGACAGGTCTGGCACTGCATGTTGATTAGGCTCTGTGATGCAAATGTGCCTCTCCTCTTGCTCTGCCTGTGATCCTAGACAGCACCTGAGATGGGTGTGACTTGCCAAGATATCAATCTGCTGACCACAAGACACCACAAAGCAAGACTCCACCTTTGAAACATTATACCCTACATGTCTGTGTTGCGTGATTTCTTGCTACTTAATGTTACAGCCAGCTCTTTTGAACCCAGCTCATCTTGTTGGTGCAGGCAACTGGCGAGAATTCCTATGTAGGGAAACCCCAGTAAAAACTCTGGACACTAAAACTAAGTGAGTCTCCCTGAGAATTCATGCTCTACACGTATCTTCACACATCAATTCTAGGAGTGTACTGAGAATTCATGCTCTACAAGTATCTTCACACATAAATTCTAGGAGTGTACTGTGTCCTAACTTGGAAAGAAAACAGTAAAAACTCTGTGTTCAGTATTTCTCCCAAACTCTATCCCATGCCTCTTCCATCTCAGCTCATGTTAAATAGTTTGTTTTTCATGTGATAAACTATAGCTCTGAAGATAATACCTTTCAGTGAATTCTAGAGAATTACTAAACCCTCAGGTGGTGCTAAGAGCCATCTGAACTTTCAGACTTGGGAACTGTGTCCTCCACCTTTGTAATTGGCTCAAACTCTTTGCAGTACCTTTCTATATGCCCTGATGTAATGTTTTCCTTATCTGTCAGGTAAAGAAAGTTTAAATCCAGATTTTCCATCAGAAACACAATAGATTATCCCTAAATCACCTGCTTTCTTTTTCTTGTTTAGAGACCAAAATTTTCTCTCTAACTGACTGAAATTGTCATCTGAAAAGGTCAAAAAGGGACTTCATAAACATGTTATTTCAATCCATCAGGTATGTGTGTGGGGGGAGCATGTATTTATATGATGAGACCACATCAGTTGCTGGCATCTCTTGAGTAAGACCTTTTTTTTTTTTTTTTTTTTTTTTTTTTTTTGGTATATCCCTATTTCTTCAGCTCAAATTTTAAGTATCTTGTTATGACATCAATTAATAATAGCACAGCATATCATTGGAAATCTATCCCTTCAGTTCACCCGTCTCTAGTGATCTACTCCTATGATGTGTTCCGACTCAGGTTAAGGTTTCTAGGCCAAGTTTTTGAAGGAATCTCTTTGTGCTGAGAACCAACATTGCAGAGAGGTCACAGTGTCACATAAGTCAGTAAATCTGGCTACAACTGTTGTTTTGAATTGTAAGATTCTCAGTGATAAAGAGGACACCAAATAGAGCTTCCTTTATTTCTATGGGTTTTATTATCTATTCCCTCTTCTAATGCTCTTACTTGTGAGCATCTACAGTTGTACATGCGATGATATTTAAGAGTAATCAGAAATGCTTTATAAGTAGGTAAAATGGGACTAGATGAATACATAGTTTCAATGCGGAGCTTCATGTGGTGAGATGCTTGAGAATCAAGTTGGGGAGTCAAGCAACCAATGCTCCAGTCAGACTAATTGACACCTCTTTTTTTTTTTTTTTTTTTTTTCCTTTTTCTATTCTTGGTCAAATTACTTAAACTCATATGACTATATTTTCATTTGTAAAAGTCTATCAAGTGTGTATATTTTCTCTAGTAAAGTAGAATAACATATTTTGCAATATTTTGAAAAATGTGGTTCATTATGTGGATGGAAGGAACTATTATTTTTTTCACACACGAAAAGCATAATTTCAGAACTTGGAAGAGATATAATGAAAATTACATTTACAGAAGATTGATTTGGCACCTGTGCAAGAAGAAATGAAGTAGGAGTATAACCAGTGTGAATCAAGGGGTGACTAAAGAAAGAGAGGGTAGATGCAATCCTAGGGACATTTCAAATGATGGATCAAGGGAGCAAGATGCATAACTGAATGTGAGCCCAAGTAGGGGGTCATCTTTGCTAATTTCAGAGTTTCTATTTTTGTGAGTCAGAAGGGTAATAATGATTTACAGGAACAACACAATTTGAAAATAAACCCAGAAGAGGCAAAAAACTTAAACAACAAAAGAGAGTCAAGGCCAAGAGAAAGGAAAATGAAATGTGTGTATGAATTTTCCAAAAATGTTTCACATTTACATTTTTATAAAAGTCTTATATTCCAAAGAAATAGATTTGTTCATAACTTCCTAAGTCATTTTCTCTTCTCTAATGAACTGCTGAATGCCTATAAAATTTATTAAAATGTGAATCCTCTTCTATTGTGGAAAATGAGAAAAAAACAGAACTGCTTAAAAAGCCACATTTAAAAATTTCTATCAAGGTATTTCATTTCAAACTGATGGAATGTTTTTAAAAATGTGAACAATAGCAGATTGGATGTGCAGGACATGCACATCTCATGCTTCTCTTTCCACTTTGAAAAGGCTGAATAAAAATGCCTCTTAGAATACTAATTGTTTTCTTTTACAAGCCAGTACATAGAAAATATTAGAAAATACAGAAGATGTTTGACATGTATAAAATATTGTTAGCAATATTTATTTTTAATTAAAATTATTCTTGTCTGAATTGCTTGTTATTCTGCTCACTGGTTGAGGGTAGAATCTATAGCGAGAAAGGACTGTGCACTTACTTAAAAGGCACTGGGAGAAAAATCGCATATTTTTCTAAAGTAGTCTTACTTCTTGAAACCTGTAACCCCCATTACACTAATGGGGTAATGAAAAATGATAATACATTGAATAAGCAAACTCCTTTTTCTGCAAGTACAATGTTTCATCTTTTGTCTTTAAAGTACTACTAATAAAGCATAATGGCCTTGTAAAGTCAGAAAATGAATATACAAAAACGCTGGGAAGTTACTTTCCTTATGAAATCTATTAGTGAAGAACTTGATATTTTATTAGTGTTTTCAAGAACATCCAGTCTTATTATCCCTCTAATGGTGTTTGCAGAGTCAATGGCAACTGAGTCTTACCATTCCACAGTGAAAGTTATGGTTGAAAAATATGAGGGTCACAGAAATTTTTTCTAATGTTATTACCTTGTAAAATTAAATGCTTTATTAGAGTAAATAAGTAGTATGCATGATTGATTCACATTTACCTTTATTAATGTGTATCTTATAAGCATATGCACTTGCATATAATATTCTACACACACACACACACACACACACACACACACACACACACACACACACACACACGCACTTATGCCCTGATGTAACTATAGTTGAACTGTGGGATTTGACCTAGTTTTCTTCCTCCTACACCTCCTCCAGGAAACCTTCACTTTTTGGAGCTTGTAGCACTGAAGTACAATGCTTTTCTTCCTCTCTACCTGAGAACATTGCTTGTCTTTTCATAGGCTACCCATGTTGGCAAATCTATAGTTTCTCTACTTCTGTATCTCATCCATTTCATTACCTTTAACAATTATCTCTATTTAGATGGAATCCAACTATATCTAGAACAAACTGATATCCTGAGATTATGGCTTGTATTTCTAGCTACTTATAAAACATTTCAAACTGGATGACTCGACAAATTCCTCTGATGCCAGCTTTTATTTTCAAATAAGTCTATTAGTATCACAAATATATTCAATTCACCAGCCTTCTTTTACTTCCTATTATATTTTTATAATGAATAAATTTCAATTGTATCATTTTTCTCATGTTGCTAATATTTTTATCTCATTGTTTTCTCTTCCACCCTAGTTCAGGCTTTTATTGCTTCTGAATATTTATTTATCTTAAACAAAATTTTTATCACAACTGTGGGACACAGATAAGGAAGTTGTAAAGCTTATGAACATTTGGCTTATGTTTGGAAGGATGAAAAAAATACCAAATAAAATGATTGTAAAAGAGAGTATTATTCATATTTTAAATGAGGATATTTTTCAACAGCTCTTTTGGGTAAATTTATATTTTTAACAATTTTTATTGGTGCATTATAATTATACATAATAGTGGATTAATTGTGCCATATTTGTATGTATACATACATAATTCAATCACTCTCAATGCAACTTTTTATTTAAGGACCAACTTTAGCTATTTTCTGTTGTTTTTCTGTTCATTACATACGATCATTTTTTCCTACTTGTTTGCAGTATTTTCTTTCTTTATTTCTAAGAATTCTATACATTAAAAATAATACTTCTATTTGTCTAGAACAGGCATTATGCATTTTTTTTTTTTTTTCTTGTTATTTGCCTTAAAAATACAATTAAAATTATAAATATTTTCTTTTGTAGATTTTGGAAATGGGTCTCCATTCTAAATTTATAAAAGAATTTTTATCACATTTCCTTTAATCTTTCATGGTTTCACTTTTAAAAAGTTTTTTTTTTTTTTTTTTTTTTTTTGTAGTTGTAGGTGGATAGCATGCCTTTATTTTATTTGTTCATTTTTTATGTGGTACTGAGAATCGAACCCAGTGCCTCACCCCAGCGAGGCAAGCACTCTGCCACTGTGCTACAGCTCCAACCCCTGATTTCACTTTTTTAACATTTAATTTTCATTGTATTTTTTTAGGTTGTTCTTTTTGATTTACAAGTGGAAGTTTGTTTCTCTCCAAATGATTCTTCTTCAGTTTCAAACATTTGCTTTAAGGAAGAAAAGAAATATCTTAACTGTATTTATTAGAGTACTGCCTTTATCATATTGAAATCCCACTTTGTACCTACTGTTGGATTTTTCAAATTGTTCCAGGAGACTGTGCATCTTTTCCTGTATTAGTTGCACACTGCTCAAAGGAAGTCTAAGATATTTGAATAATGACTAAACATAAATATTATATCTTGTAGAATTGGACTTTTAAAATTATTCTGCTTATTTGTAATTTAAAAAAGAAAATACCTTCCTACTTCTATGAGAAACTTGTTCCTAATCTTTGCATGAGTTATAAAAATTCTGTCCTCTTTGTCACTCTGATCTCCCTGTCCCTAGTCTCCAAATACACACTTTATATTTTGATTGAATCTCAGTAGTTTGCAGGGATTCATACACCTTTTATGGTCAGGCCCTTGGCAAGGAGAATGACAGGCTTTGATATAATACTAGATGTGTTTTGCTGAGGCTGTCACCTGGCTGTGGGGCATTTAATGGCTGAATGACAGAAAGGCACAATACTACTTACAAGGTAGGTGTAATTTTGCAAGCTGCCATCTATCCATCAGTTACAGAAGCCAATAGAAATATCTCAAGGAAGCCCAACTAAAATTTCTTTGCATTAATTTGAAAATAAAAAAAATGCATTGTTTCTTTAAAAAATAGGTACTATAATAACAACTGGTCCTTTTTCTCATTTTGTTTGCTCTCACTCCACAAATTTAAAGGCAGATTTTGTTTTGTTTTCTTTTTGCCTTAAGTACATCATTAATCAGATAGAAAACATTAACACATTGGCAATTATATGGTGGTTTACATTAACATGAGCAAATATAGGCTTTTGAATATAAAAACAATGGGATAATTTTTTTTCTTTCATTAACTAACAGATATTGGTGAGGTTCAAGTGATGTGCTAGATAAATTAGAGGAATGAAACTTGTTCACGTTTATCTCTTGACTTTGAGGAACTTAGATTTTATCTAGTTATAGTATAAACAGACATATATAAAGAATTACTAAAAGTAAAAGGCAGCCCAGGATAAAGGATGAATGAATAGTAGAGAAGATAGGTGTAGTGTGAATTCAAATGAGAAATATGACTTCCTCTGGGAAGGGAAGGGAGAGGGGTAGCAATCACTCAAGGCTTTTGAGAATATGAGCTTTGAGGCTGACATTCAGGAGCAGATAGTATTCAATAAGTGAGGGGGAATGAAAGGATGAAAAAGATAAAGTGTTTAGGTCAGTGAGCACAGAAATGCCATGCTTAATCTTTCTGTGGGGAGCACAAAGGTACTCTCCATTTTGGTAATAAAAGTGAATTGCTTTTTGTAATTAATGGTGCAGCCTGATGGGGTATTTATGCATTTTTACCAAATGTTGGACTATCTTTTTACTTCTTTGGAGGAATTATGCAATGCAGTGAGTGTAAACTTCCAATTTTCTCTTTGTCTATGTTGGTAATTACTATGATAAATTCTTGCAAATGTGGCATCATTCTTTTATGATGCATCCAAATAGATATGTCTTAGGTCTCTACTGAATGTAGTATATGTTTCATTGTTGCTATTTATGATATTATATCTTCTTATGTGATTGGGGTTACTTGTGATCTTAATGCTTGAGGTATTATATTCTTATAATTACACATGAATAATAATTGTATTTCCTCAAAAGCCAGCCTGACAAAAATTCTGTCATTATGGCTGTATTTTTTTTTATATTGTATATTTTTTGAGAATTTAAAGAAAGATAAGCCATAACTATTCCTCTCCAAAAGATTTTTTGATACTCTGTTCCATTCCCTTACAGTATTGCAGATGCACATGACAGTAAAAATACCACACAATAACAACAAAACACTCACATATTATTTCCTATTAGCCAGGTACCTTTCTACTGTGTGTGTGTGTGTGTGTGTGTGTGTGTGTGTGTATTTACACACACATGTATATATGCACATATCTACATGCACAGACACTTGTGTGTGTTTGTTTGTATGCATGTGTATACTTGTTTAATAATTTCAACAACTTACTTTCCATCTGAGAAAACTCCAGAGAGGTTAGTTTGCTAACTTGCCAAGGCCAGGCGGGCAGTAAATGGCAGAGCTAGGATGAGAACAATCTGCCTCTAAAGCCTGTGTTCCTAACCATGAAAGTCTCAAGGTGTTTTAGCTTGGCAGCACAGTTTTACTTATCATACAGTCCTATGTGTTTGAAATGACATTATAAATTCTCTTGATTTAAAAAAGAAGCCGGGCGCTGTGGCACACGCCTGTAATCCCAGCACTTGGGAGGCTGAGGCAGGAGGATTGCGAGTTCAAAACCAGCCTCAGCAATGGTGAGGCACTTAGCAACTCAGTGAGACCCTGCCTCTAATAAAATACAAAAAAGTGCTGGGGATGTGGCCTTGTGGTGGAGTGCCCCTGAGTCCAATCCCCAGTACAAAAAAAAAAAAAAAAAAAAAAAAAAAAAAAAAAAAAAAAAAAAAATTCTTGTGACTAGATGCTCAGTACTTTCTCACATTTGGATTTTATAAATATTGGTTTGTTGATTTGTAACATTTTGTGTTTATTTGTTTGCTTTTAAATTTTTCTATTTTCTCTTTTTATTAAATTTTCAAATGAATTGAAAATTTGTCCCAGGCTTTAACCATATTCTCTAGTTTATAGCTTTACAATAGAAAAGAAATGGAATAATAAATCTTCTCTAAATGAGACATGAGAAAGTAGATTTGAAATTGTGTGCTTTAGCTAATTACTTAGTCAATAGTTATGGTCAAACAGAAAGGCCATTTGAAAAATAATCTTTTGAGAAGTTTTAATGATTTTGAACACAAACAGAGAGAATATGTGTGCAATAATTCTTCCTGAGACCTAGTTAATAGAAAATTTTGATAAACTCATTAAATCATTAAGCAGAGACAGAGTTATTTTTCTCCATTGTTAAAAGAATCAGCAGTGTGTTATTAATTGAACATTTGTTATATGTACACTAGTCTTAGTACAGCAGAGCAATTTTCAACTTATTGTATTAAAAACAAAACTGACAATGTTTTCAAGAAACATAGCAGAGGGAGGATAACCTCAAATTATGACTAATTTCAAAGTTAAGAGTGAATAAGTGATGTATAAAATTTCCTTCTTTCTGTCAGAGTTACAAGCATACAAGGAAAGAGCAAATAATTTAAATCTGTTTCTACACAATATTGTAAGTTATATCATGGAAGAGCAAAATACTCTTCAGAGTAGGTAAGTGTTAAAAACTACTTTTCTTATTTTGGACTAATTGATTGATCCCACTAATTTATATTTTCCTTATAAAGTGTGGAGATACTGAGTCTAATAGTTGTAATGACCACTAGAAAGTCATGGATTCAACTAAAATTGGAGAAGAGACTGAGGCAGAAAACCTGTGTGAAGGACCCATATCTGGTTCCTTCCCAATGGATTTTTGCTTTAATGCTGAAGCATGGACTGTATTCACTAGAACTTAAATAGCTCAGGTTGAGGAAATGAACTAAGGAAAGATAGGGAAGGATGCAGAAAGAAAAATCATTTTCTGTGGGAGCTACTTCTAAATAAAAGAATAGAGAATTGCCCACAGGGAGTTTAAAAAAATATCTGGCTCTTCAGAATGCTGCAGATTCTGCGGGGGAAACCCAAGTGGTAGTTGGAATGTGAGAAAGAGAATAAGGAGGTCTAATCAGGAAAATATTTGATGGGTGTGATTTGCTGAGTGACTGGATTTCAGGAATGAGAAAATATATATATGAAATATATATATTGAAATATATATATATCTTTTCTCTCTCTCTCTCTCTCTCTCTCTCTCTCTCTATATATATATATATACATATATATATCTTTTTTTTAAACAGCTTTGATTTTTCCCCCCATTATACCTTGAGTTTTTTTTTTTTTTTTAATGTTTTCTGTAAAGTAATTCCTACATTACTGAACATCTTAAGGGCATAGCTTTTATGGAGAATGGAGGCATATGGTTTAAACCCTATCCCTATATTTATATTCCTAACTGGGTGGCATATAGCTAGGTTGGTTATTTCTTGTATTTCCAAGCATGAGGTAGCGATATGCTTACAGACTACAGGAAGTGTAGTTTCTAAGAGCTGTGACTTTTAGTGAAGTACTTGTGAAGTTGAGAGCCACTTTCCTAGCGTGGAAGAGTTCTTTGAAGAAGGAGGCTCTCAATCAAAATAATTAATGCTGTAATCTGCCAACAAAGAAGGTAGTCATCAAATCTATATAGAGAGCCAGGCATGGTGGTGCACAACTGTAATCCCAGTAGCTCCAGAGGCTGAGGCAGGAGGATCACCAGTTCATAGCCAGCATCAGCAACTTAATGAGGCCTTAAACAACTTAGTGAGAGCCTATCTCAAAATAAAAACATTTAGAAAAAGGGATGGGGATGTCAGTTGTCAAGTGCCCCTGGGTTCAATTCCCAGTACAAAAAAAACAAAAACCAACTAAACAAAAAGAAAAAAAATATATATATATATATATATATAATATGCATGTGTGTGTGTGTGTGTGTGTGTGTGTGTGTGTGTGTGATGCTGAAAAATAACTCCTCTATTATGGGATGCATAGCATATCAAAAATAGGGATATGGGAATTTGTCTGGGCATTTAGGACACGTCAGCCGAAGGAAAGGAAAGCTCTGGTTCTCTGGCTGCTTTCCACGCCCTGTTATGGACATGTCCTGAGCAGGGGGGTGTTGCTCTGACGTATAGTGAGAACCAAAACCTCCCTAAGGATAGGGCAGGGGATTCTGTCAATGAGATGTGCCCGTGCTCTTTACCTGTTTCTATAATCTGCTTATTGATTGGCTCATGTCCACTATAAACGTTGTCCACCTTCTTCAATAAATGAGTTCCAGTGCTGACCGGGCTCTCTGGTATGTTCCTGTGTCTTATGAAGGTGGGGCAGGCAATACCAGTGGCCTCTACTTTCCCAGTCTAGTCTCATCATTGAGGTAGGCCCTTCTAGCTTACTTTGCAGGACAAAGGAGGCTCGCCCCGGGTCAGGAAGGGTTAAAGACCTCAACCATTACCGTAATTTCACTACAGGAATTTAGATTGTGCTATCTTCTAGGAAATTTTCCTTATGAGAACTATGACACAAAACAGTAGAGATTAATGGAATACCATATTAGATACTTGCATGTCTCATGAATCCATTGTATACATATTTGCCCCAAAAGTCTTACCATATTTTCCTAAAGACTATGCCTGGTACTTGATACATTTGATGAAAAAGAAAAATCATGGGGCTGGGGCTGTGGCTCAGCGGCAGAGTGCTAGCCTCGAACTTGCACGGCCCGGGTTCGATCCTCAGCACCACGCAAACATAAATGCATTGCATTGTGTACAACTAAAGTAAATAAATAAATATTTTTAAAAAAATAAAAGAAAAATCATGACATTAACATGATCTTTTTTTTTTTTTTCCTGCTGAAGATGATGAAATATATTAAACCCAAATGTTGTACCAAATATATTAAGCAACAATATATTTATCCATTGGCCCCCTTTGTTTGGGTGGTACCCAGAATGATGAATGGGCTCCTGGCTACTATTTCTGTAACTTCTTTGTTTTCTCTCCTTAGCAGGAATCACCAGCCACTAGCTCTCCACAGCCACTCATTCTTTGAGCATACTCTTCAAAATTTGTATATCTTCTCAAAAATCTACTGTAATTATAAAACAGGTTTGACAGAGGATTATTATGTTCTGTTTTCTGTGACTGCTACAGTAATTTATATATATATGTACATATACATATACATATATATTTAGTTGTAGATGGACACAATACCTTTATTTTATTTATTTATTTTTATGTGGTGCTGAGGATCAAACCCAGTGCTTCACATGTGTGAGGTGAGCACTCTACCACTGAGCCACAACCCCAGCCCATAGTCATTTTAAAACATTTTTTGATGTTGATGAAACTATTTTATTCATTTATTTATATGTGGTGCTGAGAATCGAACCCAGTGCCTCACACATGCTAGGCAAGTGCTCAGCCACTGAGCCACAACCCCAGTCCCCATAATTGGGTTTTTCACTAAGAAAATGTCATCAAAACATAACAAAGATTCAATTGTTAAGTCCAGAGTAAAGGGACAGCTATTCAAGTATGTGGAATTCCTAGTTCCTGAGGCTAAGCATTTCTCCATCTTTTCATTCTCTAGTTTTAGAAGCTTGGACATAGCTTCAATTAATCATGATCTCTATTTTGGAATAGGAGTTAAGGCTGTAAAATGGACTATGCTTTCCTAAAGCAGATAAGCAAGAAAGAGGATAAAATTTCAGAGGCTTATCACTAGATTAAAGTCATAGTTTACCATAATATATTTAGACAAAAATTCATCTAACTCAAAATACCATGGTCATATCAAAGGCCTAATGCTTTCCTGATAAATGTACAAATATTTCCTGATAAATGTACAAATATTATGATTCTAGAATAAAAGAGAAGAGATCTTTACCGAATTTTATAAATTCCTTTCAATAGGAGGTAGAAGATTGGAGGTAAGGATAAACCATAGCCAGCAGAGAGAAGAAACCTGGTATTCTAAGTCTTACATCTGTTGATTATCAAGATGAATTCATGAATGTCTTTGCCAGTTGGGAAAACACAGCTGCAACAAACATCTTGTGAACACTTGTGATTCTCCATTGTTGATTCATTTTTTTTTTTTCATATTTCCTGGGCTCTCTTTATGTCCTTTGGATATTGTCATTGGTTGGAAATTATTTTATGCTATTTTAGTTTACAAAACATTTTATTGCACTTAATATGTGCCAAGCATTATTTAAATTCTTCACAAATATTAACTTCTTGGTGGTTCTAGTCTGCCAAAGACCTCATTGGCTATAAAGGCAATAGAACTTAATGTATAACGAAGATTTAGTAGTTCTGCATGGTGAATGTTCCCTATCTCATTTTAACTATTTAGGATAAGCATCTCTTCCCAGGGTTTGAGGCATTCATCACAGTGTAAGTCTTGATGGGATGCCCATATCTGAAATTTCTGGCTAAACAAGTTTATTTTCCTTCAGTTACATTATAGGTAGAGTCTTTGGATCCACCGTACAAGCTCCCCCCACCCCGTCCTCAAGTTTGCTTAGAAGCTAGAAACTTCCAACTGACGGTAGAATAGATTAAGACAAGTGTGAGGTGCTGAGTCAAGAGTTGCAACAGTAGTAGTGTCAGGCATCTGCAAATGCTGGTTGTAGCAAGGCCAGTGTTGGAACTGGCTGAGAAGTAGTCCTGTGACGTGTCTGTTTGTTTTCCTAGTACTGGGGATTGAAACCAGGGTACTCCACCAGTGAGCCACAGACCCAGCTCTTTTTAAATTTTTATTTTGAGATAGGCCTAAGTTCCTGGGGCTGGTCTTGAACTTGTGATCATCCTGCCTCAGGTTCCCGAGTCTCTGGGTGAAAGGCATGCACCACACACCTGTCTTGTAGCATGGTTTTAAGCACCAACTTGAACTGCCTCTGAGCCTGGTTCTCCAGTTCTTGCTGTTGTTGAACTACAATTATCTTTTAAATACATTTCTTTTCTACTGACTGTTAAGGAGTCAGTCATGAACAAGTGGTTGGGAGAGTAAAACAAAGGGTGGTAACCCAAAACTTCAGAGTCTATGAGAATGGTACAGTATCTCTGGAGGCTGTCTATGCAGTATAATACTGTACATTATCCACATTTCTCATTTTTTTTCTAATAAACTCCTGTTTGTTACTGTGTGACTCTCTTGAAATTCTTCCTGGAGAATAGCAAGAACCAGTGGATAGGACCCCCCAGAGCCACTTCACCTCTGTAAGCCAGTCTCTGTAACATGACATTACCTCAGGGTTGTTATCCTCTAAAATCTTTCACTCTTAAGCCTTAATTCATAATCTGTTACTAAAAGTCTTTTTCTACTCCCCTGCTTTTACAATGTGTGAAATGTGACTTTTTTCATCTTGCTGTTCTTAAGAAAACTTGAATTTGCTTGCATGGCTTACAACCAAAATCCCTGCTTGAAGTACTCCAAATATTAGACATGGGCAGTGAACATTTTCCCTGTGTTATGTAAATCAGCAGGTTTATGATAAATTTTATTCCTTCATAGGACAAAGAAGCAGGCACAGAAACTGAAAATTGAAATGACGTATTGTTTTCCAAGGTCCAATATGTTCAAAGAACATGTAAGTGATAATTTCAGACTGTACAAAATTTCAAAGCAACATTTTGAAAATGTGCTTTGCCAAATTCTAGTTCTCCAAGAAAGAAGGCCTGAAAAAGATTCTACAACTCAATAATTTTGAAAAATAGAGCAAATCATATACTTTTATTAATATGTTGTTAAATTTTGGATTCTAAGAAAGTTCTGTACAAAAGAAACCATTTTTATTTTTGACAAAAGGTTTTCAAACATATTGGACACTACCATCATTTTTATGTAACATTCTTAGAATTCTTCAGAACAAGTGTTCTGTGACACATTACAGAAAAGCACAGTTAGTTATTGAGTATTTGAGACAAACAGAGACCAAAATGAGACAAAATGGCAAATAAACTCTTGGGCTTTAATTCACAATCCATTACTAAGTCTTTTCCTATTACCCCACTATCACAATGTATGGAATGTGTTTTTTCCCCCACTCTCCTGTTAATCAATTAACCATAAATGCCAGGTGTAGGGTGACACCAGGGGTTATCATTAGCTCTTGGGCCTTAATTGATAATTTGTTATCCACTAAAATTATTTATTCTCTAGCCTTAGATCATAATCTATTACTAAAAGTCATTTCCTGCTCCCCCACTCTTACAAATGTATGAAATATGCCTTTTCTTATCTTCTTATTCTTAATCAAATTAACCATAAATGCTAGGTATAAGTTGGTGCCATGAGATATTATAAGAGTCTCTTCCATAAGAAAGAAACTCCTTTTAGACATTTTTAAAATATTTATTTTGTTTGTTTATTTTTATGTGGTGCTAAGGATCAAATGCAGTGCCTCTCATGTGCAAGGCAAATGTAATACCACTGAGCTACAACCCCAGCCTCCTTATAGAAATTATCATATGCATTCTATGTCATTTTTGCTCTGGTCACTCAATAAAACGCTGGACCTTTGTTTTGTTCATAGATTCTTTTGAATTCTTTCTCTGTCAAGTCTATCCCCTTCATCTGGAGATGAAACCCCCATCCTCTTTATTTTCCTGAATAAAGATTTGCCTTTATATTTATGCTGACATGACTCAGATTCCATTGTTACTGGCATCAAGTCAAAAGTTCCCATCTCTGGTATCATATCCACTAAGTATAATATATTACACTATTTTTAATTAATCTGTAAATCTCAAAATAACCAGTTTTGATGTTTCCTTTTAGAAACTCTACATAAATTTAAGAGTACTTTTTGACTGTTGTATTTGGAAAACCAGCATGGTATAATATTTATAAGGTAGGAATTTGGGGAGAGAGAGAAAAGAAAATAATGAATCTCAAATAGAAGTGCAGGAAATGCCCATGAACCCTTGAAATGCAAAATGCCAACTCCTGAGCAACCCAGTGTGCATCCTTCCTTCCACCTGTGACCTTTCTGGATATCTTAGCTGAAGAGAATAGCATGATGCAAGCACAATGTGCAAGTGCAAGGGAAATGGCATGAAATTGTGTGACCCTGGTCTGACTCAACCTCTAGTTCAGCCTCAAGCTGCTTTCCCTTTATAAATATTTTAAATTCCAGGCCAAGGCTTGCTGCTTCTCACTCTTGAGATACACCACATTCTCCCTTCAATGTGAACTTCTTGCATTCTTAAGTAAATCTCTCATTGTGGTTTTATATGTTATGTCTTGAATCTCTTTTCTGTGTTTGTGAAGACTCCTTTATCTTGAGTTGAGATCCCCCTCTCTGGAACCTCCTCCAACCAATTCCAGTTATACAAACAAACTTTGTAGCTGGACTAGCTGGGCTCAATTTATGGGTGTTCTTCCTTATTAGGTACATGGTTCAGACAAGTTATTGAGCCTCCTTTTTCTTCAAACTCAACATCCTGAGAATGAAGTTTAACAAAAATTAAATGAGCAAACTTTCAAAGAAATAGTCGTGTAATGATACAGGATATGGGAACTTTTGACCTAATGAACAGGGAAATGAAATCAGGTCAAAGAGTATGAACACACAAAGCTTTAATTGGAGAAGTTTACTACAAGGGATGGGGGTACAGCTGAAGGACAGAAAATTTGGGCTGGCTTATAAACAAGGGAAGAGGCCAGTTGAGGTGGGGGAAGATCTTTGGTAGCATCTTGGTCCTTCCTACACCTGGTCTCCATGGTGGATTTGATTCAGAATAGGAGGGTGGGAAAAGACATATTTCATACACTAAGAGTGAGGGGAATAGGAGAAGATGTATAGTAGTGACTGTAGTAGGCTTGGAAGTGAATTTTTTTAATGAGTAATGAATTATGAATTAAGGCCCAAGAGCTTATCCACTCTTATGTCCCAGCTCAATCATAATTGTATATATATAAATGGGGTACAATTTGTTGTTTTGAAACATGCATAAAATATGTAGTGATCAAATCAGTATAATTAGTTTTAACATTAAAAATCATTTGTTTCTAAATGCAAAAAAACACTCATGAATCTTTGAAATGCAAAACAAATTTTGTGAGCAACCCAGCCCATGTCCTTAGCTTGTATATTTGGCCTAGGCCCTTGACCTGCATGCTTGACTAACACTCTTGTCTACAAAAAGTAGCATGAGGGAAATGTGCAAGCATTGGAACAATTGGCACCAAAATATGTAACTCTGCCCTGTTTCTACCTTGAGGTCAGACCTTCACAACCATCCCTCTATAAATATGAACACCCCACATGGAGAGTTTTCTGTCTCTTATTCTGGAGATAGCCTCCATTCTCCTTTGAATGTGTGTTCCTTGCTTTACTTTCAAACTTACTCTTGAGATAGCCCACATTTTTCATTAAATGTGTCTCTGCTTTCCTAAATTAACCTTTGTTCATGATGCTGAAAAAAAGAATTGCTCCCAATACCCATTTTTTTACTTATAATCTTGTATTTAACTTATATTTTCCTTTGTTAATTGTATTAGCTAGAAAGTGATTTCTAATAGAATTACGGTTTCTAAAAGAATGATTATATATGTATATATATATAGTTTATGAATTAAGGAATGTTTACATATATATTTTCTTAATTAAAAAGATACAGTTAGCTAAATGCTAAATGCAAATTGTAGCAAACATTTTCTTTACAAGAAGTTCATCAAAATGTCATGAATTCTTTTTCAGAAAATGGACAAACATAATTTTTGGAACTTTTAAGGTACATGTATATGAAAATAAAGTGAGGTAGAGTAATGATAAATAAGATTAACTCAGATTATCAGCTCCCCAAGACTGAATTAAAACAAGAGTTCTGTGACAACACACTGAGGCAGGAAAATTAGGGAAACACAGGTAGGCAACTCAGATAGCTAGAAACCCAGTGAAAAAACAAAATATCAGTTTCAAAATAGAAAAGGGATTAATAAAAGGAATAGACAGTGGCAGCATTGGGCACGTGGTGACTCAGTGGGGTAGAGTAAGCTCCTCTCTGACAAGTTGAAAGAAATTCTCCCGCTGACTTTAAGATAAACAGGTGCCACTGTCCAACAAAATCACAGTCAGCAGAAACTAAGCTAGGTTATAGAGAGCTGAGCATCAACACTGGCCAGCAGAGAGAGAGAAAGAAGAGAGGCAGCAACAGCTTAAGAGAATTCTTTGGATTTCCTGAGTGGGAGATTAAAAATCCCTGCAATTCACCTTTGTTTTTCACATTTAGCTGTCTCTCTCTCTCTCTCTCTCTCTCTCTCTCTCTCTCTCCTGACTTGTTCTTGTTATACTTGACTTTTTAATACCAAAGACCCAACAGCCACTTGGGCTTTACTTTTCACTGGACCTAATCAGTGGGTCCCCAGGCTTAAGTCAGTGTTGACAAAGGAGTAAGACTGTAACATAGACTTAGGAGAAGATTTGGGAGACAATTGAAGCCACTGCTTCAATCTGCCATCAGTCTTCAGAGCAGAGAAAAAGTGAAAGGTACTTTTATGTGAAATTGGTGGTCTGATTTCTGGAATGAGGAGTGTGGCTGATGGGCTAGAACCAGTACTGGGTGGAAAGTGATAACCCGCACCATCATCCTTGTGCCCAGAAAAGTCTAGGGGATAGACCAATGAATCCCACACATCTCTCCCAGCACAAGAACAGAGGCTTTTGGAGAGGGTTGCAGTGCAACCAACATCAGTCTATAAACTGTGTGGGTGAGAGGGATGGCCAATAGTCCTGCCAGTTGCAGTCCCATCTCTTCAAAATAACAAAACTATTTATTTTTGCAGTTTGCAGTACTGGAGATTGGAACATTTGGGACTGCTCTACCACATTCCCAGCCATTTATTTATTTATTTAATTAGAGACAGGGTTTCACTAAGTTACCAAGGGTGGCCTTGGACTTGGGATCCTCCTTTCTCAGCCTCCAAAGTAGTTGGGATTACAGGCTTGAGTAACCTTGCCCAACAAAACAAAGCCATTTTGAGGGTGAAGTCTGATCTGATGGTCCCCTGACAGAGAATGCCAGGCAAGGAGTGGGCAGACATGGCATGCAGACTTCACTAACAAGTTCAGCCAGTTTGGATCAAAGCTGAGAACAGAGAAGCAGAACGAGTGTAACAAATTCCCTCATAGCTGGGAGATTCTAAAGTTGAAACAGCAGAGAGAAATGTCTCCATTTTAAAACCTCAGCAGAGAGAAAACTGAACCTCCTTTGACTGATTTTCATTAATTCCTTGACATAAACTGATACCAGTGTCTTCACATTTTGTGCTTTTACAAAGTCCTACCTAATTTCACATATTTTGTCAATTAATTTGGATCCTCTTTTGCCTTTGTTCCCTTTCCCTCTCATTCATCGTTTCTTCTCTCATAATTTTATCTTCTAAATTCCTCTCCTTCTATTTTCTTCTCTGTTTTCCTTAGTTTTAATCCTTTTTATTTTAATTTAGTATGCTTAATCTTTTTAGCCTACTCTATATCATTTCTCATACACTTTTCTCTTTGGTTAGAACCAGTAGAAGGATGGAAATAATTAAGATCAGAGGTGAAATTAATGAAAGAGGGAATACAAAAATAATCAATGAAACAAAGAGTTGGTTCTTTGATAACATAAATAAAAATGGTAAACCTTATCCAAAGAGAGATAACCAAAGAGAGAGAGAGTAAAAGAAAGAGAAAGAGAGAGAGAAGAGAAAAAAATTAATACAATTAGAGACAAAAAATTACATTTACAGATAACTCTGAAATCCATAAGATCATTAGGGGCTCCTTAAAAAACTTACATTTGAATTAATTTGAAAGTCAAGAATAAATGGACAAATTTCTATACACACACAAAATATGAATATTGAACCAAGAGAATATAGAAAACCTAAACAGACCAATTACAATCAGTGGTCATTCTTATTGAAAGAGCAATAAGAAGACTTCCAACAAAGAAAAGCCTGGGACTAGGTGAATTCTCAGCTGAAGTATAACAGAGCTTTAAATAAGAACTAATCCCAATGCTCCTCAAATTATTCCAATAATAGAAAGGGATGGAATTCTTAGAAGTCCATTCTATGAAGCCTGTATCAGTGCAATATCAAAACCAGATAAGTACATATCAAAGAAAAGAAACCTGTAGACTATTATCCCTAAGGAGCATAGATGCAAAAATTGTTACTAAAACATTAGTAACTGGGTGTGGTGGTTCATGCCTGTAATTCCCAATACTTGGGAGGCTGAGGCAGGAGGATTGCAAGCTTGAGAGCAGCATGGGCAACTGTATCAAAATAAAAAAATGAAAAGGGTTAGAGATGTAGCTCAGAGTTAGAACACCCCTGGTTAAATCCCTAGTATCAAAAGTAAAATAAAATATTAGCAAATTGTTCTCAAAAAACACATTAAGAAGATTGCACATTTTGATAAAGTTGGCTTTACCCCAGGATGAATACAAGGATGTTTTGATATATGTAAGTGTAATTCATCACACAAACAGAATTAAAGACAAAAATCACATGATTTTCTCAATAGATGAAATAAAGCCTTCAATAAAATTTAGTATTTATGACAAAAGTGTTGATAAAATGAAGGGTAGAAAGAATGTGCCTAAGCATCATAAAGACTATATGAGAAACTCAAAGCCAAATGGAGAAAACATGAAAGTATTTCTTCTTAAATCAGAAATAAGACAAAGATGTCCATTCTCAACATTCCTATTTAATATAGTACTTGGAATTTTAACTAGATCAATTAGAAAAGGGAAGGAAATAAAAGAATTATGAATAGGAAAGGAATAAGTCAAATTATCACTACTTGTAAATGATATGATCTGTATTTAGAAGACCTACCCCCCCCCCCAAAAAAAAATCCACCAGAAGACTTCTGGAGCTGATAAACAAATTTAGCAGACTAGCAGTATACAAAATCAACAACATAAATAAATAGCTATTCTATACATCAATAATATGTCTGCTGAAAAGGAAACAGGAAAACAATTCTACTCACAATAGTCTCAAAAAATGCTTGTATATACTGGGGATTAAGTCAAACTAAGGATGTGAAAGACCTCTACAATGAAAATTTTAGAAAAATAAAGAAAGAAATTTATGTTGACCAATGAATAAAGTAGAATATACAGAGAAAATTTTACCGAGATACATCTCATATATCAGTCATTTGATCTTTGAGAAAGGTATCAAAAATATACTTTGGAGAAATGACAACCTTTTTTAGCAAATGATGCTAGGAAAACTGGATATCCATATATGTAAGAATGAAACTATATCTTCTCTCTCACCATGCACTCAAAGCCAACTCAAAGTGAATCAAAGACATAGGAATTGGAGCAGAAAATTTGCAACTGCTGCAAGAAACATATCATCATTTTTACTTGCTCCTAAATTCCAGAATCCACATCAAGATACATTAGGAAATAAATTAATTTTAAAAGTTTGGGGAAAAAAATGAAAAAAAGAAAAGAAAATGATAAAATGATAAGGTCTGTCTTTCTCTTCCTTTCACACACACACACACACACACACACACACAAACACACACACGAACACACACACAAACATTCACAGACATAAAATTAATTCACTAAGCATCTACAAGTGATTTTTACTTAAGTATGTGGGTGGATACAAACTTGTGACCACAAATTTAAATAAATTGAAATTTGGTATTCTCTGTAAGTAATGTCTTAAGGAAGAGGGAAAGATTCTTGAGAATTGAAGACTTTACATATAAAGGGTCAAAACAATCATTCAATATTGTGTCAAATTAAGTAGTTTCATGTGATTTGAAATCATTTCCATTGTGCCTAGTAATAATAGCTTTTGAATTTTGTCAACAACTCATTTATACTCCCGTCCTATTGAGTGTACTTACTGGTGAAATATGGAAAATTGAAATTATTTTAGAGATATAATTAAGTTTCCTAATCAATTGAATTTGAGTTAATCAAAATGGTTATTTTTATTCATTAAATCTAACATGAAGAGGTCGGTCCTTCAAGGAGGAACTAGGGCATTTCTGAAGAGAAACTTTCTTCTTGTGTTTAAAGAATTGAATTGCATTTTTAAAAACATTTTTAAAAATTGTATATGGACACAATACCTTTATTTCATTTACTTAAATTTATGTGGTGCTGAGGATTGAACCCAGTGTCTCATATGTGCCAGATGAGTACTGTACCACTGAGCCACAACTCCAGCCCCAAATTGCCATGTTTTGAGAGGGTGTTGTGGCTAGGACCCGAGGTCAGCCTGTTGGAGTCCAGAGTACCTCCCAGATTGTAACCAGGATGAAGTCATGGACTTCATTTGTTTAAATACAAGGTCCTGAATTCCACCAACAACCTAGATATATTTGGATGAGAACCTGAAGTGAAAGCTAAATGAGCATTTAGTACACACCTTGATTTCAGTCCAGTATGACCCTGAATGGATACCTCAGTACCTCATATCTGTGAACTTGAGATGATAAAGGAGTATTATTTTAAGGCTCTAAATTATGGTAATTTTCTTTTTCTTCTTTTTAGCAGCAATAGAAAACACTGTTTGCTTTGGTCCCTTGCCAATTTTAGAGAAGTATGGTTATAATACTTGGTGAATCTAAAAGAAATTATGAAAGTATTATGTTTGGCTGAATAGCACCATGAATTCTAACTGGAGAAATTTTTATGAATAACAATGGTGCTATGACCTAATGTTAGTCTACAAAACTTGACTTCCCATGACAAATCTTACTAAGAAGCATAGGAATTCTTCATTTATTTTAGAGGTGGTTCATAGCCAAAGCTGGTGCATTTATAGACTCTAGGGGAAGAAGCAATGAGAGTTTAGGCAAGAAAATATGAGCATGGTCCTGTTTAGACTTTTAACATTTTATACTCCCATTTACTATTTGGCAAGAGACTTAACTTTGAACTTTATAACTATGGCTACAGTTTGTCCCCCCTGAAACTCAAGTTGATATTTAACTTCCAATGTAACCATGTTAATAGAGGGTGGCATGTTGGAAAGGAATTTGGGTCATTGGAGCCCATGGATTGATTTATGCTCTGTGGGATGGGCTTCATTCTCTCAGGAGCAAGTTCTCACCCTCATGGGACTGGACTGGTTACTGTGTGAATTGTTGTAATGCAAGGTCATCCTCATGATGTGGTAAGATACAAATGTATTCTGCATGTTTTGGCTTCTGCTTTTCTCCCACATAATGATATAGCATCACAGTGTTGCCAATATGGCTGGATCTTCCCCTTCCTGCCTTGAGAACCGTGTACTAAGGAAATTTCTTTAATAAACTACTCAGCTTCAAGTATTCCATTAAATCAGCAGAAAACAAGCTATAACCACTACTGTGGTAGTAAAAAGCATAACATACACTCTGAAGTGTGATCAAATACAGGCTTTCCCATTCACTAGCTCTGAGCTTCCTTTTCTTCACCTGTGCATTAGAAGTAAATGCTAGTGTTATAAGGTTCTTTTGACACTAACAGAAATAACATGGGAACAGTTCCTACATGAGCATTAACATATATAATTATGTCACTTAAATTTTATGTCTACAAATGTAACAGACAGTGATGCTTTCTTCTATGGTAATTGTGATTGAGCTGCTCTCATCTTTCATTTCCTTTGTGAGCAAATAATATGCATCTTTAAAAGATAACAATGGTATAGTTTGTTTCTATAATTTAGGATAAAACAAAATAAGTATAGAAAAATGAAATTGGCCTCAAACTATGAATGGTATAAGAGGTATCATTATTAAGAAGCACAATAAGATCACTTAAAAATCACTTTCTTCTCAAAATAAGTCTGTGTAGCATTTGTGATCTCTTCAGGTACACTGTTACCAACCATCTTTCTGATCAGAAAGGAAGTTAAAGTAATAATTTGAAGAAGTATGAAAAACTTTTCTATCATTTTTGGGGTGGCCTGGAATAGAGCCCAAAAGCTTATATATATGAGACAAGGGTTCTACTGCTGAGTTTTACTTCAGCCCATCTTACATTTTTTTAAATAAAAGAATTAGTGTGGAAAAAAAAAAAGGTTTAATCTGTCTTCAAACAATTATGCTGCTATTTAATGTTGTAACTTTTGTAGATATTAGGCAGGAATTTATGAAAGGGGAAAAGTCATTATGTTTTTAATCCAGCTACTTTGATCTACTACTCAACAGAACCTTTCTTAAATTCTGATTTTTAGTGTGCCATTTTTTATTGAAAAGTTACAGAAGCAGGATCCCTTGGTAACATGTCAACTGTGCACCTGAAGACTTTTCAAATAATGTACAGAACATGCATAAAACTGTTAAGCAAATAACAGATTTTGTGTGGGTATGTTCCCAGGTGGTAGTTTGCAAATATAGCTTGTCTTATATTATTATGTCAGGTGAACCTAAGAACAGAGGGCAAAATTGCTATCAAGAGTAAATGATTGGAATCCAATTTTTCTGTTAACTGAACTGAACCCACATGCACACTCCAACTTCCCCAGTTTTGATAGGCACATTCTATTATCAGTTTTCCTACTCACCACATATTGTAGTTTTGTATTTAATTATTTGCATGAAATAAATCTCCAGTTGCAATTTGTTATATTAAAAACATAAAAGTAAGCCCTTTTTTACACAGATCAGTGCTTTGAAAAACTGGCTTGCCAAACTCAAAACTGGCAAAATTAATAAAATGAGTAGCTAAGCATCTTATTTGCAATTGAATCCTTGGATGCATTTTTAAATCATAATAGAGAAAAATATATTTATTGACTTTCCAATATGGAAATGTTTACTTGCTTTTATCTAGTAATTATGGAAACAAATTGCCTGGTTATATTTGAAATAAAGAAATCAAATTTGAGTCAATTTGGTATAGATAACTAATAAATTATGATTGCAATTTTTTCCCACAGAGTTTCTTTTTAATCATTAAAGTGACTGGAAAGTATGTAGGCACTTAATTGAAATGTTAATATATACAGAAATGTCTCAGTATGAAGCATTGAAAGCTCAGGAATGATTTGATAGTGTTCTAGGAAAAGCTTATCTCCACTGAAGAAAAAGCAAAGGGAGTGAGCTACTTGAGAGGCATGTTTACAGAGAGGAAAGATTTTTCTTTGATATATATGTACATGGTATGAATTCTGAAATACTAGAAGAACTATTCTGCTGTAGTTCTGGAAGTATATTTCTTTGGGGCAACTTAAAGTAGAAAAACTACTCCTTTTTTCAAAGGTCACAATAGAGTCTTGGAATTTGAGAAGAGATGCCCAAGATTTCAAGTTTCCTCTTATGGATGAGATTTAAGCCTATGATTTCTATTTTAAGTGACACGTGTAGTACGCTTTCATTTCTTTAATCAACATTTCTTTTTCCAGGAAACACTAATCTGGATATAGAGCCCGGTGGCTCCCTGGTAGTAAATTAACTATTTTACCTGTCCTCATTGCTAATATGCAGGAATCACATCTTACACATGAACCCATTTCTGTTTATGGAGGGGAAATCATGAGATGGGGAAGGAAGCACCTTGTGTAGTTCCCTCCTTCACATTCACCCGTATGTTGGCATATCTTGAAGTTCACATCACATCCTTGCTAATACCAACTGTGTAGAACTGGCCTGGCTTTGTCTCTGTAGTGTGCCATCTTTATTCTTCCAACTGGAAATGATTTTTTTCTCACACCTTTTCCTTCTCTCTTCTGACTCCATCTCTCTCATTCTCTCCCCTTTTTGCCCCCTCCAGAGCTATTTTGGCATAATTCACAAAAAGATGTATATTTAAAGTTAACAAAGTAGCAATTTGATACATACATGGAATGCTTTGATTTTGTTTCTTTCTGGGTAAGAAGTTTTCAAATCTACTCTTGGAAATTAAGTTTATAACATTATTATGAACTGTAGCTACAATGCTTTACATTAGATTTGAATAACTTAATAAGGACTGGGGCTAGATGATTGGATACTGAATGCTTTTCTATAGTGCTATTTATTTTAGTTCCAGGGAATCCACTTATTTCTCCTTTCTTGAGAGTCTGCATTCTCTATTTATCCCACTGGGTTATCTTCCTTCATATTGCTAAGATTTAGATTTGATACTATGTGTCTTCCATTAGCTTTGCCAGTCTCAGTTGCAGAATCATTTTTTTTATCCTTAGTTCTTATTCTTATTCATGTCTGTGGAGTCTTCACCATATAAAAAAATATTTGCATTTTTTGAAGGAGGAATATGTCATCATTAAAGTATGGAACAGGACATTTAGTAATTTCAGTTCAACTCAGCAAATTAATGGCAAGGTACTTAGTGCAGAATTAAGCTATTCAAAGAAATATGATCTTAGAGACAAGGTCGTTAGTGTCTATAAGACGTTATTTTCAGTCAAGAGTTATTGTTTTTAAGAGTGATGAGTACTGAACAAAGGGCACCAAATTTCTATATAAGGGAATTTATCTAAAATAGTAAATTTCCTTAGAAATTTCATTGAAGGTATACTACTTTTAGATTAAAAAAAATTGTAGTGATCTGCACCTATACCAGTAACAATGAAAAGTATTATTCAGTATTTTATAACTCAAAATTTTACATTATAAAGTTTATGTGATTATCAATGTTAAGTTTTTTTCTGAAGAGTAGTTAAGCTTGATATTTTACTAATGAATAAATTATGATTCAATGTAAATTCAAAACTGAACTAGACATCATTTTTCTTTATTTTTTAAATTTTTGATTATTTTTTCTTTGCATTCTGATCTGTATTGCTCTTTTTGTATAATCTAAGCTTAAAGATGAGCTTAGCAATTACCATACTAATATGCATAAATTTAATTAATATCATAAATAACTCTCTTGTATTAGCAATATTTTGGCATGTTGCAAGTTTATCTGCAGGATCTTAAGGATAAGTCCTGCTTACCTCTGTCCACATAGGCAAAGACATATTTTGGAAAGCATGATATCCAGTAGAATTATCTGCAGTGATGGACATGTTCTATATCTATACACTCCAGTACTGTGTCCACTAGGGGAAATTTGGCTAGTAAAGCTGAGGAATTCATTTTATTTCATTTAATTTAAAGATATAGCTATATAGTAGATGCTACATTGAAAAGTCATATCTAGAATTTGTTAAGTAACAATATGTCTGAGTTTCAGTTTTAACATTTGTAAAATGAAAACACCCATGACTTTCTCACAAAAGTGCTTTCAAAATCAAATGATGAAGGAAAAGTGTGCAAACATAATTTAGGAAGGAAGAACTCTGGTTAGACTCTGGAATTGCACTGCTTAACTGTGGATTCTGACTAGTACTGTCACACTATGTCATTTGGGCATGGACTACAAGTATCATCTTCTATAATAAAAGAATCAAACTCACTCATTTTTATGCTGAATAAATGAGAACACATGCATCATCTCTTGAACAGTGCATGATAAACAGTTGAACCCCTAGATGAATAGCAGTTATTGTTCTTATTATTAACCATACAAGCATGCGGGAACATGCTCTCATATTTAGAGGAAAGTCAAGATTCTCACTCTTCATTCAGGTCCCATAAACAAAACAAAACAAAACAAACAAACAAAACAACAACAACAACAACAACAACACAAAAACCTTGCTAGAATTCAAGGACAAAATTTATTCTTAAATATACATGAGAAACAGGCCTTTAGTAGGACAGTATAAAGAGCTAAAGAATTTTAAATTTTCTTTCTTTGTGCTCACTCCATGTGGCCGTCATGTAAATTGGGTTTCTAGGTGAAACTTCTGAAGAGGGAAATTTGCTGTGGCATAATGTGAGAAGTAGAAAGTCTGGTGGTCCATTTTCAGAATACAGTATTCAGCTTTAAATGTAAAATGACTTGGAATGTAAGAAAGGCAGCTAGGGGCGGGGGAGAGCAGAATGAAAAAGGTATACACAGTTAACACTGGACTATAAAAATTCACAGTCTCTTGACAAACAAGGAGGGAGGCCCTTTCCCTCTCACCTGACCAATAAAGATAAACTGTGCACCTGCAAAAAGGCACTCAATCTAAAGGGATTTTTCTGTCCCAAGAGAACAAAAGCTCACATATGAGATAATACAAGAAGGTTCAGAGAAAAAAATGATATGGGTACTGTTGATCCAAGATGCAAAGAAAAGACCACCAATTCCAATTTTAAATTAAAAAAGCAAGCTTATATTGTGTACACACAAAGAGAGTTGGCCAGTGGCTGCCCCTCCCAAACACTGGGCTTGAGGTCAGCCCCGCTCTCAGGGAAGACAAGGTTTTTATAGTTCAAAGAATTACAAAAAATCTTGGGAACTTACAGCTAACAAGGTCAGACATATGCAATTCAAGAGCAAGTAGCAAACTAATAATCTACATGGCATTGCATTCCAAGGAAGGGAATAATAGTCAAACCCCACATCAAAAGTTTATGAGGCATCATTAGTTTTAGAGAGAGAGTTGTTATCTGGTCAAGGAAAGCCAGGCCTGCGTGAGCTCATGGCCTGGGCATGAATGCCAAACAATTTTAAAACATCAAAATGAGCTCAGGCCAAATAGGAATCCTAGCATTTCATAGAAAACTGAAGTGGGCTTTTCATAACTTTTTGACAGGATGGCTCCCGGTCTTAAGATGAAATTAGGCTGGTTTATCAGGTACAAGAACCTTAACCCATTTAGTGAATTAATCACCTGATGGGATTACTTGAGTGGTAACTAAAGGCAGGTAGGGTGTGGCTGGAGGAGGTAGGGCACTGGGGGTGAGGCTTTGGGGTATATATTTTGTATCTGGCAAGTGGAGTCTCTCTCTCTGCTTTCTGGTCATCATGTGAGCAGCTTCCCTTGCCACACTCTTTTGCCACAATGTTTTCCCTCACTTGAACCCTGAAGAATGGAGCCAGCCTTCTATGGACTAACACCTCAGAAACTGTGAGCCGTCAAATAAACTTTTCCTTCTTTACAGTTGTTCTGATCAGCTCCTTTTAGTCGCAGCAGTGAAAAATTTGACTAAAACAGGGATAAAATGCTGATTATACCCAATCTGTATGTCTCTGACCACCAGGCACCTGGACTTGCAAGGCTGTTGTTAAAACAAGTCTTCACTTTTTGCTGGACCTTGTGTCTCTTAGTCCATTCTTTGGGTTTGGACAGGTGAGCATGTTTCTCACAATAAGGAGAAGAAGCTGATGAAAGAAGATAGGAAATATTGTCTGAAGTATCATATGACCACACAAAGGAATAACCCTCTCCCCCCCCCCAAAAAAAAAAAAAAAAAAAAGAGAGAGAGAGAGAGAGAGAGAGAGAGAGAGAGAAAAAAAAAAAAAATTGAGGCTGCCTTAGTTAGCAATGGTTAGGACTGGGATACAAAATTCTGAAAACCAAAATTCTGGCATTATCTGTATCAACATTTTCTCTCAAAAGCATGAACAGTAATAGCAGAAGTAGGTAGGGTATTTACATTGTCTTGATTTTGCAGCATCAAAAAAAGTGAATTCAAAAATTATTCTTTTTAAAAATATGCATAGTATCTTTCTTTTTTTTTGATGGAGTTATTTAGCTTAGTAAGTAAGTATACCAGAAATGAGGATAAGTCAAGATGTACATTTATAACTTGAAAATATTCTGCAAGCTGACCTAGAGGCCATGGTGGCAGATGCTGATGTAGTGAGAAGGGTGTCTACCATGGAGACGTATGTGTGGAAGGCATGTGGGAAAGTGCTGAAGAAATACTTTATCTAACTTTATTTTTTTCCTGAGGATTGGAATATTTAATTTTCCCCCAATAATTTTCTGTGCCATTTACATTTTGGTTAGTGTAGTGATAGTATATTGAAAGTCAAAACTCCATTTTGAGTAGTTTTTGGATGACATATGGAAAGTCACTTTTTGGATGATATATGGAAAGTCACCTTTTGGTATGTAATATATTTATTTGATCAATTTAGACGGAGAATAAAAATGTAGTTTGTTGTGAACAGTATATAAATCATTGCTTTGAACTAAGTAAACCCTAGACAGTGAGATGCTGCTTCTGGGAGCCCTGTGGTGTGAGAGTACAGGGGACCATCTATTTGCAAGATGGCTCCTGTTGACAGGGAGGATTCCTGCCTGTCATGGAATTCATTAGTTCAAAAGCCTTGATTTCAAATCCCAGCTTCCTGGAGGTAGGAGAGATGGGCATAAACTATTAAGCCCCTACCAAGTTGTTTTTCTCAACTTCATCCTGTTTACCTCAAGAAGTTTTTCACACTGAAATACTTTAATGCTCATACTTATATAATAAACGCATGTACTTTGGTTTCTTTGTTAGATCCAATCCCCATCAGAACTTGGATCACCCACAGGATCCCGCAGCTGCTCTGTTTTTGTGTCTTTTATCTTTATTTCTTAATATTTCTTTTATTTTCTGAAGCCAGCTCACAGCCTCTGTTCGGTTAACTGTTTACCTGCTGCTCAGGCAGCAGGCTGTAGCAGACAATAATAGAAATTCACAAAAGAGACTGGGAATTCTACCTAAGGCTTAGATATTGTTACTTGCGTAAAAAGTAGCAATTTGGCCACTTACAAAATACTATGTTCTATTTTAAAAGACATTTATATATTTCTAATGAACTGAAAATAAACGTTTTTAAACAGACCATTTGGAAAACATCTATTCTGAATCTTAAAGTTGCTTTTATTTGAAAACATAATATTCAGACCTTGGAACACATTTTTTATTATTCAGTATTAAAGGAGAATAAAATCATGGCATTTGCAGGTAAATGGATGGAGCTGGAGAATATAATGTTAAGTGAAGTTAGCCAATCCCCCCCCCCAAAACAAACACTGAATGATTTCTCTGATTTAAGGATGTTGATTCATAATATGCTGGGGGGGGCGGGGGGTGGGGTGGAGGTGGAAGATTAGATGAACTCTAGATAGGGTAAAGGGGAAAAGGGGAGGGAGGGGAAGAGAGGTGGCATGGGGGTAGGAAAGATGGTGGAATGCGATGGTCATCATTACCCTAAGTACTTGTATGAAGACATGAATGATGTGACTCTACTTTGTGTACAACCAGAGATATGAAAAACTGTGCTCCTTATGTGTAATTCGAATTGTAATGCATTCATTCTATTGTCATATATAACAAATTAAAATTAAAAAAAGTATAAATATAAAGATAAGGAATAGAAACAACTATAAAATAAAAACTAGAATACATAAAAATCTTATAAATGTCCTAATAAAGAGCCTTCAGAGTATTAAGAAAGCATAAACTTGGAAGTAATTGCAATTTGATTGGGGAGGTTAATAACTTTGTCATCTAAAGATGACATTTAAGTTGATCCTTGAGAAATTGTGATTATGGTAGGCAGTGATAATGGAAATGCATATTAAGAAAACTGTAACTAGAGGCATTGACTGGAAAGCAGAGTATTTGGGGCCAAGCTGTTTGCCAATGGAGTAGAAAATCTATACAAGGCTCTATTAGAGAAGTCTAGAAGGATATATTAAAGCCAGATTAAGGAAGGACTTGAAGGTGAGGCCAAGAAGCATGATGAGTTTCATTTAGGGAATGGGTTATAAGTAGAAATTAGAACTCTGATTTTAAATTTTGTCTAAATATGAACACTATGTATCAGAACAAAACTTGATTAGAAAAGCTACATTTGACTGAATTTGTAGAAGAGAAATATATGTGAAGTCAATGGGTTTTGGGAGCTTGTACAAAGAAAGATGACAGAGGAAGCAGTTTGGGGATGGTAAAAATCATGGATCTAGTACCTGGGAGGAAGGCTAGGTCCAGTCCTATGGGTGTGAAGTCATAAGGATAGTGACAAAGTCATAGGTAAGAACGTTGCCCACCATGCAAAACTGTACCAATCATGAGAACATTAAAACTAGCTTTAAACCATCAGTATCAAAATATCCTTAAGTCACCTCAGATACTGAGAAATGCCATTGGAATTATTTTCCCCACAAAATAGAAATTAAAACTTGTAAAAATCTAATAATAATGTATGTCTTCCCCTCAAATTTTTGTTATGACTATGAATATAAGTTATATGTAATATGATGAGAAAAATAAAACACAATGCAACAGGCAAGAAATTAGAAAAAAAAAAAAAAGAAGAGATTTAAGGAAAGCACTTTGAAGAACATTTGCAGTGCCCACTTGTTAATTGTTTACCATTCTCAGTGACCCATTTTCAATATTGAATCAATATGTTTAGGTGGGATAATTCTAGCTCCGGGTTCAAGAGTGAATCTCAGAGGGGCAAGATGACACAGATGTAACACAGCATTGCTCATCTCTCAGCTATCCAGGTCTCAAGCAGTGGGAATATTGATTTTTCTTGAGGTAGGTGAAAAAGAAATTTCACTAATATTCAATATTGGACAGACAGCTTAGAAAAATAGAAAGTTTGGGTATGTTAAACAAGGAAATGATAAAAAAAAAAATTAGAGATAATTTGCTTGCAGGAGCAGTGGAATTAGCACACAAGGGCAGAAAAAGTTGAGAAATACAATGAGCAGGCTTAGCGTGAAAAATCCCGAGACTGGAGACACAGTCTATCCTAGCTAATCCAGAGGCTGTTTGACTCTTTAAACGGGTCCACAAAAGATGCCCAGAGTTTACCAACTGTCCATGGGGAGCTAAGCAAGGCGTCATCTTTGGATCTGAGTTCCCAGTTCCCAGTAGTCGGCGCTGATGCATTGCTATCCAAAGGTGGTGCCTGGCTATTTTTGCTAATAGCCAAAATCTATTCTTCTCTTTCCCTCTTCCTTTAAATATTCACTTCAATTTTTCCCTTCCTCATAACTAACACATCCTACAATACCACTGCAATTTGTCCTATTCACCCCCTTGAAATTGCAAGCACTTTTCTACTCTTCTACTTCTTCTTTCCTCTTAATGGACTCTATCCTTAATACCTCCTAACACTAGTCAGTCTATATGAGGCCAGCCTCCACCACCAATGATAGCAACAATTATTACAAACAACATCTACTGCTTGGTCTTATGCCAGATAGAATTCATAATTATTTACTGTTTCTACTGATGAAAATTTCTGATTGTGCCACTCCTGCTTCTTGTGCCAATTAACATTATAATTACCATAATAGAATCTAAGTACCTAAAAACTATTGCTATATATTGTTTGCATAGATAGTTGTTATTATTTGACTCCCCCTAATCTGTGAGGTACTAGTAACCTATGCAAACACTATAAACTCATAAGTTAGAAACTCTGCTGCTTCAAATCCATTTGAATGGATAGGTGGACATGAAAAAATGTGAAAAAGTAAGGGAAGAAATCATCCCAAACAACAGAGAATGCCTCATCAACAAATTCCACTGACACCACAGTGGAGGAAATGTCAGAGATGAAATTTAGAATGTTCATGATTAAACCAATCTATGAGGTACAAGAGAAAGTTAGGAGTAAAATCAGAGAGAAAATACATGAAGTAAAAGATCACTTTAATAAGGAGATAGATATTTTGAAGACGAAACAATCAGAAATCCTTGAAATGAAGGAATCAATAAACCAAATTTAAAATTAATAGAAAGCATCACCAACTGACAAGAACACTTGGAATATAGGGTTTCAAGCAATAAAGAAAAAATATATAATTTTGAGAATGAAGTTAACCATGGGGAAAAGATTTTAAGAGACCATGAACAGAAATTTCAAGAAATATGGGATAATATGAAAAGGCCAAATTTAAGATTCATCAGGATAGACAAAGGCTTTAAAACAGAAATTAAAGGAATGCACAATCTTTTCAATGAAATAATATTGGAAAATTTTCCAAACCTTAAGAATGAAATTGAAAATTAAATAAAGGTGGCATATAGGACTCCAAATATACAAAATTGCAACAGATCCAACTCCAAGACACATTATTATGAAAATGCCTTGCAGAAAAAGGATGGAATTTTTAGAGTGGCTAGAGAAATATGGCTGGTGATATTTAAAGGCTATCCAATCCACTTCTCAGCTGATTTTTCAACCAGGATGCTAAAAGCTAGGAGGTCTTGGAATAATATATACCAAGCTCTAAAAGAAAATGGATGCCAACCACGAATATGATATCCAGCAAAATTGTTCCCAAAATAATAGAGCACCTATATAAGTCAAACAAACCTTTCTCAATATCAAGAATAAAATAGATCACAACACAATAATACTGGGTGACTTTAACACACACTCTCAACTTTAGATAGATCATCTAATCAAAAACTAAATGAAGAATTACAAAACTAAAAAAAACACAATTAATAATCTAGATTTAACATATATGTATGCATATATATTTCATCCAACAATGACTGAATATGCCTTCTTCTCAGGAGCACATAGAACATTTTCTAAAATGATTACATTCTAAGGCATAAAGCAAATCTTAGCCAATACAAAAAAATAGAGATAATACCCTACATTGAATCAGATCATAATGGAATCAAATTACAAATCAATGATAAGACAAAAAGCAGAAACTACTGTAATAACTGGAGACTAAATAATTCATTATTGAATGATGAATGGATTACAGAAGGAATCAGGGATGAAATAGAAAAATACCTAGGAGTAAATGAGAATAGTGTTACAATACACCAAACTCTGTCGATACTATGAAAGCAGTTCTAAGAGGACAGTTCTTAACAGAGCTAATTCATTAAAAGAATAGAAAGTCACAAAAAAATCTAACATTACATCTCAAGACTCTAGAAAAGAAGAATAAATAAACATCAAAATCAATGGAAGACAGGAAGTAATCAAAATCAAAGCTGAACTCAAAGAAATTGAGATTAAATAAATTTAAAAAATCAATGAAACAAAAAGTTGGTTCTTTGAAAGAATAAACAAAATTGATAAACCTTTAGCCAAGCTAACTGAAACAAAGAACAAAACTCAAATTATTAAAATTCATGATGAAAATGAAAATATTGCCACAGACACTACTGAAATACAGAATATAATCATATTTTGAAAATTTATACTTCAATAAGCTAGAAAATCTTGAAGACATTGACAAATTCATAGAGACAGATGATCTACCCAAATTAGACCAAGAGGATATAGAAAATTTAAGCAGATCAATTTCAAGTAACGAAATTGAAGAAGCCATCAAAAGCCTACCAATAAAGAAAAGTCTAGGACTGAATAGATTCACAGCTGAATTCTACCAGGCCTTCAAAAAAGAACTAATACCAATCCTCCTTAAATTATCCCATAAAATAGGAAAGGAGGGAACTCTTCTAAACACATTCTGTGAAGCTAATATCATTCTGATACCAAAACAAGATAGACACATCAAAGGAAGAGAACTTCAGACCAAGACCCTCAATGAACACAGATGCAAAAATTCTCAATAAAATACTAGAAAATTACATACAAAAACACATTAAAAGGATACTGTAATATGACCATGTGGGTTTTTTTCCTAGGGATGCAAGTTTACTTCAGCATATGGAAATTAATAAATGTAATATATCACATAAATTACTTAAAGACAAGAACCACACGATTTTCTCAATAAATGCATAGAAAGCATTTGTCACAATGCAGCATCCATTCATGTTTAAAACACTAGAGAACTAGGTATGGAAAGAATGTACCTCAACGTTGTAAAAGCTATATACAACAAACTCAAGGCTAACATCATTCTAAATGGAGAAATACTGACAGCATTGCCTCTAAAAACAGAAACAAGAGAGGGTTGCCCTCTCTCACCACTTCTATTCAACATAGTCCTTGAAACCCTGACCAGAGCAATTAGACAAAAGAAAGAAATTAAAGGCATAAAAATAGGCAAAGAAGAGGTCAAACCATCTCTGTTTGCTGATGACATGATTATATATTTAGAAGACCCAAAAAACTCCACAAGTACACTTTTAGAACACACATATGAATACAGTAGTAGCAGGATACAAAACTTAACACCAGTAAATAAATTACATTCCTATACTTCCACAATGAATCAGCTGAAAGAGAAATTACAAAAAACATCCAATGCACAACAGCCTCAAAATAATTTTTAGGAATAAACCTAACAAAAGAGGTTAAGGATCTCTACAATGAATACTATATAAACTAAATAAAGAAATTGAGGAAGAACTTGGAAGATGAAAAGACCTCCCATGTTCTTGGATAGACAGAATTAATATTGCCAAATGGCACACTTCCAAAATCACTGTACAGCTTTAATGTAATTCCCATCAAAATCCCACAGATGTTCTTCATAGAAATAGTAAAAGCTGTCATGAAATTCATTTGAAAAAATAGGAGGCCCAGAGTAGCCAAAGTAATCCTCAGTGAGAAAAACAAAGCAAGAGGCATCACAATACCAGACCTTAAATTTGACTAAAGAACTATAATAATAAAAACAGCATGGTATTTTCACCAAAACAACCAAGAAGATAAATGGAACAGAATATAAGACACAGAAAGTAACCCACATAACTACATCTACCTCATAGTAGACAAAGGTACCAAAATCATACACTGAAAAAAAAAAATAGCCTCTTCAAAAAATAGTTCTGGGAAAATTGGAAACCTATATGATATAATGAAAGTTAACTTCTATTACCCTGCACAAAAGTCAACCCAAAGTGGATCAAAGATCTCAGATTTATAATAGAAGCCCTGCATATACTAGAAGAAAATATAGGCCCAATACATCAACTTATTGGCTCAGGAACTGATTTTCATAACAAGACTCCTAAAGTACAGGAAATAAAATAAAAAAAATGGGATGGCATCAAACTAAAAAGCTTCTTCACAGCAATGGATACAGTCAAGAGTGTGAAGAGGGAGCTTCCAGAATGGGGAAAAATCAGAAAAAGCATTAATTTCCAGGATATACAAAGAACTGCACCTCAGAGCATGATTTCCAGGATGTACAAAAAGCTCAAGAAACTTAATGCTTATAAAAACAAATAACATAATCAATAAATGGGCAAATAGATGGGCAAAGGAACTTAATATACCCTCTCAAAAGATGAAATAAGAATGATTCACATATATATGAAAAATGTTCAACATCTCTAACAGTTATAAAAATTCAGATCAAAATTACACTACAATTTCATCTCATTCCAGTCAGAGAGGCAACTATCAAGAATAGAAGTAAAAATGAATGTTGGCTAGGATATGGGGAAAAGGGTACCATACATTTCTGGCAGGACTGCAAATTGGCACAAACACTCTGGAAAGCAGTGTGGAGCTTCTTCAGAACACTAGGAATGGAACCACAATATGACCCAGTCATTCCACTCCATGGCATATATCCAAAGGAGTTAAAATCATCATACTACAGTGATGCAGCCACATCAATGTCTAGAGCAGTGCAATTCACAATAACTAAACTACAGAACCAGGCTAGATGCCCTTCAACAGATAAGATATATAAGATATCATATATCTTATCAATATATGATATCTTTATCCATCAACAGATGAATGGATAAAGAAATTGTGGCATATGTACACAATGGAATATTACTCAGCCATAAAGAAGAGTGGCTTTATGACATTTACTAGTAAATGGGTGGATCTGGAGACTATCATGCTAAGTAAAATAAGATAATCCTGCCAAAATCAAAGGTTGAATGTTTTCATTGATATGGGGAAGGCAAATTACAATAAGTGGGCAGGGGAAAAAGAGAAGTTCAGTACATAAGACAAAGGAGAATAAAGGGAATACAGGGTGGATAGGAATAGGAAAGGCAATGAGATTAATCTTACAAAATTTTCCTATGTGAAAGAAACCTAAATGAAGAAACTTATATATGAAGAAACCTAAGTTAATCCCGTCATCGTGTACATCCACAAGAATGGAGTCCTAATTAGAAGCTATAAATATGAATAACATTTATATCTATATAAATACTTATATCTATAAAATAGATATAATATTTATTTCTATGTAAATGTATAAATATGCAAAATATAATTTTATCAAAAAATTATTAGTGTATACTCTGTTTTCTTAATAAAAGGTTTTTTTGAAAAAAAAAAAAAAGAGTGAATCTCAGCAAAATCATAAGGTCTCACCCTTGGCTCTACCTTGACTGCACATTTGGAATCACTTGAAATCCTTAAATAATCTCAGTGCCTGGATCCCTCCCCTTTATTATTTAATAACTATTGGTTGTGGCCTGGCACTGAGATTTTTTTAAAGTTCTCTTGGTGCAACAAATTTAAGAGTCACTAGTTTAGATGGATCTCATTTCTCCTTCTAGAACAATTGGTTAAAATTCGGGAGTGTAGCTAAATTGTTTAAATTCTAATGAAGCATAAAACATTTTTTCAGTATTAGGGAATATTAGGTACTTGTTTCTATGTGGGAAATTTGAAGCCTGGAATTTAGGAAGTCTTTTGTTTGCTCATTTGCTCCTTTTTGCTGGGAGGGAAAGCAGTTTAAGTGTGAAGTTGCACTTACAGGAAAGCAGATTTGAGAAAGCAGTCAAAGGAATCAGATCTGTGATTAAAGCACAACTAAAGAACATTTTAAACATACGAGCTAAATGAATTTGTTGAGTTCTTCTTAATTTACAATGAACATTCTCTATAACAGTTTAATTATTTGTAGAAAATAACATATGTTCATTGTATAGGTAGAATATCCTTTATCTGAAGTGCTGGGGGATGGAAGCATTTTGGATTTTTGTCAGATTCTGGAATACTTACATTCATATAAGAAGTATCTTGGGGATGAGACTCAAATCTAAAAAAAATTCCCTTAGATTTCACCTATATCTATGCATAGCCTGAGGGTAATTTTATATAACATTTTAGATAATGTTTTTGCATGAAACATTTTCATGATGTGGAGTTTTCTTTGACACCTGTGACATAATATCAGTGTCAGAGTTGTGAATTTCAGATTTTTAGATTTGGAATGCTCAATCTTAAGAAAAATCAACTACCCATAGTACTGAAAGCTCTGGTAGTTATTAGTGTTACAAATATTTCAGCTTCCTCTGAGGCAGTGGTATGATTGTACCTCTTACTTCCCTAAATTTGTGTTAGCATGGGTGTGACTACAGCCAATGGAAGTGGGAACCTTCACAGTGCCAACTCTTTCCCCTTCGCATACCAGAGAGTGTTATCTGCTAGGCCAGTCTAAGCTTCTAAGTGGCTAAAATGAGCAAAGCCTTTGGTTAAAATGCAGTAAACAGGCTGCATGAGTTAGAAATACATGTTTACAGTTATAAACCAGCAGAGGAAGTTGATTATTACCAATACAGAATCTGGCCAATCCCAATTGATAAACTTCTTTTGTCAAACACTCCTTATACACTCTTGCCCAGTAATTTACATTTCCCTCTGTTCTATATGATTGTATGTTTATGTATATAAACACAGAAATCCACAGGACCAACCTACACACATTTCTTTGCTGTTTAATTTCACTTAACTAAAACCACATTAAAACTCCTGAAATGTTTGATTTATTAAAAAAATATTCTACTCATCTTTTCACTTAGTTATGTATTTGTCTGTTCTTTTAAAAATCACATTAAATTTTATTATATATGTAATAATTTAAAATTATTATAATAATATTATATTAAAAAATCTAGATTGGTCCCATTTTTTCATTTTTTCTTATTTTTTTATTTTTAACTTAGCACAATATAGTTATGTTTTGATATTTCTTCAGCATGTTATACATTTGTTATTTATAAAAAGTGACATGTCTAGCCGGGCGTGGTGGCGCACACCTGTAATCCCAGCTCTTTAGGTGGCTGAGGCAGGAGGATCATGAGTTCAAAGCCAGCCTCAACAATGGCGAGGCACTTAGGAACTCAGTGAGACCCTGTCTCTAATAAAATACAAAAAAGGGCTGGGGATGTGGCCCAGTGGTCAAGTGCCCCTGAGTTCAATCCCTAGTACCAAAAAAAAAAAAAAAAAAAAATGACATGTCTAAAGTAAGTAATTACTTCTTATATAACTGTGTTTTTTGTTTTTAATTACTTCCTATAAGTTGATAAATAATTTGTGTATTCTCATTTCAGTTTATTTTTTTCTTTGATTTTTTTCACTTTCATAATTAGTTACTAGTGGTTACATAAACATCTTTAAACTGTATCCTAAACTTTATTTTTTATGATTTTAATTTGAGATAGTACATGATATATCTTATCAATTTATATCTTATCAATGCATGATAGCTTATCAATATATGATACCTTATCAATACATGATAATGAAATTAGCACATTTCCTTTTTATTCTCATCTACTTTCTCCATAACAACCAAATATGTGATATTTTTATATTATGTAGCTTTTTCTTCAAAACTTAAATATTTATATTGTGTTTTGCGACTCAAGCTCTTATAGCTGTTTTTCTTTAGCATGGTATTCACAAATCACTGCTTCAAATACCTTTCAATTGTACAATTAGTTTTCCTCTCTTATTTCCAAAGACTTTTATCCTCCCTTTTTTTAACTTTATTTTGCATTATTTCCTCAGGTTTCTCCCCATGTGCTTACCTCTCATTTCAACAGTGCCCCCGTTCATGATTTGTTTTGAATTTTTTTTTTGTAAAGGTATAATTTTTTGTAACCACATTCTATGTGTTCACTTTGAATTTCCATAGATGTCTAATAATCTCTTTTCTGGCCTCTCTTCTTCTGTGTGGTTTACTCTCTCTCCTCATCTCTTCACAAAACTAGGTGTTACTGGTTGACCTTCTGGGTCCTTTGGCTTCTCCAATTGTTTCAGAACATTTTCTCCATAAAAAAAGTCCTTTGAGCCAGGTGCGGTGGCTCACGCCTGTAATCCCAGCACTTGGGAGGCTGAGGCAGGAGGATCACGAGTTCAAAGCCAGCCTCAGCAATGGCGAGGCACTTAGCAACACAGTGAGACCCTGTCTCTAATAAAATAGAAAAAAAAAAAAAGGGCTGTGGATGCAGCCCAGTGGTCAAGTGCCCCTGAGTTCAATCCCCAGTACCAAAAAAAAAAAAAAAAAAAAAAAAAAAAAAAAAAAACCCAGAAAAAAAAACCCCAAATCCTTTGCCCTCTGTCTTCAGTGAGAACATGTATACTTGTAATATTCTCCATTTTGAGAGTCAATGGATTGTAGACTTTCCGCAGGTCTGGTTTGTTTACCTTTGCTCTGAGTTACCTTTTGCAAAACAGCTTATTGCTTTCTCTCTTTTCCATCTCATCATATATATCTACTTTCTTTCAATTTATGGTTTCACTCAAGTTAACAAAACATGGCATATTTTTGTCCTTGAATTCTATTTACCTGAGAATGGCTAATATGATAATGGACTTCACTGAAAATATACATGGGTTTTTTCATGGCTAACCTACATCTTCATAATTTCTTTCAAAAAATAAAATCAATTATTATTTACTGTTTTTCTTCAGACTCTTTTACTGTCAGAGAGTTTTGTATTCTGCTTAAGATATGGTAAGTTATGTGTTACCCGTTTGTGTACTTTTAAAATTTTAAAACAGACTTTGAAGTTTTTTAGTGTTCATTGAGGTTAAAATTTCCTTTTCTATTTTTGATTATTTTTATAGTTTTTGTTAGAAAAATGAAGTAAATACATCTTAAACATCTATACTAGGAATCTGGATTACTGAAATTCAGTAAGTAAAGAGAAGGAAGATTTATTGAAGAAGCAGAAGAGTTAGGAAAGGGGAATCTCAAAAGGCATGTGCAGAGAAGAAATGAATGAAAAATATTGACAACATATTATTTGTTTTGTTTTGGAAATTATGGACACCTTTGTGATTATCAGGAAAGCACTTTTGTTCTAGTAGTGGTGATAAATGCCAAATGGCAAAAGTTGAAAGAGTTATTAAGGTGAATGAATAAATGCAACATAAGCGCAATATTTTCTTATATGTGAGAACTTAACTTAATAATTTGATAGATTAATTTTATGTGAAACTTAAAAGCTGCATCCCAACACAGGGAGTCAAGTTTATTTATAAGAAGTTTATTAAGTAGACTGTTCTTCTTCTTTTTTTTTTCTATACCAAAGATAAAATCCCCCATTATTACTTATCAATTTTCACATTCCAATTCAGAGCAGGAGAAAATAATAATAATAAAACAGAATAGAATAAGAGGCTAAAGTAAGTAAATAAATATGGCTATATGACTCATCTGAAAGCTGAACAAATGAAAAATTGTATTAAAAATCATGGACATTTTAACACTTTGAGATAAAATAAAGAAAAAAAAATTCTTAAAGAATTAATTTAAAAATAATTCAATAAATAGAGTTATTTGTCTAAATAAGGGAAATGGGCAGGGGTCTGGACAGTAAAATAGGTGGTAGGTATGCAAATTTAAAATGAGTGACATTAAAGCTGACCTGGAGTTAAATTAAGGACATTAATTAGAGATAAAATCCTCTCTGTGTTTAGGTTTCATGTATATGTACAATTAGCAAATTTCGATGATTCTCTATAGCAACACCTGTGTAGAATAGTAGGAAATAAAATATACCGCAATTTGTCACAGGATTGAATTTGGCAGGATCAATGTGTGGGAAATGGCCATGGGGGAAGGTAATTTTAGGATGCAGATAAAAGCATCACCACAGTGAGTAACTCTATCCTTCCAGGCTGAGCAGAAAGACAGATGGTGGAGCAATAATGAACGGGAAGTTAAGGGTGCTTGAAATAAGTAGATCTTTATGATCTCTAAGTTGGCTGGGGATAAAATGAAATGAAAGGAATAGAAAGTTATTGTGCTGATGGCATTAAAGTCTGATGACAGCTTACAAAGAAGTAAAAAAATTATATTACTATGATATTACTTGTATAGTTTACATACTAGTTTGGTAAACAAAATAACATATACACAATCATGTATTTTATACGTGAAAATAAATATTTAAAAATTAAGTAAGATATACTGATTATAAGTATTCTTGATATTCACAGACAGGTCTTACCAAGGAATTGTGGGTAGAGTTTGACCAGTGACAGAAGGATAAATAATATTCACCTCTTCTGATAATAGAAGAGATTTATTCTATTCTCAATCTTAACAAAGACACAGGTGTGATAAGACACCAAAACAAACAATAATTATCACGATGGCAATGACAGTAACAACAACTTGTTACACATGAACTTTATGTATGCAGTTTTAATCATTTTAGTAACATTATGAAACAGACATTACCCAGTTTGCAGTTGAAGAAATAGAAGCTTAGTGCTTGCCTTAAGTGATGAGTGAAAGCACCAGAAATCAAATTAAGGTTTGTTTGATATCAAGTGCATGATCTGAAAAAGTAGGTTCTATTATTTCTTTTTTTTGGGGGGGGGATGGGGAATACAAGGGATTAAACTCAGGGGCACTTGACCACTGAGATACACCCCCAGCTTTATTTTGTTTTCTATTTAGAAATAGGGTCTCACTGAGTTGCTTAGTACCTCACTGTTGCTGAGGTTGGCTTTGAACTGCAATCTTCCTGCCTCAGCCTTCTGAGCTGCTGGGGTTACAGGTGGGTGCCACCGACCCAACTCAATATGATTTCTTATTATAGACCTGAATATAGAGTATGGATAATTTCAAGGGCTGTTTCCTATTAATTATGGATAAGGGTACTACTTCATTTTCTCTGTGAGTTAAGGTCCCTTCCCATCCTCCATCCCAAATTTTTCTATTACCAAAGGGACCACACTTTTTCACAGGTCTGTGCTTTACATACAGACTCCTCTAACAAAAATGAAATTCTCCCTTTTATGCATGACCCTTTTATGCATTTGCTACTCACCCTTATTATATTTTCTGTCAGGATCCAATTCAAGGGGTTGGGGTTTTATCTCCGTAGTAGAGAGCTTGCCTAGCATGTGTAAGGTACTGGGTTTGATTCTCAGCACCACATATAAGTAAATAAATAAATAAATAAATAAATGTCCTTCAACAACTAAAAAATATTTGCAAACTAGATCCAATTCAAGCATAAGTTTTGATAAAATTTTTCTTTGCTTATCTACACGATTGATCATTTTTTCTTTTGAGACATTACAGTTCTTGATATATGATTTACAGATGTTATGCAAATCTCATCATATTAAAGTTACTTTTTGTATGTCTGTTTTTTCTTCAAGGATGTAAATTTTTGAGGGTGGAATCAGTCTCATTTGTAATTTATTCCCCAGTGTCTCAAAATGGTGTCTAACACATGTGTAGCTCAATGAGTATTTTTTGAATTAATAAATGAATAAAGGTAAGGTGGAGTAGATCTATGGGAAGCATCAAAGGCAGACAGGGTATAGATTTATGGCATAGATTAATAGCTTTCAAACTGAGCTCTACAGAACCCAACTATGCGAACATTTCAGCAGATTTTTAAACTTTGTAAAAACAGAGCCACTCATGTATTTTGCATAATGAGTTTTCATGTAATATTTCATTTAACCACAAAATTTAGTCCAAAACTCTTGAAACCATTGCAAAACAATAGAGCATTACAATTTTTTAAACAAAGAATGAAAAGATGAGTTATTTTAAAAATCTTTACCATATGTATGTGCATGAGCATATGCTCACATACACAATTTTAGATCTTGTAAACTTGACTGAACTTATGTTTGGCTGAGACTGTAAATTTTTTTAGGGGTAGTTCCTACGCTCCAGGGTAGATGTTCCTATTCAAGAATGTGCTTTGTTATGAAAGCTACAGTGGTCAGTGGGGAAGCTGCATGTGAATGTTGCTGCAAATAAGAGATTCTGAACGCATATACTAAATGGATGTAAGGTTTCTCTGTTCCAAATGTTTTATTTACATAATGCTGAGATCCCAGATATTGGAAAACACTTGAATAGCTAAAATTTCCACTTCTGATATGAATTCTGTGGTGTCATGTAGACACTGCCTTAATAAATATGTCTTATTGGATAATATTTACAGACTCCATAATGGAAAAGACTACAGAGACCACTTACCTTGAGCATTTAGAAATGTAAATGTATTCTTTTTCTTTTTTGCTCTCTGAACCTCACAAGGAACAGCTGGAGACAGAATTCTGTAAATTGCAATGCTAATAAACTGATATCCTGGGATGGTCCTACATTTATAAATGGGTTTAATTATGTTCGGTGGAATGCAATAAGGCATTTGTATCTGTAGATGAAAAGAATTAGTCCTGAATGTAAATGTTAACACAACAAGGTATTTGTCTCTATATCCTGTCAATAGCATTCAGTACTGTTAGTCATGGCAGTTAATTTTATCATAAAATGCTGTCTAAACACATCAGTGTTCTTAAGATTTCAAAGCCTTATTGTAATTTCAAGAATTGAATGATTTGATATACTTATTTATAATTTTCTAGGTAAACTGTTATTTTAACTTTTCATAACTCTTTAAATAATTACTATAATTCAGTAGAAATTTCAGAATGCTTCAGAGCAACATCAGAGCTTTTTTTTTTCCTAATGAGATTTTATAAACCAACTTCATTTCATGCTTGAAAACAGCAAATGCCACATATATCCCTGAAACTCATTTCTGTATGACTCACCATGTGACTACAACCTGGAGACTGAAAATACTATTATCCAATTAATTCAGAGTTACTATGTGCAGCAGAAAAATGTAAGTGACAAAATATTGAAATAAGATCTTTTTAATTTCTTAAGTGATAGAAACACAAGTAAAATAAATGTGTATATATTACAATTATTCAATATTATTTCATTTACTGAGCAAATATTTATAAATTACATATTCTTCCAATAACATTCTAAACTCTGAGAGTCTTACAGATCTGAAAAGAAGTCAGTTCTACATGTAAGAATCTCACAGATGAATAGGAGAGGTAGACATGTGCCTGCAAATGAAAAATGAAACTTGCTTAGAGGAATATTCTGTAATTGAATTATCCCACATTACTTGATGTCTCCATTCCTACTCTAACACATGGTACATGGAGATCCATGGGATACTGAAAATTAAGGTAGCTCAGGATGTTTGTGCTTTTACCACTAGTTATACTCTTTTTTTTCTTTCTTTCTTTCTTTTTTTTTTTTTTTTTTTTTTTGGTGGGGTACCAGGGATTGAACTCAGGGGCACTTGGCCACTGAACCATAACCCCAGCCCTAGTTTGTATTTTATTTAGAGACAGGGCCTCACTGAGTAGCTTAGCGCCTCATTTTTGTTGAGGCTGGCTTTAACTCGCCATCCTCTGATCTCAGCCTCCTGAGACACTGGGATTATAGGCATGAGCCATCGCACCCAGCATCAGTTATACTCTTGCATGCTGAAAATTGAATTCACCAATTTAATTTTTAAGTACATGTGCAACAAATAGAGAAGGAATAATAATAAGGAAATATGTGCCTGTGTACCCACAACCAGTTTATTAAATAGAGCAATACTAACACTTTACATAACTTTGCCATAAGTTGTGTTTTTTGTAATTGAAAAATTCAAATCTTATATAAATGGATTAAATAAAACTATAGAAGGAAAAAAAGAAAAATAATTATTATTTTTATAAGAACTATGTAGAATGTTTTGAAAATACTTGGTAGAGATTGATTACTAAAATCATTGATTTAAAGTATGGGTAAAACTTTTATAAAGGTTGGGAAAAATGATAACATCCATGAAACAGTTTTTTTTTCCCCACAATATTTTGTCTTTAATTTTTTCATTCCACTTTAAGAAGATTAAAATTTAAATTGTGAAAATTTTTTTGTAGGAAAGATAATATAAAACTCTGCTATTAGATTCCCATTCAAATAAAATATTTTAGCCCTATATCATAACATTGGTAAATTACACTACATTTTTATGTTGTAAGTTAAAATGAAATGTTTCTAGTCTGCTTATATTACTTTTCAATATCCATTTCTTACATTTAACTAAAAAAGTTACCCAACTACAGAAGGACTCATATAAAAGATTTTGAACTTTCATTGTAGCATAGTGAGAAGTTCTGAGAAGGAATCTACAAAGACACTTGTTCAAGGTTTTGCTTATGCCACATCTTCAATCAGGTCTTACCATATGCTTCAGCTAACCTAGGCCTTATTCTGCTCTTTATGTTCTGTAATCCTACTTTATCTTCATGGAACTGTTACTAACAGTCACTATCTTATCACTCTCTCACCAGACAGGAGTCTAAGGAGGTCCCAGGGAGGGGGACCTCATCTCAGGTCCTTGACAAATATCACAGAAAAGAATTTAAGATGTGTCAGATTGAGGCACAAGCAGAGAAGTAGGAAAACCAGGAGTATACCTTCAAGAGAGAATGAAGGCTATCTTGAAAGTGAGATGTGTTTTGGGGTCTTGGGCTATTCTTTCAAAGAAAACTTTCTGAGGGGTGGCTGTGAAAAGGCCTGTGGGAATGATATTAGTCTGATGGTCCCAAGATGTTTATGGTAGTCTGACTGTTCTCAAGATCTTTGATATTGTCTCCAATACAGAATGTTTGGAATGTACCCTATATTATATGTTTCTTAAAATATTTTATTTCTCTTTGCTCAATCTATTAAAAAAAAGTACATCACACAGAAAAAATTTCATAAGTGAATGAATATGCAGTAACTTTAATATTGTGAAGATTGGTAAATTTCTGGGAGTAACAGGCCTGGAAGAAATGCTGGCTTGGGGAGTCAGAGGCTAGGATGGATCCTGGCTAGGGAGGTGAAGGCAAGGAAGTAAAAGTCTTTCAGATTAAAGGTGTAGTCTCCTTTTGCTTCTTTTGGTCTCCTTTCTACCTATCCTTCATTTCTCCTATCCCAACTATATTTCATTTTCACTTATTTTCTATTTTCCCCTCGAGATTGTTTCGTGAGATGGGTGTTAAGTTTGGTCTGAAGCTGCCTTGGTACAGATTTTAAGTTTGGCCTAAATATTTCTCAGTATGTAGTGAACTGTAGCCTAACATGATGTATAAGCAGACTGTGAATCATGATTGTAACAGGTAGCTGAGTCTTAACCTATCAAGTAGCCAACTGCCCAAATCATGTTCAAATAAGCAGAGGTGACGAATAATCAATCAGGCTGTCTGCACCTCACTTCTCTTTTCTGAATGTGATTTCCTTTTCTCTGGCTATAGATATAACCTACCCCTAAAGAACACTGGGATATTTTGAACTTGGTCTGGACCCCTGCCTCATTGTAGAATCACAAATAAACCTAAAAAAGATCTGCAAAACTAGATGTGCTGTAGTTTTTGCATTACGTGAGGCCTTGCCTTTTCTTCAGGGCCTACACATGAGTGGGCTTACAGTTGCTAGTCCAAAGTGAAGGTTGAATGATTGATTCAGATGCACTTCATTAGAAGCCTGTGCAGGGGGATTAATGTGAATCTGGAGTTCTGGATTCTGAGGTGTTAGTGCTGAGGCTTCAGGCAAAATTAAGATTTTCTATGGGAAGAAATAGGAAGAACATTCCTGCCAGAACAAAAAGCACATGCCAAAGGTAACATCTGGGAAACTATGTGGTAAAAATCACAAATTTAACAATGATGCACTGATGGGTTTTCATGAAAGAGTACTACAAAGTGGGGTGGAGAAGAAAGTTTGGGCCAAATAATAAGAACTAAAAATTTTACATATTGTCTTGTATATGATGGAGTTATTATTGTATTTCAAACATAGAAATGATGTGTTCATGAGGAAACTTCATTCATTTTACAAAGTAATCCAGGGGTCTGGGGTGTAGATCAGTGGGAGAATGCTTGCCTAGCATGCGTTGAGCTCTTGGGTTTGATTCCCAGAACATACACATGCATATTATCTAGGGGTTACTGTGGAGAAATAAATAAATGAGGAGTGTATTGGTATCAGGGATGACAGCCAGGCTGACACTCATATAGTGAATTATTAAAGATTTGTTGACTTTGTTTGCTGCTGAGGAGATTTTTGGTTGCTGATACCAACCATGCACAAGATTCCTTCAGAGAGCAGGAATGAGGAGCATCATGAAATTCTGCTTTAGTCATTAGAGAAAAGGGAAGGAAAAACAAACACTTGTCCCTGAATACTTGAGAAATTGTGAACTGATGTTTAATAGTTGTGAAAGGTAAATCTGGGACTAGCTTTATTTACTTATTTAAATATTTATTTATTTCTATGTTTGTTTGTTTCTTTATTTATTGTGACCAAGGTGTGCTGACAGAAAAAGAAGGAATGTGCTATAAATCATAGGAAGTATGGCTAATTTTACAAATTGGGCAAAAATTTCACTTAGAATAAAAACTTTTATATTTAAAGGAGGTGTCTTTTGTCCTGAAAAGTGTTTTATTCTGAAGAGGAGGACAGAGACACAGGCACCATCGAGGACCTTGTGGGCATTCTCACATGGTGTCCTGCTCTTCAGGTCCCTCTGCCAGCCTTGCTGATTTACGGAGCTTCATGGGGCCACTCAAAGAGATGGAACGACTTAAAAGCAGACAAAACTTGATTTGCTCTGCAACATACTGACCAAATAGGGTTGGTCTTACATAGATGGATGAAACAAATTTATTTGTGGCAGTCCTATGAATAGATGTTGCCCTGAGAAGGACATTATAGCAATAGAGAATAATTGTTGAGTGAGACTCTTAGTTTAGAGACAATTTTAAAATGAACATTTGTGACAATGTTAGAAATAGATACACTTTAAATTTTAAAGAAAAAAGATCTTAAACTATTTTGAAGGATATGAGTTACGTACTATTTAAAATATTTTCAACACAAATAAGATGAGTTAAAGGTTTTACTTTTTGTAAAGAAATACTTAGAAAATTTAGCTGCCATAACAGCTTTTAAAATTGGAGATTTTTGAATGCTTTCTAACTTTAGAATGCTGTTTATCTGTTCTCAAACTTTTTCTTGTTATGGAAAACTAAAATGTACTTGAATGTAAGGACTATTATCTTTTGAGAGAGAAAAGGGGATAAAAAATAATTTATTTAAGCAGATTCCACGCTGTCTACTTCTGACTGACAACAGAGCATTATGATTATATGAAAATATAGACTGATTTATCTTCATCTCAGAGAACTACTGAAAAGTTCATGATGTGAGTGTAAAACAGTTTTTTTAAATTCAGAATGAGGTTGAAAAATTCAGGAGATTAATATTGTAGGGTTCTTTTTTCATCTCCTTGACACTTTCTTTATTTGTTTAATAAAAAAAAACAAAAACAAAACACCCCCCCCAAAAAAAATAGGATAAATGCATCAATTTTGCTGTACTTCATTTAACCTTTTCTCTTTGAAAAAGTCAAATACTGTTTTCAGGTCTTTTAGGTAAAGACCAAGGAGTGGGATAGCTGGGTCATAAGGTGGTTCCATTCCAAGTTTTCCAAGGTATCTCAATACTGCTTTCCATAGTGGCTGCACCATTTTGCAGTCCCACCAACAATGTATGAGTGTGCCTTTTTCTCCACATCCTCTCCAACATTTATTGTTGTTTGTGTTATTAATAGCTGCCATTCTGACTGGTGTGAGATGAAATCTTAGAGTGGTTTTGATTTGCATTTCTCTAATTGCCAGAGAGGTTGAGCATTTTTTCATGTATTTATTGATTGATTGTATATCTTCTTCTGAGAAGTGTCTGTTCAGTTCCTTGGCCCATTTATTGACTGGGTTATTTGTTTTTTTGGTGTTATGATTTTTGAGTTCTTTATATATTCTAGAGATTAGTGCTCTATCTGATGTGCATGTGGTAAAAATTGTTCCCAATTAGTAGGCTCTCTGTTCACCTCACTGATTGTTTCTTTTGCTGAGAAGAAGCTTTGTAATTTGAGTCTATCCCATTTATTGATTCTTGGTATTAATTCTTGTGCTACAGGATTCTTATTAAGGACACAGCCACATCAATGTTTATAGCAGCACAATTCACAATAGCTAAACTGTGGAACCAACCTAGATGCCCTTCAGTAGATGAATGGATAAAGAAAATGTGGTATATACACACAATGGAATATTACTCAGCAATAAGACAGAATAAAAACATGGCATTTGCAGGAAAATGGATGGAGTTAGAGAATATAATTCTAAGTGAAGTTAGCCAATCCCAAAAAGCCAAATGCCAAATGTTTTCTCTGATATAAGGAGGCCAATTCACAGTCGGGTTGGGATGGGGAGCATAGGAGTATTAGAGGAATACTAGAATGGCCAATGGGGAGGGAGGGGAAGGGAGTAGGCAAAAGGGTGAAGAAAAAAAAAAAAAAGATGGTAGAATGAGATGGATATCATTACCCTAAGTGCATGTATGAATTCACGAATGGTGTGAATATACTTTGCATACAACCAGAGATTTGTAAAAAAATGCTCTATATGTGTAATATGAAATGTAATGCATTCTGCTGTCATTTATAACATCTTAGAATAAAAAATAATTAAAAAAAAGAAAAAGTCAAATGCTGATGACACGACCTAATGCTGCTTGGTGGAGTGAGAATGTGGAGTGGCATATTGATCTAGATGGAAAGACAGTAGAGTAATATGCCTCTTTCAGTCACTACTTCTTTCATAATCTTTAGGGTTTGGTCTCCCTGGTTTGAAGGTTTTTCAGTTTCCTTAGTTCTAGTCCTGTTTCCTCTGGCTTCCTTCCTCTGAATACAATTCATTATCATCTTTATTGAAGAAAAAGGATAAAATTCAAGCTAGTTTGTTTTAATTATTGTTCCTACCTGTAAGTGGAAATGATATGGTGAGGGTTACAAATTACTAGATAAATTTACTTTTTGAAAAAATCATTAATTTCCATTGGTGATAGTCAGACTTCTTCTTGGATAATCCTTTCTGTTCAGTTGGTATCAATTGCTGATTATCATCACACAATCCTTATTATATCTTTGTCTTCAGCTTAGATCTCTATTTCATGTTATAGAATACATTTATTGAAAATTCCACCTACTTGTCCAACAGGCAACTCTAACTTAATATGCTTGAAACTGAGATTCATTTCCCCCTTATATATTTCATAGCTAAATGTAATATCATCACCTCAAATCCCCAGAAAATATCTGGTGGTGACATGACATTTCACTGTCTTTTTCTGGCTGCAGTCAATCAGCTGTCTAGTCTTATTTATGTTCTCCTTTTTGATGCCTGAGGTTTCATGATCCATCAACTTCTATCCATCACACCATTTTATTTTGGTACACTTATTTCTTATTAGAATTGCTACAAACTTATCTTAATTGTTATGTTTGTGCTTTTTCCAGCCTATGCTCCACACTGCACAATAAACATTGAACTCTGAAATAGACAGATCTTTCTGAACCATATGTTTTTACCATGCTTTATCTGCCAAACAGGAGAAGAAGCAGTATGCTGCTGTTAAGAGCAGGCCTGTGGATCCAGGCTCTCTGAATGTGAACTATAGATCTGCCACTTGCTAAGGTGTGATTTGGGAAAAGTTCTTTACCTTTGTGTTCATCAGTTTCCTCTTCTGTAAACAGGTGGGTTAGTGATAGTACATAAACTCCAGAGTGTTATGAAGATTAAAGAACTTCATACTTGTTAAGGTTTTTTATTATATCTAACAAAGTATTCAAGAGCTTTCAATACTTACTGATGTTGTTGTTACTGTCATCACCATTAACATTCTAGGGACATATGTGGTCTTGAGCATTATTAAGGCCTGCGTTCAGAATGGCCCATAAGGTTTTAGATGATCCATTTTCTCTTTTCTGGCCTGATCTCCTCCTACCTTATTAGATCTCTTATTTATTTTCTTCCTATACTAATATTTTCATACTCCATATTTCCAATAATATTCTATTATTTTATTATTCCATCTGTGGATTAAGCTTTCAAAGTACTAGTTTGCCAAACATAATATCTAATATTTATTATACCACAATATTAATTTAATTTTATTTTAAAGCTTGAATTCATGAAACATAAATTTATGAGGCATAAATAACCACTATGATGTGCTTTCCTTTCTTTTGCTTTTGCTTAGTATTTGGAGTTATTTGCATTACTTCTAATAATGACTCATTAGTAAGATATCCCTAGATTATACAGCATAATCATATTTTTCTGTGAAATTTTCATCTTATTACCATAGAACTAAACTGGACATTTGATTTGATTTGATTCATTATAAAATCGAAACATGTTTCATTTCTTGATCTTGTTGCAAGATGTTAGTATTGACTACATACTAGATTTTGTATAAATACAGAAAACATACAATTTACTATCTTCACTAGGCATTTTGAGGTAGAAAACAGTTCAGTTAACTATATGGGAACAAGAGATATAAAACAAGAAATCTCTGAATAAATGTGATTATATGATCACTATATAAAGATTATATAAATAAAATAAATATGCAGTATATATTTTATATACATACATATATATGTACACATATGTGTGTATATATATATATATATATATATATATATATATATATATATATATATATATACTCATGTGTACATATTCCTCATGGTAAGCCTTTGTCAGATTTTATAACTTTCCTTATATAAGTGGATAAACTTGTCTAAGACTCAGACTTATCTGAGGTGATATAGTTACTGACAGAGGTGAGGAATGAATCTACAGCTATTCTTTGATGTTCGTGTTTTTTGTATGACACGGCCTGCCTCAATTTATAGTTCTTTTGACTTCAGACCTCTTCACTCAATCAACTACCTTATCTCTAAGCAAATTTTCCAGAGAGAAGAGAATCCGAATGAATATTTGACAGAAAAGTAGAACAGTATTTATTGATAGAGACTTTTTTTTTATTGAAGAATGATATCCTATTCTAAGTTCAAAAGGAAATATTTTATAAAGACTAACCTACCAAGATTGGCTCATCCTGTACCCTCCAAAATTTTTTTTTTAAATTGTAGCAATCCAAGCAATGTTTAGCAGCATTTTCTTGATGTATTACCAATTTATAAAAAATAGAGCTGAACTTTCTTCTCTCTTTTAACTTTCATCTCATTTTTATGCAAATGATTTTGTTAATATATTTTACCATGTTTACTATTAGTAGCTACATATACACTTACAACACATCCAAAGTAATCGTATTATTCGCCTTATTACTTTGAGATCATTCTTTTTGTTCTTAGACCTTTATAGAATAAATTATGCTTCAGCTTTAGAAAAAAATGTAGTTTCAGTGCACATTAATCTAGGTAAGAGGCACTGTGGCATCTTATAAATATTAACAGTTTATTCTGAATTTGTAAGTTTTGAGTTTATTGTGATATTCACACGGTTTGTGACTTATAAATTATACATCCATCCAATCCCATGCTGGGTAATATTTTTAAAGTTTCAAAAATTAAATATGCCTTCTAGGGGGCATCTGTTTTGAGAAAATGAACACAACAGAGTTATTATCCTTTTTAAAACATATTGGCTCATCCTTATGATTATTCATCGTGACTCCAAAGGAGAAAAGTAAACTTAAATCACTTTCTATTTCTGTAGTATAAGATCAAAAAGTAAGCAATCAACAGCTAGGGGGAAGGAGGGCGAGATTACTATATAGAGTAATTCTTTCACCCTCTTGGAATGAGAATGAGATGTGTTATGCAACTAGTGATTAAATTCCTGAGAAGAGAAATAACTGAAATATTCCATGTGTCAGAATAAGTGGCAAAGAAAAAATGGTATCCAAAACAAGAGCCATGTTTCTAGTTGCAGCTGTAAATTTGTCTTCCCACTGACAATTAAAATGCAATCCTTAAAAGTGAGTCATGTGTATTATCTGCACACTTTTATTATCCTTGATTGAACATTATTGTTGTACATGAATTAACATAGCTTAGGGCAAACTCCCACAATACTTAATCATATCATAATTTGGACTTAAATATAAAATCAACAGTATTATTAAGAAACAAAGCCACCTAGCTCCAGAATACATACTTTCTTGCAGTAAATCTAATGTTATATTAATGCAATTGGAAACCACAATGAAAGTTTTATTGTGTTTTAAGATATGAGTATTTGGAAATGAAAAGCAGACTTACTTGGTATATGCTATAGGTTTATGTGTAGATTGTTACCTCAGAAAAATATGGAAAAATTTTATTTTGTATACCTTGAGATTAAAGTCCAAAAATGGCTAATTAACACTTTGAAAAGCAAATACTATTGGTATGATCAAGAGAGTGTGGAGCAAAATCAAGTAAGCAAGAGACAGTCTGAGAGAAGGAAGAAGAAAGGAAAAATTCTAAGAGTAAATATAATTTATGATATGAAATCTGATATGAAAACTCAAACTTGTAAAAAGGATTAAACCAGAAGGCTAAGGATCAATTTCAATAAAAAGTATTCCTTATCTTATAAAAAGTTATATCAAAGGACCTGCTAATATCTAAAATTGCCTTGTTAAAAATATTACTTTCTTAAAAGAAGACTTGACACAAAGAAACCTATAACTAAAAACTGAAAAGCCAGAGCTGATGAAAGATTAGTAGGAAGAAGGAGGTGTGGGGGGGGGTAGGAAGCAAGCAAATTATCTCTGAAACTAACATAAATCAATGAAAAATATCTTTTGTTCTTAAATCTGGATGAAACTTTAGGATTTTCTCAATAAATTGTTATTCGATTTACCCTCAGTTACAAAGTTTGCCCAAAAATTAACATGAAGGAAACAGGTATAGAATTCATAATGTTATACCTAGAAAGAGTAATCAGTTGAGAAGAATCAGGATACACAAAAAATGTTTGGGAAATGGAACAATATATTTCACAAAGAATTGGCTTGAGGCAATAATTTTCTCTCAAAGGTACTAGAGAGATGGCGAGAATGTAGGGAAGGTAGATATTCTTTGATACATTAGGATAATCAGGGCTAGCTGCTAAAATAGATCTTCATAAAAAATTGTATTCCAAAGAAAACTCAATCTCAATGTATTTAAGTGCTTCAAAACTCTTAATTTTCTCTTTCCATTTTCACTTCTTGCTTAGATATAATCACTGCCTACATTGATTTCTTGCCATCCTATTTATTTGTTTTTATTGTACAGACAAATAAGATTTACTGTGATATTTCCAACAGTGCATACATTTTAAATTGCTTTCTCCTTTAAAAATCACCTGTTGGTCTATGATTGTGGGTTAGAAAGGTAGTAACATTGTGATTTTACCACAGGTTTTAAAGTAGTTTTCATGTAGGTGTTTTTATTTTAACAAAATGGTTGTGCTCAGGTATAACCTTCTGGCAACTCAGTTTAACATATCTTGCATAAGAGGTGTTGCATGAGAGATAATTTACAGGAGTTATAAAGTGATGGATTAAAAAATTTGTATATGTGATTTAATTCAAAGCATTTAATTATTGAAAATAAGTTTGAAGAAAATAGAAGTGACAAAATAATTTTGAAGAAAATGTGGAATGAAATAAAGTATATTTACTGGTATATTGCAAATACTCAGTGCTTATGAAATTGTATTGATTTTTTATCATATCTTTAGTTATTTCAATATTCAGAAATTTTATTGTAAAGTAATGTTATATTTAAAGTGTTCATGACATTTGAACTATCAAATATTTTTTCTCATACCTAAGAGTCTATTTAGAAGTATGTGTGAAATAATTTGCAAGAGCAGCATTGCTTATGCAAAACAAATGAAAGCAAGTACAAAGAAAGTGAATAAATATGCATTTAATCTTCATTTCAAAAACTTTAAATTATGCACACTTGTAGATGTCTAAAAACATAATTAAGCAATTAATCATTAAATAAGTAGGTTAAAACTTTATGAAAACATTAACATCAGATGTGGTTGTGATTTGAATTATATATTATGCATTTTTCTTTTTTTCAAAATAGCAAAACTGAATGGCTTACATATTTGTGTTTGGATCATTGAATTAATAAGCTGCTAAAAATGACCTGTAGTAGAAATGATGCAGACTACATAACCTTAAGCAAATCTGGTCACATATCATACTTCTCAGAAAGCTTTGTAAAAATACAAATTGCCAGACTTTTTCCATAGTCATTTTGATTGAGTAAGAGGTGGAAATTGGATATATTTAAGTAGAATCTTAATAAGCATTATATTTCCAACATTTTTTGTTTTTCCTCCACTATAATTCTCTGCCTACCAGTATTATTATGTAAATATAGCTATAAGTATTTCTTTAATTAAGTTCTGCTGTCATATTCTCATGGGTTTGAAAATGTTCTGTCTTTAAATTTTATGATTAAACTTTGATGATAACATACTGTGAGATCTCATTTATATATAAAATGCCCAGAATGAGCGAATTCATAGAGACAGAAAATTAAGTCAGAAAGTTTGGTAGGGCCTGGGAAAAAAGAAAAATGGCAGATACTGCTAATTGGTATGCAATTTGTTTTAGCGGTGATGAAATATTTTGGGACATATAATGATGATGGTTGTACAACCTTAGGAATACACTAAACATCAACCACTAATGATTATACTTCAAAAAGAATGAATTTTACAGTATATGTTATTGTTATGGTTTGGGTGTGAGGTGTCTCCCTGCAAAGCTCCTCTGTTAATGCAGGAATGTTCAGAGGTAAAGTGATTAGATTATAAGAGCTAACAGTCCATCTTGGTTTGAATGACTGCATGGTAAATGTAGGCAGGTGGGGTATGGTTAGAGAAAGTGATTTAGTGGGGGTGTGCCATGGAAGGGACCATCTTTCCTGTGGCCACTTTCCTTTGCTTTCTTTTTCTGCTTCCTAATACTTTCTTTTTCTGCCATGAGCTGAGTAACTTTCCTCTTCTGGGCCATACTTCTGCAATGTTCTTCCTCACTTTGAGCCCAGAGCAATGGAGTTGGCCATCTATGGACCAAAACTTCTGAAACTGTAAGCCCCAAATAAATATTTTCCCTTCTAATTTGTTCTTGTCAGGTATTGTTGTAAGAGCAGTGAAAAGCTACATAAAATAGAAATTGGAATAAAAAAAAAAATAGGGTTGTTGCTGTGACTAACCTGATCATGTGGTTCAGAAGCCTTTGGAGCTGGTTGGCAGAGGAATTTTGATAAGTTTGGACATGCATACTGGAAAAAATTTAGGATATAATTAGAGCATAATGGACAATTCTAAGTGGGAGCTCATAAGACCAGAATACCTATAGGAATGCGGATTTTGCTCATGAGGTTTCAGAGGGAAGTGAGGACTCTATTAGGAATTGGACTAGACAACTCATGTTATATTTTGGCTGAACTTAAGGTGATGGACTAATTAATCTGGTAGAGGAAATTTCAAGGTATTTTAGCATTCAGTGAGTGGCATGGATATTTCTGGAAGTTTTTAGCCAGGTTTACTGTGTGAATCAAGAAGAGAAAGCAGAGTTGAAGTATTTTAAAAACTTGCAGTTTGGCCAATAAAGTGTATGTAAAGCTGGAGCCAAGGAAGTTTTACTTGTTGAAGGGATTATAGTCCCTAAAGAGATGCTTAGTACTCTGCACAGAGACAATGGGAAATATATCTTGAGGGCATGTTAGGAATTTGCAAGATCACACTCATTGTAGACTTAAGGGCCTACAAGGAAAATTCCTTTGAGAAGAGATTGTAGGGGCCTCATGCTTGCACAAGCCCCCTTATAGTCATTTTACCATGCTGAGTCACACAGGCACTCAGAGGCCATTGCAGCCATAATACAGGGTACCAGAGTATTGCATGAGTTGGTGACAAACCTTGGCATCATCCACACTTTGCTGGTTCTGCAGAAATGCATCATGCTGTAGTTAAGGGGTCATGGAGGCTTCCACTGAGATTTCAAAAGAAAGCCTGGGATCCCAGGAAAATGTATTAGGATTGAAGTATCTGTGGGATTCCCTTTAGAAGGTGAAGCATTAAACTGTGGAGGTAAAGTCAAAACAGGAATGGAGACCCCAGTAACACGGAAATGCCAGTAACATGGACTGTCTGCTAAGAGAGCATATGTGTGCTGCAAAGGACAAGACCAAAGGGGCAGAGCTGCCCAATTCCTTTGGAAGTAATGTGTACTAGATGCTGTACATGAGTTGCAGACAGAGTTACAGGATCTATTTGTCTGGATGGGTTTTGACCGTGTTTTGGCCCCAATCCTTGTTTCTATGCTTCTGTTCTTCCATTTAGGGATGGGAATGTTTATGCCACTAATCATTGGATATATGTAACTTGATTTTGATTTTGATAGGTTTTTAGAGCCAAGAGTTTGTCCTGAGTCTCAGGGGTGACTTCAAATTTGAACTTTTTAGTAATGCTGAAACCATTGAGACTATAGGACTCTTCCAGATGGGCATGAGTTTTGGGGGCCAGGGGTGTAATATTATGGTTTGGATTTGAGACGTTCCCCACAATAGCTTTTTGTGTAGTCTGCAAATGTGTATAACAAATTAGAATAATAAAAAATTGAAAAAAAAAGAAATGTTCTGAGATAAAGTAATAAGACTGTGAGAGCTCTAACCCAATCAGTCTATCCTGTTTGAATGACTGTGTAGTAACTGTAGGCAGGTGGGGCAAGGTTGGAGGAGGTAAGTCAGTGGGTATGTACCCTGGAATGGTGCATCTTCCCTCTGGTCTTTTTTCCTCCAGGTCCCATCCCATTGCTTCCTGACAATGCTGTAAGCTGAGAAATGTTCCTCTGCTGGGCTGTCCCCACACAATGTGTTGCTTTACCTTAGGCTAAGAGCCTGATTTTGGCCATCTATGGTTTGAACCTCTGACACTGAGCCCCTAATAAATTTTCCCTCCATTTAGCTGTTCTTGCCTGGTGTTTTAATCAGAGGAAAAAAAATAGAAAAGAAAACTAAGACACTTTAAATATCTCAATTATAAAAAAAAGATAAAAAATTTTGATAATATTAAATTTGATATTAGCATACTCTAGATTTTTAAGATTGCAAAATAACCAAACTTTACCTGCATTCATTGATGTATTGTTATTGTACTTTACAGGAAGAAGTAGACAAAAAATTAAAAAGAGGAGAAACTCATGTAGGAAGGATATACAAGACAGGAAAAAAAAAGTTAAATAGGTTGCAAGCTTTTTGAATCAAGGTAAATTGAGAAAGAGTTCAATCTTGACAGTGCATGTTAGGATAGTGAGGTATACTCAAAAATTGTGTGGCATAGAGTGAGCACCACAACCACATTGTAATCACCAATTTGTTTTACATAGCACAAAATCATGCTTGACATTAAGACTATATTGTTACTGCCATTCACTTCAAGCTAGTCTTTTATTTTAAAATACAAAATAGCTATATTTTTGGAAGTTTTCTTTTTGAAATTTTTTTTAGTTGTAGATGAACAGTATGTCTTTATTTTAATTTTTTTTTTATGTGGTGCTAAGGATTGAACTCACTGCCTCACACATTCTAGGCAAGTTCTTTGCCACTAAGCTACAGCCCCAGCCCAAAGTTTTCTTTTCTTTCTTCTTTTTCTTTTTTCTTTTCTTTTCTTTCTTTCTTTTTTTTTTTTTTTTTCTTTCTTTTTTTTTTTTTTTTTTTTTTTTTTTTTTTGTTGTTGTTGGTTACATGGATAGTTTTTTCACTTTTGGAAATTGTTATGGTTTGGATGAGGTGTTTGCCTAGAGCTTATGTGTGAAACAATGTAAGAAGGTTTAGAGGTGAAATGATTGGGCTGTGAAAGCCTTAATTTAATCAGTGAATGAATCCCATGATTGGGATTAACTGAATGGTAGCTGAAGCCAGGTAGGGTATAGCTAGAAGAGGTGGGTCACTGGGGGCATGCTTTTAGGATATATATTTGGTATCTGGCAAGTGGAGTCTCTCTCTGCTTCCTGATGCCATATTCCCAGCTGATTTCCTCTGCCACACTCTTCTGCATGATGTCCTATCTCACCTCAATCCCCAAGGAATGGAGTTAGCCATCTAAGGACTCAGACCTCTGAAACTGTGAGTTGTCAAATAAACTTTTTCTCCTAATTATTCTTGTCAGATCCTCTGGTCACAGAAGAAAAAAAGCTGACTGAAACAAAACTGCACTCCTCTGTTTAAAAATCATATCTCTCTCCTTTATACCTCATTTATACTTGTTGTTATACACATTTTAGAAGGAAAGTGTGGTGAAAATATAGGACTGTACTAAAATAATCTGTTCATCTTTTGTTTATCTTGTTATTAACAATCCATGGATTTTTAAGAACTTTGTTACATAACTTTGAAGCGAAGCTTCATATGAAGCAGAAATGTATAAAATGACTGATTCTAGTGTTTTCCACACAAACTTCCAACATGTAGATATGTTTCTGTTTCAGAATTTTTTGTGGGTGAGTAACTTTAATTAGTGATTTTATTCTTGGTTTTGGTAAGATTTTCTGCTTTTAAAGTATATACAGTGTGGGAATAAGATAATTGAATTAAAATTGAATAGATTTTTAAAATATGCTTAATAACAAAACATTAACCAAAAATGTATTTAAGATCCCATATAAAGGAAGACTTATTTTATAAGTAAGATGATAGTCATATTAAAAATGAAAGGCTTCAGGGATGAGGGAATCCATATAATATTGACTTAATATATTTCTCCATGATTTGTAGTTAATAAATAAAGCCATCTTGTGTGCTTACTATGTGCCTTGGACTTGTGCTGAAATACATATTTGTTATATGAAGTCTTTTTACATTTTTACGTCATGGTAGCAAAGTGAAGTTTAGTAAACTTAAGTACATTAACTATTTTGAAACTAACTATATTGAACAAAAAATTTCTCAAATGGCATGATATGTTATTCATATATTTTTTAAATATGCATGTTATTTCTGTTAAATAATTATACCATCTTACTCCTAAAGCTTGTTTGAAAACATTTGAATGAGAATTTAGTATATTTAAGCCTCATAAAGAATACAATTGATAAATATGTGAAAATTTTAATAATAGATATTGACAAATTACATAATATACCCAGTTGGTATGTTAATGGGAATTATGTATACTGATTATGTTGATAAAAATTATTAAAATTTTGGTGAATTTTCTGTTTTTTGTCTTTTTTTCAATAATGACATCACTGTCAAAATTAATATAACTGCTTAATTCATAATCACATCAGTTTGGTATTGTTTGCTTTGTATTTGATAGTAGAATAATCAAGTTTATGCTTATTGTCATTTTAACTTATTTTTATTTTCATAGTCTATAAACTTACAGTACTATTGATAACATTTTTAACATTATTCTACTTTAAAAGGATGGTAGATTACTTTTAAAACTAGACAAGCAAAAGTGCCTATATTATTTAGCTAATACAGGGCTATTATGATTATTTGGGAAAATCTTGCCTGGGTAATGAGAATTTCCAACCATGGCTTAGGATTTCAATATGATATTTAATGGAACACAATATTGCCCCATTTGTCTTTCTTGGTGGGGGACATTTGCTGTTTCTGAGCTTTACATAAATGATAGGCACCTTAATTCAAGGAAGAAATAGTATCTTAATCTATCTTCCTTCAATCTGCTTCAAAATCAAAGAATTTTTATTTTAATTTTAAATTTGACTTTAAATATTTTACTTCTTAGTTGGCTATTGATAATTGTTTTATTTTATTAATTTCATATATAAGGAATATAGTTTTGCTTTTTCATTTCTTTGTTATTTTATTTCCTTTTGTTTCTTAGCAGCAGAATGATAAATGGATGTTTACTGCACCACATTATATCTGTTAACTTATCAGCATTAGCCATGGATCCATTTTCCTTTTCATCACGATAAGAAATGCTTTGTTTGATAAGAAAATATATCCCAGACAAGCAGTGTGAAGTATTGTGTTTTCTTGTTGATATTCTCTGTAGGCATTGCTTCCAAGGGAAGAAAATTTGTCTTCTGTTAGCAAATTGTTATTCTGCTCATTACTTGCTCTCATTATGTCTTCATCTTAGCAGTGCACGGTTTCTCTGCACAGTATGTCTTGCTGTGTTTACGGTGGTTTTCATAGTGAGAGGCTGGCTTTGGCATGACAGGGGTGGGTGTCCTGGTAGGTAAACAAGGAATCTTCCACAGAACTGAGTGATGAATTAGAAAAAATGACTATCTGTGCTCAGATATGTAGAGATGGTTGATTCATACATCATCATGATTTATATTGTGCTCCTTGAACACAGTCAGTATAAGATGATCTGAGGATTGCATAAGGGAAATGAAAATCATGGGGCCTAACTTTAAGTAGCTTGTAATCTATCTCTAGTCACATCTTCCGTTTTGGAGCTTCTGACTGTGGAAATGTGGCTACGCAGTTGCACAGCTTCGGGAATTATCTTAGGTAATTATCTCACCTAAGACAGGAACATTTTCACATAAACTCCCAAACTAAAATCACTCGTGAATGCTGCACATATTACATATATGTATTTCTATTCATCACACAAAATAAATATATATTTGACTTGGGTTGTAGCTCAGTGGTAGAGCTCTTATCTAGCATTGTATGGTACTGACAACTATCCCCAACACCATAAAAAATAAATTACAAACAATAAAAAACAGACTAATAAATTGCATAATGGCAAACCCCCCACTTTTTCACTTTTCTTGGATTATTTTTCATTTATATTGTATAATTTACTTTCAAATTTTGTCCAAAAAACTGTATTAGTGAGTCAATTGCAAAAGATTTCTTTCCATAATATCCACCTGCTCCTACTCACCTTCCTTCTTTTTTTCAGTGTACCTTGATCACAGATACAATTCCTCCTACACCACTTTAAATGCATTCTATCTTTTACTTAACAGGGTTTTTTGGGTTTCATTTTTAAGACCATTCAGGTATTTTATGTTCTCATAACAGGGTTCATTATTATCTTACTTTTTTCTTTTTTCTTTTTAAGGGGTTGCTTTCTTCCAGACTTAAAAAATAATCCCTATTCTATTAAAATGTGAATCTAATTAACTACCAAATTGACAGGATGGTTTGATTGTGGCTTTATATCAGGCTATTAACCAACTAACAGACACTTTGTTTTCGCAGGTTTCAAAGAGAAAGAAATGTAACCAACATTCTTCACAAAGCAATCATACATATTCCACACAGAACTTAAATATTTTAAATGTCCTACAAAAATTAGACTTTTAACAGTACTATAACTTGAAACTTTTCTTTTTCTATGTATATGTAGAGGCAAAGCAGAGTGCCATTTTGTCTGTAAATCACTAGAACAGACAAAATAATCAGTTTTTAGAGTCGGAACAATTTGGATAGAAAGAAATATCATAAAAGAAATGTCATGATAGCACATCAATTCCTCTGTGGGAGGAATTAATCCTCATTAATGAAACTGCATTCCAATGTTCAAAGTACTGTGTATTTGACTGCATTTAAGAAACATTTTGTCCCTTAGCAGAAAGAGATAGAGTGGGGGTGTATGGGAGGAGAGAGAGTGATAGAAGAAAAATAATCATTAGGCTTCTTAAAAGGATAAGACTAAACTGTACATCATTTATTATTGCCAAACATAGTATTTGTATTATAATCCAGAATACATCTCTGTTTAATAACACATATGTTAAAATCTAATAGGAATGTGCAAAAATAACTAAAGTAAAAACTGAATATGGATTTCTAGTATTCAACAATTTTGGGGACATCAAATAAAATATATTTTTCCTGTTTCTGAAAAATAGTCCAAGAGCATACAAAATATGAACTTGCATCCAAGAGCTATTCCTTTCACCTGAAGACATGACATTAATGTTTTTAAAGTTAATGCAGCATTTTTTTTTCCCTCCTTTTATAACAATCATGTAAAATATGTAACTGAGACACAGATCAAGACAGGGTTAAATGAGAGTAATCACCCAGCTTTTTCTCATTACTGAGAATTGTCAAAATGCTGTGAGGGTATACTTTGTAATAGATTGGCATTTCACAGTTTACTTTGTACACATCTTAATCATTGTGAATCTTAAAAGAGATAGCTAATAAGGCATGGGCTTTCACAATGAGTTTTTTGCCTAGATGAAATAAGATGCTGGCACTTGCAATCTTTCTTGTGGAATCTTTCTTTCCATTGCTCTCACAGGACTATCTCTCAGGAGGGGTAGTGTTTGTTAGAGAAAAAGGAAGACTTAATGAAGTTAAATAAAAATCGTCTTCACCCAGTTCTACAATATATCTAAACTCAGAAGATCCCAAATGGAGCCAGAGTAGCTCATATTTGACGCTGCAGTTCATCTTTAGCCAAAATAGGTGCAGCCAGCAAAAGGCATTAAGCTCCCCTAGAGAATGTAGTGTCTTAACCTAAAGAGGTTGTCAAGAGCCCAGTGTTTAAAATTGTCATTTTGAGAGGTGCCCTGGCTGATTTCATCCCTACTTTAGGTGGGACCATCCCAGGTACATATACTTGAGTCATAGTGAGGCTCTGGGTGAATGAGATGGAGGCTTCTCTTTGCAAAGTGAGAAGAGAGCTATTGTGAATAGGAACATAGACAAAGAAAAAGGCTCAGAATCTCACTTCAGGGAACATGCGGACTTTGAGAATCTAGAAGTGTACATTTTCATGAACAACTGGCTCACGCATACTTCTGTTTGAAGCTCATGAAACAATTTTAGAGGTAATACCATGTCTCTTTTTTGGTGGGTAAAGCAGTATTCAATCTCTTATGGTTCTGTGATTTCTGAAGCCTCTTTTACTACGTTGGCATCTGAGGATATAGGGTAGAGCTCTTCTTCCTTTCCTTACACTCCCTTTCTTTCTTTTCTTCTTTCCTCCTGGTCTGTACATGTACATTTGACTAATTTTCTCTGGTCTCTGGAAATACATGTCTTGCTCACAGAAACATGATCCACTCTGCAGGTCTCTGATACTAAATTTTAAAGGTGGTAAAACTTGTAATCTGTCTTATATTACCTAGGCAGGGTCTGGATGGATGAGGTCTTAAACCATGTTTAATATCATTGAGTCTGCTGATACAAATCAAGAAAATGAATCTTATCTCCCAAATTAAATATTAATTCTCACTTATTGATATCATCCATATACATCAAGTGTCCTGTCTGTTCCAGGTTTTGTGTTCAGTTTTAAGAAAAATAAGATGTGATCTCTATTGTAGATGACCTGATAGGAGAGGCCTATGGGACTGAATAATAAGCAACAGTGATAATATATGAGAAGACCTGTAAATGAGATGAGCAATAAGTATCTTTGGAAAGCCAGAGACAAGTTAGTCATTCAGTCTCTCTTAAGGGAGGTGAGAAGGTTTTGGAGGGAAGGTGATATTTGAGCAGGTAAGGTACTAAAAGATAGTTAGAAATTTCAGCTAGAGGCAGAAGACACACTGCTGTTATGCAAACTAGAATAAGCCCTACCAAATCTAATTCCTTATCTACAAAATTTCTAGGGCACATTAGAATGCAATAGAGGCTAAACTTGTTAGTTTTAGAAAGGGCTGAGAGTATTGAAGTGAGTAATATCTACTTCAAATCAAGTATCCAGAGATTTTTGAAAATGTATTTCATTTCATAGATTTCTTGTCTGCTTTAGAAACATAATATAGTGTATTAGTGACCCTATTTTAAGACTCCAATTAATGTACTGTTTTCTCCTATTCTTTTATTCTTTTTCTTGTGCAATTAAAAGATTTAAAAATTAACATGTAACCCAGGGTTCTTAACTATGACACTGTTAAATTTTGTGTTATAAACTTCTTCATAAAAGAGCTGTTCTACTGGGCACAGTGGGGCACACTTGTAATCCCAGCAGTTCCAGAGGCTGAGGCAGAAAGTTCAAAGCCAGCCTCAGCAATTTGGTGAAGCCCTAAGCAACCTAGGAGACCCTGTCTCTCCCTCTAAAAAAAAAAAAAAAAAAAAAAAAAAAAAAAAGAAAAGAAAAGAAGAGAGAGAGGGAGAGGGAGAAGGAGAGGGAGAGGGAGAGGGAGAGGGAGAGGGAGAAGAGAAAGTGCTGGGGATGTGACTCAGAGGGAAAACACCTCTGGATTCAATCCCTGGTACCCACCCACCCCCAAAAGCTATTCTGCATATTAAAGGATGTTTAGCATGATCTCTGGATGTTTCTTACCAAATACCAATAGAATTCCCTAGGTGTGGCAACCAAATATTTCTAGATAGGACCAAGTGACTCCCTGCTGAGGTGCAGGGGAATGAACCCATTTGAAAATTACTGATTTAGTTCAATCCAATATTATTAAATCCTCTTGCTTTTTTGAGTTTTGTATCATATATTTTCCTAAATTTGTTTCTGTCATTTAGCATAATATTATTGGTACTATCATTATTTTATATCTGGATAGTCATTACTAATGTATTCTTCTAAGCAAATACTAGAGCTCTCCTTGATCACACCCAGATTCTTTTTGGGCAGTTGACATGGTGGGGATATATCAGAGTGATATAGATCACATTTTTGCACCCCAGGAGAAATATATGCATTAGGTGATTTACACAGAATCATAAGATAGGTAGGGTCCCAAGGTGTATTGCTATCCATGTTTATCCTGGATCATATCTCTAGTGCATATTTCCACAATACAATAAAATACAGTTTGAAGTTCTTTTGTGATCCTATAGGTTATAAAAAATTTCCCTGGCCGACCAGAGGTGGGGTGGGTGTTGAAGTACAATAAGAAAATGGATGTTAGGAAGCACAGATCCTACTTCAATCTGAACTAGCTGTGAATGCCTCCCTACTCCCATCTAATAGAGGTAGCAAATCATGAGAAAATGGAAAAAATAGTTATTGTTGAGAGAATTCTCTGAGATGCTTACCAATTTAAAACCAAGGGCAGGCAGGCCAGGGTACAATACTAAGAACAGAAATAAAACCACATATTTACCACTTCAGTGCTACTTCCTGATATGAGGGAAAACATCTCTTTGCTTACCCTCTGACTCTTGAGGTTTCTTCATTAAATTGTCAAAAGTTTCATTGACCATCACAGAAATTGAGTTTCCTATTTTCTGAGCAAAAGAAAGAACGTTGAATGAATGGTAAATGAACAATGGTGCTTTAAAGAAAACTAAGTTCAGTGATCACATAAAATACAGTATACTCTGATTCAGAGAGAATAATTCTGAAGTTTCTCTCACTTTTTTAGGTTAGTATTTTATGTATGGTAGAACATTTTAAACTAGCTCTCTTCTTAACTCATTATGTTCCATCATCCGATATATAGAACACCTTAAAAATGTAAATTGAGCATTTTGTAAGTGTCCTATAAAATTGTATAGATTTTGATAGGTTTCTTATAGGTAAGATGATAGGATATAATAGGTTAAAGAGAAACAGTTGAAAACTGTACAACTTAGTGAAAATGTACATTATGATCACCAAAGAATGCTAGTTTGGAATTAAGTATATAATCTCATCTTTAGCATCTAGTAAACATACTTTGGTTGGAGTGCTGATTAGAATAAACAGTTCAGTTTTTGAAGAGATTCTAATGTGAGATATCAAAAAATTAAATATGTATATCTAGTTTAAGTAGGAAGACAATCACTGGAGAAAAAAGTAAAATACTAAAATCCCCAGCATTTAAATTAATATAACAATAAGACAAATACTAAGAAAGAGACTTCCAATTATTTTAAGTAAATTTATTTTCTGCAGTTGTTTGGAGGACAAAATCTTTTTCTTATAAACATAAGATTCATCTTTCTACAAAGTCTAGTAGAACAACTAGGATGAAAGGGGTGTTAATCAACATATTCAAATTTTACTTTTATCAAAGTGTTTATGCACATATTTTAAGTGGCTTACATTGTGTAGTGCTTTAAGATTTACAAGGATAAAAGAAGTCTCTCTCTTCCTCCATTTTCCTTTCTTGTTTTCTAGTTTCCAGAAAAAAATAAATATCTGCAAGTCAGGCTGTAATCCCAGCTGCTCAGGAGGTTGAGGCAAGAGTATTGCAAGTTCAAGACCAGCCAGAGCAAGCTGGTGAGACTGTGTCTCAAAATAAAATTTGAAAAGGCTGGGATGTAGTTCAGTGAAAGAGTATTTGCTTATCTTCCATGAAGGGGTTAATCCTGGTACTACAGAATCAAAACAAAACACATGTAATTCACATAGTTATTTCTTTTTGAATTTAACTCTGTATTTTCATATATATGTATTACAGTAATGTTAGTCTTTCTTCATTTATAGATTTTGATAGTAATTTATTGATCTCTTGCTGTGATAGATGAGTGTTCCAGATCTCATGTGACACCCAATTAGACACCCAATTAACTCAATTAAATGAAAGTAGAAATTGGTAGGTAGGTGTCTAATGAAGCTTCCTTAAGAAGATGTTGAGTCGGTTGGCAAGAATGCTTGCATTTTCCTCTAAATCCATTCTTCTTTGGAAAAGACAGAATAACTGGAATTAGAGCATGGATTCTATTTTATTTATTTATTAATTCATTCTAAGTTGTTATAAGTGACAGCAGAATACATTACATTTCATATTATACTTAGCACATTTTTACATATCTCTGGTTGTATACAAAGTATATTCATACCATTCATGTCCTCATACATGCACTTAGGGTAATAATATCCATCTCATTCTACCATCTTTTTTTTTCTTTACCCTTTTGCCCCATCCATTCTCCTCCTTCCCCATTGGCCATTCTAGTGTTCCTTTAATCCTCCTATGCTCCCAGTCCCAACCCCACTGTGAATCAGCCTCCTTATATCAGAGAAAACTTTTGGCATTTGGATTTTTGGGATTAGCTAACTCTCAGCATTATATTCTCCAACCTTATCCATTTACCTGCAAATGCCATGATTTTATTCTCTTTTATTGCTTAGTAATACTCCATTGTGTATATATACCACATTTTCTTCATCCATTCGTCTACTGAAGGGCATCTAGGTTGGTTCTAGATGGAGTTTTAATCATGAGATGGCACCAAGGAATGGAGAGATGGTTAGAAGTACAATGGTATAGGCCCCAAAGATGTTCTCATTCTAATTCCTTGAAACTTTGAACCTGTTGCCTTATGTAGAAATAAAAAATTGCAGTTGTAATTAAATTTATGGGCCTTGCATTGGCCTTTTGTGGATTACTTAGGTGAGCTCAAACTGAATACACATTTTTTAAAAGCAGAGAACCTTTTCCAACAGTTGTCAGAAAGGACATGGTGACATAAAATCAGAGAGAAACTCCCTTTAAAAACAACACAAAAAAAAAAAAAAAACCAAAAAAACCAAACCAAACCAAACCAAACCAAACAAAAACAAACAAAAAACACCAATAAGCTTTATTTTGGAAGAATTTTTTATTTTGTGCAAGCTGCAAGCAGGTTTTCTTTTAATCACAACTATAGTTCTAGAGACACAGTGGTCTTAGTGTTCAACAAGCATATTTCAAAAACAGAAAAAAAAAAAAAAAAAAATCACACCAAGGAGGAACAACTCTTAGTTGGTCTGGAGTGGATAGCCATTGATTCTAGCTGTCCTCTGAAACAGGCCCACCACTTCCCTGGAAATCAAATACAATGGAGTTGTCCACAGAAGGAAACTAATTTTAATGAGCAAGCTTTTTGTGATGGTTAATTTTCTCTGTCAATTTGACTTAGTCATGGGTGCCCAGATATTTAATCAAACATTATTCATTACTGTGAAGTTGTTTTGCCATGAGTGTTAACACTTAAATTTGTGGGCTATGTAAAGCAGATTCCCCTTCCTGATGTAAGTGGGCTTTATCCAAACAATCTATATAGAACAAAACAGCCGACTATGCCCTGAATAAGAGGGAATTCCTCTTGCCTCACTGCTTTTGATCTGGGACATAGGCATTTCCTGCTTTCTGACTTGAGATAACTCCTGGAACTCTTTCTAGATTTCAAGTATACTGGCCTTCAGGCTATTACTCAATGTTGGCCCACCTGGTTGGTTCTAGGCCTTCAGACTTAGTCTGGAATTTGTATCATTAGTTCTGTTGTATCTGGAACTTGGTGACTGCCTAATTGGAAAAGTCAGTCTCCATAATAATATGAACCAATTCCATATAGGGAAAATCAATCTCTCTTTCTCCATCTAATTGATTTTGTTTTTCTGGAAAACAATTCTTGAGTTAGATTATTCACTTCTTAGAAATCACAATTCTGTAATAGCCCAGGTGGTGGAGGATATAACGTATTACTAATTTTGCAGGGAACATTCAGGATTGTGAGGTCAGCAGATGTAGTACAGAAAGGAAGAGCAATTCAATGAAAGTGGGGATAGTTATGGAGAGAAGGGAGTCCTCCCCACTCCCACATCCTACTCAGCCCTTTAACTTTCTTAAACTCAAGGCTGTTCTGCTCCTTTTAGGAAGAATATATTAAAAAAACAAAATTAACTCAGTGTTATTTCCAAGATATGCTTTGTTCAAAAAGAAAGAGAAACCTACTCAGGGTTTCCATGAACCATTTCACCTCCCATCCATTTTTGTTCTCATAAGACATCAACTAGAATAAGTTCTACCATAGCCCCAGCTATGTCCCCATAGGGCAGTAAGTGAGGTCTATTAGAGTATACCTACAGCATGCTTCAAAACTAATGGAAACTGCACTCTTTGTGTGCTAAGATAACTGGAAAGTAAATTCCATCAAAAATATCTCATTGAGCCACACAGGATTCACACCATTTAAAAAAATAACATATTATCTCACATTAGGGAGTTTGTTCTGTGTTCTTTCTTTCAACATAGTTTTTCCCTAAAATGCAAATAACTGAAACTTCAGGGAGTGACTTGGCATCTATGTATTTAGGAAATTGATATAAAATTCCAGGACATCTCTTTGTTAATAATCAGAAGAGTAGAGATTACCAGTGGAATGGTAGAACTTGGTCACCTTTTTAGTATTCCAATAATTTGTTATGCTTGCTCTGAAGTTCAAAGAAGTGACCTCAAGTCCTGGAATGCTGGTGGTCTCAAGAATCTGAGAAAGGCAAGGAAAGAAATTCTCTCTTAATACCTCAAAAAGAAATGCATTCCCATTGACAATGTATTTTAATACAGCTAAATTCATGTTGGATGTCTAACTTACAGAATTATAAAATTCTAAATTTTTTTGTTAGGCTACTTGGTTAGTGGTAATTTATTATGGCATCAATGGAAGGTACAGAAGCCAATTTTCAAAATATAAGTGAAGAAATACAGAGAAAACCTGGCACACTGATTACTTCATGAAGCACTGATCTGAACGTGTGTGTGTGTGTGTGTGTGTGTGTGTGTGTGAGAGAGAGAGAGAGAGAGAGAGAGAGACAGAGAGAGAGAGAGAGAGAGAGGAGAGAAAGAAGGGAAAGGAAGAAAGAGAGGGAACAAAATTCTATCTTATATATACTATTGTTTCTCTACTTTTATTTCTCATATTAAAATGAAGACCTCACAAATACAATGAGGATGGTTTGTTGTTGAATTTTTTATTCTTATAAAATTGTCTTACATTGCTGATGTCTGTGAATATCTTTGAAGACGAAGTTGATAAATTTCATTTCACTTCTTGATGTATTTAAAATTTTTGATTTGCAAGTTTTCTTGGAATGAAATACAGTTTTAACCTTTGATCTTAAAGTTGCAACTCCATGTTAGCTATATTTTATGATGTAGCAAGATTTCTAGATAAGTCATAAAATTTTGCTTTCTATTTCAGTTTATTGATTCTATTATAAGTGTACAGAAATGCACTTACATTTAAATCTAATAAATGCATTCAGCAATGTAGCTGGATATAAAATCAATACCCATAAATCAAAGGCATTTCTGTACATCAGTGACAAATCCTCAGAAAGAGAAACTAGGAAATCCAGCCCATTTACTATAGCCTCAAAAAATAAAATAAAATAAAATATTTGGGAATCAACATAACAAAAGAAGTGAAAGACCTCTACAATGAAAAATACAGCACACTAAAGAAAGAAATTAATGAAGATCTTAGAAGATGGAAAGATCTACCTTGTTCATGGATAGGTAGAACTAATATTGTCAAAATGACCATTTTCCCAAAAGCACTATACAGATTCAATGCAATACCAATCAAAATCCCAATATCATTCCTCATAGAAATAGAAAAATCAATCATGAAATTCATCTGGAAAAATAAGAGACCCAGAATAGCCAAAGCGATTCTTAGCAAGAAGAATGAAGCTGGTGGCATTATTATCCCAGACCTTAAATTGTACTACAAAGCAATAGTAATAAAAACAGCATAGTATTGGCATCAAAATAGACCAGTTGACCAAATGGTACAGAATAGAAGACTCAGAGACGAACCCACACACCTACAGTTATCTTATATTAGACAAAGGTACCAAAAATGTTCACTGGGGAAAAGACAGCCTCTTCAACAAATGGTTTTTGGAAAACAGGAAATCCTCATGTAATAAAATGAAATTAAATCTCTTTCTTTCACCATGCACAAACTGAACTCAAAGTGGAACAAGGACCTAGGAATTAAACCAGAGACCTTGCACCTAATAGAAGAAAAAGTAGGCCCAAATCTCCATCAAATTAGTTTAGGCTCCAACTTCCTCAATAAGACCCCTATAGCGCAAGAACTAAAACCAAGAATCAATAAATGGGATGGATTCAAACTACAAAGCTTCTTCTCAGCAAAAGAAACAATCAGTAAAGTGAATAGAGGACCTACAGAATATGAGCAAATCTTTACCACAAGCACAACAGATAGAGCACTAAACTCAAGGATTTATAAAGCTCTTAAAAGCCTTAACAACCCCCTCCCCCCCCCCCAAAAAAAATAACCCAATCAATAAATGGGCCAAGGAGCTAAACAGACACTTCTCAGAAGATGATATACAATCAACAAATATATGAAAAAATGTTCAACATCTCTAGCAATTAGAGAAATGCAGTTCAAAACTGCTCTAAGATTTCATCTTACTCCAGTCAGATTGGCAGCTATCAAAAAAATAAACAACAATAAATACTGGCGAGTATGTGGGGAAAAAGGCACACTCTTACATTGCTGCTGGAACTGCAAATTGGTGAAGCCAATCTGCAAAGTAGTATGGAGATTCCTTGGAAAACTGGGAATGAAGACACCATTTGACCCAGCTATCCCACTCATTGGCCTATTCCAAAAGGACTTAAAAAGAGCTAAAGGGACATAGCCACATCAATGTTTATAGCAGCACAATTCACAATAGCTAGATTGTGGAATCAACCCTGATGCCCATCAACAGATGAATGGATAGGGAAACTTTGGTATATATACACAATGGAACACTACTCAGCACTAAAAGAGAATAAAATCATGGCATTTGCAGGTAAATGGATGGAGTTGGAGAAAATAATGTGAAGTGAAGTTAGCTAAACCCCAAAAACCAAAGGTCGAATGATCTCTTTGATATGAAGATACTAACTTATAAAGGCAAGAGAGAGGGAATGAGAGGAATGAAAGAGCTTTAAATAGAACAAAGAAGGGGGAGGGAGAGAGAGGGGACAAGGGGATAGGAATAATGGCAGACTGAGTTACCCATGATTACCCTAAATACATGTATGAAGACACATTGTTGTAAAAATACTTTATATTAAACCAGCAACTCGAAAAATTGTGCTCTTTATATGTAATATACAATGAAATGAACTCTGCAAATGTATATAACAGATTAGAATAATAAAAAATTTTAAAAAAGAAATGCACCTACAATTTAGTTACCTTTACACATCATAAAATATGCATTTTAATCACATGATTTATTTTAAGAGTCTATTCAAGAATTTAGAAAGGAGTGTGTGGACAAATTTAAACATCATATAGGTGAAATCTACTTCTTTTGGGATGAGAATGAATGTAGTCTTACCAAGTTCACCCTCTGACTGTTGCCAGATGAGCAAGATGATTGATCACAAAATCCTTAATATTCTGCTCTCCCCATTGTACAGAATGATGTTTTGCTTGTATTTTAAAATGACATAAAGGATTCAGATGAGTAATTGAAAAATTAGAGGCTAGATACCAGAGAGAAATCAAAGTCATGAGAGTGGAAGCATTCCTATTTTTTTGAGTTAGAAGTATATAAGAAAATAAATATAAAATTACCTGGAGATCTACTGCTAACAGTCTAACTGCTTTGATTTTCAAATACGTATTTCTTATGTTTTTTTCAAATTTCTGTTTTATCTCATACCACTATTTAAATATGAAATGTCTGAATAAAAGTTTTATTTTGTTTGGCTACTTAAATCTAACTTAAAGTCCAAGTCATATTCTATCTAATTCACCTGATATGTCTGTCTTTTACTCATTCCTTCAGTAGATTGGGAACTGGTTTTGTATCACAGCATACAGAAAAGTGTCTATACATAGTGGCTGCTCCAAAAGTCCTTACATTGAATGAACTTCATGATTAAGTCCATGATAAATTCTGAATAATCTTAAGTTTTAAGGCCACCATTTTCCATATCATTTCTGGGAACATTTACATTTTTATTTTTTCCTTGCAATGTAAACCTTGAGAGAGGGAAGTTTCTCACATATTGGCAGTACTATTATTGTTATTATTATTTTTTTTTTTTTTTTTTTTTTTTTTTTTTTTGGTACTGGGGATTGAACTCAGGGGCACTCGACCACTGGGTCACATCCCCAGCCCTTTTTTGTATTTTATTAGAGACAGGGTCTCACTGAGTTGCTAAGTGCCTCACCATTGCTGAGGCTGGCTTTGAACTCGCGATCCTCCTGCCTCAGCCTCCCAAGTGCTGGGATTACAAGCTTGCACCACCATGCCCAGCTGGCAGTATTATTTTTGTTCCTTTTTCTCTTTCAACACTTGTCACAATGTCTTAAAAATCAATATGAAGCTGTTGATTACAAAAACTCTAAAGAGACTCAGAGGATCAAGGATAAGAGAAATACATATTATTGATGAAATGGAAAAACAAAAATATCTACTTTCTTGAATACACATCCTAGAAAATAAACATTATGGTTTAAATATGGGTATTTACTCCCCCTTGCCCATGTGTTAAAGGTTCTGTGAGGAGGTTCTACCTCCTTATGATCATTATTAAGGTGCTCCCAAAGGGGATCATGGGACCCCAGCCCATTCTCTCTTCCTTCCTGGCTTGTTGTATAAGTGATATACTCCACCATGTGCTCCTGCCATGATCTGTTGCCCTTGCCAGAGATCCAGTCAGAACCACCTGATCTTGGACTGTAAACTTCAGACTCCTCATGGTTTTATTACCCACATAAACCTTTCAACTTTATAAGTTAATTGCTGTGGATGTTTAATTATAGTAATGAAAACTGATATAATAACAAATGTAAACTAAAAAAAAAATATTTAATGCTTTTATGGACAAATACTTCAGTACTTTTAATAGATCAGAGTTTATGGACAGAACCTCAAAAGCCAAAGGAACAAAAGTAAAAATTGACCGATGGCATTACATTAAATTAAAAAGCTTTTATACAAGAAAAAAAAAAAGAAAAAAGAAAACAATCAACAAGTATAAAAGAACATGTAGAATTGGGAAAAAATGATTGTAAACAATATATTTGACAAGGAAGTAGGAACTAACATCCAAAATACATAAGGACCTTCAAAAACTCAGTAGCAAAAAAATCATTTGCACAATTAGAAAATGGGTAGTAGACATAACCAGATGTTTCTCAAAAGAAGACATACAAATGGCTTGTGAAAAATGTTCAACATCACTGATAATCAGAAAAATGCAAATCAAAATCACAGTGAGAATGGCTCACTCCAACAAGAATGGCTATGTTTATAAAGAACCAAAGAAGAGCAAGTATAGGTGAGGGTGTGGAGAAAAGGGAACACTTTCACATGTTCGTGGGAATATAAATTAGTATAGCCATTATGGAAAATAGTATGGCCTTGAAAAATTAAAACTGATACTACTTATGGCCCAGAAATCCCACTCTTAGTTATACATCCAAAAGAAATGAAATCAGCACATTGAAGATACACCTGCACTCTCTTGTTCATTGCAGCACTACTCAAAATAGCCAAGAAGTGAAAGTAACTCACATATTCAACTGGTGAAGAGATAAACAAAATGGGCTGTATATACACAATGGTATACTATTCATCCATTAAAACTATGAAATCCTGTTGTTTGGGACAAGATGGATGAAAATGGAGATCGCTATATGTCAAATAAAGTAATCCATGCACAGAAAGATAAGTACCATATGAACTCATTCATATGTGCAATATAAAATTTTGATCCTATAAAAGTTGAGAATAGAATGGAGGACCAGGGGAAAATGGCAGGAGCAGGAATGTGGAAAGTTTCATCCAAAGGTACCAAGTGGCAGTTAGATAAGAATGAGAAGTTCTGGTGTGTATTGTGCAGTAGGGTTACTATATATAGCAACAATGTACTACACAGTTCAAAAAGCTATTAAAAAGATTTTGGTAGCCTGGGCGCGGTGGCGCACGCCTGTAATCCCAGCACTTTGGGAGGCTGAGGCAGGAGGATCGCGAGTTCAAAGCCAGCCTCAGCAATGACGAGGCACTTAGCAACTCAGTGAGACCCTGTCTCTAATAAAAATACAAAAAGGGCTGGGGATGTGGCCCGGTGGTCCAGTGCCCCTGAGTTCAATCCCCGGTACCACAAAAAAAAAAAAAAAAAAAAAAAAAAAAAAAAAAAAAAAAGATTTTGGATATTTTCACAATAAAGAGAGGAGAAGAAATGTTTGATATGTTTACACTGATCTAAACTTTATGCTATGTATACACATAGTGAAACATCAAATGCTACCTCAGAAATACTTACAATGCTTTATATATTAGTTACAAATAAATTTTAAAAATATTTAATGATGCTCTTATGATTTATAAAATGCTTGTGATATGTTTGTCTACTTTGTGTGACAGCTATTATCACCCAAATTATGTGCCTGAGAAAATAGAAGGTTAATGAGTCTGTTAAAAAAAACAAAAAACACTCTGACATTAAATGACAAATTTATTATTATTAATTTTATTTTAATCATGTCATAATTATTAATTAATGTTCTTATTACTATTATAACTGTTTATTTTTGCAGTGCTGGAGATCCAAATGGGGGTCTTATGCATGTTAATCAATCTAGTTACATCCTCAGCCCTGTTATCATTATTAGCTGTTGGTGGTCAAGGTGGATATGACTGCCAAATATTTTCACAAGAGCAATTACATTAGAGAATATCATATCTATATAATTGTCCAGTGAGCTTGATAGATGTAACTGGTTTGGATATATTTTCCTACTATGGTACCATTAATTTCAGATTCTGGGGAAAGGGCCTTGGGCAAGAAAGCATTTTTATTTAGAACAATTCTGTTTAGTATTATGCATAATACATAAGTCATAATGGAGCCATGTATTAATATAGGAGTCAGAAATAGATGCTTGCTAACTTTTAAAATTCAATAGTGAAGTAAAAAGACCATTTAATTATCATAGGAAAATATTTATCACTAATTAAAGAGATTTCACTTCCAAAATAGATGAGTCTAGGATAATTATATATAAAGGATAGATTTAAAATACTCAATTGAAGTTTAAATGTCATAAGGAGAGAACTATTTGATGAGTTCCTAGGGTGAAAAATATTGTAGAGGAAATCTTCACCCTATAATTTATTTGATTATAAATATATTTTTTGTTATCACATTAGCATAAAGTGATTGTACTCCCACAAAAATCTTTTTATTTTCTTTGACTTGAAGCACATGAAGGATAGAAGGTTTCATGCACATGATTCTTTACAAGATTTTGACTGAGAATTTTACTTAACCTCTGGGACATTACTTTTTGAGGTTTTAAGATGTGTGATTTAGAAGAAAACATGATGCAAATTAGGCTTCCTTATGGCCTGGTTCCTTTAAAAAGAAGTTTACTTCATCCATTTTTTTTTCCTTTCATCTAAAATACCTTAAAACTGAATGTAGGGAATAGAAAATTAGTGTTCATTATATTCTTATTTTCATTTTTAAGTCCTGAAAAACAGATTGAATTTAAACAATACAATGAACAGCAGTGTTGCAAGTATCAATCCTTCCTAGAATTACTGTTACTAAGAAATATTTATTGGCATTGATCCCTTTATTTCTAGTTGCCAATATGATATCATTTTTGCTTTTGATAAATGCAATCATTTCTCTCAAAATTCCAACACAATTCAGCAAGACTTTGTATTTTAGTCAACATTAAATTACAGTTTTCATAATTACATATTAACTACTAAATGCATATGAAGCACACTGCTAATATATTTGCATGTATATTACCTCACTTAATGTGGTCAATGGCTACATGAGGTTATTATTATTTCATCCAGAAAAGGATTGGAATAGGTTTAGAGGTGTTAAGTATGATCCAGAGTCAAATCGAGGCAATGTGATTTGAGAAGCTGCATTCCTAGATACTTTCAGAGGTGACTGTGTTTTAACATCAAAAAGTGATTTTAAAAAATTGAAGTGGACATAAAGATAGAGTTGAGAGTAATAACCTTCCATCACAACATATTTCTAATAGAACACAGTAAAATCTTTTGTTTTAATTTTTTAAATTAGTTCTAATTAGTTATACATAACAACAGAATGTAGTTTGGTTCACTGTACACGAAGGGAGCACAGCTTTTCAGTTCTCTGGTAGTATACGATGTAGAGTTGCACCATATGTGCAGTCATATATGGACCTAACATAATGATGTCAGTCTCATTTCACCGTATTTCCTATCCCCATGTCACCTCCCCTCCCCTCCCTCCCCCAGTCTCATTTCACTGTATTTCCTATCCCCATGTTTCCCTTCCCTCCCTCCCCTTTGCCCAATCAAAGTTTCTCCACTCATCCCATGCCTCCTCCCCCATTATGGATTAACATCCACTTATCAGGGCGAACATTCAGTCTTTGGATTTTTAGGATTGGCTTACTTCGCTTAGCATGATACTTTTCCAATCCCATCCATTTACCTGCAAATGCCATAATTTTATTTTCATTTAAGGCTGAGTAATATTCCATTGTGTATATATACCACAGTTTCTTTATCCATTCATCTATTGAAGGACATCTAGGTTGGTTCCACAGTTAGTTATTGTGAATTGAGCTGCTATAAACATTGATGTGGCTGCATCACTATAGTATGCTGACTTTAAGTCTTTTGGGTATAGACCAAGGAGTGGGATAGCAGGGTCAAATGGTGGTTTCATTCCAAGTTTTTGAAGAAATCTCCATACTGCTTTCCAGACTGGTTGCACCAATTTGCAGTGCCACCAGCAATGTATGAGTGTACCTTTTCCCCCACATCCTTGCCAACACTTTTCATTGTTTGTGTTCTTGATAATTGCCATTCTGACTGGAGTGAGATGGAATCTTAGAGTAGTTTTGATTTGCATTTCTCTAATTACTAGTGATGCGGAACATTTTTTTTTCGTATGTTTGTTGATCAAATATATATCTTCTTCTGTTCATTTCCTTAGCTCATTGATTGATTGGGTTATTTTTTTCTTTTGGTGTTGAGTTTTTTGAGTTCTTTATATATCCTGGAAATTAGTGCTCTATCTGATGTGCATGTAGGAAAGATATTCTTCCACTCTGTGGGCTCTCTCTTCATGTTAATTGTTTACTTTGCTGAGAAACTTTTTAGTTTGACTCCACCCCATTTATTAATTTTTTATTTTATTTCTTGTGCTTTAGAAGTCTTTTTAAGGAAGTCAGGACCTAATCTTACAATATGAAGATTTGGGCCTACTTTCTCTTCTATTAGGCTCAGGGTCTCTGGTCTAATTCCTAGGTCCATGATCCAATTTGAGTTGAGTTTTGTGCAAGGTGAGAGATAGAGGTTTAATTTCAATTTGCTGCATATGGATTTCCAGTTTGCCTAGCACCATTTGTTGAGGAGGCTCTTTTCGTCAATGTACGTTTTTGGCACATTTTTCAAGTATGAGATAGCTATATTTATATGCGTTTGTCTCTGAGGACACAGTGAAATCTTGAAAGAGTTACCTTATACTTTCCCTTTCTACCAATCTCTTTTTTTTGCCCTGAACCTTAAATATATGTGAGTGGATTGAACAATGCTAGGACACATAATGTGCATGAATTCTGCAAGTCATGATTAAATATTTAAAATATAAGAAGATTATGAATATAACATTTTATTTATAATATATTATTTAAGAGGATTAAGAGCCCTACATGAAAATTTGCATATATAATTTTTCTTAGAAATTATTTTCTTTTCCAAATGATAAGTAATTATAGACAATGTTATCTATTTTTACAGTAATTAAAATCATGCATTCAAGAATCCAGCAGCATGATTTGTAATACTATAAAATTAAAATAAAATTAACTATAATGAATTTGTAAATGTTAAAATTAAAATCCATGGATATTGTGTATGTATGTGTGATTATAGTCCATAATTTTCCTGACCTAACCAATTTTGGTTAAAAATATGTTCATATTAATATTTCACTGATATTCATTACTGCTTTTTATGCAAATTTCCAAACTATTGATATGCTACACTGAATGTTTTCTTTTACTCTTTCATAAATTTGTGACAAGATTATTTTCTATGATATTCTGCATTTGTCTCATCATCTTGGTGTTGCTAACCACTAAGTTACTCGAGTAGCTTGAACATGGGTTGCTACAGCTATCAGGGTCTATTGGAATCATTCTGATGGCTGTGTGAACACGCCAGGTGCCATGTTTCCAGAGATTCTGGACTGGTATGCTCTATATTTTTGAAGTTAAAAGAGTTTCAATATTATGCTATCCAAAAATAACAAAAATGACCTTTTGCCATACTTTATGTTATACTTTATTGCCTAGGCACCAAACAGGTATAAATTACAGAACTAAGTTTCAGAAAATTATGTATAAAATCAGTTTTTATAACTTTATCCTAAAATGCTTGCTTTTTCTGTTTTTAGTCATGTGCTTTTGGGTCTTGGTATATACATGTGTTTATAGGCCTTGGACATTTTATACATGATAAAATGTCTATTTTGTCTTTGTGCTTTTTCAAGTTCCTCTCTGACAAAATACATCAAAAGTTCTCATTTTAAAAGACCAAAGTAAATCAGTTCTCTACAGGATTAACTATTGTGGTGGTTAATTTTATGTCAGCTTGGCTGGACTGCACTGACTAGATATGTAGCAGTAGAAAATTCTTCCAGCAGATACCATTCAGATTTGAACTGAAACATTGTCTTGTTCCTGCGTCTTCAGCCTGACAGCCTGGAGATTTGGGAATTGCCAGCACCTTAGTCTCACAAGCTAATTCTCAATTCTCTCTCCCTCTACCTCTCTCTTTCTCTCTCTAACACACACACACACACACACACACACACACCCTATTGATTTCATTTCTCTGGCGAACCTTATGAGTTATAACTGTCATGTTCAAATTTGGATTACTGCCTCAAATTTTAAATTAACAATTTTGTAAATTCACATATATACGCATATTTTGAAGCTTTTTATATTGCAAAAATATACTCCATGTATTAATATTTAACTCTATAAATTATTTTAAAGGAATATCTATGTAATCATAAATAAGATTAAACTATTGAAGAATGCTGGCATAATCCATCTTCCTTTCTTGCCCCTCTTTGTAGATAACTACCAACCAGATGTCTAAAGACTTGCTTTAATTGCTTAACATGAGTTCCACTCATATTTTATATATTGTTTTGTGCCTGGCTTCTTCCACTTGGTATATGTACTTAATTTGTATGAATTTCTATTGGGCATATATGTAGATGTACAATTGATAGAGTACATATTTATTAAACTTTGGTAGATAATGCTGAACTTTTTTTCCTCAAGTGCTTATAACAATTGATACTCACTCCATTATTATATGATGTGATGGCAAGTAGATTGCAGACATTCTAACTTATAGTGCATTATGGTTTGGGTGTGAATGGTCCCCAAGACTCATGTGTTGAAGACTTGGTTCCCAAATGCAGCAATGTTCAGAGGTGGAGCTTTTGGGAAGTGATTGTATCATAAAGGCCCTGACCTCATCAGTTGATGAATCCATTGATAGATAAATAGATTAGGGGAGGTGGTAGAAACTGTAGGTGTAGGACCTGGTTGAAGGAAGTAGGTCACAGGGGGTGTGGTCTGGAAGGGTATTTCCTGTCCCTGTCCCCCTTGTTTTTCTTTCTTTCTGTCTCTGCATTGCATTGGCCATGAGATGAGCTGTTTTCCATTCAACCATGATGTTTTGCCTCTCCTGAGGCCCAAAGCAACAGAGCTGGCTGACCACAGATTGAAACCTCTGAAATCATGAGCCAAAATAAATGTTCTTTTAAGTGGTTTGTGTCAGGTATTTTGATTATAGCAACAAAAAACTGACTATCACATACGAGTTGTTTATCTTGTATATCTTGTGCAGTTCTATATCATTCCAGTTTTAATTAACATTTCCCTGATAATTAATGGTCTTGAATACCCATTTTTATACACATTGGCCATCTGAATTTATTCTTTTTTTTAAATGCTTAACTATGACTCTGCCCATTGTTTTATAAAGTGGGTCATCTGACTGTCAAAAATAATTTGCAAGAACTCCTTACATGTCCTGCGTAAGATCCATTTTTTTTCCTATATGTCTTGCAAATAACTTCCTCAATCTTATGGATTGCTTTTTTAGTGTGTTAATGTTGTCTTTTGATGAAAAGATGCTCTTAGTTTTAAGTAGAGTCTATATTACAAGCCTTTTCATTTGCTGTTATTTTCTTTAGTATCTGGTTAAATGCTACTCATTTATATTTGGCACCATGAAATCACAAGCATAATCTCTCTAAATATTTTCTAGAAGATTATTTGATCACTTTCTCTGTCTAGATCTACAATGAATTTATTATTCATTTTTGTTTCATTATAGTTGGGATCTGGCAAAACTATTTAGTGTAACTTAATGGAAATTCACATTCTACAATATGGTAAAATGAGCATTTATATAGCTAAAATATTCACATGTATCCATTTGGTTTTTGCCTCCCTTGTTTCAGTATTTGTCCTTGCTCCAATAATATAGGATGTTTAGGCTATGGCTTTAAAACATCTTGAGATCCTGTACAACAAACCATCTATCTTGCTCTTCAAAATGGTCTTTGCTATTCCTAGTGCTTAGAATTTCCATATGTGTCTTAGAATCAGCTTGTCAAGAATCACAAAGGGAAAAAAAAAAGCTGCAGTCAGAACATTTGTGAGAAACACATACACATATACAGTATCAATTTTGGTAAATGAAAGTTTTCTGATATTGAATTTTCTATTCCATGAACATGTCATATCTTAATTATTTGGTTTTCTTTAATATCCCTTAATAATCTTTCTTATAACCCTAGATATGTAACACTTTCTGTTTGCTTTAGTCTTTAAGTATCTGATTTTTATATTAGTATAAAAAAAAACAAACTGATACATGTGGCTATTTTATCTATATAAATGCTTATTTTACCATATTGTACAACATGAATTTCCATTAAGTTACATTAAATGGTTTTGCCAGATCCCAACTATAATGAAACGAAAATGAATACTAATTTTTATATTAGTATAAATAAATTAGTATAAAATATCTTAAAACCGTTTGTTCCAAGCTGGGATGGGATACAACTGAGTTTTGGAGTGCTTGCTTATCATGCATAAGGCCTTGGGTTCATTCTGTAGCACTGCAAAGAAATAAAATACATAAAACTATTTGTTCAAAGTCTTATTACTCAAATAAAATTACAATGTTTTTTTTTTATATTAACATTATATTTGGCATTCTTCCTAAATACACTTAATAATTCTAAAAGTTCATTTTAGTTTTATTATTTATGGATTATCAAAGCATATAATCACATCATTCATTGCTGACAATTTTATCAATTTCCAATAGCTTTTATAGTTTTGTATGTGTAGGTTGCTCAAGATTGAACCCAGGGTTGTGTATGCTGAACTCTTGCTCTACCACTAAGTTACATCCCAGTACTGCTTTTCATTATATTTATTTTAATTTTTGTTCTATTGCAATGGCACAATTATAAATGCCATTTTTGATAGTTTCCCTTCCTTGTTCTGAGTCTGTTCTTCTGAGAAAGAAGTTCCCACCATTACATTGTAAGATTGCTGAAGAATTTTTGAATGTAGTCAATATTAGATAAAGGCAGTTACATTCTATCCTTCACTTACTATTTTAATAATTAATTAATATTTAGTATCTTCAAATTCCTTCTTGAATCTCATACAACTATATGTATTGAATCATTTATACTTATAATGTATTCAATTTTATTATTATTTTAATTTAAAATGTTAAAATAACCTTGTATTCTTGGAATCAATGCAATGTATTCCTGATAGCTTTTGAAACATTGCTATATTCATTTTGCAAATTATTTTTTAGAATATTTATATCTATGTGAAGAGATTTGCCTGTGATATTTATGTCTTATAATTTATCATCAAATTTTGGTGTTATAATGTTAGAGTTATAAAATAATTTCTGAAAAGTGTTCACTTTTTCTCTCTCTTCTGGAATATCAGCATAGAATTGGTCATATTTATTTCTTAAATGACCACAAGAAATCACTAGCATTCCCTATATTTGATGTTTCCTTATGAGATTTACAGGTCATATTTGTAATTATCCTCAGAGGAATACCCTGAGACTGTTGTGATGTTTTGACAAGAGTCAGAATAACCAGAAATCTATGTTTCTGCATGGTTATGTATCCAAACAGTGACTGTGACTAGAGAATAAAAGGCTACCTCCCCTACCCCTAGGCAGGGTAATCATTGCTGCATAATTTATACTCCAAATTGTCTCTAGGGAGTATGCCAAAGCTAAGTCTATTCCTGAAGTTGTATCCTTGCTTGGACATTTCACTGTCATGCCCTGTAGGTTTATCATGCTTTACTGGTTTATACCTATAACATTTCCTGAACAAGTGACTTACAGGGTTTGTTTATAGGAAACTTTGCTTAGAATAGTGTCTGCACTTTAATTCCCTAATTTAAAAAAATGAAGTCATGAGAAAATGATCCCTTAGCTTTTTCCAAACCTTAAAATCTTATAGTCTAATTGTATCATGTGTATATTTGTTTAATTGATACCTAAATTCTGAGGAAGAAAATCCTTGAGCCTAATAATCATGGTGGAAGCAAAATTATGACATCCAGATCAAATTTGTGCCCTGGGAAGGCTATTATGCTATGTTGGGTTTTTACAAAGGGTTAGGCATCTATAAGTTTTAAATGCATTTAGTTCCATTTGATGGAGATAGGTTTTAAGAGGTCTCAGTCTAAATGAAGCTTGTAGAAGCTTGAAAAAATAGATAAGCAAAACTTCAATAGCAGTAGAAAGGTCTATGTATATGTGTGTGCATATTAAAAAATATGTATAGGTGTGTGTGTGGAAAACTCCCTAGCATATTTTCAAAGATATTATGAAGTATGTAACCACCTCCATTATCTTCTTCCAAAGATTGGGGAATGATTTTGACTTTCTTTCTCATCTCCCTTAACATCTTTCAAACTACTTAAATAACACCAGTCTTCTACATTTGATGAGAAAGCTCAGTAGAGACAAACACAGGTGAATGTAATTAAATCTAATGATTTATTGAATACTGTCATAATCATTCAATATTAAGAAAAGAAAAAGAGAAGGCAGGAGAAAAGGAGGACAGTGTGTCAGAAAAAATAGAAGAGTGTTTAATGAGAAAGTTTTAATGACTATTACTGAACTACTGAGTTATTGAGTATGTTGAATTTGGTCATTTGATAACTGATGAGCCAGTTTTATGAAGTATAACAAATGGATATTGAGTCTTGTGGGATAAAATATAAATGGAAAAGGAGAGAAATAGAGGTTTTTATCTGTAGATATAAGTTTTGAGAGGTTTAGATGTTAAAAGCAGAAAAAAAATGATACAAAGCCTGGAGAGTTAAAAGAAGATACGTTTAAAGTAGAAGATATTTGAGCATGTGTTCATGCTATGCAGATTAGGTACATGGAACATGATTGAAGAAGATGTGTGGATAACATGGCAAGGTCTTGGACAAGATAGGGAAGGTACAATACATATTGATCATTGGCACCTATTAGGAATTAATTTGGATTGGTGGGAAGGAGAATATGGATGTATTTACAAGCCATACACACAGTTTGGTGGTGGGTTAGTGAAGGAGTTTGTAACAGATGTCTAACTCAGTGTGCTGTATCTCTAACCTAATTTGTAACAGCAAACAAGATATGCAGGAGAAAACTAATGGAAATAAAGCAACAATTATCTTGAGTTGGAATAATCAGATTTTACATCAGATAAACTATACTGCCACTTTACATACTTATTGAAATTGAAAGTGACTAGTTAGATAGCAGCCAATAAGTTAATCTCTATCATGTTAGTACTGGCCAGATAAATTATGATTTGAGAGTAAAGCAAGAGGGTTCTACTGAGACACAGTTTTACCTGTTTCTTCTGTTCTATACCTTAAGAATTCCTTTGCATTTTAAAATTTCTCTACTAATTAAATGTTCTAAAGACCAATCCCAGAGTCCCTTGGCTTGTGCAAAACTCCAATGTACTTTGAAGTTGATTTCAAAGCACAAATTTGCTATTTGTCATGTTCTTGAATTCCAGTTTTTCTTCTGCTCCCTAACCATGCAAAGAATGTGTGTGGTTGTCTGTGGGGATACAAGTGTGTACATGTGTGCCTTTGCACGCATGCACACACACACATACACACACACACACACACATATACACACACTCCAGACATGACCTAGTTTCATCTTGACACACTCTGGGCAGTGCAAGTTCATCTCAGAAGAGGACACAGGAAAACATGAGTTAGGAAAAATGCATGTATTTGGAGGGAATGTACTGAAAAATCAAGCTACATATATATATATATATATACAAACATGACTCTAAAAGCACATTATTCCATTTTTATTATTCATGTTTTTCCTATTATTTTTACAGATCTCTTACCATATTACTTTTGTATATTTGATGATTTGGTATATTTTCTGACCACCATAATTTTCTGGGACTCTAGACACATTTAGTTGCTCATTTAGAGGATGAATTTAAATTAATTACCATATAAAATATTAGGAAATAAATTTTAAAACTATTTTTAACTTTTATTTTTCCTAACTTTTAGGATAACTATTTAGGTTCAACCCACTTATTGTTTACAAATCTTTTCCTTAATAAAAGTTTGAATTGAACAAGTCATCAAATTTTGTAATATGTATATATCATTTTAAATATTGGGATTCTTATTTTATGGAAACTATGTGGTATAATCTTTGAATAATTTTTAAATTTTATCTTTATGATATCACCTTTATAGCATACATTTTTGTGGCAGTCATCAATGCTATCTGTGCATATTTTCATTAAATTAGATAAAGTTTTATTAAAAGATGCCAGTAATCCTTTACATGCAGCGATGATCAAGATTTTCAACATCTTCAAAATATCCTAAAACTTGGTTAAAAGCTTAAAATAAATTCTTTTTACTTCTTCCTATCCTATCCTCTTTTGCTTTAATTCCCTGTTATAATTTTTATTCTTTATCATAAACTTTTCTTATTCAGATTACGATGTGTTCTCTGTCTCCTGACTGAAACCTCATTATTACAATCAATAATAAAGCTCTGTGTTTTATATTTCTCCTGTGATATTCAAGATTTTTCAGTGTTTGAGGTTGACTGATATCTGTCTATAAGATACGCCTAACATATGGACAAATTAGTAGCCCAGGAGCTCACCAAGGCCAGTGCTTATTTATGATACAACTTACATATAATAGCTTAACTGTTACTGTGAAACTTAGGTAATAAGGCAATGAAAATCATTTAATTAATGGAGGTAACTTGGCTAAGCAAAAATAAATAAATAAATAAAATGCAAACCATCCCTACAAGATGGTTTTAAAACATATGATGTGGCAAGTTTCAAGTTAGTTATATTTTCACACTGAAATAAAACTAACCAGAGAAGTAGTCATTCCCAGGAAATTTAAAATTCATGTTGTGAGTAAGTGATGCATGATTTCACTGCAGACTTAGAAAGTTTAAAACAAAATATCCCCCTACTGGAAAAGTAGAGGGCACTTTTTTGGGGGTTGGGGGCATCTCTACTCCAAAAATGAATATTAAGTTAGGAGTTAGTGGAATCCTAAGAAGGTGAAAGTACATGCTAATGAAGGGAATGACTTCTTCAACCATGCACTTCTGGTATCTAGCACAGGTTCTTATGCATTTTTGGCACTCAATAAGTTTGTTGAATGGATGATTGGATTTAGCTATAGGATTTTACTTCTCCCTTTATAAAATACAATATTAGAAGTTTTTAGACTATGAGGAAGATATGGATTCATATTACAGAAAACTAATTTTTGCTCTTAAAATACAGCATTAATTATAGGTAATGTCAGATAGTAGCTGTTTGGACACTTTTCTGACAATGTGAAGAGAGTGGATGGAAAGATAGAACAACTTTTGTTTTTATAATATTGAAAAATGTGTATCATTTTTATAGTTTTAGAAAGTCACCATTATAGTTGCATTTCCCCTCTTGATTTGCTATAAGTAGGCTGAATTTTTACATTTTATTTTTAACATAAGCATTTCAGATAAATAATTGAGTTGAAGTAGATATAAAGAAATTCTTGCTTTCTAGAGAGTCAGTTGAGTGGGGGTTAAAGTATATAAACTAGGAGTAAAAAGACGTAGATTTTTGTACACAGTTCTCCATCTTCTCCATCAATCTCCGCCCCTAACACTTTATATAGGGCCTTTAGAACATGATATGATAGGTGCATATATTTAAGTCTTATTTTCTCCATATGGCAATGACAATAATTTGCTTAGTCTCTTGTCATAGACCCGTTTTGAAGATATAAGGAGATGTTGTAGGTAAACATTTTAGGAATTATTAAGTAAAAACAGATAGAAAATATTATATAGCAATAACGTGTTGATATGTAGCAGTAGTTCCACAAAAGTTAGTAAAGACAGACTGATTAGTACTTGCATATTTGACTATCAGGCAATATTGGGTATAATACTTGTTATTTTTTTTCCTCATCTATAAAATGGGGATGCTAATATTTAGTTCATAAAATTGTGAAAGAAAGTGAATATGCTAAGTATTTATCAGACAGTACATGTGACTTTCTCAGTATCCTATTAATGATATTTAACAGAGTAATAAACTAGTTATGATGAACAAAGATTTCAAGCTAGACTAGTTGTATGCACCAATATTGGAATTTTTGTACAATTGCCTTGGGCTCTTCTTTACCTAATTATTTTTTGGAGAACTTTATTTATAGATTAGCTCATACTATAAATATTTTATTATAATTAAATAATAAAGTAAATGATAGGCATTCATCGCAAATGTTTAACAAATATTTTGGCTTAATTTTAAAGTCTTCCAGTATGTCTGAATATGAGGTTCTTATGTTTATATATACATACTTAAATTAAAATCCTTTTTATTATTTGGTAAGGCTTTATTATTTAGAAAAAAATAAACTGGGAGCTTGTCAAAAATAGTTCCAGAGATTTGATTTTGAGGCTCTGGTTAATGTCCTGGGAATTCATGTTTAAATTAGTGATGCTGATGTAAGTAATTTCACTTTTGAGAACTATTGCTCTCCTGTATATCATCTTCATGAGGTGATACTAGTAATATATAATTGCAACTTTTCATTGTGCATATTTTACAGAATAATCTATGATGTATGCATTTTCTCCTAAAAGGTTTCCCTTTGTTTTATTGTTAAGGACAAATAGAAAATATTCTGGATCCAAATTATTTGATATTGTTGAAATTTTTGCATTAACAAAATGCATTCCAACTATCACAACACTTTGAGAGACTTAAGACTTTTCAAAGACTTTAAAAGAAATAAATCTTGGGAATATATATTTCTGCATTTTGAATTGCTCTATTTTGTGATGCTGATTTATTTTCCAATTGTATTTCTGACATTTTTAAGAGTGGTCATGAAAATAGGAAATGAAAAAATAATTAGCTTTGCATACTTTCCATAGATAACATAAAATCCCTGAGGATATTTCTAGTGTTTGTTTTATTTGTTCAATGTTGGAGTTGCTTGCATAACACACTTCCAGTTTGATTGCCAACAATCAAACTGATTTTATTGATTAGTGTGTGGCTCATGTTGTCTCAAGTTGAGTATTTATGTTAATCAAATATGTTCTTTTGAAATAATAAAGATTTACCAAATAAAAAGTTGTTTATTTAAATGTGTCTGTATAAACATATGATCCTCATATTCAGACATACTGGAAGACATTAGATCAAGCTAAACAATTTGTTAAACAATTGAGATAAATGCTCCTTATCATGTACTTTATTATTGCAATAATAACAACATATTTTTGATATTAATAAATATAGATTTAGTACATACTGGGTGCTATTTACACATAAAGATTTAAATTGAGGTTCAGAGAAACTGAGTACTGGGCCAAAAATCTTGTAAGTGGCAGGAATTGGATTTCTATGAGTTTGTCAGATTTTCATAATTGGAAATTGAAATGATAAACGAATAATGTGCTTTAGGAAATTAGAGTAAGATCTAAATGTTTAAAGAAGAATAGTTTTACAAATTATCAATGATGGAATAAAACATTTCTCCTTCCAGAGGGGAGGAAAATGGAAAAACACCCAAAAACATTCATTTAATTTCCTTTGGAAATCTAAACCAATCTTCTTAGTAAACGCACAAATATAGTCCTAATAATGTTATTTGCACATTGAGTGTTACCACGATGACAGAAACCAACCAAAGTTATCAACAGACACAGGCATAGGAGAAGAGGTTCTTTAAATTGACCTCTGCAGGAAGGTGGCTCCAACCTAGAGCAAAGAACAGAGCAGCAGCATTTCAACTCAAAGTTTGGCTTTCCTCTGAGGTCATGCAGCTGCAAAGGATGCCTTTGATGAGGGTGAAAATCCTATCACATCACCTGAGAAACAGCCTAGGTTTGCTTCTAAGCCTTTTTCTCTGTGGGTGTTTCTGGCTACATATAGAGCTGTGTCTGCTGCTTGTCACAATTACAGGCAACTCAGAGAGCAAGTGTGGGGGTGTTTGTAAGCTAAGTGACTATGCACCTGGGGATATACATATTCAAGTCTTTCTACATATCTATCACAATTACAAACTTGGGAGTAAATTAGGTCTTTCATTGCATTCCTGCATAAAGACTTTAGGGTAGAGAGAATCAAATCTTGCATTTTTCACACAAAGAACCATATTTCAGAGCCCATTTCCATTCATGTCAAATTATCACATTTTGCAAGATGAATATGAAAATTACAGTTGATTGAGACATTGAGTCTTTATTTATAAATGTTTTGAATTTTGTTAAACTTCTAACAAAATCCAGAAAATCAGTTTTGTTAGTTTATAAAGAAAATTTGAGTAGAGATAAAAAATGAGATTATTAAAGTTAAAGAGGATTGTGGTTTTCTGAGTACATAGATGGTATGCTTAAATTTGGGGATAGAAGTTCAGGTAGAATAACAACAACAAAACCCCAAATATTCAGTTTTATTTTGAGAATTTCCCTATACCTGTGGATTTTTGAGAATTTCCCTATACCAGACAGGCAGGCAAACAATAAGGGAGGAAGAAATAAAGTGAAGAATAGAAACAAGAGTAGATTCCAAAGGTGACTAGTATTTTAGCAGTACATAACATGGATAAGAAATAGGTCTTGATGAAGTAAAAAAGTAGCATGATGTTATGGGTAACAGATAATTTAGAAATGTGCTTCCAAAAAGGTCAAGTTAAACAATACAATATCAGAAAGAAAATATTTTAGGCTAATAAATAGGTCCTAGGTGTTGCCATGGAAATGTGGAGCCAAATGTAACTGGAGATTTTTTTTTTTCAAACAAAAAGAAACATTGTAAAATAATGAGCTAGTTTTGGGTTAAAAACTTACCAAATACAGCGAAACTAAAGGTAAATAAGAAAACAGAAAACCAGGTGCTCAAGTTGTAAGTTCATGAAAAGTGACTGTTTTCATCCTTCCTTTATTAAAATAAAGTATATATGGGGGGGAAATGAAGAAATTATGAAAATTTTTATATTAAAATCATTTTTAAAATCAGTATATTTTAGCAAAACTTATATTCAGAATACTGTATTGCAATGCCCATTTAAAATTAATCAGGTTTTATATATAGTCTTAAGCTTCTTCCTCATGGATCCTTCCATTTAAATATTTCCCTAGTGTATTTATTTTTTGTAATATTGGGGATTAAACCCAGGGGCACTCTGCTGCTAAGCTAAACCCCCAGTCTTTTTATTTTATTTTGATACAGGGTCTCTATAAATTGCTGAGACTGACCTAGAACTTGTGATCCTCCAGCTTCAGCCACCCTAGTTTCTGGGATTACAGATATGTGCCACCATACCTCGTGCCTAAATTATTTTAAATGAACTGATATTAGAGGTAATATGTCCAACTGATGGTAACATAATTTAATGTAAGTTAATGTTAAATTTATGCAAATATGAATATGTGCTACAATTTCTATCTTTAGGTTATAGAAATTGGTTTGTGATGAGATTTTTTTCAAATTTATTTTTTATTCTAAGTTGTTAGAAATGACAGAATAATGTATTACATTTCGTATTATACTTATAGAGCACATTTTTACATATCTCTGGTTGTATACAAAGTATATTCACACCATTCGTGACTTCATACATGCACTTAGGGTAATGATATCCATCTCATTCTAGCATCTTTTTTTTTTCTTCACCCTTTGCTTAATGTACTTAAATAATTTTTAATTAAGATATGAGAATATAAAATTTCCATCAATATTTTAAAATCAAGAAACATCAGTAGGATTATGTCCTTGAGGAATATTCAAAGAATTTTCATGCTCATTGCTTTCTATGAGGACACATAATAATGAGCAAAAATAATGGTTTTCTCTCTTAATATGAACTAAAGAGAAAGAGTTCACTATAAATACAGGCCACTGTAATGAATCTACAAAACAAAACAAAACAAAAGAGTTCATTCATTTATTTATTCTGTCATGTGATGAAAATTTACTGAGCATTCATGTGTGAACCTCTCAGGTGCTATGGATCAAGAGACACCCAGGAAAAAAGATTTTCTTTTTTTTTATCATCAGGTTTATGGTAAAAATCTGAATTTTTAGGAGAGATTAAGTCAAATATAAAGATACAGCTAATTTAAGAGGAAGAGTTTCAAGAAAACATAACTTTAATGCAGAAACAAAGACATGTAGCTATATTTGGTATGATATGGTACACTAAAAAAGTAAAATAAATAGGTCCTTGACAAGTAAATATACATAAACACATGCATGATTCAAGGGCGACAAGATACTTATATAAATTATTAAGTATCTATGATCTACCCTGAACTAAACTAGAATGACCTATATTTGAAAATCAAATAGGTTCCAAAAAATATTTTTAAATTGTTTCCCTTTGCAACTCGACAAAATGCAAATCTTCTAATTGTTTGGTATTTTATTCAATATGGATATGAGTGTGTTAAAAACATAAAACTTATCTGAAATATTGTAGCATAAAAATAAAAATAGTCATCAGATAAGTACTTCCTAGATAATTTTCTAGGGATAGTTTTTGGAAGATATTTTACTTATCCATGAAACTGACCTGTGTTTCATTTTGCAATGGAGTTTGAATGTCTTAATGATATTTTCTCTTAAGATTTAATTTAAAATATTGTAATTAATTTTCAATGATGTATCAAACATTTGGAAATGTTCCAATAACAGTATCTTTGCATTTGAATGAGTAAGAATTCAAAGTTTTTGGAATATTTTAGGGCTGTTTCTTTTCAACCACATTTCCAAGCAAGGAAAGTTGCTGGATAATATTTTCGATTATGGTGATTAGCATTAATTGTGACAGTTATTAAATTAATTGGCTTTGAAATGCCTGAATATCCAGTAGAAAACATACAGTCTATGACTTCTTTATACCTCCAAATTGATATAGGAAATTGAAACTAAAAGTACTGCTTATCAATGATGCAACTAAAGTAGGAGCTAATTTTGTTTAAAATTGTGTTGAGAGCAAATTTTGATGATAAATGGCAACATATCCAGGAAGCTAATGTTCTCTGATTAACCTGACACTTTGACTTTGCCTGACAAAAGGACAATTAGAAGATTACAACCACATTTGGTAGAAATTATTAGTGAATTTATACATAGGGTGATGCAGAGAAAGGTAATATAAGGTGGCAGTAACTAATAATTACTATAGATTATAAAAACTGACCTGCTTGTACCTACTACTGCTCTGTCAAGGATACCTATAGGTTAAAATTTTGTATTGAAGATTTCCGGAAATGAATTAACTACCATCTCCCATGAACATTTTAAAAAAGCAAAATAAAATAAGAACATCAACTGAAACACACAAAATATTTAAACTCAATAATAGTTATTTATAGAAATATGTATATAAAAATTTGATCACATTGAAGTACAGATGTTAAGAAACAATTGATTATTCCCATTTTTAAAGGGCTGTGAGATGTAGCAGGAAAAGGAAAAATTGTAGCCACATACTACTTGCATGTGCCATTTAAAATGATGGTGGCTTGGCATGAAGAAAGGTTAGGAAAGCTTTTTCATTTGTACAACTCACAAGTGGCCTCTAAAGCTGAAGAAGTGGGGATTGTGTATGTGTTATGATTTTTTTTAAATATTTATTTATTTGCTTTAGTTGTACACAATGCATTTATTTTTATGTGGTGCTGAGAATCGAACCCGGGCCGCGCTCGTGCTAAGCGAGCGCTCTACCCGCTGAGCCACAATCCCAGCCCCATGTATGTGTTATGATTTGTATCTGAAACATCTCCTAAAATCTCATTTGTTGAAGACTTTGTCCCCAGTACAGCAAAGCCAGAGGTGGGAATTCAGGTGAAATGATGGGATCATGAGGGCTTTGACTTCATTCGTGGATGAATCAGTCCACTGATAGCTGGATGAATTACTGGAAGATCATGGAAACACTAAACAGGGAGGTGGGACATGGTTGGAGGAAGTAGATCACTGGGAGCATGTCCTTGGGGACTTTAATCTGGTCAGTGGCCCTGTTTCTCTCTGTCTCTGCTTCCTGTCTGCCTTGAGCAGAGCAGCTTTCTTCCACTACGCCCTTCTGCCAGGATGCTTTGTGTCAGGCCCAGAACAATGGAGCCAGCCAAGCATGGACTAAAACCTCTGAAACTATGATTCAAACTAAATCTTTCCTCCTTTAAGTGGTTCTTTTCAGCAAGGAAAGTAGTTTGGTCACAACAAAGAAAAACTGACTAACTCCGTTTAGTGGGGAGAGGGGGGACACTCCCCTAGAACTCCCTGTTTCAAATGAGAACACCAGTAGGATGTATAAATGAGATGTCTTCAACCCCAACTTATTTACTTACTTTATCAATTTGTATATTTTTGTTTCTGTATATTTCTGCACTCAAGAACCATTTTCTCTCACTCCTCCTATCTGTATATAATTTATTTTGTTTAATATGTTCCCTTTTAGTTGGCATCTATCCTTTCCAAATGCATATGGTGGCTTTGTGTGCATATAGTTGTGATTTATGTAAGTGACATTTGTTCTGAATTTTATTCCTTTTACTTAAATTATTTTATCATAAGGGCTATGTTTTTAAGATTCCTCCATTTTCTTGGGCCTACATTTATTCAGTGGGTTTGTTGCTGTATAATTTTCTTTGGCATATAAATCCACCATGGTTTATCTAGACACCCTCCCACTGAATGACATTAAACTTGCTTCCAAGTCTTGCTGCTACAAGTAACACTTAAGTGCATATTCTTGTATGTGTTTCTTCATAGGCCATATGTGTTTTTTTTTAAAGTTGTTGCTTCATATGGTTTATGTATTATTTGCATAAGTAATGTATAATTTTTCAGGATGGTCACATCTGTCTGTATTTTCCAGAACATGTGGGAATAAAAGTATTACCAAGAACTTTTGGTGGATCAATATTGACAGGACAGAATTCATTTTCAAGTCTGTAAATTTTCTGCTAATGAACTGAGCCCATTTTTTCAAATGGGAATGTTATCTTGTTGATTTTTAACAATTCCTTATATGTTCCAGATATCAATCCCTTTGTTGGTATTAGACACTGTGATAATGCTATTTTTTATATGATATTTGAGCATTAATTCTCTCCATGACATATTTTTTCTCTTGGAAAAAATAGATTTTGTATATTCAAATTATATAAATTTTTAGACTCATGGTTTAGCTTTTAAAACATTTTTTAAAGGTAGGATTTCCCTGCCTTAGATTATAATGCTATTTTTCTCTATTTTCCTCAAAATTTTATCTTTAAAGTTTAAATCTTAATTTATCTGGATTCTATCTTCTTAAAGAGGGATAATTTTTTTCCAACAACATAGAATGAACAACTTTTCTAAGATCCATCTATAATAAAGTCTGTCCTCTCCCTTTTGATGTATATGTCCAGGAATGATTAACAGTATAGACAAGGTCCCACGTTTTCAGGTCAAGAATCAAATAAAAATGCAAGGATTCTTTTACATATTGATACGAATAGTCAATCTCTAAAGGAAAAAACTAACAAAATGATAAAAGATGTCAGCCGGGTGCGGTGGCGCATGCCTGTAATCCCAGCACTTGGGAGACTGAGGCAGGAGGATCGCGGGTTCAAAGCCAGCCTCAGCAATGGTGAGGCACTTAGCAACTCAGTGAAACCCTGTCTCTAATAAAATACAAAAAAGGGCTGGGGATGTGGCCCAGTGGTCCAGTGCCCCTGAGTTCAATCCCTGGTGGTAAAAAAAAAAAAAAAAAAAAAAAAAAAAAAGATGTTCAATTTCATGATAAAACACAATATTTAAATACTACCCTGTAAGAAACCAATTTTTATTTTTATATTGGGAAAGATTTAAAAACTTGATCATACTTTGTGCAGTTTGAAAGGTGTGACATGAATGGTACTCTCAGGGTAGTGTTAATGAAATAGTAAATTGAGACAAAATTTCAGGAAGATATTTCTTTAATATTGAAGATATTTTAAATATTTATAATAGCCAATCCAGAAATTTTACTTCTGAAATTTTAAAATAGGTGATCATCAATGAAGATTGATTTTATATATTATGCAAATCACATAATAGAATATCAAGTAACTATTAATTTACATGGGCATTAAAGTTCTATATTCTTTATTTTGTCTTGATTAATATTTAATAAAATTCTCCTTGTATCATATACTATGCAACTATTGACTAATGAAATGGATGTGAATATTGATTTGAAAATATATATGATGAAATTACCAATTTATCAAAACCTGGTTATGAAAAAATGCATAGTATTATAGTTTAATAAAATTCATTTATTATCATAGAAGTGATATTTGAAACTACTAATTGTTATTTTGTTAATAATAGTTCTCTCTACAAGTGAGTTTTCTTTTTATTCTTTATTTTGTATTTTTATTTTAAATGTATATTTTTAGAATCATATAATAAGACAATTTCACTCTGAAAGCAGGACTCAGATTTGTTCAAAAAAGATTATTGAAGGAATTCACAAACTATTATTTGAGAAAAATCAAACCATCTATATTTACTGAGTGAGCATGCTTGTCAAACCACTTATATTACTAAGATTTTTTGAACATAAGAAAATTTATATCAAAATATGTAATATATATTACTTCTCTTGTCTCAAGTCACATGTTAATTTTGAAAAAGAATTGAAGATGTCTCATACTATAAAAGAAGAAAAAGACCAACACATTTGTACTTGGCAATGGCATTATCTAGTGTTATCAATAGATCATTTGAATTTAGTTCAATGTTAACTGTTGATTAAGGATAAAAAGATATCTTCAAACATTTGCTATGTGTTGAAACATTTTATGTATCTATCACATGAATTTTATAAATTGTGTAGTAGGTAGCAAAGTGATCGTTTTCTTCATAGCTTTATAAAAAATGAAACAAATAATCATCAAACGGACTTTTCTTATAACACTACATTGAACTAAGAGAAGGTTTGATTTACAAACTAGACAGTCTTTCTACAGGGACCTAAAATAATATTTTCCAGTTATATTCTTTTCTGTTGATCTATCTTAATGTGGGAATAAAGCATAAATAATACAAATAAATTGATAGTTCACATGTTCCTTAGGTTATTTTTCTTAAATATCAAATATCTCAGGTGAATTTTGGGCTAATGTTGAACCAAAATAATTTTATGGTTCAATTCTCTAGAAGCGCAAATGTTCTACAGCTTTGCTGTACTTGTTAAATGAGTTCTATGGACATCATTTGCTTAAAAATCCTGTTTTGTTTGTTTGTTTGTTTTTGCTTAGTTGCTGTTGAGCTCTTCTATATCTAGTTATATTATTTAGTAAGAGGGAATTCTGTATGTTGGAAATAATTGACTTTAGTGTTCGGGTAGATTACATACCTGGCTCTGCCTTTCACCAGGTAAACAGGCCTCAATTTTCCCATCAATCAAATAAGTATACAGATGTTCTTGCAAGCTTTCTATAAGAATTCAGTGAGTTAATGGAAGTGACATTCAGAAGGAAGTAATCCATTTATAGAAACTGTTATTATTATTATGCCTGTTTTGTGATATTAAAACCATATCATCATTTTCTGAATTTGTATTCATTATTATTTTCTTGAGGAAGGAATGTGATCACTATGATAAAAACTACAGCCAGTCCTGGTGGTGCATGCTTGTAATCCCAGTGGCTGCGGAGGCTGAGGCAGGAGGATAGGGAGTTCAAAGCCAGCCTCAGCAAAAGCAAGGTGCTAAGCAACTCAGTCAGACCTTGTCTCTAAATAAAATACAAATCAGGGCTGGGGATGTGGCTCAGTGGCCAAGTGCCCCTACGTTCAATCCCCAGTACACCCCCCCCCCAAAAAAAAAAAAAAAAGAAGGACTGGGTCTGGGATCAGTGGTAAAGCATTCCTCGTCTAAATCTTCAGTAACAATAAAATAAAATAAAATAACTACAAATTGCTTATTTAGTTTCCATTCTGCCATTTAAAAAAAAACATTTTTATTTCTTCTAATTAATTATACATGACAGTAGAATGCATTTGACATATCCTACATAAATGGAGTAAAATTCTCATTGGTCTGGTTGTAAATGATACAAAGTTACACAGGTTATGTAATCATATATGCACATAGGATAATAATGTCTGATTCATTCCACTACCATTCTTACCCTCATGCCACCTCCCCTCCCATCACTCCCCTCTTTCTGGTCCAAAGTACCTCTATTCCCCAACCCCCTTATTGTGAATTAGCATCCACATATCAGAAAAAATATTTAACCTTTGATTCTTCAAGATTGACTTATTTCACTTAGCACAATATTCTCCAGTTCCATCCGTTCACCAACAAATGCCATAATTTCATTCTTCTTTAAAGCTGAATAATGTTCCACTGTGTATATATACCACAGTTTCTTTATCCATTCATCTGTTGAAGGGCACCTAGGTTGGTTTCATAATTTAACTATTGTGAATTGAGCTGCTATAAACAATGATGTGGCTACATCACTGTAGTATGCCGATTTTAAGTCCTTTGGGTATAAACTGAGGAATGAAATAACTGGGTCAAATGGTGGTTCCATTCCAAGTTTTCTGAGAAATATCCATACTGCTTTCCAGAGTGGCTGTACCAATTTGCAATCACACCAGCAATGTCTGAGTGTACTGTTATGGCAAGATTGCAACAAATCACTGGGCCAGTCTTGTAGCAGGACATGAAACAGTTATTCACCAGCTGGTGTGCTAAGGGGCAGGTGGCAAGTCTACACCATTCAATGCCCTCCAGGGGTCAGAGCAAACATTTTATAGTTCAAAACCACAAGTAAAGCATGTCAGTACATTAATCATAAGTGGCTGTTTCAATGATTCAAAACAATAAATAATAATAATGAGATCTTAATTATAAGTAGAAGAGGAAGTAGATCAAAATGACCCTAGTTGAGTATAAGTTAAAGAGTGGTTACTAATGTCTAGACAATCATTAATATTTTATGCAGTTAAGATACATTGCACAAGTACAGTGTATAAGAATAGAAGGAATGATTTTTTTCATTTTGTGCTATCAATATGCTATGCTAAGCAATTGTTGGTAGGTACAGTGGTGGGGTTTTCCCATGGGAGAAGCATTTACATGACATGGAGCCTCAAGGTAACATGTAGTCTGTTTGGTCATTGCCCGTATAACCTGGCCCATAACATACTGCTTTCCAGAGTGGTTGCACCAATTTGCAGCCCCACCAGCACTGTATGAGAATACCTTTTCCTCCACAACCTCACTAACATTTATTGTTGCTTGTATTCTTGATAATTGCCATTCTAACTGGAGTGAGGTGGATTCACAGTGTAGTTTTGATTTGCATTTCTCTAATTGTTAGAGATGTTGAACAGTTTTTCTTGTATTTGTTGATCAATTGTATTTCTTCTTCTGTGAAGTATTCAGTTCCTTTGCCCATTTATTGATTGGGTTATTTATTGTTTTGGTGTTAAGTTTTTTAAAATTCTTTATTTCCCTGGAAATTAATACTCTATTTGAGGTGTATGTGGTAAAGATATTTCCTCATTGTGTAGGCTCTCAAGTAATGAAATAGAAAACTCTATTAAAAGCCTACTAACTAAGACTGGGGTTGTGGCTCAGAGGAAGAGAGCTTGCCTAGCATGAGTGAGGCACTGGGTTTGATCCTCAGCACCACATTAAAAAATAATAATAGTAAAATAAAGGTATTGTGTCCACCTACAACTAAAAAATCAATGTTTTCTTTTTCTTTTTCTTTTTAAGAAGCCTACCAACTAAGAAAAGCTCAGGACCAGATGGATTCTTAGCCGAGTTTTCTAAGACCTTCAAAGAAGAATTAACACCAATACTCTTCAAATTATACCATGAAGTATAAAAGGACAGAACCCTTTCAAACTCATTCTATGAAGCTGCTATCACTCTGATACCAAAACCAAAGACACATCAAGGAAAGAATACTTTCTTAATTATTAATAGATACCTTTGAGTTCAGAATGACGATAAGCTCAAATTAAAAAATATGTACTTTCTTTATAAATAGTGGGAGACATTTTTCTCATAGTTCTGTTTTTTTGTTTGTTTTTGTTAATTTGAGAGTGGGCTTTGCTAAATTGCCCAGACTGGCCTGGAACTCACAATTCTCCTGCCTCGGTCGCCTGAGCAGCTGGGATTATAAGTGTGCACCACTGGTCCTGGCTAACTCTTTGTCACGAAAGTAGATGATATTGGTTCTATAAAACCTCTTATAATTTTAGGTTTCTGTTATATACAGATGTACACTATGCCCAACTGATGCCAAATTTGGTTAAGAAGAATGCAGATTTATAAATACCCAAAATATACTATGCACAAGGTGATTGGAACGGATCTGGGAAGGAACCTACTAATTGTGGCCTGGAAACCTATGAACTCCTGGACACTTGATATGCATCAATGAAGATTTGGTTAAATCATTGTGCTTGAGGTGGAGACCTACTGATGCCTGAGGTTGTAAAGGTGATGTAAATGGAAGAAGAGACTAAGAATAATGGATACTTCTTGCACTTTCCTAAAGAGAATTGAAAGAAAGAATAGAGCTAAAAATGAGAGGAAATAATTCTATCCTAAGAGTCACTTTATTTGTGGCCTGTAATCAAAGTTGACTGAGAGGTCCACAATTTGCAGTTTTTAAGATTGAGAAATACTATAAGTTGTCAAAGTTATTATGGAGTTTTTTAATCTGCAACCTTAAGAAGTGTGCAATAATGCAGCAACAGGCTTTTCTGGAGTACTTTTCTTTCTTTCTTTTTTTAATTTGTTCTTTTTAGAAATACATGATAGTAGAATATATTCTAGTATATTATACATACACAGAGTATAACTTATCCTAATTAGTATCTCATTCTTGTAGATGCACACAATGGTGAGATTCACTGGGGTGTATTCACATATGTACATAGGAAAGTTATGTCTGATTTATTTCCCTATCTTTCCTAGTCCTATCCCCAACTCCTTCCCTTCATTCCCCTTTGTCTAATCCACTGAATATATGTTCTCCATTGAATGATCAGGAAAGCACAACAGAAAGGCCTATTTTTCAGGGTGGCTTTTTTGCAGCAGCCATCAGGCTGAATGTCTGGGGAGAGACAGAATGCAGATGTCAATAGACAAAGAATGGACTCTTCAGCCTTAAAAATTATATCTAGACAAATTCTTAGGCTGTGGGTTCATATAATTCACCAGAAACAAAAAACTGTGTCCATAGAAAGTTATAAAGACTCACTTGGTGAACTTGGACTATTTCAAAGAAACAGCTATGAGCAGATGTGACACATGTCACTCTAGGGTCTTCAGTGTTTATCCACAATCTTTTTTCCTTCTGCTTCCAGAACCACAAAGCTCAACAGAAAGAATTAGTTGTAGAATGAGGTTCATGAGGAACAGAACTGTGAATGTATACCAATAGAAATGTGGTTGAAAATACACAAGACTTTGTCATTGTCTGATTAGACAAAATTTTGAGGTCCTTTTAGCCCATTATTTCCTAGCTTGACTATACATAAGGCCTATTGCTTTTGGGAAGCCAAAAGAATATTCAGACAGCAATAAGTGACCTCTTGCCTCAGTTATTGCACATGGGCTTTATTATGGAAATAATTTCACACCATCCAAAAAGGAAGAAAGCACAATGGGAAAAATGAAAGGCTGAGAAGAGGCAAGAAATGATAAAAGTCTGAGTAAGGTACAGGGAGTATGAAAACTTTTTAAGAATGGGCTAGACACAGGGAAATTTCACAGAGTTTTCACTAAGGAGTTGATAGTACTCTGAAATTAATTTTTTGTGTCAATTTGGCTGGGCTATGGCACTTAGTTATTTGACTAAACACCAATCTTGGTGTTGCTATGAAGGTGTTATTTAGATAAGATTAACACTTAAATCAGTAAACTTTGAGTGAGGCAGATTATTCCTCATAATGTGAACCTCCACCAATAAATTGAGGGACATAAAGACAGAGATTGAAGACTCTTGAAGAGGATGGAACTTTCCTCTAAACTGTCTTTGTACTCAAAACTGTAAAATCAGTTCTTGTTGGAATTTCCACCCTGTCACACTGACAGTGCTCATTTCTGTTATCTGGAGAACCCTTATGAAAGAAAGCATGTTAACAGCTTAAACACTGAGGTGGTGGAGAGAGTTCTTGGCCCTCAACCCCTACGTCTTAAGATGTCAACACAAATGTATGAGAGAGAGAGAGAGAGAGAGATTAAGAGAGAGAGAGAGAGAGAGAGAGAGAGAGAGAGACTGACTCTCCATTGTACTCCATTGTATTCTGGTGTGGTTCAAACCTAGATATAAGAAGTGTAATTTAAATGGAGTAAACAAGAGAGTGAGTATAAGCCCTTACTAACAATGATGCCTGGAATATGTTTACTTCCCCAAACCAGATGGAATAATTTTGCTAACACTATTAGTTATTACTGCAGACATTGGAAATACATGGTAAATGGGAAAAGATCATTTATAACTGGGTAAGCATGAAGCATGATTCTTCAATTTTAACATGATAACCATTCATTTCTTTGCCACTACTATTTGGTGTAACTAAGGTTTCCTAAATTTGAGAGAAGTAAATGCAAATCTGCCTTCTGTGAAGCAATGACTTCAGAATGAGAACATATTTGGGAATGCAATTTGGAAACTTTAATTGATACAGTTGTTATGAAAACCAGTTGGTTAGAAAAAATAAATTAATTGGGACATAAAAATTTACACAATTTAAAAAATGCTTCCCTCAACTTAAGTTATGTATGTTAAAGAAAAAGAGCAATTGAACTAGAAAAGAAACATCAAAAGATTTGTGAAATGGTATGGCTGCATTATACATGTTTTGTAGCGCACATTCTTATTATCTATTGAATATCTTAAATTCTGTTCATCTTTGGTGTGATAGTAGGTTGTTTTCATTTTTTAGATAAAGTGTTGTATAAAATGTTTTAAGAAAAGTTACAGAAAGATGACTGAGAATGATGTATCCAGGAGAAAGTAAAAAAAGTCAAAGTGTAAATTAAGGAAAAAGAGTGATAGCATCTTCCCTCCTATTATGGTTTGGATATGAGGTGTCCCCCAAAAGCACACACATGAGAAAATGCAGGAAGTTTCAGAGGAGAAATGATTGTATTGTGAGAGTCTTAAGCTGATAAGTGAATTAGTCCCTCATGGGATTAACTGAGTGGTAACTAGAGGCAGGTGGGATGTGGCTGGAGGAAATAGTTAAGTGGGGGTGTGACTATGGGGTTTGTGTCTGGAGCTGGGGTTTCTCAGTTTCTTGACCACCATGTGTGAGCTGCTTCCCTCTGCAACGCACTCTGCCCTGATGTTGTGCCTCACCTCAAGCCCTGAGGAATGGAGCTGACCTTCTCTGGACTAAGACCTCTGAAACTGTGAGCCCTCAAATAAACTTTTCTTCCCCTACAGTTGTGCTGGTCAGATCCTTTAGTCACAGCAAGGAAAAAGCTGGCAAAAACACCTCCTTTTTTTGGAAGATGACACCTTAGAGAAAGAAAGATAGGTCGGTTCAGTTTAATTGTCCAATTGCTTCCATTATGCCTTTCAATCTTATTATTACTGCTTTGAATCTTTTCTCTGGTTTTCAGAATCTGGGCATGGTATTATTTCCACTTATCTTAATTGTGTGTTTTAGTGCTTAATAAATACACAGTGAGATATTTTAGTTTTGGAAAATTTATATCTATTTCTTCATCAAATATTACTTCTTCCTCATTTCTTTTCTCGTTAATACCTCAGAAATAAATAAAAATATTTCAAAACATTCCAGTTTTTTTCTATTTTTTATTGTGCCATATAGCATAACTTCATCATAGCACATGACCTCATCCTCCTTCTGTACATCTCAATTTTTTTCTATGCTCACATTTGTTCTAGCTTCATTATCTCTTTGTCTTCCCCTATCCAACCTCTTAAATTCTCTGAAATATTTGAAACAATTCATTTATATATGTGACACTGGAATACCTAAATCTGCAAGTGAGGTGAACTTACTTTTCTCAAAAAGCCATTTAGTATTCTCATTAAAACTAACAAAACCCTCAAAAAGTAGCGTTGCCAGATTAGGCAATTAAAAACACAAATTGTCAAGTTAAATTTGAATTTGGATAAACAAGAGATAATTACAATGTTGGTATATACTCATGCTTACTGAAGCTTCTTGTGTTTTATCTAGAAATCCTAGCTGTAGATTTTTATCCCTGAACTATAGTACCAAGCTGCTAATGAAACATGGATGTCTTAGATTGGAATCTTCTTTTTTGTGTAAACTGCAAGATAAAGTGAATGTCAAAAGTTTTTTCTGCCAAATGAGGATTAGGTTAAGATTTATTTATAAGATTTTTGTGAGGCATAAATAATACTATGCATGTAAAGCACTTTGCATTATAATTGATATATGATAAATGCTTAACTTACATTGTTATTCTTAGAGTAGATGAAGATAACAGCTTGCTTATTTAATTTTCAATATTGGAAGTAGTCAAAATGAGCCATTATTTATTTAGATTTTGGTATAAGTATTTAACTTATATTTGGGGAATCTCATTATTTGCTCAAATTATTTTAGGAGTTACTCAGATTCAAGTAATATATCTTTTGATTATGTTACATATATTGGTAATTTTTCTCTCTAGTCAGTTGAGATTATAGTGGGGTTACAACTATTAAGTAGGAGGCAAGGGTATGGACAGGACACATTTCAATTGTAACAGTATATTTACATAAGAATAATTATGAATAATTGGCATGAAAGAAATGTGTACATAATTTCAACATTATCTTCTGATAATTTGTTAAAAATTTTTATAGAAATAGTTTTATAAACTATTATATTAATGATTATTCTAGCAAAAATTTTTACAGCACTTATTGCTCATTGCCTTAATAGATCATCTTATTCAGTTTTAATAATAGATTTATGAGTAAGAAAGTGTCAATTATCCTTCCTATTTTCAAGATGACATACTAAGGTTGTAAGAATTTAAAAAACTCATAGAAGGAAATTAAATGGAAGAGTATTAATCCAAGCTGAAAACCCATGCATTTCCAGCTTTTATTATTCCACCCCAATTCCTTTAAACTTATCATAGGGAAGATTTTTTAAATCATCCCACAAAAGTGTATTTAATCTAAAATGGATTGATTCAGTTTTGTTCATGCTAATTTTTCAAGGTATTAATTTTGTAAGGCCAACTATATCTTGGACTCCAAGAAACTTAGACAATAGCTCAAAATGGAGGAACAGATTACTCTCTTGCTCATTTTAATTTCCGTAAGAGAAGTGACTAAGGCTTCCAAAGAATCACCTTCTAAGATCTGAGATTTAGGGATCAAAGAAAATTTCTTTCCCTGGAGCACAAACATAACTAAAATTTCATGAAAATTTTCTTTATTCAGAGTGACTTTGAAATTCATTGAATATATATGTGAAAATATATAAGAAAACTGAAATAAATATTTCTATTTTATAGATGCATAAGTTTAAGTTTAGATATATATTTTTGAATAAAGAGACATTTGTACATGCAGATGAATATATATGATTATATAAAATATATATGTGAATGTGTATATAATATATAAATAAATATATGAATATTCTTATAAATATATGTGGAGCTATAACAATATTGTTTTATTTTCAGGGTTTTGTTAGGCTTTGAAAAAAGTTTAGGTTAAAGTTTAGGGTATGAACATATATTTTATAAAATATGAACATATTTATAAGTATATAGGTGAAATTGTAAATGAACACCGATATCAATCTATGTGGCATTATACATAGAAAGACTTCGGGTTAGGTGTATCATTACACATTCGTTTAAAAATAGGATATGAACATATAAATGAATATATTTGAATAAATATATAAATTTATAACTGAAAGTATGAATACACACATCAGCAATGTATGAGGGGGCCTTTTCCCCTACATCCTCACCAATACTTACTGTTGCTTTTATTCTTAATAGCTGCCATTCTGACTGGAGTGAGATGAAATCTTAGAGTAGTTTTGATTTGCATTTCTCTAATTGCTAGAGTTTTTGAACATTTTTTCATATATTTGTTGATTGATTGTATATCATTTTCTGAGAAGAGTCTGTTTAGTTCCTTGGCCCATTTGTTGATTGGGTTATTTGCTTTTTTTTGGTGTTAAGATTTTTGAGTTAGTTATATATCCTAGAGATTAGTGTTCTATCTGATGTGTGTGTAAAAGCAATATGGAGATTCCTTGGAAAACTGGGAATGGAACCACCATTTGACCCAGCTATCCCACTCCTTGGTCTATACCCAAAGGACTTAAAAACAGCATACTACAGGGACACAGCCACATCAATGTTTAAAGCAGCACAATTCCCAATAGTTAAACTGTGGAACCAATCTAGACACCTTTCAGTAGATGAATGGATAAAGAAAATGTGGTATATATACACAATGGAATATTTTTCATCAATAAAAAAGAATAAAATCATGGCATTTGCAGGTAAATGAATGGAGTTAGAGAATATAATGCTAAGTGAAGTTAGACAATCCCAAAAAACCAAATGCCAACTGTTTTCTCTGATATAAGGACACTGATTCATAATGGGGTTGTGGAGAGAGCATGAGAGGATTAGACAAACTCTAGATAGGGCAAAAGGGTGGGAGGGGAAAAGAGGGCCATGGGGGTAGAAAAGACAGTGGAATGAGATACACATTATTACCCTAAGTACATGTATGAAGACAAGAATGGTGTGACTATACTTTGAGTATAACCAGAGATATTTAAAATAAATGTGTGAATATATTGGTGAAAATATAAATGGAAACCAATATAAATATATCTTGTCATGAGCCATCCATGGGCTGTGTGTACGAACTATGGGCATTTGAGCATATGACGGGTCTGGTCTGGCGTTGTGCGCTGATTGGGCTATGTGGTGCAAGTGAGCCTTCCTCTTGCTCTGCTTGTGATCCCACACAACACCTGAGATGGGTGTGACTAGCCAAGATCTCAATCTACTGACCACAAGATATCATCAAGCAAGACTCCACCCTTTGAAATCCTACCCCTTGTCTTATTTGGGTGGAATATTCTATCGAATGTCTTCTCCCCAATGAATATGGTGTTTTGGGTGTGCTTGCTCTCTTGCCTTTGCCCCCCCTTGTTCCCATTGTCCTCCAGAGTGGTCTCAGAGGTCCTGAGGTCTGAGAGCTGTCCCTGACCCCTGATAAAGGTATTTCTGTAGTCTTTAAGTTGCCATCCCAGCCGCCAGCTCGTGACAATATCTGGTATCATGATAAAGATTTTGTGTTAGGTGAATTGTTATACTTTTTGGGGGAGGATACAGGGGATTGAACTCAGGTGCACTTGACCACTGAGCCACATCCCCAGCTCTATTTTGTGTTTTTTATTTAGAGACAGGGTCTCCCTGAATTGCTTAGTCCCTTGCTTTTACTGATGATGGCTTTGAACTCATGATCCTCTTGCCTCCTGATGATGGCTTTGAACTCATGATCCTCCCAGAGCTTGGGAGTCTGATTATAGGCCTGCACTACCATGCCTGGCTGAATTGTTACATATTAAAATAAGGTATGAACATATAAATAAATAAATACATAAATATATAGGTACAAATATAAATATACACATAAAATTATATGAAAATTCAAATGAATATTTACATTTATATTTATTAACCTTAGGGTTGGTGGTGTTGGGCTGAGACTAAAATTAGGGATAAAGTTCACATTAGTGCTAGGGGAAAAAACGCATATATCAATATATATGAATATATGCATGAATGTATGTAAAAATAAATAAAACAATAAAATAAATGTGTATGTTTTCATAGATGGATAGGGTTTAGAATTATGGTTATGATTAATTTAAAGATGATGTTAGTGCATGTAAATGAATATATGTGAATATGTACATGAATACATAAATGAATGTGTCAAATATATATGAATATTTATATGACAATATATGGTTTTACATGAATACATTTATCTATTGAGGTAGTGTTAAGATTAGGAATAAGTTAAAGAAGTAGAGTTAGGGTTAGTGAATGTATATATATATTACAAAATATAAATATATGTATAAATATATTGATGAAAATATAAATGAAAATAAACATAAAAATATCTGGTGTAATGATAGGCTTAGGATTAGGTTACATTGTTTTTTTCTATCAGGGCATTGTTAGTTTAAGGAATAAGTTAAGGGGTAGTGTTAATGTTAGGGTTAGGGTATGAACATATATATTATAAAACATGAATACACATATGAATATATTGGTGAAAATATAAATAAAAACCAATATAAATATATCTGGTGTCATAATAGAGAGGTTAAACATTAGGTAAATTGTTACATATTGGTATAAAGATATGGTATTAATATATAAATTAATATACATGAATGTATACATGAATTTATAGGCAAAAATATAAATATACACATCAAATTAATATAAAAATTCAAATAATATGTACAGTTTTATATATACATATATGCATTTAGAATTAGGGTAGGTTCTGGGCTAGGACAAAATTTATGGGTAGTTATTTTATGTTTAAGGAATGTATATATACCAAGATATATAAATATATGCATGAATATGTACATGAAAATATGTAAGAAAAACAAAATAAATATGTAAGTTTTCATGGATATATAGGGTTAAATTTATAGGGTTAACTTTATAGGGTTATAATTTGGTTTAAAGATGGTATTAGTACCTATAAATGAATATCTATGATTAAAAATATATGTATGAATATGTATAATTATATAAATAAATGTGTCAAAAATATATCAATATTCCTAAATACATCTGTGGTTTTTATATGAACATAGTTTTTTCTATAGGGATATTTTTATGGTTAGAAATAATTTAAAGACCAGTGTTAAGGATCATGTTTGGGTATGAGCATATATCTCATAAAATATGAACATATTTGTGAATATTTTGTAGAAAATATAAGTGAAAACAAATATAAATATATATGTTGTCATAATATAGTGATTAGGGTTAGGTAAATCTTTACATATTGATATAAAGATGAATATAAACATATAATTGAAAATATATAAATATACACATAAATTTATATGTCAAAATATAAATATATATATCAAATATATATGAAAATTCACGTGAATATATGCCATTTTATATTTATATTCATTTAGCCTTAGGCTTGGTGCTGAGGTAGCACTAAAGATAAGGGTAAGGGTAGGATTAGGGTTAGGAAATGAATATATACATAAATATATATGTGAAAAATATATAAGAAAACCAAAATAAATATATATATTTTCAAAGATGGATAGGTTTAAGGTTATATATATGGCTACCATTTGTTATAAAGATGACGTTAGTACATAAAAATATATAATTTTATAAGTATACATACATAGGAATAGCACATGAATATATAAATAGATATGTCAAACTCATATGAATAGTCATAAAAATGTGCATGATACTATATTAATTTTTTTGTATCATGGATTTTTTTGATGCAGGAATAAGTTAAGGAGTAGAGTTAGGGTTAGGATTTGAACAAACATATTATAAAATATGACTATATCTATGAATATATAGGTAAAAATATAAATGAAACCCAATATAATTATATCTAGTGTCATACATAGAAATTTAGAACTAGGTTTTTTATTACAGATTGATGTCAAATAGAGTATGAACATTAAAAATGTATATATATGAGTGGAGTATTAAGATGGCAGAATAGAGAAGGTCACATATACATAGATTCATTTTTATGAATATAGATACATATATACACATTTATGTGTATAAATATACAATAAAATTATATGTATTGTTTTATAAATTTATCAGTTTAGAATTAGGTGTTAATTATAATTAGGTTTAATGACAGGTTATGAATATATAAATAAATATATATTAATATACACATGAATTTATATGTGAATATTTAAATATCAATATATGTGAATATTTATCTAAATATATATGATTTTACATATATCTAAGTACATTCATTGTTGGGGTTAGTGTTAAAGTTGTAAATAAATTTACTGTTAGTGTTAGGATTACGATTAGGGAAAGATCATATATTAAGATATATGAATATATATGTATATGCATATATATGTGAACATATATAAAAAATGTATATAAATATATATGTTTTTATAGAATGATAGGTTTGGTTTAGGCTGTAGTTTTATGGTTACTGTTTGGCTTAAGAATTAGGTAAAAACATGCAAAAAATCAATATATATGAATATTTAACTATGTATGGGAACATATAACTAAATATGTAAAAAATAAATGAATATTCACATAAATACATATGGTGTTATATAAAATATTTTTTAAATTTGAAGTTGTTGTATATGACAGTAGAATGCATTACAATTCATAATACACATATGGAGCACATTTTTACGAATCTCTAGTTGTATACAAAGTATATTCATACCATTCATATGGTTTGGATATGAACATGTTATCAATATATATGAATGTATATAAGAATATATCTGTGAAATATAAATATATCTAAACTATATGACTATTCATACAAGTATATATGTTTATATAAAAATAATTTTATGTTTAGGGTGTATTTTTATGGCAAGAACTAATTTTAGTGGTAGTATTTGGGTTAGTGTTACAATTAGAGCTAAATTTACTGTTAGGTTTAGGGTCAGGTTATGAACATATATATCCAAAAGTATAAATATATGTATGATATGTATGTGAAAATATGTCGCTGTGTTCTGCATGACTAGGGCTCAGATAACTGCATGGAGATGTGAGCCATCTGAGAAATTAAACTCTAAAATAATTAATAAGAAATAAAAGACACAGAATAATAGTTTCACAGTGGGGACCTGGTGAGTGGAATGGACCTGATGGTTCTAATCTCTAACAAAGAGTGAGGCTCTGTGTGCTTTATTTATAGGGAAGCACATCAGGGGGATTTATTGTCAGGAAGAGTTTTTTAAGTTAAACAAATTCAGCAATTGGGCTTATCTATTTGTGGGATATCTTCTTCCTGTTCAGGACAGCTGGTGCTTCAAGGCTATTTAGTGCGTCCCTATTTCTTTCACCCCAAGGCAGCAGGCATCTGAATTCAAAGGTATCAAACCCATAAATCCCGCTCCAGGCATGGAATCAGCCCTATTAACAGTGGCCACCTGCAAGTGGGCGTATCTTTCAGCATCTTTGTACTGAGAGAAACCCACGAGGGCAGTCTAGCTGTCCAAAGCTATGGAGTTCAAAGCAATGATTCATTTGCCACTCCCTACAAAAATCCTATATAAACATGTATGGCTTCATAGATGGACAGTTTTAGGGTTAGGGGTATGGTTGTGGTTTGATTTAAAGATGGTATAATATATGCAAAAAGAATATATATGAATATATTTGTGAATATAAAAATAAATATGTCAAAAATATGAGTATGAATTGAAATGCATATGGTTTTATATGTAAAGGATTTTATGTTTAGGGTTATTGTCAGGGTTAGAACTTAGTTTATGGCTAGTTTGAGGATTAGGATTTGTGCATGAACATTTACATAAAATATGAATGTGTCTATGAATATACATGTGAAAATACATATGAAAACCAATGTAAATATATATGGTTTCATACATGTATAAGTTTTCAATTAGGTGTGCTGTTACAATTGTTTTAAAGAAAGGTTATGAATATATAAATTGATGTATACAAATATATAAAAATATATGTCAAAATATATAAATATTCATATAAACATTTTATATGATATACATTTATGGTTAGGTTGGTATTTTTGTTGGGACAAAATTTAGGTTTAGGTTTAGGCTTATGATTAGGGTAAATGTATATATCAATATATATGAATATATATATAAAATATGTATATATATGAATATATATTTGAAAATAAGTTGAAAAAATCTATATAAATATGTGTGGTTTCATAGAAATATACACTTACTGTTAGGTGTATTGTTACATTTGGTTTAAATATTGTGTAAGTACAAGTATAAAATCCATTCTTCTCTATTGGTTTCAGTAAATTTTTCTTAGAAACAAAAATCTGGTGGATGTTTCACCATATCTTTCAAAAGGCAATCAGAACAGAGTTTACTAGGAAAGTAATAGCAAAAATATATAAATAAATAACTAAGTCAATAATGAATATTTCAAAATCATCTTTCCATGAAAAATATTTGCTTAGAAAAATACACTTTGGTATTGAATTATATGCTATTTGAAAATTTTGACTTAGGGATGCAGAGTATGGTCTGGAGGGCAGATATCATTAGTAAGGTGAATAGGTATAATCTTTTCCTTCTCCTTAAATTGTTTGAAAGCAACAAGCAATGCATCAATTTAAAAGTGCAAGCCAAGACTGACCTCTGAAATTTACTTCTTTTCACAGGAGAATTGCACACCATGCCAAGTTACCATCAAAATATTTAGATTCCTGAGATTAAAATCGGAATGTCTTAAAGTAATTTTTGCATTTTCTTTTGGCATTAACTCATTTCCTTCATTCAAATATAACAACCTATCTAGCACATTAAACTAATTAATTTTCATTCAATATACTTATAAAATTCTTCCATATAGTTTCTCACTAGCTTTTGAAATAGAAATCTGATTTGTATGTTAAATAGATTGAATTTTCATCCAAATATTATTATATATTCGTATGTGGTACACACCATCAAAAAATAAAATATACCTTTTTCTATGTGAGTAAATATTTTTCTCTCTTATCAGGAATCTCTCTCTCTCTCTCTCTCTCTATATATATATATATATATTATATATATATATATATATATATTATAATGTAATTATTATAATCATTATTATTTTTCCATTCCATTCCTCACTGGAATAAAACCTGTTTCATGCTAAACTTTGGCATAAAAACCTAATTTTTAATGCTCTTGTCTTTTTAACCCATTATCCTATGGAGATTACTCAGAACTCAGTAATAAAAAGCCTTAGGTCTTCTGCATTCTTTAGGCTTAATATTCTATATTCATTCAATTTTTATCAAAGATTGAGAAAAATTTCTCATATTTAATGATATGTTTTGATAACTACTGTCAAAGATTGAAAATTTTTACATTTCCTAAGTTGTGTATATATACAAATTTTATAAGTCTTACTTAACATTCTTACTTAACATTTACTAGTATTATGCTATTTGCAATGTTTTAAGGTTTATTTATATTGAAGAAATAATAAGACACCAGGCCAATAAATGGTGCAGATAAAATAGAAAAACTTGTTTAGGTAGATGGCATGGGTGAACAAGAGACATCTTGTTTTAAATTTGTTCATTACAAGGTAAAAAAAAAAAAAAAAAAAAAAGATGAATTATTTAGGTTGATGTAACCTATTGAGGCAATGCTCACTAGATGAAAAGAAGTGATTGTACACATAAAGAATGAGTTTTAGGATAACAATAAATGTAAGATTGAAGACTTGAAAGGTACGAATATACTTTGTATACAAACAGCGTTATGTAAAAAGATGCTCTATATGTGTACTATGAATTGTAATGCATACTACTATTATAAATACAACTTTGAATAAAAAGAAAAAAAAAGAATGAGTTTTAGACAATCAGAGGCTTTGTAAACAGGGGTTGATAGAGGAGGAGGAGCAATATGACAGGTGAATAAGATCCTTCAGCAATTGTCTCCAGATAGGCACAACAAGGTAAGTGATCTTAACAAGAGCAAAGAAAACCAGGTGAGAGACAACAGTGGATGCTTCCACTAAAACAAAAAGACTCATTTGTCGGGAACTTACACTGCTTTCTGGCTGCTTGCTACATTACCACACCCTGTTACAGGACCTAGCCTAAGCAGGGGGCGTGGCTGTGAGAACTGAAACCACCCCAAAGATAGGCCAATGGCTCCGCCAATGGCATCCGCCCATGATCCTTCTGTGTCCCTATGATCTTTCTGTTGATTGGTCCATGTCCTATATAAGACCATCCAACTTCCTCAATAAACCGAGTTTTTGGCATTGCTTTCTACCAAAACTCCCCGGGTGTGGCGTGGTGTCCCTCAATCAGGCGGGGTAAGACACTCGGCGACTTTTGCCTGTTAAGCCTATCTTCGCCAGGTAAGCTACTTTAACTCTTTCTGCTGGCAGAAGGAGCCCCCTTTTTGGGCCCAAAAATGGGGGTAGCTTTAGACCTCGGCCCCATTAAGAAGTACCGCAGCAATCCCGACACTCATTGAAGAAAGCAAAAAGGAAAAAGATTGTCCAAGTCACCCTCCCCAACTCCAAGCAGTACAGAATGGAGAGAGATGTCTCTAAATTGGGAGAGAGTCTTAAATTTGAAATCCAGGACCAGGCTCATATGGAGAAATTTGATACTGAGCAGATCCCTCCACTTCTACCACCAGGCTGATACTGATGAATTTAGCGTTGTGTTTGCATTAGTCAGCTGACAAAGAGACTGCTTCTACTACTCCTTTTCCAAACTTGGGCATCAAAGCAGGACACAGGAATCTATCTGCTTGAAAACAGAACACTGAAACTAGCAGACGGTAATGGAGCTCAGTGCCAGGTCTATTTTGATGAGACTTAGAATAGAGTAGAAACCAGGAAATAGATAGATAGATATGCCAGAGCTCATAGATGGAGCCTCTATACCTGCCCTCACATCAAAGGGAGATCTGTGAGCCTTTGGGACAGATCATCTTCAGCATGCATCATTGCCAACCCTAAAGTGAACCTAGGACACATCCTCCTCTTCAAGACTGTGCAGGTCCCTGCAGTGGTCAGATTCAGATGTATTCTAGTTAGCATCAACTGTGGTGAATAACGGACTGTCTCTCCCAGTCCTCAGACGTGCCATCTATTACCAGGACAGCGTTTGCAAATGGAGCTCTAGATCTGCTTATGTACCATGCAAAGACCTGTGCCCCAGTAGGTTGGACTGATATTTCAGCTTGTTCCACTGTCAGCTCTGGATGAGTCTTGGTATACCCTGAAACTGTGCAAGTCCTTATGGCTGCGAGATTAAGGTAAAACCCAGCTTATCATCAGTTTAGGTAGCCAAAGCGACTACGTTCACCAACATCATCCTAACTTCAATTAGGACAGCATGAAGCAAGACCAACCTTCTGGGGATATGACAAGGTGAAAGTACAGGTCGTTGCCCTGGAACTTGGTGCAAGACAAGTGAAAAATGACACTTGGCAGATCCTAACAGCCTCCATCCCCAGATCTGCCTGTAAATGAGTCATCTGAAATAGTCCTAGAGCCAGGGAAGGCACATGTATTAGTGCCTTGTGTTAGTGAGAGTGTATCAGACTTCTAATTTGCCAGCATCATCGGTGCTGTGTGTTGTTGTATCAGTGTTAGGCTGAGTTCCCTTTACTAAAGTGCAGCCCAAAGCAGTGTGGACTTCTTCAGAGTGGTAGTATTGAGCCTGGGTCTGGCCTTGCCAATTCAGGGTGATTCTGTCTAGCAGCCTTCAGAATCCTGTAGGGCCTGACTGTAAGCTGATAACTGTGCTTGAGACATCTGGGACTAACCTGGCCCCAGGGACAAGCTTGTGGGGATGGATTACTGTTTCTTGGTATTAAACTATCTCATTTTTATCAACATGCCAACTGTCAACAGGGACAAACCTGGGCTTAGACAGAACTTTGGTGCTAAAAGACTAGCAAAATACCAAGATCAGACTGCCAATGAATTTGGACCTAGTCCATCATCTAGTGATGAAATAGTTGTGAAAGAGTGAATTGACTATAGGCTCAGAGAAAATAATCAGCTACTTAAAATTTCTGGAAAAAATAGGTACAAACAAAGCTGGATTACAAAGATGGCAATACACTCACAGTTCTTCAATGTAGAGATGATGTTGCATACTAAAAAGCATTAAAACATTTCAGGAAACCATGACTTCACCTAGAGTCAAAATAAGGGAATGGAAATTGTTCATATGGTAAAATGTTAGGTGAAGAATTAGATAAATAATTTAAAACAGTAATTTTAAGGAAACTCAATGAGTTCCAATTGAGCAAAGAGAAATGATTCAATCCTCTAACAGAGAAACAGAGAAACTGAATAGAGAAATATATGTAATTTTTTAAAAAATACACAGAAATCCTTGTGTTGAAAAATACATTAAAGTGAAATTAAAAATGTGAAAGAGGTCATCAATAACAGAATAGACCAAGAAAAATAAAATAGAATTAGTGAGCTCCAAGATAGCCATTTGAAATGCACAGAGGAGAAAAAATAAAAATAAAAAAGAATGAAGAAGAACAAAGATGTTTAGGGGAATGTGGGGGCAACATTAAGAGGTCACAAAATTGGGTTATTGGGGTTCAAGAGGATCTTGAAAATACCAAAGAAATAGAAATTTCACTCAAAAATAATAAGAAAGTCTTCCGAAGCCAAGAAAATGCTGAAAAATATTTAGGTAAAGAAACTGAAAGGTCACCAATCAGATTTAACTCAGCCAGTCTTATGCTAAGATATTGTCTAATGAACCTCTCAAAACTGAAAGATATTGAGAAGATTCTAAATTCCCCAAGAGAAATAAATTACACACAAGGGTGTTCCCATTCACCTGATGGCAGACTCCTCAGAAACCTTATAGGCAGATAAACATGGAATAAAATTTTCAAAGTACTGAAAGAAAACAAAAACAAGCAAGCAAACAAACAAACAAACAAACAAAAAAGGTCCAACCCAGAACACTGTATTCAGCACAGTTCTTCCTTAAAAATGAAAGAGAAATAAAGGCATTCCCAGAAAACAAAAGCTGAGAAAATATATATCCAACAGAACTGTCCTATAACCTATACTAAAGGGCTTCTCCAAACTGGAAGGAGACATTAATGAGTAATTTGAAAACGAGGAAAAGTAAAAAAATTCACTGGTAAGAGTAATTGTACAGACAAATTTAGAATTATCTAATGTTGTAAGCATGGTATACAAAACACACATATATTTACTAGGAATACTAAAATTTAAATAATAATAATATGTTAGTAGGAAAGCAATACAGATAGATGCAAAATATGATATCAAAAAATCAAAATGTAAGGAAGAATGGAGTGAAACCATAGTTTCTTATTAGTATAATTTCTACCTTAAATTTCTATTCATTATAACCATGTTGCTATCATTTCAAACAATTTTCTATAATCTATAGAAAATTTAAAGTTTCATGGTAACAACAAATCAAAAATAATAAAGAAAAATCAAAACATGCTACTACAGTAGGTCACTTATCCACAAAGGTAGTTTATATGAAAAGGAAGGGGAACAAATGAGCCCTCCCAAAGAAATTAGAACACAAGTTAAAAATGGCTATAATAGGACCTTACCTGTCAATAATAATATTGATTATAAATGAAGTAAATACTCCAATAAAAAGGTCATGTTTTGGTAGCTTTTTTTTTGCTGCTCTGACCAAAAGATCTGACAAGAAAAATTTGCGGGTAGGAAAAGTTTATTTAGGGCTTATGGTTTCAGGGGTCTCATTCCACAGGTGGCCAACTCCATTGCTTAGATGAGTGTGGTGGATGAAAGAGTTCAGAACATCACACCAAGATGGAAAGAGAGAGAAGGCGAGGGGGGGGGGGGGGGCGTGGAGGGAGAGAGAGATGTTCCCCTCACTATGGACAAAATATATACAACAAAGGCAAGCCCCAATGACCCATCTCCTCTAGACATACATTAATTGCCTTTAGTCACTACCCAGTTAATTCCTATCAGGACCTACTATATGTTGCTTATAGGAAATTCACTTCACCTCTAGGGATACACATTGACTGAAACTGAATTGTAAATAAGATATTCCCTTTGAAAGGAATCCAAAAGAAAGCAGGAATGGCCATATTTATATCAGACATAATAGACTTTAAATCAAAAGAAGTAAAAAGAGACAGGGAAGATTATTACAAAGGGGTCAGTTCAGGAAGAGAAAATAACAATTCTAAATATATGTGTAATATATATTTATTGGAGCACAACAATTTATATAGAAAGCATTCATATGCCTAAAGGGAGTGATAAACTCAAAAACAGTATTACTTGGGGACTTTAAAATGTGTTTTCAACAATGGACAGATCATCCAATCAGAAAATCAGCAAATAAACAGTGGAGTTAAACTGCATTGTAGATAAAATGGACTGAATTTTATCCAATAACTACAAACTACAGAATACACATTTTTTTTTCATCAGCACATGGAACCTCCTCTAGGATAGATCATATGATAATCTACAAAACACATCTCAATAATTAAAAAGAATTGAAATTGTATTACGTACCTTTTCTCATCACAATGCAGCAAAATCAGAAATCAATAAGAAATATTTCAAAAACTATATAAATAAATGGAAATTATGCAAACCTTTTTTCAACAACCAGTTTAACAAAGAGGAAGTCAAGAAAGAAATTTAAAAATTTCTTCAAGCAAGCCGGGCGCAGTGGCGCACGCCTGTAATCCCAGCACTTTGGGAGGCTGAGGCAGGAGGATCGCGAGTTCAAAGCCAGCCTCAGCAATGGCGAGGCACTTAGCAACTCAGTGAGACCCTGTCTCTAAATAAAATACAAAAAAAAAAAAGGGCTGGGGATGTGACCCAGTGGTCGAGTGCCCCTGAGTTCAATCCCCGGTACCACAAAAAAAAAAAAAAAAAAAAAAAAAAAAAAAAAAAAAATTTCTTCAAGCAAATGAAAATGGAGACACAACATATAAAATTCTATGACATACAGAAAAAGTTCTAAGAGGCAAGTTTATAGCAAACAATGCTTATATTAAAAAAGTAGAAGGATCACAAATTAAAAAAAAAAAAAACTATTTCTGCCTCTCAAGGAACTAGAGAAACAAAAACAAATTAAACTAATAATTAATAGAAGGACAGAAATAAATAGTGACTAAAAATACAGTACAAAGGATGAATGGAAAAATTATCTACTTACTTGAAAAGATGAACTAAACAGAAAAACAATAAACTAGATTAAATAAGAAAGAAGAGAAAAGATTCAAGTACATTCAGAGTTGAAAAGGGAGAGGTTATAACTGACACTACTAAGGTAAAATGCTCATTAAATAATATTAGGCATAACCATATGCGAACAAATTTGATAACCAAATAGAAAAGTATTGGAAACATTCTTGGAGATATACACCCTACCAAGATTGAATAATAAAGCATAAACTATGAACACACAATAACAGATAATGAGGTTGAATCAGTAATAAAAAGTCTCTCATCAAAGAAAAGCACAGGGCCAGATGTCTTCACTGCTGATGTCAATCACTTAAATAAAAACTGAAACAAATTTTCTTTACTTCAAAATTAAAAGAAGGAGGAGGATCCCAAATACTGTATAAAACCAAACATTACCCTGATACCAAAACCATATAAGGAAACGAGAAGAAAAGAGAACTACAGGCCACCAATGACATAGATGCAAAAAAAAAAAAAAAACCTCTAAAAAAAATATTAGCAAACTAGGGTCTGGAGTTGTGGCTCAGTGGTAGAGTGCTTGTCTAGCAAATATGAGGCACTGAGTTCGATCTTCAATACCACATAAAAATAAATAAATTAAAGGTATTGTGTCCATTTACAACAACTAATATATATATATATATATGCATATATATATATTAGCAAACTAAAACAAATGGCACATTTAAAAGATTATTCATTATGATCAAATGGGAGTCATTCCATGGATACAGGGATGGTTCACCATATGCAAATTAATAAGCATAATATACCACATCAAGAAAATGAAGGACTAACCATGATTGATCATCTCAAGATGTAGAAAGGACACTTCATAAAATACAGCATCCCTTCATGATACAAACACTGAATAAATTATGTTCAGGAGGAACATCCCTCACTTACAATAAACTCACAGCTAACATTATATTGAATGGGAAAACATGAAAGCTTTCTCTCTGAGATCTGGGACACGAGAAGAGAAGTTCACTTTTACACTTCTATTCAACATACAATTGGATGTCCTAGCCAGAGAAGTCGGACGAGAGAGAGAAGCAAAGGGCAACTGAATTGGATCAGAAGAAATCAATCAAATTGTCACTATGGCAGATGACATAATCCTATAAAAAGAAACTTTGAAGACTCCACCAAAAAACAATTAGAACTTTTAAATGAATTCAGCAAAGTTGTAGGATATAAAATAAACATGTAAAATCAGTAATATTAATGTAATGTATGCCAATAGTGAATTATCTGAAAAAACATTTAATTTATAAAGTCTTCAAAATCACAAAATACTTGGAATAAAAACTCAAGGACACAAAAAGTACTGAGAATGAAAACTGTGAAGCACTAAAAAAATAAATTGAAGAGGACACACACACAAAAATAAAGGCATCCAGTGTTTATGGATTAGAAGATAATGCTAAAATGTCCACAGTACCCAAAGTTATCTAAAAATTCAAAATATTCATCAAAATACCAATGACATTTTCCCCAGAACTAGAAAAAACAAACTTAAAATTTGTATCATGCACACATACAAACCCCTCAAATAGTCAAAACCAACTTGAGCAAAAAGAACATAGCAGAAGGTACTGTACTATCTTCAGAATATATCACAATGCTGTAGTCATCAAAACAGAATGGTATTGACATAAATCTAGGCACATAGACCAATGAAAGAAAATAGAAACACTTGAAGTAGAAAACATGCATTTGAAAAAGGACAGACTTTTCAATAAGTAATGATGGGAAAATTGGAATCCAAATGCAGGAGAATGAAATAAATTGACTATCATATACTGGTTACAAATATCAACAAAAATGGATTAAAGACTAAAATGTAAATCCTGAAACTATGAAATTACTACAAGGACATGAAAGGAAAAGGTTTCAAGGCGTTGAAACAGGAAATAATTTTTTGAACAAGATTCAAAAAGCACAGGAAAAAAAATGATAAAAAAATGGAATTATAGCAAGCTAAAGTGCTTCTGCACAGCAAATAGAACAATCATCAGAGTGATGAGACAGCGTACAGAATTGGAGAAAATATTTGAAAACTATGCATTTGGCAGGGGGTAAATACCCATAATATATAAGTAACTCTAAAAACTCAATAGCAAATGATTAAATAATCTGGTAAAATTGTTATACATATATATAGGTAGACTTTTCTCAAAAGAAGAAAAAAAATGGCCAACACTTAAAAACATAAAGAGCTAAGCATCACTATTCATGACAACAAATGCAAATCAAAACTAAAATGAAATATAATCTCATTCCAGTAGAATGACTATTGTAAAAATATGGAAGATTACAAATGCTAGTTAGGATATGAAGAAAAGGGAACTCTTGCATAGTGTTGGTGGGAATATAGACAAGTATAATCATTATGGAAAAACAGTATGGAAGATCCTCCTAAAATAAAAATAAAAATAACCATCATATGACCAAGATTTGCAACTACTTAGAATATGTCCAATGGTAATGAAATCAATATGTCCAAGAGACATCTACACTGCTATGTCTACTGAAGCAATATCCACAACAGCTAGGAAATGGAAACAACTTGTGTTCATTAAGTGATAAATGAACAAAGCAAATGTGGTACATATACACCAGGAGATACTATTCATCTCTAAATGCAAATGAATTTCTGTTATTTGTGGCATCATGAATTGAACTGGAAATCATTATATTAAATGAAATAAGCAAGACACAGAAAAACAAGTATCACATGATCTCACTTATATGTGGAATCTGAAAATTTAATCTTACAGAAGTTGAGGGTAGAATTGTGGTTGCCAGATTCTGTAGGGAGTAAGGGGAGATAGGGATGGGGAAATTTTAATCTAGGGGATCTAAATTGCAGGTAAATAGGAGTATGGATTTTTAGTGTGCTTTTGCAAAGTATGGTCACTGTCACTATAGCTAATGATTGTGTACTTTATATTTCAATGAGATAGAAGAAAGAATTTTAAAATTTTCAACCAAAAGAATTGATAAATATTTGAGGAATTAGATATGTTTAAACTGATTATAAAATGCACATACATTATCAGAATATCACATTGTACCCATTATTATAACAATGCATAATTTTATGATATTTATACATCACATAATAAAATAAATTTAAATTAACAATAAGAAAATAAAAAATTTCCAACTCCTTAATTATCTTGAATTTGCCTATTTTAGAGATGGCATTTATATAAAGTGTAATTTTGTATATTGAGTCCCTATTATTTCTGGAAGCCATCTTGTGACATCAAGAGGAGTTAGTTCTTGGACCAAGAAAATTTATGGGGAAAAAATACCATAAATAAATTATACATGACCCTTATCCTCATGGATCTACTTATTCAAAGATATAATTATTCATGCAATAATTGGCTTCAGTATCCTGCCAAGCTTATAGAAAGCTGTAGAGTTTTTCAGCAATAAGGAAAAGCTGGTTACTGTATAAAGTTATATTTTTCTTGAATCTAAGAGAGCTGAAGTTAGAGAATAAGCCATCTTGAAATTTAAGAGTTAATGACTACCTATATATGTTAGTAAACAATTGTGTAGTGTTGTTTTCCTTTTTGTTTTTATTTCATTTTTAATTTTTTAAAAATATTTTTATTTATTTGCTTTTAGTTGTACACAACGTGTTTTATTTGTATGTGGTGCTGAGGATTGAACCTGGGTCGCCCGCATGCTAGGCGAGTGCTCCACCACTGAGCCACAATCTCAGCCCAACATTTTTAATTTTTAATGATGCTATTTATACACTTACCATGGATCAGCTGTATGGATAAGCAGAATTTGGGGGCCCTGATCTGCACTCACTGGTGTTACACAACTGAGTGATACTTTACAAGGCAAATGGGACATTGTAGATGTAATTAAGTTCACTAGTTTACTTTTAAAATGCATTGATTTGGATTATTCAGATGGCACAGTGTAATCACATGAGCTCTTTGCCTCACAGCTTTCTTTCAGCTAAAGGAAAATGAATTTAGAGAGAGTTAAACATGAGAAGGACTCAGATACTTTGCTGGTTTGAAAATGTAGAGGGTCACATGAAAAGTGTGGATGAACAAATTTCTGCCAATCCTGAGTGAGTTTGGAAGGAAAATTGTTGTGGAGTCCCATAAGCAATGTTATCCTGTTGACACCTTGATTTCAGCCTTGTGGGCCCTTATCAGAGAAATCAGTTGAGAGACATTGTGAATGGAATTTTGGTCTATGAAAAGCTATGAGATAATAAATGAGTGTTGGTTAAAGACATCTGATTTGAGGTAATTTGCTGTAGCGGCCATAGAAAACCAGTAATTAAGACAAAAATATTTTCACACAAAAACTTCTACAGAAATGTTTATATCAGCTTTATTTAAAACTACCCAAACTAGGAATTGTCTACATATATTTCAAATGATAAATGAATTAAAAAAAAGTGTTTCTCTTAAATACAAGTAACACAATGTAATACCAATCTTCAATATTACAAATATATTTCAATCTGAAACTATTTGGTTCTGTGTTATAGATGACAATGCAATGGTGTATAATAAAAAGTATAATTAAAGTATAAATTAGATAATATTATCTTATAACCATATTAAAAAAGGTATGCTTAGATTTTGTCTACTTCCAAAATTAATACATTTCCTATACAGTATTTTTATATTTTTCTAGATCACTGACTTGATTATAAGATGATTTGTGCTATGTGCTAGTATTTCTCAGTATTTGATGACTAATCTATGATTACCAGTGTTATTCTTTCTCACTTTTTAAAACTTTGCAAGAACTAGATTATCTTTACAGCATCTCAAAGAAATTTTCTCACTTAATATTTTCAAAAATTTTTAAAATTTCTCAAAACAATGGTTCTCTTAAAAATATTTCACAAAGCCCTTTATTTCACAACATCCTTTATTGATAAGAACTTCCTGATAAACTAGGGATAGGAGGAAATCTCCTCAACATAATAAAGAATATTGCTATAGACTGAGTTTTTATGTTGAAATCCCAATCCCTAATATGATTACTCCTGTAAACAGTGTTCCACACTTGTGTAGTAATGACATGAATACACACACACACACACACACACACACACACACACATATATATATATATATATATATAGAGAGAGAGAGAGAGAGAGAGGGTTTATATAAAGAGCCATTATAACCTGATCATCTCTTTTTAAGTTCTATCTCTGAACAGTTTTGCATAGGGGATTAAGTTTCCAATAAAAGAAATTTGGGGATATACTCAAACTATGCTAAACCATAAACACTAAAAACTATTTGGAAAAAGAACAATGTTGGAAGACACAGAGTTTTTTTTTTTTTTTTTTAACTTACTTCTAAATTACATAAATCAAGAAATGAATTCTGGCATATGGGTAGACATATAGACCAGTGGAACTGGATTGAGAGTTCAGAAAGAAGCCTAGATTTCTATGGTACATTATTTTCAACAATAGTTCCAAGGGTGTTGAAGGGGATAGTATCTTCACCTAATGTGCTGCATAATAGGATTTCCATATGTAGAAGAAAGAAGGTGGAGCATAGAAAAAAATTACCCCCAACTGGATCAAAATTTTAAATATAAGAGGTAAAATTGGAAAACCTTAGGAAGAAAAAATAGGAGTAAATATTTATAACCTTGGCTTTGGGAATGGTTTATTATCTAAGGTACTGAAAGCATGAGTAACAAAAGAAAAAAGTAGAAAATTTGGTTTTATCAAAATTTAAAAACTTTTATCCACCAAAATACATTTTTAAAAACACGAAATGACAACCTACAGAAAAGAAGAAAATATTTGCAAGTCATATGTCTGATAAAAGTTTAGTATGTCTGATCATGTAAAGAACCCTTGCAATTCAACAAAATAAACTACCCATTTAAAAATAAGCAAAGGATTTAAATAGAGTTTTTTCTAAAGAATCTATACAAATGTTCACTAAGTACTTGGAAAGTTGCTCATATCCTTAGTCATTACGGATATGAAAATGAAGACTACAACAAGGTACATTTCACACACACTAGGAAGGCCATAACTAAAATAAAACACACACACACACACACACACACACACACACAAATGTTGGTCAGAATGTGGTGAAATTTGACCCCTTGTACAAGGCTGGTGGAAATGTAAAATGATTCAGTTGTTATGGTAAATAATTTAGTAGTTTCTCAAAAAGATAATTGTAGGAACGCCTTGTGGCCCTGCAATTCCACTTCTAGGTATGTTCTCAAAAGACTTTAAAACAAATATTCAAATATAGTCACATATTTCATAGCAGCAGCACTATTTGCCAGGGTCAACAGGTGTAAAGAAACCCCAAGTGTTCATTAGTTGATGAATGAATAAACAGATTGTGCATGTGTATTTTATATATATATGTATATATATACATATAGATGTATATATATACATACATACATATATACATATATATATATATATATATATATATATATATGGATGAATTTTTAATGATATGGATGAAACTCCAAAACATGAGGCCAAGTGAAAAGAGCCAGACACAAATGATCACATATGGTATGGTGTGAAATATCCAATTAGGTCAATCCATCAAGACAGAATACACTAAAGATTTCCTGAGGCTGAAGAGAGGGCAAGGGAATAGAGAAAAACTGATGAACAGGAAAATGTCCTTACTTTGAACTGATAGTAATGTCTTTTCAACTAGAGATAGGTTATGGTTGTACAATATTGTGAAATGTACTAAATGTCACTGAATTGTTCACTTTAAAATTGTTTATTTTATGCTATGTGAATTTCACCTTAATAAATTATTTTAAAAATAAGAAATACTAATTGCAGATGCTCATATTCTCAATATGCTTATCATCTTGCAAAATTGATTTGCATATGTAGGAATTTTAAAATTATACACAACTTATGCAGTCTTAAAACTATTTTTAAAGAGTGTCATAATTTTCTTTATTGGCAATATACTTTAATTGAGATTATGATGAACAATGCTATGGGCATTGTTTTCACATGACTCTAGACTCTAGTATCAGGTCTTACAGTAAGTGGGTGGTCTTGGACGAGGTCTTTTCCAACATCTTAGCAATATATATCTTATTGGATTGCTAAGAGAATTAAAGGCAATAGTAAATAAAAAGCACTTAATATTGTATAGTACATAAAGAGTAATCAGTAATTAATGGGGTCAGCTGACAATATTTTTGTAGCTACTATCACACATTTTTTTTTCTCTATCATTAATCTAGGGAGCATACCTTATGATTCTAATGATTATGACAATGATTTTACTAATGCAGTAGTGAGAGCTCAGACTTCTGTTGCAGCAGAAATAGAATAAGCAGTGATGAATTTAACTTGGAAAAATAAGAGACCCAGAATAGACAAAGAAATCCTCAGCAAGAAAAGAGAAACAGGAGGCATTACAATACCAGATCTTAAATTATACTACAGAGCTATAGTAATAAAAATGGCATGGTATTAGCACCAAAATAGACATGAAGACTAATGGTACAGAATAAAAGACACAGAGACAAACCCACATAAATACAGTTTTATCTCATATTAGATACACCAAAAACATACACTGGAGAGAAGGTAGCCTTTTCAACAAATAGTGCTGGGAAAACTGGAAATCCTTGTGTAGCAAGATGAAACTAAACCCCTATCTCTCATGCTGCGCAAAACTCAACTCAAAGTGGATCAAGGACTTAGGCAGTAGACCAGAGGTCCTGTGCCTAATAGAAGAAAAGTAGGCCCAAATCTACATCATGTCAGCTTAGGAACTGACTTCCTTAACAAGACTCCTAAAGTGCAAGAAGTAAAATCAAGAATCAACAAATGGGATGGAATCAAACAAAAAAGCTTATTCACAGCAAAGGAAACATACAAGAATGTGAAGAGAGAGTCTACAGAGTGGGAGAAAATATTTGTCACCTGCATATCAATCAGATAGAGCATTGATTTCTAGGATATATAAAGAACTAAAAATACCTAACACCAAAATAAATAAATAAGTATGAACCCAATCAACAAATGAGCAAAGGAACTCAACAGACACTTCACAGGAAAAAGAAACACAATTGGTCAGCAAATATATGAAATAATTAGATAAATGCAAATTAAAACTACCTGAGATTTCATCTCACTCCAGTCAGAATGGCAATTATCAAGAATACAAATAACAATAAATGTGGGCAAGGATTCCAGGAAAAGGTACACTCACATTTCTTGTGGAGCTGCAAATCAGTGCAACCACTCTGAAAAACAGTATGAGATTCCTCAGAAAATTTGGAGTAGAACCACCATTAGACCCAGTTATCCCACTCTTTGGTTTATACCCAAAGGAATTAAAATTAACATACTACAGAGATGTAACCCCATCAGTGTTTATAGCAGCTCAATTCACAATAGCTAAACTATTAAACCAACCTAGGTGCCCTTCAACAGATGAACAGATAAAGAAAATGTGGTATATACACAATGGAACATTACTACTCAGCCATAAAGAAGAATAAAATAAGGCATTTGCCGGGCGCGGTGGCACACGCCTATAATCCCAGCACTTTGGGAGGCTGAGGCAGGAGGATTGCAAGTTCAAAGCTAGCCTCAGCAATGGCGAGGCACTTAGCAACTCAGTGAGACCCTGTCTCTAAATAAAATACAAAAAAGGGCTGGGGATGTGGCCCAGTGGTCAAGTGCCCCTGAGTCCAATCCCTGGTACCAAAAAAAAAAAAAAAAAAGGCATTTGTTGGTAAATGGATATAACTGGAGAATATTATGCTCAGTGAAATAAATCAATCCCCAAAAACTAAAGGCCAAATGTTTTCTCTGATATGTGGATGCTAACTCACAATAAGGTGGCAGGGACAGGTAGAGAAGAGTAGAATTATTTTTGATTAAACATAGAGGAAAGAAAGGAAGGGAGGGGGAATGGGAATAGAAAAGATAGTAGAATCGAATATTATAGTACAATGTGCATATGTGATTAAATGACCAATGTAATTCTAGGTTATGTACAACCAGAAGAATAAGAAGTTATACTCCATATATATAATATGTCAAAATACATTCTGCCATCTTGTAGAACTAATAAGAACAAATATGAAAATAAAAAATAATAAAGACTGGTATACTTCTTAAGTGTATTTTATTTGTGGGGACCTTTTATTAATTATATATTCTTTCCTTAGGTTTGTCAACCAAATATACACACAAGTTAGGTGTTTATGAAAAGTCATTAATATCAGTGAAGATATTATATTGACAATGGTAAACAATAAATGATACATTAGAATATATAATTTCTGCATATCTATAAAGCAGTGTTGAGTCCTATCCTTTTATGTTATCTTGTGGAAAGCCCACAGATCGCTTTCTTCTTTGGGGATGGAGATTAGCAAGAGAAGGAGGTGTCAGGTAACAAGTTTAATCAATTGTGTAGCATAGCTAGTGAAAAACCATATGTGAAATTTTGATTCTTACTTTTGCTAATGGCTAATCACAGAATACATAGAGTACAGTATAATTGCATAATGTTTTCTTCTTACATACATGATTCTTATAACTTTGTTTTTTTTCTTTAAATTGTTTGATTTTTTTCCACTTGAATAATAAATAGTAGTCTTTGGAATCTTTTTTAGTGACTTAGTCTGTTTTTCTTCTACTATTTGCTTCTTTGTAGTGATTGATCATTAATCAATTTTCCTCAGTGGTAAGATTATAATCAAGAAGATGACATTGGGCATGCTGGCAAGTTCAAAGCCAGCCTGAGCAAAAGCTAGCCACTAAGTAACTCAGTGAGACTGTCTCTAAATAAAATACAAAATAGCACTTGGGATGTGGCCCAGTGGTAGAGTACCCCTGTGTCTCAAACTTACAATAAGGGGCCAAGGTCTTTAGCCACCCCCCTTCTGGGCCAAAAAGAAGTCCCTCTTTGTCCAGCAGAGAAGGACTGGGGGTAGCCTACCTGGCGAAGACAGGTCGAGAGGACAAGAGTCGCCAGCGCCCCCTCCTCCGCCCTTCAGAAGGACTCAGGGTCACCCTGGGGAGTTTTGGTCAGAAGCAGTGCCAAAGACTCGTTTATTGAAGGGGTGGTCTGTACTTTATAATGGACTATAGCCAATCAGTGACCAGCAGGGCCGTTCCGGTTCTCACAATATGTCACAGCCACGCCTCCTGCTTAGCCCAGGTCCGCACAGGGCGTGGTAGGAAACCAAAGTCAGAGTTTTTCCATCCCCTTGGCAGACAGTGTCCGGAAGGTCCCAACACCCCTGAGTTCAATCCCTGGTACCCACCCTGCAAAAAAATGAAGATCAACTCTATTTATTTTTCTATTCATATAAAATTATTGATGTCAAGCATACTATGAGGACCTTAAATATTATGTCATGTTGATGCTCAATGAATATCTGAAACAATTCAAGAATCTAGCCAGAATCTGCTTCTAACACAAAGCTTCTCTGGTAAACTGACTAAACAAAAAATTATCTACTTTCTCTATCTGGTTTAAAGGTGTCAATTACAGCTTCTACCATATTTTCATTTCCTACTGATTTCCCCCATTAATTCTAATACTTTCTATTAGATTTCCTTTGATTGTTCATCATAGATACCTATATATTTTATGACATACAATGTGATAACATCACATCTATTTTTCATGTTTGTAACTTTTAATTTATTCAGGTTTAAACTTTATTTTTTCATAAAGACAATCGCATTAGACTCTGATTATTATTTAGTCATCCTGAAAATTAGAATTGCTATTTAAGGTTTCTGTTAACATGTATTTAAATGGAAAGCCAATCTTGAATTATTTTGCAGGGAGTCATGGATATAGAAGACATTTCATCCCAAGGAAAGGGGGAAGAATGAAGCTTTGAGTGTACTCCCTGGTATTTGGATTTCTAGGAAAATGATTTCTGTTTCAGTTCTGGGATTTCAGATGTCTGCTTTGAGCAGTTGTCAGTAGATTTTAGATATACCTGTGTTAGACTAAGTTAGATTCATAATGTCCTCCTCCTTCCTTACCTGCAACTCCTTTGCTTCTCTCCTGACCTACTGCTTTTAGCCTTTTATTTTCTCTTGGAGATTGTTATATTGGATTTCACTTCCAGTTCATGACAAATATATTGATGGAAGAGTTATCATCTCTCTCTTTTTTTTTTTTTTTTGTGGTACCAGGGATTGAACTCAGGGGCACTCGACCACTGGGTCACATCCCCAGCCCTTTTTTGTATTTTATTAGAGACAGGGTCTCACTGAGTTGCTAAGTGCCTCGCCATTGCTGAGGCTGGCTTTGAACTCGCGATCCTCCTGCCTCAGCCTCCCAAAGTGCTGGGATTACAGGCGTGCGCCACCACGCCTGGCAAGTTATCATCTCTTTGACTACAGATATGCACATGTTTAACCTGTGTGCAACAGTCATGTTTTAATTCTGCAGGAGCCCTGTTTGGGGATTGGCTTGAATTGCAGTTGACTATGAGCCGTGGAGATTTGGCCTTTGTCGCCACCCGTAGTCTCACGGGATTGTTGCGGGATCTCGAGTGACTTGGCCGAAATTGCTGATCGGGTCAGCGCCATTTTTAGGGTGTGTTTTGGCGTGTATGAGTCGTTGTTAGAACCAGAGAGAAAAGTTATCAGAATAAAAAGCTGTTTGTCTCCAGTTTGCTTCTGAAGTTTTTCCCGCGGCTCCGTTCCTCCAAGTGCTTCAGGCGGCAACAGGTGGCGGCCCGTACGGGGAACTTGGAGCGGACAGGTAAGAACTGAAAGGTCTCTAAAGATGGGTTCGAATATAACTGAATCCCAAGTGATAGAGGCTATGCAAAGACTCCTTGATATACCTGACTCTGTTCTCAGTGAGGAGTATATAGACAAAAGTGAAAGTGATCAAAAAAGTGTAGATTCCACTGGGCCAGCTGAGACCAGTAAAGAGAGTATTAGAAGAGACCCAAAACTGACAAAAATCCAAGCTATTAAAGCTATTCGGGAGTTATTGGCGAAAGCTGAAGGATACTTGCTCTCACTGGAACCTGGGCCTCAGGATATTGCTGTCAGTGAAATTAGCAGTGGTGAGGAATCTAGTAAAAGTGATCCTGAGAAAATGAGGAAAAAGAAATTAAAAAAGACCGAGAAAAAGGTCCGTCAGGCAGAGGAGTCACTTGTGTCCTCTACTCCCCCATGGGTGGAATCCATTACAGAAAATATGAAGGGTATTACTAGGCATTTGCATACCCTAGAAACAGAAATAAAAAGTCTTTCTGATCGCTTATGCGCTCTCGAGGACAACTCACAGATACATTGGGAACCGCCAGCATTTGAAAAGAAAAATGGACAGAGTGTCCATCAGTCAGTAGATTTCAAAACAATAAAAAATCTCAAAGAGGCAGTAATGACTTATGGGCCCCAAGCTCCTTTCACGTTGAGTATGCTGGAGTCCCTTAACACCTTTAGCTTAACCCCCTCAGACTGGAAAAGTCTATGTAAAGCAACATTAAGCGGGGGGCAATTCTTGGTTTGGCGATCGCAATTCCAAGAACTTTGTATAGAAACGGCTAAAAGAAACGCGGCTGCAGGGTTTGAAAACTATAATATAGACATGCTCACAGGAGAAGGGCAATTCGCAGACTTACAGGCTCAAACAGATTATGACCCAGATATATATGCTCAGATAAATGCAGCTGCTTTAGAGGCATGGAAAACTGTACAAGGACCTGGGGATCTACAAGGTAGCTTGTCAAAAGTGATTCAAGGACCTAATGAGCCGTATGCCGACTTTGCTGATCGACTTTTGAGAACTGCAGGTAGTGTGTTTGCAGATGTTGACCAAGCTATGCCATTAGTTGTTCAATTAGCTTATGAAAATGCAAATAAATGGTGCCAAGCAGCCATCAGGCCATGGAGAACTAAAAAGGATCTTTCCGTATATATACAACTATGTAAAGATATAAATGGCGCCTTTGTCACAGGAAATGTGATTGCAGCCTCAATGAGAGGTGCTTCCTCTCGAAATTTCACAAAGGCTAAACGTAGATATTATAATCAATCAGGATATTCCAGGCAAAATTATCATAATCAATCAGGCAATTCTAGGCAAAATCCCAAAAGAGAAATAAGATCAAGCTCATACCGTGCCCCAGGCCGCTGCCCCAGGTGTAAAAAGGGAAATCATTGGGCCAATAAATGCTATTCAAAATTTGACATCCATGGAAATCCTTTGTTCAGGAATTCAAAAAACGGGGCACGGGGCCCAATACCCCGGGGCCCACAAATGTACGGGGCATTGCAGAAGGAGTATCCTCAAACATCCACTCAGATGCTTCCCCGACACAATCCCTACTACCTATCCACTCCCTCGCCAGAGGAACAAGAGGAAATGCAGGATTAGACCTCTGTTCCACTGCCCGAATAGTGTTAACACCTGAAATGGGGGTTCAACTGATTCCCACAGGAGTCAGGGGACCTCTTCCCTCAGGGACTGTAGGACTTATTATCGGGCGTAGTCCTAAAAGCATATTAGGTTTGCAAGTGACCCCAGGTGTAATAAACTCAGACTACAAAGGGGAAATAAAAATAATGCTTAGCTCACCCCAAAGTATAACTTCTGTTAATCAAGGAGATAGAATTGCTCAGTTGCTTCTCCTTCCCAATTTACATAATTCATTTAAAATGGGTATGCCTCAAGAAGGGAACAATAGAGGATTTTGTTCCACTGACTCAAGTCCCATGGCTTGCTGGGTTCGAGACTGTTCAAGGAGGCCTATGTGTAAAATAAAAATCCAAGGAATAGAAATGGAGGGATTAATAGATACTGGAGCTGACTCTTCCATTATTAATTTACGCCAATGGCCGAAGCACTGGCCTCTGCAAAAAGCTTCAACCAGTTTAAGAGGCTTGGGATATAATAACCTCCCAGATAAAAGTGCAGTAATTTTAAAATGGGAGGATGATGAAGGCCATAAAGGAACATTTCAGCCTTATGTTTTTTACCTAATCTACTGGTTACTTTATGGGGAAGAGATATTTTGCAACAAATGGGAGTACACCTTGCAACCAAGCCTGCAGATGTTAAATGTGAAAACCTACAGGGTAATCTTAACCATAAAAGAACTCATTATCAAAAAGTACAGAGTAATCTTAACCCTAAAAGTAATCATTGTCATAAAGGAAAAAGATATTTTTTTTCGGGGCCACTGAGAAAATAATTTTGAAAATACCATGGCTTTCTGATAAGCCAGTGTGGGTCCCTCAGTGACCCCTATCTAAAGAGAAATTACAAGCGGCCCACCAATTAGTTCAGGAACAATTAGAAGCAGGTCATATAGAACCTTCCACCTCTCCCTGGAATTCCCCCATATTTGTGATCAAGAAAAAGTCAGGAAAATGGCGATTGTTACATGATCTTAGACAAATCAATAAAACCATGCAAGTTATGGGGCCTACTCAACCTGGACTTCCTAGTCCCGTAGCTATTCCAAAAAATTTCCATCTTATTACTCTTGATATAAAGGATTGCTTCTTTTCTATTCCCCTACATCCTCTGGATGCCCCCAGGTTTGCTTTTTCCATTCCTTCTATGAACAATAATGGCCCTGATCAGAGATATCAATGGAAGGTTTTACCACAGGGAATGGCTAATAGCCCCACCATATGCCAAATATATGTGGACAAGGCTATCCAACCCATTAAAAATAAATATCCAAACCTCATGTGTCTACATTACATGGATGATATTTTATTGGCCCACCCTAATCAAAAAATCTTATTTAATATATTCAGTGATGTGGTAGAAAATTTAAAAAAATATGGATTATATATAGCAGAAGAAAAAGTTCAAACCAGATCTCCCATATTATATTTAGGATTTAAAATCATGGATACTTTTGTTAGACCCCAAAAAATTTTAATAAATAAAGAACATTTGACCACACTCAATGATTTCCAAAAACTACTGGGAGACATTAATTGGCTTCGCCCTACACTAAATCTCACTACTGGCCAACTAAAACCTTTATTTGACATCCTTCGTGGAGATCCTGATCCATCTTCACCACGAACATTGACTCCTGATGCTAGGAAAGCTTTAAAGTTAGTAGAAAAAGCCATCGAAGGAGCTCATTGTGATAGATTTGATTTAACTCAACCGCTGATGTTGATTATTATTTCTTCACAATATACACCCACAGGAGTATTTTGGCAACAAGGGCCTTTATTATGGATACATTTGCCCGTCTCTCCTAAAAGTATAATTGAATCTTATACCTCCATGGTGGCTAAACTTATTCTTCAAGGACTTAAGACTTCTACTAAAATATTTGGCATTCACCCTGCTACTATTATTACTCCCTATTCATCATCACAGATTGAATACTTGTGCTTCAATGATAATGATTGGGCTATAGCTAAATGCTCTACTTCTGCAAATTTTGATAATCATCTTCCTAAGTCCCCTATATTATCTTTTTGTATTAATCATCCTATTATATTTCCACAAGTAATAAAAAATCAACCTATTCCTAAAGCATTTAATGTATTTACAGATGGGTCCTCAAATGGTACTGCTACAGTAGTCACTAAAAAAGAAAATATGACTTACATAACTGCACACAAATCAGCTCAACTAGTGGAACTGGAAGCTGTGGTAAGAGCTCTGGAAAATTTTAGGGACCAGCCCGTAAACATTTTTTCAGATAGCCACTATATTGTACAAGCCGTCCCAAAATTAGAGTTAGCAGGACCAATAGCACCTCATACTCCAGCCTTTAAATTGTTTTATCAAATACAAAAACTTTTGTGGGCAAGAAAAGAACCTCTATTCGTAGGCCATATTAGAGCACATACTAATTTGCCTGGTCCCCTCCATGAAGGTAATCAAAAGGCTGATGAACTTACAAAAACAGTATTTATACTTTCAGCGCTACAACAAGCTACTTTATTTCATTCCCAGTTTCATGTCAACAGCACCACCTTGCAACGTAGGTTTAAAATCACAAAGGAGCAAGCCAGAACAATTGTAAAAGATTGTAAATCTTGTATGACACATTTGCCCAATCCTCATTTCGGAGTTAACCCTAGAGGATTAATGCCCAATCATTTGTGGCAGATGGATGTTACTCATGAGCCAAGTTTTGGAAAATTGCGATTTATTCATGTGACCATAGATACATGCTCAGGCATGATTTTTGCTTCCTTACATTCTGGAGAAAAAGTTAAAGATGTTACATCTCATTGTTTGCAAGCTTTTGCTGCATTGGGCATCCCAAAAATGCTTAAAACAGATAATGGCCCCGCATATACGTCCTCATCTTTCAAACAGTTTTGCGCAAAATTCAATATATCCCATAAAACAGGCATCCCATACAATCCTCAGGGTCAGGGCATTATTGAAAGAGCAAACCGAACACTGAAAATTATGTTATTAAAACAAAAAGAAGGAAATTGGAAAAGTCCTAAGGACAGATTGGCAGTTGCCCTGTTTACCTTAAATTTTTTAACTTTAGACTCTAATGGTTATTCTGCTGGAGACAGACATTGGAATCCACACCAACAACATAAACCTTTGGTTTACTGGAAGGATGTTCTTTCAGGTACATGGAAGGGTCCAGATCCAGTATTAATTTGGGGAAGAGGATCTGTTTGTGTTTTTCCAAAAGACGAATCCTCTCCAATATGGATACCATCTAGATTAATAAAACAGGTACCACATCAAAATGATCAAGATGAAGTTATTGAAGAATCAAGATTAATAAAAAAGGTACAAAATCAAGAGGACCAAGATGAAGGTACAGAATGATTCCCTCAAAAGAGTCCTTCAAAATATTTCACAACTTAAGTGTCATTTCTCCCGGCCGGGACAAGGAGATCTCTCTTTAGTGTGCACACAATTGTATTTTTTTTTTTTTTTCTTTTTATACATGTCTTTATGTCTGTACATTTGTCTACATTTCATGTTAATGTGATGTCACAAATATATGTTTGTATGCTTGTTCGTCTGTCCAGTGTGACGTCACAAAGAACAAAGCGCTTATGAAAAAGAAAATATATAAATATATATATATATATATATATATATATATGGATCCAAATAACTTTAATTCATTTTAGGTTAAGAGTATTCAATTTAGGTAAATAATTTTAAAAATGAAGGTACTTTCAATTTTGATTTATAGGTGTCCCTGGGACTTCTCTTTAGCAAACAATATGACTAGTGCTATATAACCTGATATTTTGGTGTTTTGACATAAGATTGTTTATTTGTTATTAACTTCATTTGTTTAATAGCTCATTAATTTCAATTATCTCAACAGGTAAAAGATTGCTCTGTATACAGAGACTCAAGGGTTCCAGCTAACAAATTATTTCTCTCAAGTGCCTTTACCTTTTCTTTAATCTATCTTTAATGCAGTAATTACCCTCAGTCTTTCTTTGTTTTGTTCTAAATATGATATTTTTCCAACTTATGTTTGTAGAAGCTCTACCAGCGATGTGTGTGAACAAAAATTAACTTTAATTTTCTAATCTAATTATTCTATTTTGTAGTTTGACAACTCGCCTCTTGACTCAGTGCTGCAATAGCACTGCCTTTCCTTTAATAATTGATGCTTGAGTTTCTAGGTAGCAGGCCCTGAAGATTTGCCGGTGGCATTGTCTAAACATAAAAAAGACGTCTGCTGCTACAGCTGCAGGGATCGCGGCCGCCGCAAGCATCCCTGCTGCTCAAACATCAAACAACCTCACCAACAGTGTGGCCTCTGCTCTACATGCATGGGGCCTCCTACATCAACATGTTACAACAAATGGACATTTTGATCTTTCATTGTTTGGGACTTTACGGGACAATGCCTTGCGGGTATTTGTCTAGAGAATTCAGTGTGTTACTTGATGGAACTTAGGGCAGCTGATTTGTTTAAACAATTTGATATGCTATGCAATTTGGCTCATCACCAAAAGGCTTGTCGCCTTAAAGCCGCAACATCTCCTCACAATTGGACGGCTGTTAGTCATCATATATAGTCGATCCTAAAGGGCTCCATTGGATGGCTGGTTAGCCAATGACGGGTAAGATCCCCAGAGGGGGACAACCTAAGACAGGCACAGTCGCACGGGACAGTCTCATGTGGCCGACATATCAACCTAAGACAGGAGTCAAGGGCACAGCCTTGATTATCCGATGACGGGTAAGAATGTTGGTTGCACATAGACGTCCTAGAGCATTACCTCTTTTAAAACAAAAAGGGGGAAATGCAGGAGCCCTGTTTGGGGATTGGCTTGAATTGCAGTTGACTATGAGCCGTGGAGATTTGGCCTTTGTCGCCACCCGTAGTCTCACGGGATTGTTGCGGGATCTCGAGTGACTTGGCCGAAATTGCTGATCGGGTCAGCGCCATTTTTAGGGTGTGTTTTGGCGTGTATGAGTCGTTGTTAGAACCAGAGAGAAAAGTTATCAGAATAAAAAGCTGTTTGTCTCCAGTTTGCTTCTGAAGTTTTTCCCGCGGCTCCGTTCCTCCAAGTGCTTCAGGCGGCAACAATTCTATAGAATGAGCATTGTTTGATAAACTAAGAAAATATTAAGGGGATTACTTCAAAGGCTGTCTAATCCTGCACTTATCCCTATATTGAACTTAAACTACTATTGGAACTTTTTAAATATTTTTTTTTTAGTCGTAGGTGGACACAATACCTTTATTTTATTTATGTGGTGCTGAGGATTGAACCCAGGGCCTCACACATGCAAGACAAGCACTCTACTGCTGAGCCATAGCCCCAGCTCCCAACACAGTCTCTTTTTTGTTGTTGTTGTTTTTGATGGTGCTGGGTATTGAACCCATGGCCTTGTTCATGCAAGGCAAGCATTCTACCAACTGAACCATATCCCCAGCCCTGGCCCTTTTTAAATGTCAGGGTATTTTTATATTTCTGTTGCTGTGATATCAAGAGCTATTGTGTTCAAGAAAAATATCACATTAATATTCCAAGTAATAGTAATATTTCTTTGCACTGAATTATCGTACCCTATCTAGGGCAGTGATGATGATAGTATAACATTGCCACTTATTTTTTATTTTAATTTTGATCAAAACATTCATAATCATATTTAGAAATGAAAACTTTTTAGAAAATACCCATAGTTTTCCCTTTATGTTGGAAAAAAATACCCACATCAGTTAACAAAGTTATTAATAGAGGGCTGGTGATGTAGCTCAGTGATAGAGCAATTGCCAAGCATGTGTGAGTTCCTTGATCTCTGGCACTGGAAAAAAGAACTTTAAATAGAAATTTACTATGGATCTGTGAATCTAGAGATAATTATCTAAAAATGTATACATATTTAAAATATATGTACATAGAATACAATGTAAATTTTAACCACATATTACTGTCATGGATGTAAAGTGAAATTACTCAATTTAGATTTATACAGTGAGTACAACTATTCAAATAAATCCAAATACATAAACTCTTGATAATGAGGAAACACATTATTTCATGTCATGAAATTATGATTGAAAGAATGGGGTTTCAACAATACAAAATATGTCCTCATTTTTCTATTATTAAAGATTCCATTTACTTATTATCTTTGCCCAAATTTCTCCAAGAATTTGACAGGAAATGATTAATTGCTAAATTTCTCTTGTGTTGTATTTATCAATTTTTATCTGTTTTAAGGAAAAACTAAACATTCTGGTATAGTCTAAAACCAAAAATCACAGAAGACATTTTTTTACAGGGTCTTGGGTATATAGATGGAGGGGCCGATTGATACAGGAGCTGACTCTTCCATCATAAATCTACAACAATGGCCTAAGCACTGGCCTCTACAGAAAGCCTCAACCAGTTTAAGAGGCTTGGGATATAATAATACCCCAGCACAAAGTGCTGTAATCTTAAATTGGGAAGATAATGAAGGACACAAAGGAAATTTCCAACTTTATGTATTAAACAGCTTGCCAGTTACCCTATGGGGAAGAGATATTCTACATCAAATGGGGCTACACCTAGCAACCAAGCCTGCAGGTGTTAAGAATAAAAATCCTAATCATAATAAAAAAGGCAAAGGACATTTTTTCTAGGGGCCACTGAGAAAACAATTTTAAAAATACCATGGCTTTCTAATAAGCCAGTTTGGGTCCCTCAGTGGCCCCTATCCAAAGAAAAATTGCAAGCGGCCCATCAATTAATTAAAGAACAATTAGAAGCAGGACACATAGAGCCTTCCACCTCTCCCTGGAATTCTCCCATATTTGTAATTAAGAAAAAATCGGGAAAATGGAGACTATTACAAGACCTAAGAAAAATTAACAAAACAATGCAAATTATGGGCCCTACTCAACCTGGACCTCCTAATCCTGTAGCTATTCCAAAAAACTATTACCTTATAACTCTTGATATAAAGGACTGTTTCTTTTCCATTCCCCTACATCCTCTGGATGCCCCCAGGTTTGCTTTTTCAATTTCTTCTATCAATAATAATGGCCCTGATAAAAGATATCAATGGAAAGTATTGCCACAGGGAATGGCAAATAGCCCTACAATGTGCCAACTATATGTTGACAGAGCTATACAGCCCATTAAAAACAAATATCAAGACCTCATGTGTCTACACTACATGGACGATGTTTTAATAGCTCACCCTAATCAACAAATCTTATTTAATATATTTAGTGAAATAACAAAAAATTTTAAAAAATATGGATTATATATAGCAGAAGAAAAAGTTCAAAGCAGATCACCTATACTATATTTAGGCTTTAAAATCATGGATACTTTTGTTAAACCCCCCAAAATTCTAATAAGTAAAGAACATTTGACCACCCTCAATGATTTCCAAAAACTACTGGGAGACATTAATTGGCTTCGCCCTACACTAAGCCTCACTACTGGACAATTAAAACCTTTATTTGATATCCTTTGCGGGAACCCTGATCTATCCTCACCGCGAACATTAACTCCTGATGCCAGGAGAGCTCTAAAATTAGTAGAACAGGCCATTGAAAGATCCCATTGTGATAGATTTGATTTTGCTCAACCACTAATATTGATTATTATTCCTTCACAATATACACCCACAGGAGTATTTTGGCAACAGGGACCTATATTATGGATACATTTGCCTGTCTCTCCTAAAAGTACAATTGAGTCTTATACCTCCATGGTGGCTAAACTTATTCTTCAAGGACTTAAGACCTCTACTAAAATATTTGGAATTCATCCCACTACTATTATTACTCCTTATTCATCATCACAGGTTGAATATTTGTGCTTCAATGATAATGATTGGGCTATAGCTAGATGCTCTACTTTTGCAAATTTTGACAATCATATTCCTAAATCCCCTATACTGTCCTTTTGTATCAATCATCCTTTCATATTCCCACAGGTAATAAAAAATCAACCCATTCCTAAAGCATTTAATGTATTTAAAGATGGATCCTCTAACGGTACTACTGCAGTAGTCACTCAAAATGAAAAAATGATTCATATCACTAATCAAAAATCAGCTCAATTAGTGGAACTCAAAGCTATAATAATAGCTCTGGAAAATTTTAAAGAACAGCCTATGAATATTTTTTCAGACAGCCACTATATTGTACATGCTGTCCCTAAATTGGAGCTAGCAGGTCCAATAGCACCACATACTCCAGCTTTTAAATTGTTTTCTCAAATCCAAAATCTCCTATGGCAATGAAAAGAACCTTTATTTATAGGTCACATAAGAGCTCACACTAATCTGCCTGGTCCTCTCCATGAAGGTAATCAAAAAGCTGATGCCCTCACTAAAACAATATTTATATTTACTACAGTACAACAAGCTACTTTATTTCATTCCCAGTTCCACGTCAATAGCACTACCTTAAGACAAAAATTTAAAATCACAAAAGAACAAGCTCGTAGAATTGTAAGAGAATGTCCATCTTGTGTAACACACTTGCCCAATCCACATTATGGGGTTAACCCATGAGGTTTGATGCCCAATCATTTGTGGCAGATGGATGTCACTCATGAGCCAAGTTTTGGAAAATTACAATTTATTCATGTCACCATAGATACATGCTCAGGCATGATTTTTGCTTCTTTACATTCCGAAGAAAAAGTTAAAGATGTTACATCTTATTGTCTGCAAGCTTTTGCTGCATTGGGCATCCCCAAAATGCTTAAAACAGATAATGGCCCTGCATAAACATCCACATCTTTCAAACAATTTTGTACAAAATTCAATATAATCCACAAAACAGGTATCGCTTATAATCCTCAGAGACAAGGAATAATTGAAAGAGCAAATCGGACACTTAAAAATATGTTACTAAAGCAAAAAGATGGAAACTGGAAAAATCCTAAGGACAGATTGGCAGTTGCCCTGTTTACCCTAAATTTCTTAACTTTAGATTCTAATGGACATTCGGCTGGAGATAGACACTGGAACCCACACCAACAACATAAACCTTTGGTTTACTGGAAGGATGTTCTCTCAGGTACATGGAAGGGTCCAGACCCAGTATTAATTTGGGGGAGAGGATCTGTTTGTGTTTTCCAAAGCACAAATCCTCTCCAATATGGATACCATCTAGATTGATAAAGCAGGTACAAAGTCAAAAGGATCAAGATGAAGTTATTGAGGAGTCAAGATTGAATAAACAAGTACAAAATCAAGAGGACCAAAATGAAGGTATGGAGTGATTCCCTTAAAAGAGTCCTCCAAATTCACAACTTAAGTTTCATTCTTCCTGGCCGGGACACGAAGATCTCTCTTTAGTGTATACACAATTGTATTTTTTTCTTTTATATATGTCTTTATGTCTGTGCATTTGTCTAAACTTCATGTTAATGTGATGTCACAAATTATGTTTATATGTGCGTCTGTCTAGTGTGACGTCACAAATAACTAAGCGCTTATAAAAAAAAGACAGATAAAGATCCAATTAACGTTAATTCATTTGTTTAGAATATTCTAATTAGATAATCTATATATATAGAGAGAAATAGATATTCACATGTTTAGAATATTCTAATTAGATAATCAATATACATATATATATAGATAGATATTCATATAAGTTTAGAATATTCTAATTAGATAATCAATTATTATGATAATCAATTTTGATTTATAGTTGTCTCCGGGACTTCTCTTCAGCTGTGAATATGACTAATGTTGTATAACCTGATATTTTGGTGTTTTGACATAGGATTGTTTATTTGTTACTAACTTCATTTATCTATTAGCTAATTAATTTGAATTATTTCAACAGGTATAGGATTGCTGTATATACAGAGACTCGAGGATTCCAGCTAACAAATTATTTTTCCAAAGTTCCTTTAATTTTCCCTTAATCTATTTTTAATGCAGTAAACACCCTCAGTTTCTCTTTGATTATTTCTGAATGTGATATTTTGCCAGCTTATGTTTGTGGGAGCTTAAGCAGCAATGTGTGTGAGCAGAGATCAACTTTTATTTTCTACTCTAATAATTCTTTTTTTAGTTTGACAGCTCACCTTTTGATCTCAGTGCTGGAATAGCCTGCCTTTCCCTTAATAATGGATGCTTGAGTTTTTAGGTAGCGGGCCCTGAAGATTTGCCAGTGGCAGTGTCTAGACATAAAAAAAATGGCTGCTGCTACAACTGCAGGGACTGCAGTCGCTGCAAGCATCCCTGTTGCTCAAGCATCGAACAACCTCACCAGCAGTGTGGCCTTTGCTCTGCATGCATGGGGCCTCCTGGATCTATGTGTTATAACTTATGGACATTTTGATTTTCCATTATTTTGGGACATTATGGGACAATGCCTTGCAGGTATTTGTCTAAAGAACTCAATGCATTACTTGATGAAACTAAGGGCAGCTGATTCACTTAAAGAACTTGATACGCTATGGAAACTTGGCTCGTCAGCAGTAGGCTTGCCACCTTAAAGCCGCAGCATCTCCTAAAAATTGGAAGGCTGTTAGTCAACACACAGTCGATCCTGAAGGGCTCGATTGGATGGCTGGTTAGCCTATGACGGGTAAGATCCCCAGAAGGGGACAACCTAAGACACGGCACAGTTGCATGGGACAGTCTAATGTGGCCGGCATGTCAACCTAAGCCAGGAGTCAGGACAGCCTAGACTTCCATGACGGGTAAGAATGTCAGTTGCACATGGATGTCCTAGAACATCCCCTCTTTTAAAACTAAAGGGGGGAAATGAAGGAGCCTATAATCAAGGAGATAGCTAAAGATTGTGGTTAGCTGAGAGCCATAAAAGATGTTCTAGTTTCCACCTGATATTAATACATTATTCAAAGAATCTTTGTATGCCCGTGAACACTGTGTGACACACCTGTAAGCTCGAGCTGTAAGCACTTGTCCTTGTTAAAGCTATATGTATATAATGGGGTGAGGTTGGTTAGTTTTTGTGGGAAGAAGAAGAAGGTGGTGGTTGGAGTTAGAGCATTTGGAGTGATTGCTGGAGCCGGAGAGAGAGAAGAAGAATAAAAGACCTTTTTTCATTTTCATCCTGCCTCCGAATTTTCCTGTGGTGTTCGTTGCTCCAGGCGGCTTCCGCTTCAGGCAGCAACAATCTGGTACTCGACAAAGTTGCCAAAAACATTTTGGAGAAAGGATAGCCTTTTAATCAAATGGTGTTGGGAAAATTCAATATCCATATGTAGAAGAATGAAACTAGATCCTTATCTATCACCCTGCACAAAAGTCGAATCAAAGTTAATCAAAAGGTGAGAACTTAGACCAGGAACTGCACCTGCTGGAAGAAAACAGGGTTATCACTCCATTATATTGGTGCAGGCACTAACTTCCTCAACATGTCCCCTAAAGCTCAAGAAATAAGACCAAGAATCAGTAAGTGGATGGCATCAAATTAAAAAGCTTCTTCACCTTTTTTCACCAAGCTGGCACTGAAAGCTAAGAAGGAAGCTCCTGCCTCTCCCAATGCTGCAATAAAGCAAAAGCTTTGAAGGCCAAGAAGGCAGTGTTGAAGAGCGTCCACAGCCATAAAAAGAAGCTCCGAATGTCACCTAAGTGGATGGAAGTGGAGAACATCATGCTAAGTGAAAGAAGCCATACTCAGAAAATTCAAGGGTTCGATGTTTTCTCTCATATGTGGAAGCTAGAAGAAAATAAGGGGTGAGGGTGAATATCACAGCTAAAGGAAAGATAAGTGTAATAGAAGAAGGAGATATTGAGAGGGATAGTGGAGGGACAGGAAAGGCAGAATTATTTTTTTAAATGTGCACATATAAACATACCACATGGAATTCCACATCTATGTATATGTAGAAAGCACCAACCAAAAATAAATAAATAAATAGATGAGTGAAAGAAAGAACAGTAGAACAGAGGAAGAAGAATAGGGGAGGAAGGAGGTGCCGGAAAGGGAGAGACTTTGGGAACTGAAATGAAGTAAATCAAATTCCATACATACATAATTTTGTCAAAATGATCCCACTATTATGTGTAACTATAATGTAGTAATAAAATTAAGTAAAAATAATAATTATATATGTGCAAGCAATACATTTAATTACATTAGGAGCTTCTCTAAAGAGCAGAATTTTAATGCTTAACTCCCATCACCTGGCACACCATGCTAGCACAGAATACTCAATAAATAACTTTGTTAAATGAATTTACATGATGTGGCACATGACCTTCCATTTACTTTAGAGTATTTTGTAAAGGTTTGAGGATAAGTGATCTCCCATTGTTACCTCTAGTTGTGTTCTATACCCATTCTCAGGAACAACAAGAAAAGAAGCAGCGGTAGTTTAGAAGGAGCAATTTCATCAGAGAGTGGAAGGAAAAGAGGGAAATTCTCTGAAAGGAACAACAGAATACAGGTCAAGTTACTACAAAATAACTAAGTGGTTCCCATAACAGCAAAAACAGATCAGAGAAAGTTGTCCAAAATAATTCCTGATTCAAGAGATGAGCTCATTGACAGAAAAGTTTCATAAATGTCCAAACTTTTACAAAGATGAGACAAACATAAAAGACTTAATTTTGGCATGATTAAAGCCGTATTAATTCAAGTACAGCATTATAGTATGCATGTTTCTAGCAGCTGATTTACATCTGGATACCCATATTCAGTACAAAATTGGCTCAATTGAATATAATGATTATCCCACTATGTACCAGGATCTATATTAACATCTGGGGAGATGTGTGTGTGTGTGTGTGTGTGTGTGTGTGTGTGTGTGTGTGTGTTTATGTACCAGTATCAGTTTCTTTATTCTTGAGGAATTAAAAATTTAGCAGAAAAGAGGGATGCATTATTGAAATAAACTGAAAAAATGCTGTTTAATGAGTGCTGTACTATTGGTTTAAAGATTCTGAAGGTCAATAGTGCTTTGAAATAATAGAAAATATAATTGGACTAGATCCAGAATTTCTTGAACTAGACACATTTTGTATTCAGAAAGAAATGTCATTGAAAAAAAAAATCACCTGATGAAATTTAGACAGTATGGCTTAGTTAGTCAGCCTTCATCCTTATAATGAGCAACACCCTTTGTTCTTAATGGAAGTCTGCTTTTCAGTGAAGAAGGCAGGAGAGAAGAGTGCTTCAATCCACATGCAAGAAACAAAGGATCATTTTGTGAAGGACTGGTGTCCTTCTAATGCAGAATGAAATGGACCTTGTCTTTGGAAAAATGGATATATAATAATCATCCTAAAGCTCTTCTAAGAGTAATGTCATTAAATCCAATATCTCTTCAGATTGCATGACATGGGAACACAGTTGGGAAACCAACTTCACTCACAATAAATTACCTAAAATTCTTGACCTTAGGGACATAAATTATCCTCCTCAGTTTAATCCTGGAGACAGGGCATCATAAAAGAAATCTCACAGAGCCAATCACAGAAGTAATAAACAAAAGCACATGTTTTTTTGGATCTCTGCTTTTAATTTGTCTTCAATGAATGTGATTAATTTGAAATATTATCAAATGCATTTTAACATTTAGAACTTAGCAATAGTTTTCTTAAAACTGTGATCATTACTATGGGAACAATTATTGTTAAAACCTCCTTTGAGATAAAAAAATAAGCTCAATTAATAGTATTTGCATTAATAGATTTTTTTTTTTTTTTTAGAGAAGTTTTATGTTCACAGCAGAAAAGAAGGGAAGGAACACAGATCTCCCATACAGTCCTCATTTCCTTGCAAGCTTACCCTCCCCCATTTCCATTATCTCCAGCAGAGAAATACGTTTATTGCAATTGATGAATCTAGTCACATGTTGATATCACTTAGATTCTACAGTTTATGTTAGGATGCTACATATTCAATGAGTTTAGACAAGCATATAATGATCTGGATCCACCATTACATTATCATACAGAGTAGTTTCACTGCCTTAAGTATTATTCATGTTTCATCTTTTCATCCCTCCCTTTCCTCATTTCCTACCTATCACTGATTTTTTTTGTTTTCATAATTTTGCCTTTTCCAAATGTCAAATAGTTAGAATCATCTAGTCTGTAGCTTTTCTGTAAAATGCCCTGAAGTTTCCTCTATTTGTTTTCATGGCTTGATAGCTCATTTCTTTTTAGCACTGGATAATATTCTGTTGTCTAGATGTATGCAGATAATTTATTGACCCACATACTGAAGTATATTTTGATTGCTTCCAAATTTTGGCAATTATGAATGAGGCTACTATAAACATCTACGTGCATGTTTTTGTATGAACTTTAGTTTTAAATTCACTTGTTAAATAAATGCTTACTATGGTAAGAGTATGTTTAGTTTTATAAGAAAGTACTAAACAGTCCTCCAAAGTATATTTTGCATTCTCACCAGAAATGAGTAGGAGTTCCTATTGCCCTACCAGCTGTGAGCATTCTGTGTTGCCAGTGGTATGGATTTGGCCATCCTAAGGGGGTGTGTGGTGGCAACTCATTGTTGTTTGCACTCTGAAGGCTTTTAGTCTATTTCTTTTATGTTCTTTTGATTAGCTATATAAATGAAAAAGTAATTTTTTTTTTACCTTTCAGTTGAGTAATGAATTATCACCATAAATCATTTCTAACTGGATTATGTGAGTAAAATTCAACAACAACAACAACATTATTTTAAAGAAAAAAAAAAAGAGAGAGAGAATGTCTAGAGGAATAGTTCAGTGGTGCAGCACTTGCCTAATATACATGAGGCCCTGGAGCTTTGATCCGGGGCATCAAGAAAGAGGAAGGGGAAGACAAAAATAAGGTTCGGTTGGAGGTCCAAACTTCTATTCATAGAGCAAAGGCATACTTGAACCTTCTCCCCTCACTGGCAGTCTGTAGTTTAGGGCACCAGAACAAAAAGTCCTCTGAACTCTGCTGCCTTTTTCTAGTTGCTGAATCTCACTGGTACAGACTCCTTGAAAGTCTGTATGTACAAAGTATTAGATGCCTGTAAGATTTGAGTTCATTCTTAAATAGTGACCATTTATTTTGTGTTTGAATAGCAGGGCTGGCTATGTTTGGTGTCTCCATTTCCTGTAATAGGTGGAAATCATCATTGTAATTTTTCTTCTTAATTCCCTATTCCTCAGAATTTGTCTGTTTTTCTTATGAGTTTTTGTTCCATTTGATTAAGGATTTGAAAGTTTCTCTTTTGAAGGCATCATAATAAATATTTGAAGTCCACAGGTACTTAAATACTTCTTCTCACCATTTGTTAGCATATTTTCATTCATCATTTAAATGTTTCCAAACATGTGAGCATTTCAGATTGTTTAGTGAGAATTTGAATAGATAATTTTTAATTAGCACCTCTGTATTTGGAATCAACCTAGATACAAACCACAGAGAGAGAGATTAACTTACATCTGTTCATGGGACTAGAAAGTTGAAAATAAGCTAGATTTTCTGGTAAATTTATTTCCCTAAAGGGACAATTTCTTGAAAACAAGAAAAGAAATATGTTTTAGAATTATACCAATCACATTTTTTAAACATAAGAAACTATTATTGAAATATTAAAAAAAGTATTCCTTCCAAATAGTTCTCCACAGTGTATGTGAAGGAATATTGCTCTATAGAAATCCTTGTGGTAAAAAAAGATAAAATAAATAAGAATGTATTTATATGCACCCTGAGAAAAAGGCTTTTGTTTTACAAGTACTCTGAATCTGCATATAAAATGTATTTTCTGCACATTATGTTCATTCAAATTTATGTATTTGTTATTTCTAATTTAAAAATCAAATAAAATAATTTCTCATGACTGACTCAAGTTAATGATTATTGAAAAAATGTTGAATATAACCAAGCAAGCATACATATAAAATGTGGATAGAAAAACCTATGAATTACTATTGAATGTAATATTTTTGTCTCATGTCTGATATTTTTTAACTTAGTTACATATAGGAAACTATAATACAATAAATAATTTCTAAATAACTTCCATTATGCACAAACCACTATTTGGTATTGGTCACATATCCTAGCTGATTCAAGGTATTAAAATAAAAAGTTTTAGATGTTAACTACTGTTATTGGCATATTTTCAGGCTTCCAGATACATGGTACTGTAGGAAACGCTTGGTGTTTGAACCAAATCTATGTCTCACTGGTGTCATGAGTTATCATGAATCATTTAACATTTTCTCCACCTGGCATGGCTTATCAGGGAGCACACAAACTTGGGAATTACATAGATGTGTATTCAAACAAGACTCTGTCAATTAATACCTGGGCAATTAACCTCTCTCTGCCTCATATTCCTTATTTGTTGAGGTTAATAATAATTAATTATTAATAATAATTAATAATAATTTGTTAGAGGTTAATAATAATTACCTTTCAAAGGCATTGCAGATATTTATATTATATAACAAAAATATAATAAAATTTTAAAATTTTTGCCTCAAATATAACTTTAAAAATTACTGAGTTCATATTTTTTTTTTTTTTTTTTTTTTTTTTTTTTTTTTTTGGTACAGGGGATGGAACTCAGGGGCACTCGACCACTGGGCCACATCCTCAGTCCTTTTTTGTATTTTATTAGAGAGAGGGTCTCACTGATTTGCTAAGTGCTTCCCCATTGCTGAGGCTGGCTTTGAACTCCAGATCCTCCTGCCTCAGCCTCCCAAGTGCTGGAATTACAGGCATGCACCACCGCGCCCGGCTCAGAGTTTATATCTTAATGGTCATTATATCCCTTTTAATTCAGTTTCATGATTTTATCAGTTGTCAGTCAATAATTACCTAGTAAATGTCAGACAAGTTTCTTAGGTGAGAGGGTATGCTTGGATCAGCGCCAGATGTTCCTGAAAAGGAAAAATAAAATAATTAAATTCAGTGTTCATGCTGACTGCCCTACTGTTATTTTCAGTAATGTATCAATCTTTCTATATGCATAAACTTATAAATAAATGATAGATACATAGAAACCTATGTATGAATATAAAAACATATACATGCACACATACAAATATACATATATACACATTTACAAATACATCTATAACTCTCACATATATAATTGAAACATGAGCCATGATTATAATTTCATGGTCAATTTTACATAAGAAATGTATCAATAATGTATGTGTGAATAAACTGTGCTATTACTTATTATCTAAAATAGTATGTGAAAATTTCTACCACACTTGAAAAGCAAGGTTGTGAAGAGAATATTCTTTAATGAGGACATCACCATGTGCAGAATGTCAAGTAGTGCAGGATGTAGCCTGTGCTTTCTTAGCCTAGAGAAGAACATGGCATGGCAACTCTCTGCCTGGCTATGTAGTTTACATTATATAATTCTCCAGTGTTTTGTTAACGAAACTTGTTCACATTCACCTTTTTCTATTTTAGCGTATCATGTAATTCTTTATAGTCCTGTAGAAAAATCAATGTCAATGTTACTTCAAATTAACAAATGAAGATACCAGTTTAAGGATGTTCAGCAATATGTTTGAGATCACAGTGCAAAGGCAGGACAGAGTGCTCTCTGGTCTTCTACCAAATTCAACATTTCAATTACCATTTACTGAATGTGGTGACCAAATCACACATCTGTCTCTTCCCTTAAATACGTTTGTGTTAACTGTCCATCAGCATAATTTTGGTCACAAAACAGAGATGAGTAATGATCAAGAAGATGCAGGGATAGACAGCAGTGCTTCATCCTTTAGAATTTCTGTGAAAACCACATGGTCATTTGCTCTTTCCGGAATGCTTGATAGTTCTCAATTTATGACAGCATTTTATTTTCCCCTTGATGACTATTCATGGGGCAGGAAATTGTTCATTATTTTCTATATTACTATTAAATTTGAATATTTTACAATTAAATAATTAATGGTTTTAGAAATTATTTTTGGTTTAAAAACCTTAGAGATTGCCTATTAGAAAATGCTTATCCACTCTTATTAAAGATTCAACATTAATTTCCCATTCGTTTCTTCAAGGATGGGCAAAAGTCTTCAGGATCGAGTTTCACACTAATTGTGGAAAATCTGGCTTGAACTTGATCTATGGCCAGTGTCTGGAGATTAGGATCATTACATAAAAAGAAACACTGAAAATGGAATCCTGCTAGATAAAGATCAAACCTCAGCCCTTATCAACATGAACATGTCAATCTGAATACCTACCAGAAAGAAGAGGTGTACAATGTGAGAAAAACAAATGAAACTACTAATTGTTGCTATTGTTTAGTAAAAATCTTAAGACAATTTTCTCTATTTTTGTGAGGGACTTTTTAAAAATTTTGATATAAAATTTAAAAGATGGTAACATGATGTGTAGTCTAAGAATATAGTTTTTTTTGTTTGTTTGTTTGTTGTTTTTGGTACCGGGGATTGAACTCAGGGGCACTCGACCACTGGGCCACATCCCCAGCCCTTTTTTATATTTTTATTAGAGACAGGGTCTCACTGAGTTGCTAAGTGCCTCGCCATTACTGAGGCTGGCTTTGAACTCGCGATCCTCCTGCCTCAGCTTCCTGAGTACTGGGATTACAGGCGTGCACCACTGCGCCCAGCTTAAGAACATAGTTTTATATAGCTAATTACCATTCTTGATTGATAGAATGTTAAATAAAAGTTTGTGAAAACTTTTATGCATATACTTTTTGCAATTTATATAATTTTTAAAATACTAGGCAGGACATAGTATTTTAAATAAATTGCAACTAACCTTTTCATAAAGAATATCAAATTTTTCTGTATTCTGTATTCAGTTTTAAGTAAAATATTCATGTAATACAAAAATTTTAATTTATTTAGTATCAAAAATATTTATAATAAAGTGTTATAATGTATCCAAAAAATGTTCCTGTTTTTATTTATCACATTAATGACTTTGTTTTTACTCTCAACATGTTTCTTAATTTTATCTTATATTCAGTTCTTCTATAGAATGTATGCTTGTTTTTGTTTATAATTTTATATATCTTTGTAATAATTTATCAAATTTTTTATGACAAAAATAACAAAAACAGCCATTTAATGTGCTCTTATCATAGACACACTTAATGACAATACAGCCTAAAAGATGGAGTCTGTTTTCTTCAATTTGCAGGTGGAAATAGAAGTTTAGGCGAGCACTTTGGCTACTGTCACATGCAATATAAAGTGTGAACTCTGTCTGAATTAGAGATCATACTTTTCCCCTCAACAATATACTATTCAGAGTATTCCTACATGTTTTTTAAAAATAGAATTTACTTTTTGGATAGTTTTATATTTGGAGAAAAATGTGAGAAAAGTAGCATAAGAATTCCAATATGCCTTAAACTATTTCCTCTGTTATGAATATCTTATCACATTAATATGATAAAATTCTCAAAATCAATAAGGTAATATTACAAATTTCAAATACACAAATTTCATTCCTATTTTATTAGTTTTTCTTACAGTCCTTTATTTCTCTTCCAGTATCCTATCCAAAATACTGCATTAAATTTTGTCAGAACATTGGATTTTCTTAAGCTCCTCTTGTTTCTGATAGTTTTGCAGATTTACCTTGTTTTTCATGACTGCAGTAAATTATAGTGATGAAAAGCTGACTAATCCACTACTAAATCACCCTTTTGGAAATTCAGCCATATGTATTTCCAATGTATCTTCTTTATTTTAATATAGGAAATTCTTTAACTAGTCTCCTTGACACCATTTGATCTTAAATATGTTTTTCACGGGCAAAAAGAATGAACCTTTTGAAACAAAAATCTGTGTTATTCATTGAACTCTGGTGGTGGCTTTTCAAACATTTTTGTTGGGCAGGTTTAGTGAAATGTGTTTTTTTGTGGTTATATCTTCTCTTCAATATTTTAGTATTTACACGTCCTCTTTCTTCACCTTCCTCCCTTTTGCATCACCTTTTCATCATTAACATTACTGTTCTGTTTTGAGAAAAAGTAATTGTCTTAAGTTTCTGGAAATGGAAGAAAATATTCATTCTCTGTGTCTACATTTATAACTCTATTGTCTACATTTCTAAACAGAAAGGTTTAGTAAATTAATGCATTTATATTTTTGTGAGTCCTGTGTGGTTTTACTTTGTGCTTTCCTTTTGTGTGATTTTTTTTTCCATTGTCTGATTTCCCCTGTCATCCAATTTACTTTTGGACTGTCTTCATCCACATTTCATACTGATTTATATTGTATTTATTATTTCTTTATGACATGGCTGATACAGAAATTTTAAAAATTCTCAGCCTGAATTAAAGTTGAAGCTTTGAAGTGTGAAGTCTTCAAGAATTACATTCCAGCAATAGCCTTTTTATTTGCTATTTGACATTGCATAAATTTATGAAAATCAGTGCAAATGCTTGATATATGGCTCATATCCAGTTATGTTAAAACCTGCTACTACTACATGGGTATTGTTGTTTTCTCTGGTACAATGCAAGAACCTTTAAATATTTTCTTGGCATTTAGTGGAGAGTAAGCAATTTCCTATTGAGAGTTATCTAAGTCTCTCTCCTTTTATTATTTTGAAGGCCTTCTTTTCTCACATTATGAAAACGTCTTCCAGAGTAGCAGCTGCTGTTTTAAAAACTATATTATTCTGCATTCCCAAATTTTCTTCTTCACTTATATTATTTCCCTTAAATATGAATTATGCAATAAGAATTTCACACGCCATGGTCCTTCAGGATATGTTTCTATAGCAACATATATTTATAATACTGTGACAATTGGAAATAATTCAATTTGTAAGATGTCCATCTTCCTATTAGATTTTAAGTTTCATGAAAACTGAGTATTGTGATTGCTTTTCTCCTACATCTTCATCCCCAGAAACTAGAATGATGCTTTACACATCATTCATGCTGTAATTTGTGAATGAATTAATTGATGAATAAAAAAGTGAGATACAAAGCAGAAATTATCACAGAAATCAGAATAAAAGAAAAAAATTAGAATAATGGGTTTCTTTTCTTCCAGATAATCATACAAACATATGAACAGATAAGTATAATGAATGCATACACATTACTAGCATTCTATATAGCAATAATACTTAACTTGAAGAAAGAATGAAGATAAGCTGCATCAAAAGAAAATTGTCATGTATTTTACATGATCTTTGTGTTTTTTATATATTAAAACTTTTAAAATATTATCAAATTTAATATATAATTGTCTCTGTATATTTGTAACTACCCATCCCTATTCTGGTTCATCAAACATTTTGTTCCAGAGTGAAATGCTAAAATGTAGTGTAATATAAAGGTATAATACTTAGTTTCAAGATGTATCTTTGTATCTACAAAGAATGTAATTTTATTTGAAAAAAGCATTTACTTGTTAGGCAAGTAAGTACTTACTTGATAATCTGTCAAGTGAAAGAGGGGAAAGCTATTTACTGTTAAACATAGCATTTCCAATAAGACACTACCAAGATAATGAGATATAAGCATCACTTATACATGGTACACCTTTCAACTCATTTTAGAATCAAATTATCCTTCATGAATAATTTAAACCTATATTCCTGGAATAGTGATGTTAAAATCATTATACTGTTAAATGTTAAATAGCCAGGGTAAAGTTATACTGCTGCATGGCTTACAATAGATTGGCAATTAGGCAGTTGGAAATGATGAACATGCTTTGAAAACATCAAATGAACAAGCTTTTTTCATTGGGTTATTTTTATACCAAAATATTTCTTAATCTCATAAGATAGAAACAACTAATATTGTAAGTTTAATTGGTAGAATATCATTAATGAATTATAAAATTAAAAGTATAATGATTTTTAAATTTATAATGTAGTAAAAGAGAACAAAGTAGTTTAAAGTTGCTACATTGAAATCTAAGAGTATAGTGTTGCTTTTACCATATTTCCCCTGAATAAATGGTAATTTTCTATTCTGAAGCATTTAAATTTGAAATAACTCTTTGAATAATTCTTGTATAAATTGGGTAATATACACCTCACGATAGCATTGTTTCTCTGTGAATATCTTCTAATGACAATTTGAAATAATAAATAGTGCTTGCTTTCAGTTTGGTGTGAGGTGTGTAAAAATGGGAGAATTTAAATATATATCTTCCTCACTTAGCAGTTAATTATTTCTCATTAATATAAGAAAAAACTTGTCTAAACAGTAGTCCCAAAAATGTATATTTATTACATAAACTCCAAAACAAGAGCGACAATGAGTGGAAGATTTTGACAGACTTAAGAGTATACTGTTTTCTTTGTGACCATGATTATTCAGATTGTAGAATATTACTATTTCTATATTTTTGTGCTAAATTTTTATATTCTATACTTCTTAGGAATAAGAGATTTGAAAAGTAGTTCCTTAGTATTGGCATAGAGAAAACATTGAATGCAACTTTAGAATAACAAATTGTTTAATTTTATTTCTGCATAACAAATAATAGCGTGTGTTTTTTGTATATAACTTAATGTTGGTAAAATAGTGGTTTCACATCTACCTTATCTGTGAGATGGTACTGTGGATTTGGAAATGTAAAACCATCAACTGTTCAGGAACAGCAGTATGTGCAAATTCCTCAGTCTGAATACACACACACACACACACACACACACACACACACACACACTCTACCCAGGACCAATTTTAACACTGGTTCCCATTCATAGAACTCTTATGACAAATTGTAAATTGATGAGGGATAATCAGAGTAGGTCAAATAGTAAATGTTTCTGTGAGAAGACAATTCATAAGATATCATGTTTTCTACTATTCATCAACCTCCTGAGAATATTGTTTCTTTAATTGATTGAAGAAGGACTTTTGAATATGCTATCTTAATTCTTGCACACATACTTCTACCCAACAGAAAAAGACTCATTTATGTAGTAAATTATTGTTAATTACATGATTGAATGTAAGTATTTCTACACTATAAAAAAATTCAATACACATTGATTCAGCCTTTTCTGGTACTGGGCTCTATGCTAGGTGCTGAGCTCATGAGGCTAAATGCAAGTGGGAATACCCATCATAAAGTTGTCACTATGAAGCTTATAGTTTCAAAAAGTATTCATATGTTAGTATAATAATTTTCTAAACAATGAGTTGATTATGATATCTTTTGGACTAAGTAAAATTTCCATTTTTGTTAATTACATAATCTATTACCTATTTAACAATTATGACAAATGACTTAAGATGAAGTATAGTGAGCTAAGAAAATGACAATAGAAAGAACAGATCATTTTTTCATGTATAAACAGCTTGGTCTCTAAAATGCAATTTCAGAAATGAAATTGATTGAATATTTTTATTGATACTATGAATTTTAAAAAGTATTTTAAAGAGATGCAAAGTTGATACGTAATATGAAATGAAAATAATAATATTATAGGAAAAATTCAGACTTCAGAGGCCTTACATTTAAAGATAATCATAGAATTCTATGCCTGCTGTGCTTTGTTTTTGCATGAACATAAACTTTGAAATCCAGTACAGAGATCTTGAAATCTTTTTCACAAGAGCCCTTGATAAGTCTTGGAAAATGGTAGAATACGCTTTCATATCTAGATTTACTTTAAAACGTAGATAAATATTTAGATTAAATTTTCATTGTTTTCATACTCATTATATCATCAAGGCTACTGGATCTTAGATATATAGTGACTAACTGAGAAACTAACTTTTGTTTTCCAAACCTAAAAGAACTCTTTTCTCCCTGAATAGTTAATGGAATTGGTATAGGGTTTCAAAATGAGCTGTTGCTTTATTTATTTATTTTTTTATTCAAACTTCAGTTTCCATTAACAACAATCTGATCCTCTATACTTTTAATATAGTGAGCACTGGTATAAATCCTGACCTGCTCAGTTGGAAGGAAATGAATTTGATTCCCAGGTCCATTGAACAGTCAAGGTTCAAGAGCACAAGAATAATAAGTTTGGGAACAGAACATGTTTGCATTGCTTTTAAGCAGAAGTACACTCAAATGGAAATAAAACTAAGGCATACTAAGAGTTTTACAACTTCCTATACTTTTCAAGACTTAGATGTCAAAGGAATATGTAGAGGTATTGTGAACTCAAAGACTACTAGGAAATAATCTTTTAATTTTATTATTTAAAAATAAATGAAAGGTAATATATACATGCATAAGCGAACTTGCTATTTTAATAAATTACCTATGACCTATTTTGATTCATGTGTGTGTCTAAAATTTCCATTATCAATATAAGATCCTATTAGGGTATTTTTGAACTTTTTTTTTTTTTTTTTGGTACTAGGGATTGAACCCAGAGGTGCTTTACCAGTGAGCTGCATCCCCAACATTTTATATATATATATATATATATATATATATGTATGTGTGTGTGTGTGTGTGTGTGTGTGTGTGTGCGTGTATAAATATGTATATACATATATGTGTGTATATATAAATGTATAGGTATATAATATGTACAGATTTTTTAATTTTTTAGAGAAGGTCTTCCTTAGGGCAAGTTGCTGAGTCTGGCCTCATACTTGTGATCTTTTAAGTCTCAGGCCCCTGAGTTGTATTTTTGGACTTCTGAAGGACAATAATTTTCAATTTAACACAAACAATTATTATATATGCTATAACTGCTTACTGTTCACATACTTCAACAACATATTGGGTCATGAGTTGGAGATATATATATATATATATATATATATATATACATATATGTATATATGAGGATTTTGTTGGTTATATATACAAGTAAACAAATGAGGTAATAAAATAATGTGGAATTAAACACATAAATAATTAATTCTTGACATACTAAAATCCATAAATAAATAATGCAGGTCTGTCCGGGTGGCTCCACAAAGTTATCAGGACCAAATCTCTTTTTATCTTTTTTTGCTACCTTCCAGGAAGCAGAAGTAAGAAGTAAAGGAAAGTAGGTAAAAATCACAGCCTCCCATTTCAGTCTTATTCCTATAGGATACTTGTAGGATTTCTTTCAATATATGTCTTCCACAAAAAGAAATGTTAAGCAGAAATTGTCCTTGTTTTCAGAAACAACTGCAAAGCAGGCTGGGAAATTAAATGTAATCTTATTCATGTAAGTATATTGCCAAAGATCTTGCTGTGAAAGAAAAAAGAAAAGTATAAAATGTGCCTGGATAACATATTTTTTTTTGTCATTTGTTATAGTACTATGATTTCTTCCTCTCCTTTCTCCCTCAATACTTTTCTTACTCTCTTTACCTTCATTTTTTTTTTTTAACTATTCTTTCTTTTTTCTTACATTCTGAATAAGTGAGCAAATAGAGGTGCAACTTCCAAATAACTGACTCAGGTTAACAAATGATAGACTCATAACATATTTATTCTCATTTCAAATTCTATGTCTTTTAAAACATGACTTATAAGTTATCTAAAGTAACACATAAAGGTATCTGTCATATAAGTTATTTTGTCTAAAGTAAAAAAAAATAAAGCTATTTGAGGTTAAAATATATAGTGCTGTGTTACTAGAAATTTAAAATTTTAAGTACTTACATTTAACAAAAAAAGTCTGCAATATCTCTATGTAGGACATTATGTGTTGCAAATGACAAAAAAACATAGAACAAAAGTTATGGAAATTAGTGTGAACTTCAGAGGTAGTAGGTAGGGACTGGATGGAGGCAGCAGTGAGACACATACCATGAGGATAGTTTCTTCATGAATTTGGACAGGTTGAATGGTATAAGGATGAAGGATTAGAGAGAAAATGACAATTCTGAAGTCTCAATGCCAGGTTCCTGGAAGACTCTGGGCATTAGGAGGGATGGTCAGAAAAAGACAAGAGGGCCCAGTGGAACAACTGCTAAGGCTCAAGTAGAGGTTATCTGGAAGGTAACATAGCTGGGAGCATATAGTATATATCAGAGTTGATATAAAACCTACCAAAATTATCTTTTTGCATGAAAGCTGCATAAAGTAGTTCAATTGGGAGTTGTTTCATGCACTGTGTAAGCATCACTGCCTTTTCTGCAGGCATGTGAACACTCTTCTGTGGGACTCAAACTATCAATTCTTTACAAAGCGGTAGCCGGTTTGTGGTTACAGAAGAATGTTAAACAGAGGAACAGCATGATGCTTAAAATCATTGTGTGAGAATACATTCCCCATTGTCTGACTTAAATGGTTTCTAGAGGACTGGAAAATGCTTCATTTACATTATTTTGGAGACAAAGTATTTATTTTTCCTTCTAAGAAACTGAAGTTCTCTGGAGAATAAGCCAGCTGTTTCAAGTGATCTTCAATTTACTTGAAAAATAAAAATGTAATTTTTGCCATTGTTATCATTTGGATGTGAGGTGTCCCCAAAAGCTCATGTGTGGGAAAAACAAGAAGGTTCAAGGGAGAAATGATCGATGTTTGAGAGCCTTAATCCAATCAGTGATCCCCCCCCCCACCATGGGATAAACTCAGTGCTAACTGAAGGCAGGTAGGGTATGGCTGGAGGAAGTGGGTCACTGGGGACATTTCTTTGGGGTATGTATTTTGTATCTGGTGAGTGGAGTCTCTTTCTCCGTTTCTTGATCATCAGGTGACAGCTTCCCTCTGCCATACTCTCCTGTCATGATGTTCTGCCTCACCTTAAGCCCTGAGGAATTGATCTGGCTGTTTATGGACTGACACCTCTGAAACTGTGAGCCCCCCAAATTAACATTTCCTCCTCTAAAATTGTTTGTCAGGTCTTAGACACAGGAGAAAAAAATCTAACCAAAAAGCAGAAATATTCATTTCTACCATTTCTATTATTTTAGCTAAAAGTATCTTTGTTTTCTTTTTAAGTTATCTGCTTGACAATCCATTTGACACACATCATTTGTTATAGTTTGATCAACATTTGGGTAAATATTTGCTCTATATTATTAACACCTACACTACATATCTATACTGTGCCACAGTATAGAGGTATTTTCTAACATAAAGCCACAAAACTTCTCATAAAACTTTTCTCATTTCTACACTGTTCAGCCCATTACATGCAAATAGTGAGTAGTAATATCATTTTATGAACTGAATGACCTAAAGGATAAATTATTAGGAACGTAAAAGTTTTTAAGAAAAAATGCACAACATAAAATATGGAATTCATTTTTAGAAGATGAGAAAAATGCAATTTTTAGAAAAAGATAGATCAGTTTTGTGGGAGAATTATTCAATAAAATTTAAGACATTACTAAAACTAGTGGATAGTTGGTAAAAAATAAAAAAAAGAAGTATGATAAAAATGAAGTTCTTAGAATAATTATCAGAATAAATTTTTAGGAAAAATGATTTTTAAAATAATTTTAAACTGAGATGTCAGAAGGCAAATATATGTTAACAATAAGAGACCTACCTAGTAAAATTTTCTTTAAGTTTCTGACATTGGGATAGAAGATGAAGAGAACCTTGTTATCCTTCAGAATTTAGAAAAGGAAATAAAGGCCACACTACTCAGGATTTAAGTCTGCTCACTTAATCTGCATATTTTTGTAGAATACCAACTTGGATTTTATTAAAGATACAAATAATTTTGTATCTAAACATCTTACACACTTTTTAGCATGAATATCAATGAAAAATGGGTCCTTTCTAGTCATTAAAAACTTCTAAGAGCATGTGTGTTACCGAAATACCTGAAAAGAACAATTTAGGGAGGGAAAGTTTATTTTGGCTCATGGTTTCAGAGGTTTAGTCCATGTTTGTGGGCTCAGAATGAGGCAGAATATCATGGCTGAAGGGCATGACAGAGAGAAACTGCTTACCTCTAGAATCCAGGAAATACAGACACAAAGGGGAAAGGTCCTCCAGAAAGATGAAGCCTTTCAGGCCACACCCCCAATGAGCTACCTCCTTCCATCATGCCTCAGCTACCTAAAGTTACCACTCAGTTGTCCATTCAAACTAGGATGGACTGACTAGGTTATAGCTTTCAGGACATGATGTTTTTACCTGTTAATATTTCTACATTAACACAGGTGCTTTTGGAGGACACCATAACAGAATAAAAACTAAAATAACATACTTCCAAATGAAATTGCCTTCTGTTACATGGATTAATAAGTATGCCAGCTGCTTTAACTCACTTTCAATGTTCAATCTTTCACATCTACACTACAATCCACTCTTTTCATGGAAGTCATAGAAGTTCTTCATGGAATCACCAATTTAATTGTGGCTCTCTTAATCTATTTTGCATTGCTATAACAAAATTCCTGAGGCTGGGTAACTTATTAAGTAAAAGGGTTTATTTGGTTCATATTTATGTCACTACAAGTTTCAAATATATAGCAAGCAGCTTTGTCAAAACATGATGGAGAAATGGAAAGGGAAATGGCTGCACACAGAAGGGCAAGTGTGTAGGAGAGCAGGCCAAGACAGTGCAGCTTGTTTTATAACAATCAATTTGCACAGGAATTAATCCAGTCCCAGGGGATCTGATCTACTGCAACACTACTACAGTAAGCACCAAGCTTCAAGCATAAGAGCCTTTGAGGAGCAAACTATATCTAAACATAGCAATGGCCTTTGCATCTAGAATGAAAAAGTAATACCAAAGACTTCCTAATTTTACCTCTGCTGATGAAATCACCTTTTTCTGACCTCGGTCATCTCATAAATACGATTCTCAAAGTGTTCATTTATAGCTTACCTTCAGACTCTGGTAAAGCTGTTCTCTGTTTCTCCATGTTTTGTTATTATATTTATTTCCTTGGTACCCTCCACCCACTCTGTTCTTATAAAATATCTTGTTGGAAGACTTCCCCAACTAGCCTTACTCTTGTCATATCATAAATTTAATGAGCACAGTATAAGAACGACTTTATTTAGAACACCAACTGCAAGTTGAAGGCTTCCCAAGATTACCTTCTGTTGTAATAGTTCAAAAGGAGGACTCAAACAATTCGTTCAAAAGGTATTATACTCATTTTACAGTTTATTGAGTAAAAAAAATGCAGTTTAAAAAACAGACAAGGCAAAAGACATCAAGAAGAGTCCTCTAAAATTCTACTTCCAGTTATTGTCTTCAAACGGATTTTGGGACACTGCTAACTTTCCTGAAAATGATGGGCAACATTGGCATGGAGTATCTGCAACCAAAGAATCTGACTGAGAATTTGATGTCCTGTCTCTCACTTAAGCTGAATCATATAGACATGGTTTATAACCAATATGGCTGACCTTTTGTCTCCAGTCTTGCTATAGGTAGATGAGTAATCACACAGACCAAAGATTCACTAGGGGTCACAAGTTAGAGGATCCAGTACAGTGCAGCCCAAGTACTCCAGGTAAAGAAAGATGCTCTTATGAGGCAGGGCATTTCCATGGCCCCAAGAAGACTCCCAGGTACTAAGGACAAAGGCCAGAACTCACTTTGGGTAAGCTTAAGTTTTTCTCTACACACAATTACACACACAAACACACACACACAGCCTTTGAAAAAAAAAAATATAAATAATTCCTGCTGCTTTCACATAAAATTATTAAATATTTTTGTAACTGTTGATATTCTCTTATTTCTTTCTTTATAAATGCATGCATTTAGTTTGAGATAAAATTCAGCAATGAGATGTAGTTTTCTTTGCCTTTTCTTTTTATGAAGAAAATGAAGTGGTATTAATAGAAATATTACTTTTATACTTAGTAAGAAACTTTAACATTTTTAACTATCCTGAATTAAAGCTTAAGGTAGTACACAGCTCAACTTCTAAGGTTGGAATTTCAACTTAAAATTTATAGTGTATGAAGTGAAACAGACTATAAAATGCATGTGCCATATACAGGAAATAAGAAAAATGTTATGAAGTTTGGGATCATAGTGAGTAACTATAGTTCTCTGGGTTACGAATGTGACAGGAAAGAGGATAAAATGCCAGCCAGAGTTTAGTTTTTTGACCATATACTTCTTCATCTTGCAAACATAGAAATATATTTTGCCATTTTTGATTTAACCATAGTTGATGGAACTAAGGAACAGCGCCTTTCCCCCACAGTGAAAGTAATGATTTGTTTAATGTACTTTTCCTTTGGTTGGCTGAATGGATTTGAGGAATGAATGGTAAAGTGTATAATGCATTCTTTATAAAATAGCATTCCCGACACTAAAAAGGAACAGAATAAATAACATAAGTATTTCATAAGTGCATTAAGGCTCAGGAAATAATTTGTAGTATTATCTTTTTGATTAATTAATAGAACACATACATTTTCTCAAAATGCATTTAAACTCAGCTGCATTTTTTCAGTGGCTAAAATGACTTAAAAACTGTTAATTTGTGGAGGAATTATTATGCTTAAATAATTAAAAATGCACTTACATTAAAGTTAGCTATTGATAAGTGAGTACTTACTATTGCCAGTCTATTGTTTCCTTATATGTTTTTTCAGTCTTTGTTTCCCTTTCTGTTTTCTATGTTCATTTGATTTTTTTTGTGTGTGTGTGGTGATTTACTTTCTATTTTTCTTTATCATTTGTATTTATTTTAGGTATACTTTGAAGTTTTCTTGAGGTTCATTTAAAATATCTTGTGATTATAATCTACTTCAAATCAATAATAAATTAACTTTAATTGCCTAGAAAAAACATTGTACTTTCATTATCACTACACAGTCTGTGTTTTTATATTCAGAGGTTGCTTCTTCTTGTTGTTGTTTTTTTTTAACATTGTGCATTTGTTAAAAAAAAAGTTACCTTTTAACATTTATGTTGAGGTTAGAAGTAATTTATACAGGGCTTTTATAGTGTTGCACTATTCTACCTGTGTGTGTATATTAACCTTTTCCTATGTGATTAATGTTTCTGTGCTGCTCTTCAGCATCCTTCTAGTTTGAAGAACTCCTTCCAGCATTTCTGGAGAGGCAGGTCTGGTGGTGATGAACTCCACCTGTTTTTGCTTTTTCCATCATTTCAAAAGAATAATTTTATTAGATATGGTATTTTGTTGTTGTTGCTGTTGGCATTTTTTCTCTTTCAGCTCTTTGGATACATCATCCCACTCTCCTGGTTGGCAAAGTTTGTGCTGAAACATTTGTTCATACTCTTGTGGCAGTTCCTTTATATGTGATGATTCACATTTTGTACTTTGTTTATGGATTAATTCAAATAGTGAAAACACTGTTAATATAAATACCAATGTCGAGTGTTTTGCTAAGGTTAATTTTTCCTTTCTGTATCAGACCAATATCAGAGTTTGTGTTCCTTGACAACTATTTTTTGAACATAAAAGTTACATTGCATAACCTTACAAAATGTATGTATAGCACAAAATCATGCCACATTTTAATTTGTGCCTTATTTACTTGCATCTTCATTTTGTATCTACATAGCTACAGCTATTACTATTTTTTGTACATATGTTAGATTCCCTTCCTCACATGAAGGGGACACAACTTTAAATTATTTTTTTCTGAAATATATTGGAATATAGAGGAGCATTCTTATGCTCCCTTTGTAGTTGTCATCAAAATACTTTATGTTTTGTTAATCTCCTCTCTCCAAACTTCACTAATAGACTCACATTACAGGAATAGAATTTTCATAATCTTTCCTATTATATTTTTATCATATTTCTTTTCTTTTCTTTCTTTTAACAATTATTTATTTATTCTAATTTGTTATACATGCTTGTAGAATGCAAATCATTTCATATTACATATATACAGCACAATTTTTCAAGTCACTGGTTCTACACAAAGAATTTTCACACCATTTATATCTTCATACATGTACTTAAGGTAATGATGTCTAACTCTTTCCACCATCATTCTTACCCCCTTCTCCCCTCCCTTCCTCCTCCCTCCCCTTTGGTCTATTTAAAGTTTCTCATTTCTCCCATGCTCCTCCCGTCCCCATCACCATTATGAATCAGCATCCTCATATCAAAAAATCGTTCACGGAGAGAGGGAAGATGGCCGACAGGAGGGAGGTGCTCTCTGGACGCAGTTGCTGAAGGACGCAGAGTAGGAAGTTTGAGCGTGTTGCTGGTGGTTCTATTGCAACTGAAAGGGAGCCGAGACATTCCTGCACCTCTGGACAGCGAAATACAAGGTTCTGCAGGACCACAACAAGCAGAGGCAGAGTCGCAGCGGTCCACAGCCTGAAGCAGCGCTGTCTGTGCTACAGGCGCAGGGGCGGATACCATCTTGGCAAAGAGATGATCCACCCAGCGGCTTTGAAACCCATCGGCGAGGAGGGATAAAAAGAGGCCTAGAGGCTTGGGCGGTGTCCACGTGGAGCTCTTTCACACTGCCGATCCCTCACGCTCTGGAGTGACACAAGGGTCTGCGGAGCTGCTGTTGAATGGGAGAACGCCGCCATCTTTGAGAAGTGCAGTGGCTGACCCAGACAAAGGGGAAAAGACGGAGGAGACAACAGCTGCAGACATCCAGGGAGCCCCAACGCCCTGAAGGCAGTGCACACCTGGGTGACACTCGGGTAACCAGCAGGGGAGGGCGTGTCTGAGGCCAGCCCAGTGGCCACAAGAAGCTACAACTGTGAGTGGGCGTGAGGAAAGGGTGCCTTCTGGAGGGTCCCCTTCCCGGTGCCATTCATCTGTTGACACACAACCGCCCTGAGCCAATCTTCCCCCTGAGCCATTCAGCCACTGGCCTAGGGTGCAGACTTGACTTCACTAACAGGGTCGCAGACTATCTGGACGTGGTTCAATGCAGTTGGCTTAAACTGGAAAGGGAAAAGAGAGGGGGGCTTCCCAGGGCCCGTTTTGTTTGAGACTTGGGGTTCGACTTTTTTTTTTTTGGTTGATCTGCTTGTGTTATTGTTTTTTGGGGTTTTTGTTAGATTGTTTGTTGTTCTTTTTCTTTTTTTGGCTTTGTTCTGTTTTGCTTTTTTTTGCATTGATTGTCAGTGTGTTTGATTGTTTGCTTCTGCTCCTTTTCTCATTCCTTCTTTTCTTCCTTCTCACTTTGGCATCTCTTCTTCCTCCTTCATCTTTCATATTTGCACCCTGCCAGTGCATACTAAACAGAGGCAAAAACAAGCTTTATGCAGAATTTGGTATTTCTAGAAATGGCACAATTGAACTGGATATCAAAGAGGTGTTATATATAGTTTACTCTCCATTTTCTTGATTCTCTCTCTCCTCTATCTTACACCAATTTCTACTCTTTTATCATTTTTTTCTTCTTTTCCATCTTACTTTATATATAAATGGGTCTCTCCACCTAAGTGTCAACTCCATTCTCTATCTTCTCTCTTCTACTGATACTAAACCACTTCCAGTAAACCATGTCAATAGAACTCTCCTTTCATACTTTCCAAGAAAGAACAATTCAAGACAATTCCTTCTTCTTAAACATAATACCTCTGTATCCAATACTTGAAGCTATAAAACCCCATCAGAAGCGTACAGAGTAAATTGGAAATAATATCTGGGTTAACAAAATCTGTACATTGTGATCAAAATTGAATTTGCTTAATAGAAAGTGTTAGGTTTTAAAGTGTAAAGGAATTATAAGAGGAGCTGATAGCTTTGTACTACAGGAACAACATAAGGCATCAAGGTAAAATCGAAACAGTCAAGGACCCACAGTGCAGGAAGAAAAGACACACAAGCAGCATGAAAAAACAAGGGAAGAAAGTGACACAATCAAATCAAGATTCCTCATCAGTAGATTTCATGGCAAACACAGTTGGTCAAATGCCAGAGATGGAATTTAGAAATTACATATGCCAAATGTTTAGGGAACTTAAGAATGAACTAAAAAATGAGATGAGGGAGCAAGTACAGGAGGCAAAAGATCATTTTGACAAAGAACTCCAAAAACAAATACAGGAAGTAAAAGATTACTTCAATAGGGAAATAGAGGCTCTAAAGAGAAACCAAATAGAAATTCCAGAAATGAAAGAAGCAATAAACCAAAATAAAAGTTCAATTGAAAGCATCTCCAACAGAGTAGACCACTTGGAGGAAAGAACCTCAGACAATGAAGACAAAATATATGTTCTAGAGAAGAATTTAGACCATATAGCAAAACTCATTGGAAATCAAGAACATAACATCCAAGAATTATGGGACAGCATAAAAAGACCAAACTTAAGAGTGATTGGTGTAGAGGAAGGGGCAGAGTTTCAAGCCAAAGGAATGAGTAATTTATTTAACAAAATAATTACAGAAAATTTTCCAAACTTGAGGAATGAATGGGAAAACCAAGTTCAAGAGGCATACCGAACACCAAACAAACAAAATCTCAACAGATCCACACCAAGACACATTATAATGAAAATGCCTAATATTCTGAGCAAGGAGAGAATACTAAAAGCCGCAAGAGAAAGGAAGCAGATCACATATAGGGGGAACCAATCAGACTATGTTCAGATTTTTCAACCCAGACCTTAAAAGCAAGAAGATCCTGGAATAGCATATTTCAAGCTCTGAAAGAAAAGGGATGTCAACCAAGAATCTTATATCCAGCAAAATCGAGCTTTAGATTCGAAGATGAAATAAAAACCTTCCACGACAAGCAAAAGTTAAAAGATTTCACAACTCGAAAGCCAGCACTTCAGAGCATCCTGGGCAACATTTTTCATGAAGAAGAAGAGAAAGATGATAACGAAAATCACCAAAGGGAGATATTAAACTAAAGGAAATACCAACCAGAAGAGAAACCAAATCAAGCTAAAGACCATAATTCAAATAAAAATGGATGGGAATAGAAATCACATCTCAATAATAACCCTGAATGTTAATGGCCTAAACTCACCAATCAAAAGACACAGATTATCAGAATGGATTAAAAGAAACGACCCAACAATTTGCTGTCTCCAAGAAACACACCTCATAGAAAAAGACATCAACAGACTGAAAGTGAAAGGCTGGGAAAAGTCTTATCACTCACATGGCCGGCGGAAGCAAGCAGGGGTTCCATTCTCATATCAAATAAGGTAGACTTCAAACCAAAACTAATCAAGAGGGACAAAGATGGATATTTCTTATTACTTAAGGGAACCATTCATCAACAGGATATAACAATCATAAATCTATATGCCCCAAATAATGGAGCACCTACATTCATCAAACAAACACTTCTTAAATTCAAGAGTAAAATAGACCACAACACAGTTATTCTAGGGGACTTCAACACACCTCTCTCACCAATGCATAGATCATCCAAACAAAAGCTAAACAAAGAAACTATAAGCCTCCTTAAAACAATTAACAATTTAGACCTAACGGACATATATAGAATATTTCATCCCTCAGTAAACGAATATACATTTTTCTCAGCAGCACATGGCTCCTTCTCCAAAATAGACCATATATTATGTCACAATGCAACTCTCAGCAAATATAAAAAAATAGAGATACTACCCTGCATGCTATCGGACCACAAAGGGATGAAATTGGAAATCAACGACAAAACAAGGAATAAGAAAAACTACTCCATCAACTGGAAGCTAAACAACATGCTACTGAATAAACAAGGGGTTGAAGAAGACATCAAAGAGGAGATCAAAAAATTCCTAGAGGTAACTGAGAACACAGATACTTCATATAGAAATCTCTGGGACCCTATGAAGGCAGTAGTAAGAGGAAAATTCATTGCACTGAGTTCATTCCTTAAGAGGAAAAAAAAAAACAACAAATAAATGACTTAACATCACACCTCAAAGCATTAGAAAAAGAAGAACAGACCAACACCAAGAGCAGTAGAAGACAGGAAATAATTAAAATCAGAGCAGAAATTAATGAAATTGAGACTAAGGAAATCATTCAAAGAATTGACAAAACTAAAAGTTGGTTCTTTGAAAAAATAAACAAAATTGACAGACCCTTAGCGATGCTAACGAAAAGAAGAGAAAAAACTCAAATTACTAACATTCGTGATGAAAAAGGGAATATCACAACAAACACCTCAGATATACAGAATATAATTAGAAATTACTTTGAAAACTTGTACTCTAATAAAATAGAAAATACTGAATGCATTGACAGATTTCTAGAGTCATATGATTTGCCTAAACTGGATGTGGAGGCTATACACAATTTAAACAGATCAATTACAAGCGAAGACATAGAAGATGTCATCAAAAAGCTACCAACAAGGAAAAGTCCAGGACCTGATGGGTTTACAGCCGAGTTCTATAAGACTTTCAAAGAAGAACTAATACCAATGCTCTTCAAACTATTCCAAGAAATAGAAAAAGAGGGAGCTCTTCCAGACTCTTTCTATGAGGCCAATATCACATTAATTTCAAAGCCAGGCAAAGACACATCCATAAAAGAAAACTTCAGGCCCATATCTTTAATGAACATAGGTGCAAAAATCCTCAACAAAATCCTGGCAAATCGGATACAAAACATATCAAAAAGATAGTGCACCATGATCAAGTGGGGTTTATCCCAGGGATGCAAGGCTGGTTCAACATTCGGAAATCAATAAATATAATACACCACATCAATATACTTAAAGACAAAAATCATATGATCATCTCAATAGATGCAGAAAAAGCATTTGACAAAATGCAACACCCCTTTTGTTCAAAACACTGGAGAAACTAGGAATATCAGGAACATATCTGAACATTATAAAAGCTATATATGCAAGGCCCAGAGCTAACATTATCTTAAATGGAGAAAAATTGAAAGCATTCCCTCTAAAAACTGGAACAAGACAGGGATGTCCCCTTTCACCACTGCTATTTAACATAGTACTGGAAACTCTGGCCAGAGCAATTAGACAGACGAAAGAAATTAAAGGGATCCAGATAGGAAAAGAAGAGCTCAAATTAGCACTATTTGCTGATGACATGATAATCTTCCTAGAAGACCCAAAAAAACTCTACCAGAAAACTTTTACAACTAGTGAATGAATTTGGCAAAGTTGCAGGATACAAAATCAACACACATAAGTCAAAGGCATTTTTGTACATCAGCAACAAAGACTCTGAAAGAGAAATGATGAAAACTACCCCATTTACAATAGCATAAAAAAAAAAAAAAAAAAAAAAACCTGGGAATCAACCTAACGAAAGAGGTGAAAGACCTCTATAACGAAAATTATGGAACACTAAAGAAAGAAATCAAAGATGAACTCAGAAGATGGAAAGACCTACCTTGCTCTTGGATAGGTAGAATTAATATTGTCAAAATGTCCATACTACCAAAAGCATGATACAGATTTAATGCAATTCCAATCAAAATCCCAACGTCATTCTTCAAAGAAATAGAAATAGCAATCATGAAATTCATCTGGAAAAATAAGAGACCCAGAATAGCCAAAGCAATCCTGAGCAAGAAAAGTGAAGCAGGGGGCATCACCATACCGGACCTTAAATTATACTATAGAGCAATAGTAACAAAAACAGCATGGTATTGGCACCAAAACAGACTGGTGGACCAATGGTACAGAATTGAGGACACAGTAACTAATACATATAATTTCAGCTATCTTATATTAGACAAAGGTGCCAAAAATGTACAGTGGAGAAAGGATAGCCTCTTCAACAAATGGTGCTGGGAAAACTGGAAATCCATATGCACCAAATTGAAATTAAATCCTTATCTCTCACCATGCACAAAACTCAATTCAAAGTGAATCAAGGACCTAGGAATTAGACCAGAGACAGTACGCCTAATAGAAGAAAAAGTAAGCTCCAATTTCCAACATGTCGGATTAGGCCCCAAGTTTCTTAATAAGAATCCTGCAGCGAAAGAATTATTACCAAGAATTAATGAATGGGATAGATTTAAACTAAAAAGCTTCTTCTCAGCAAAAGAAACAATCAGTGAGGTGAATAGAGAGCCAACTAATTGGGAACAAATATTTAGTACATGCACATCAGACAGAGCACTAATTTCTAGAATATATAAAGAGCTCAAAAAACTTTACACCAAAAAAACAAATAACCCAATCAATAAATGGGCTAAGGAATTGAAAAGACACCTCTCAGAAGAAGATACACGATTAATTAACAAATACATGAAAAAATGTTCAACATCGCTGGCAATTAGAGAAATGCAAATCAAAACTACTCTTAGATTTCACTTCACTCTAGTCAGAATGGCAGCTGTCAAGAACACAAGCAACAATAAATGTTGGAGATGATGTGGGGAAAAAGGCACACTCATACATTGCTGGTGGGACTGCAAAATGGTGCAACCATTATGGAAAGCAGTATGGAGATTTCTTGGAAAACTGGGAATGGAGCCACCCTATGACCCAGCCATCCCACTCCTGGGTCTATTCCCAAAGGACTTAAAAGCAGCATATTACAGTGACACAGCTATCTCAATGTTTGTAGCTGCACAATTCACAATAGCTAGGCTGTGGAACTAACCTAGATGTCCCTCAGTAAATGAGTGGATTAAGAAAATGTGGTATATACGCACAATGGAATTTTACTCAGCAATAAAAGAAAATAAATTAATGGCATTTGCAGGTAAATGGATGAAGTTGGAAGACATAATGCTAAGTGAAGTTAGTCAGTCTCAAAAATCCAAGTACCAAATGTTTCTCTGATATAAGGAGGCTAGTTCATAGTATTGTTGGATGGGGGGGGGGTACATAGGAGGACTAGAGGAACACTAGAATGGTCAAAGGGAAGGAAGGGTAAGGGGGGGAGCAAGGGAGGAGGGAGGGGGAGAAAAGGAAAAAAAAAAAAAAAAAGAAAAGGTGGTTGAATCATACGGATTTCATTTTCCTAAATGCATGATTGAAGACCTGAATTGTACGAATATACTTTGTATACAAACAGTTGTATGTAAAAAGATGCTAAATTCATGCACTATGAGTTGTACACACTAAAAATTATTAAAAAAATCGTTCAGCCTTTTTTTGGGGGGATTGGCTTACTTCACTTAGCATTATTTTCTCCATCAAAGAGGCTATATTTTCTCCAATTTATGTTTTTGACACCTTTGTCTAAATAAGATAACTGTAGATGTGGGGGTTACTCTCTGTGTCTTCCATTCTGTACCATTGATCTACTGGTCTATTTTAGTGTCAATACCATGCCGTTTTTGTTACTATTGCTTTGTAATACAATTTAAGGTCTGTTTTACAATATATAGTCTGTTTTAAAGAAGGATCCATGTGCTGATGAAAAGAAAGTGTATTCGCTTGTTGATGAATAATATACTCCATATATGTCAGTTAAGTCTAAGTTATTGATTGTATTACTGAGTTCTTTAGTTTCTTTGTTTAGCTTTTGTTTGGAAGATCTATCCAGTGGTGAAAGAAATGTATTAATGTCACCCAGAATTATTGTGTTGTGGTCTATTTGACTCTTGAACTTGAGAAGAGTTTGACTGATAAATGTAGATGTTCCATTGTTTGGGGCACACATCTTTATAACTGTTATGTCTTATTGATGTATATTTCCTTAAGCAGTATGAAATGTCCATCTTTATCTCTTTTGATTAACTTTGGATTGAAGTCCACCTTATTAGATATGAGGGTGGAAATCCCTGCTTGCTTTCGTAGACCATGTGAATGGATATTTTATTCCATCCTTTCACCTTCAGTCTATGGGTGTCTCTTCCTAGGAGAGGACTCTCTTAAAGGCAGCATATTGTTAGGTCCTTTTTAAAATCCAATCTACTGGCCTATGTCTTTTGATTGATGAGTTTAGGCCATTAACTTTCAGGGTTATTATTGAGACATGATTTATATTACCAGTCCTTTTTGTTTATTTTTGGTATTTAGCTTGACTTTTTTTCTCCTTTGGTTGGTTTTTCATTTATTGTAGTTCTTCCCTTTGCAGATTTTCATTGTTATTTTTCATTTCTTCCTCATGGAATATTTTGCTAAAAATGTTCCATAGTGCAGGCTTTCTTGTTATGAATTCTTTTAGCTTTTGTTTATCATGGAAGGTTTTTATTTCATCATGAAATCTGAAGCTTAATTTTGCTGGATATAAGATTCTTGGTTGGCATCCATTATCTTTTAGAGCTCGGTATATGTTGTTCTAGGATCTCCTGGCTTTGAGGGTCTGGGTTGAAAAATCTGCTGACATCCAAATTTGTCTTTCCTTATAGGTAATCTGATTTTTTCTCTCTTGCGGCCTTTAAAATTCTATCCTAATTCTGTATGCTAGGTGTTTCATTATAATGTACCTTGGTATATATCTCTTGTAATTTTATATATTTTGTGAACTATAGGCCTCTTGCATTTGATTTTCCAATTCATTCTTCATGCTTGGGAAATTTTCTGATATTATTTCATTGAAGAGATTGTGCATTCCTTTGGTTTAAATCTCTGAACCTTCCTTTATTCCAATAAATCTTAAATTTGGTCTTTGGATGGTATTCCATAATTCTTGGATGTTCTGTTCATGGTTTCTTAACCTCTTCACTGTGAGGTCAACTTTATTTTCAAGGTTGTATATTTTTTCCTCATCATCTGAGTTCCTGTCTTCCAAGTGATCTAGTCTGTTGGTGATGCTATTTATTGAGGCCCTCTCTCTCTGGTTCTCCCCTGGGCTGCATTGGGTGGTTGGTCCAGACTGCCTCTCTGGATCACCTCCTGGCCGTGGTGTATCTTTATCATATATCTTATGCTTAATACTTCTTCAAATAATATACAGGTTTCCTGAGTGTGGCTAATGTATATGCCTACTCATATTGATATCTCTAGCAAGGAAACAGTCATTTAATTTAAATAAATTTTGGAAAAAATATTTATTCAAATTAGAATGGTGCATGTGGATTCCTTATCTTCTTTCTGATATTATTAGAACTTTTTTCCATTTTTACCAATTTGAAACTTAAGATTTGCTATGGATCGATTATTTATTTACTTACTTACTTTCTAATTCCTCCCCTTTTGAACCAAAACTTTTCATTCTTTTTTGGCCCTAGTTGTAAAGTTTATTAATTCACAGAATTTTTAAAACAGCCCTATGTAGATGGTTATATTTTTATACCTATTTTTCAGGTAAATGGAAGTATATACTTATACTTCCATTATCAAGATCACAAATCTAGTGAACATTAGACTTAGCAGCTGAAATTTGTCAACTAGTCCACAGAATTTATGTTCTTTGTGATTATGTCACACTTGCCCACACTGACTTTTTAAACTAAACTCTAATTGAAATTTTGATATTTTCTTTGATTTCAATGTCATTCAGAAAAATGTTTTGTTTCATTTTACTAATACGCATTATATTATTTCAGTTGGTCAGTCAAAGAAAACAGATTAATGAAGTACAAAATTTACCTTTTTTGTATATAGTTAGTTAACTTTTAATAAGTGTATACAGTTTTAAGTGCATGACTGAAATCCAATTTTAGAACACTTTTGTTATGTGAACAATAACCTTTGTGCTCAATTTCAGTTTATCCTGCTCTTACACTTGGTCTAAGGCAATTATTGAATTACATTCTGTCTGTATAGCTCTGCCTGTTCAATAAATTAAATATACTTAGAAGTATATTTCATTAAGTATTTTTGATTTGATTTCTTTCACTTAGCATATTTTGGAAATATGTTTATGTTATTATATTATTATGAAATTTCTCAAAACACAGAGAACAAAATGAAATTGTGTATTTGAAAAGCACAATAATGGAAATTTTAAAAAATCAGTATAGGCATCAATGTTAGATTTGAACTGATAAAAGAAAGAATTAATAATCACAAATATAAATCAGAGTACAGAGCAAAAAGAATAAAAAGAATAAAGAATAATAAAGCCTCAGAGAAATGTGAAATACCATTCAGCACAGCATCATACATGTGATGGGTGTAAGAGAAAACAGCAAAAGGGGAAGAAAGAGTATTTTAAAAATACTGGCTGAGAGCTAGGTATAGACAAGATTTTGCTAAATTGCATAAGATTTCACTGAGTTTCTGAGGCTGGATTTGAACTTGAAATCCTCCTGATTCAGCCTCCTGAGTTGCTGGGACTACAGGAAGGTGCCACCACATTTGGATGAACTCTGTGGACTTTAAATAATCAAATTGCATGTGTAAATTGTATCTCAATGAAGCTTTATATAATTTTTTTTTTTGTACTGGGAATTGAACCCAGAACTGCTTAACCCCTGAGCCACATCCCCAGCCATCTTTAAAATTATTATTATTTTTTTATTTAAAGACAGGGTCTCACTAGGTTGCTGAGGCTGGCTTTGAACTTGCAATCCTCCTGCCTCAGCCTCTGGAGCCACTTGGATTACAGGTGTGCACCACTGCACCTGGCTTGATTTTAGGTTTTAAAAATCAATACTTGTTTATATATATATTTTTACATTGTACAGGAATCTACATTGCTGTCAACCATTCACCAGTAGAAGAACATTTTCTTTGTTTCTGTTTTTAGATTATCATGAATAATATGTCTGTGAAAATTTGCTTTATTTTCTGTGTGAAGATGCATTTTTATTTTTCTGACTTAAAAGTCAGATTTTGGAGCATCTAGTAGGTGTATGTTTTACATTTTAAGAGACTGTCAACCTGTTTCTTAATGTGTCTGTATTCAACAACAGTATGCAACACTTCCAGTTTTGCCATGCATGTGGCATACCAACCCTGGGCATAATCAATATTTTTTATCATGTTAGCCATCCCAGGAGATATGCTAAGTGGCAGGTAGTATGTCATTGTGGTTTCAATTTGCACTTTCTGAATGACTAGTAAACATTGAACAACTTTCCATGCATTTACTAAGCATTTGTATAACCTTTTTATTCAAATATTCTCCCATTTAAAAAATTGTGTGAATTTTCTTCTCATTATTGTGTTTTTGGTTTTCTTTATATATTTGGGTATAAGACTTTTGTCAGATAAATTTAGTAATCTTTTCCTAGTATGTGAATGGTCTTTTTGTTTTCTTCATGCTATCATTATAGAACAACATTTCTAAATTTTAAAAGTGCACCAGGAATTTGGAGGCATGGAGGTTAATACATGGGCTAAAATTAATATAAAAATTAAAGGCATAAAATTTAAAAATAATTTCATCCATTTACCTGCAAATGCCATTATTTTAATGGATGAAATTGGAGACTATAATGCTAAGTAAAGTTAGCCAATTTCAAAAATCCAAATGCCGAATGTTTTCTCTGATATAAGGAAGCTGATTCACAGTGGGGTTGGGTTGGGGAGCAAAGGAAAATTAAAGAAACACTAGAAAGGTCAATGGGGAGGGAGGGTAAAGGAGGGAGCAAGGAGGTATAAAGGGAGAAAAAAAAAAAAGATGGTAGAATGAAAGGGATACCATTACGCTAAATGCATGTTTGAAGACATGAAAGATATGAATATACTTTGTATACCAACAGTGATATCTAAAAAGGTGCTCTTTATGTGTATTACAAATTGTAAAGCATGCTACTGTTATATATACAACAACATTGAATAAAAAATAAATTTAAAATAATTAAATATTTAAGCAGATGTTTTGATTCAGTTTTGATTCAGCATAGCTGTAATTATAAGATGCTGGCAACAAAATCCCCGAATCTACTGTTAGTATTTATGAGAGCATAGAAATTGAAATTTTTCTCCATAGCTAATTGATTGACAATTCTTCATGTGCTACAGGGATGTACAAAGCATAGACAGAAAGGGAAGTTCTGAAAATTATGAATACTTTATCAACCCTCATTCTAGGGATACATCTCTATCATGTTGGATAACTCAAATGAGAAGAATAGCAGAAAATATCTCAATTTTAAAATACTGAAATTTTAACCCCCTAGTTATAAACATCAATCTCAATCCATTGTGTTTATTGAATGAATAGTACAAGTTTGAAAAGATGTGTAAGTAGATGAATTGGTGATGCCCACTGAAAAGAACACAAAACCTTCAGTGCTCAATGCATCTATTGAGCCACTTGAAATAGATTTAGAAATAATTCAGGTATATAATTGAGCCTTATTTTTCATATTTTCTGAAACTATTCAGTGAGCTTTTCTCTTTAAGTATCTTCTCTATTCATGATCTTGTATTTGATTAGTTCTGGCAATTACTGAGTTGCAATTGTTTTTCAAGAGTCAAAGAGTTATTAGAGAATGGAAAAAGCAAATGAGGGAATGGTCCTTCCAGAAAGATGAATAAGGGTCTAATTGGTACAATTATTCTTGGCAAGTCAGCTTTCATCTGCAAATTGATATGGAAATAATGTTACACCCTCTAAGCCACTAGCTTGTAGTAATATATATTACTACATATATATGTATATATATATATATATATATGTGTGTATGTATATATATATATATTTTATAATATTGATTTTTATAAGGTTATACTGTGAAATATAAAGGATGCTAACTATGTACTAATTTAATTATTTAATTTAATTATTTGAATAAGAATACTTTTGTACTGAGATCTCAAAAAAATGCATAAACATTGATTCTTTAAAAAAATTTTTTTAGTTGTATATGGACTCAATTCCTTTATTTGTTTTTATGTGGTGCTAGGATTGAACCCAGTGCCTCACACTTGGGAGGCAAGTGCTTTACCACTAAGCTACAACTCTAGTTCCTCAACATTGATTCTTTAAATGTAATGTATTACAGAATTGTGTCATTAAGTAAAGTCTGGAGCTATAATTAATTCTTGATGTACCAAAGACTGATAACACTTAATATTAACTGGATTTTTGTATTAAATTACCTGTCTTATTGATTTATTCTCCACACAGATAATAGCTCTGCCCTTGCTAGTTTACTTATGTAAAACTGTCACATGAGATCATCTTTCTTTTCTTTCTATGGGAAGTCTATAATGGAATTAATTAGATTTTTCTAAAATCTGTTAATTATTCTTCAAATAAAAAAACTGGTTATCATGCTTATGCTATGTGATGTTCATTGTTAGCTATCATAGGCAATGAAACTATCATGAAATATTTGTCTTTGCAACTTATTAATCCCCTTTATTTAGATATCAAGACTATCTTACATTTGGTGAAGCTACAAATCAATACTGTTATTAACTTTTTCCAACGTAAGTAATATTTGTATTCTATATTTTATATTTATTTAAAATTAATTATATGAACCTAGAATTTTCTTTAGAGGCTGTTCATTGTTTATATAAAAATTTAACATGGATGAAATATATTGTATTTCATTTTTTAATTCAAGACTTTAATGGAAATATTGAAAATCCAGGTCTTAGTAAAAAACTTTTATAGACCTATGGCTCTTTTTGTGGCCATATCTTTAAAAACTTAATTTTTTTTACATGAAAGACTATGAATACAGTATAGCCAAGACTGATCAGATCTTTTGTAACTCTTAGTGAAATAGACACATTCTTGTCTCTTACCAGATTCTAAATCAGTGATATCACCAAGTGTAATCTTAATAGTACCTTCATGATTTCTTTAGATGAAAAATGATCATTCATATACAATGAATTCATAGTCCTGTATATTCTTTATTACTTAATATGTTATGGTAAACATTTTTCATTCATCCTGGGTCAATATTATTACTTAAATATCTCTTCTTTATCCACAAATAAAAACAGATCCTTTTCATTTGGGCTGATTTTGGGAAAAACATTAAATTCCAGAAATGAAATGGTTTTAAAGCACTGAATGCTCACTGTGCCTTTTAAAAATGCTTTTTCTCATTCCTTCCTTTGTACATGTTTCAAAAAATAAATTTCAAATTCCAGAAATAATGAGGTATGCATAAACAAACAGGTAGTTCTTGCCTTGCCTTGTCCTTGTGAGATATTACAAGGCTAATGCATTTGATTTTTCCTCCAGAGCACAGTAGTATGGGAATAATTAAATACAATGCCTGTCATCTGCTTTCTTCCCTGAATATGAAATCAGAAGTAGGATCTTAGTAAATAGTCCAAACAGCAGAATTAAATTTTAATACCTACATAATTTCCTTGGTGTGCTTTAGTGGTATTATATAGAAAATACAATGAGGTGCTAAAATTTTAGTCATTACTTTATTACATCTATTGATGTAACATATCCAACATAAATTTTAAACTTTTTAATTTTCTATGATTTAAGGTGTTTTGCTAATTTAGATCAGTTTACATTTAGTTTAGTTAACATTGTGCTCTCCTATATATCATCTTCATTTTCTGAGATATATTATAATTTTGCCATGTATTCCTCTAAGAGCAAGAGAGGAAATTTAAGGTGAAGGGGCAAGAAGGAAACTCCTTTGCATGTACAGCATTATTCAATTGTATGCTCATATGTTCAGCTTTATGTTGCTGCAAATAATAATACCAACAGAAGAAAATTTATGTTCAATAAGAATAAAACATATTTGAGAAATTAAAAAAATAAGACAAGCAGATCCTTCATGTTAATATGTAAATCTTTATTTATTTATTTATTTATTTTTATAATAGTAGTATGCATTATAATTCATAATAAACATATAGAGCATCTTTTTACAAAACACTTTGTATACAATGTATATTCGTACCATTCAAATCTTCAATCATGCTTTAGGATAATGACATCCATCTTAAAAATTTTCTCAGAATGAGTTTCAAGTTTTGAAAAAATTTTTAAATACTTTAAAAAATATCTTTCAAGGTAGGGTTTCCATTGAAATTAGTTGAGAAATGCCAGTTTCATATAACTGCTATCACATGATGATATCTTGACATTGGCAACCAGAAGCAGCATTGAAAGCATTTATATATATAAACATATATATGTATATATATATGTATATATGCATATATATGAACTTCTTTATATATGTATATATTATATAGAGAGAAATTTGCTGTCTCAAGTGTCCTTTTTAAATGAGATGCATTAGTATTGTTTCCATAAAAAAGGTCTTGAGTTTTTTTTAAAGCATCTGGAAGTATAAGCTACTATGGCTAATTATTATTATTATATTACCAAGTAACAGCGTAATCAACGTTGGGAATTTGAATTTTTTTCAATGGTCTGCTTTCTCAAAGCAGCTTCATCCCAGATTCAAGGTATATTTATGCTTGATTTGATCTTGGTATCTTCACACCCTTTAATGTCTTTGCCTTTTGAAGACTGATCACTTTCAGAATACTGATCCTGTAAAGTCTTTAAGCCTATCTGCAACAGATGGCATAAAAGATTGCTGTTTCAAGTGGATAGACTGTTCATTGCATTCCAATTGATCTTCTGTGACTGTCTGTTGCTTTACTGTTAGAGATGTTTTTATGAGTTGTGCTGCTGACAATTCTGTAGGCCACATAAGTTGTATCTCTTCCAGAATAGCTGGGTTAAAAATATGCCTGCAGACTTAGTCAAATAACATATTTTCTTAGACAACTGACTCTATTGGATTGGTTAGTGGACTAGAAACAACATCAATCTCTCCTCCAGTTGTATGTGCCATACTCTTAGCCTCTGTACTTGGTCATCTATATCACTGATGATTTTCCCAATACCACTTCCAGCCAGTAGAACACAAATATGGTCCTGACATAGAGTGCATGAAAAATGTTTTAAAATCAACTCACCAAAAGCGTGCTTTCCTAAAATAATTTGTAAAAAGTATGAGATAAATTTAAATCCCACAGCTGTTATATAGTGTTCTTTTAAACAAAAACTAAACATTTATATTCACACATTCATCTGAATAAATAAAATTTTCAATCATATTGTTTTGGGAGCCATGAGAGCTGAAATTTATGATGGAATTATTAAATTTCACAAATATTTATTACATGAAGATAATATTTATCTGTATGGAGAGTCTAAAGGCAAAATTTCAAATTGCTCATTTAAAAGGGTTGCAAGTAATAAAACAAAAACTTCTCTACTATACCCAGAAAGGCTACCATTTGAAATTTATACCAGAAACCTAGGTGCCTCATTAAGCACATAGATAAAAAATGCACTTAAATTATTACAAACTAAAAAAAAGGAAAAAAAAGAAAAAAAAAGAAATTGAACTAGAGATTGTTCAGTGTTAGGTGAAGCTACCTCACCTTAAAAGGTTATCATTCAGATGTTAATTTTATATGTGGGTTTTTTCCTTCTCAAAATGTAAGGTCCAGCCTTTTTTCCTTCTCAAAATGTAATTATCCAGCCTTTTAGATTTGACTAAATATATTCTGTGTTGGAAAATATTCCTATTCTACATGAGGTAGCAGTCACTGTAGGAACCCTAGCTGATCCCCTAGAGAAGCTCGAAAATCTCCTGGAGCACTGGCATAGAAGATACTGTCCTCATTCAGCAGAGTTAAGGCTAATTTCAGCTTTGGATGTATTTTGTTTATACACTGAGTTACGCAAAAATGATATTGAAACTCAGTGCTGTCCTTTTCCAATGTCAAGTATATAATACACAGATAAAATAATAGGCATTTTCTGAGAGCAAAAGTAACACTTATTTGAACAGGCAGGATTAAGTGAGGCAGAAAAGAATGGGTATTTCTGAGCTATGTTGTCTATGCAAACACCATAACATATCTAATCTATGCCAATTCTAGCATGCTGGCACTGTGTAAAGGAGAAACTAAGACATCTTACATTGTCCTTAGGCATCATAAGATACATTAGAGTATATTATTTCTCTTTTGGATCATCAGATTTACAAGTTGTTGCAGACAATGTCTTTCTGAAAGAAAAAAATGTTTACCAAACAACAAGATGCAACAGTGATAACACTGCTACTAAGAGCAAAATAAGTTGATTATTATTTTCTTCATTGTATGGCTTCATTTCCAGATGTGCTTGTGTGGACTAAAAAGAACATTACGTGTCAATGCCAGGTATCATTGGAAAAACTGTTTTTATTATACCTTAGTGAATAGTATCTGCTGTATGGTGAATTTGTCCTAGTCCCTGGGCTGCCTCAGCATTACAGGCTCATTTAATTTCTCAGTACATAGAAACCAAACCTATTTCTCAAAGAACAATTCATATTACCCAAAGTTATGGAACTGCTTTGCAAAATTAATAATGGATAGTATCTCTTTCATAGACTTCAGAATAGTCCTTTCTTCTTATGAGCTCATTTTCTTTCTTTGAAGAATTAAGAAAAAATCAAAATATGAAATAATTTATCAACTTATTGTGATCAATGACTACCAAATAACAAACATATTCTGAGTATATATTAACAGATGCCAGATATATTATTTCCTGATAGGAAACTTGTAAGGGAAGGTATGTAGTAATTGGGAGATTTTGAGCATTATGCTCAAAATGAGTTAGAAAAATAAATGATAAAAAGACAAAATATTACAATAGTCTGATTTCATCAGTCTTACAGTATGAATGATCTCACCAACTGGACTCCAAATCCTCCATGTCAACCATTCTCTGTGCTTCTTTAAATGAAAAGTAATCTTAACAATGTGGTCAGGATATTTTAGGCCCGTTAAATAAGCAACCTGTTACTAAAGAGCAGGGAGGATGGTTCTGTCAGTATTTCCTCCTGTGTCTTTTTTAGTTTTCCATGATTACTCAACTTGTTCTCTCCAGCTAGTATATGATTTTAGTAGTGTAGACAATTTCTTTTATTTAGTGAGGTTACAACAAGCTTTTCTTCCCCCCAAGTCTCAGATTCAGCTTGCCTTTTTATGACATGAATCCCTCAACACTTTTAAATAACAGCTTCCTTTGAGTCTGTGAATTTAGAATTATTGATTTAAAAATCTCAATACATACACATTTGCTTTATTTAAAATATATTTTCAGCAAGTTTCTGTATATGCTGATGGTCTTATTTTTCTGTAGCATTTTAAAAATACTATAGTGTTGAATACATTGTGGATTCTAAAATATATTAGTTTATTCATTCACTCCACGAATATTTATTCTATTTCTAGCATGTTCCAGACACAGCACCAGCAGCTAGAAACATGAAAAACAATACATATTACGATATTGAGAAACTTATAGTCTAATAATATTAGAAGTTACTGAGAATATTTTTAGCACGTTCTCATGTCACTTTTTTCATTCACGCCTGAAAATAAAAATAAAGAAACAAACATATCTAAACTATTAGAGAAAATGTTGGAAAAGTTCATTTAAACTGAAACTGTATTATAGGTATTGAACTTATATGTCACATGTTTAGCTTTAAGCTCACAAGACTGTGTATAATGCTTACATTTTACATCCTGTTTAATAATTCTTAAACTCTTTTGACACTTTTTCATATCATAGTTAATTCTAAAAAAACCTGAAAATTTTCGTGATATTTCATGCTCAAATATCTATGCAGTTGAGTTATAGATCAAAAATTTTCATATGCATTTTTATTAAAAAGGTGAATGTAATCATGTACTAAATAGTATACTAATCTTGGGTCCCAAACATTTGAGTCTTATATGAAATACTTTTAATTTGTGCATTTGTGCTTCCTGTGGCAGATTTCTTTAAATTCAAGGATTACTTGAAAGTTCCTAAACTATGTAAAATAAAGCAAGTGAAGAAAGCATTTGAAGCAGGGAGACCTTGTAAAAAATCATATTTAAGAAAAATTAGAATGCTTCAGAGATGACAAATTGGGGACAGCAGTCAGTTACTAAAACTGGAATATCTGTAAGAAACATGAAAACATGAATGGATTAGATTTTTCCCTACCAACATTTCCTCTTGTTAATTTTGGAGAAAAGATAACTTTTTGGTGAAAAAAAAAATCTTCAGTCTTATGGTGCTAAATCACTGTAAAACCAGACTATGTGTGCACATTAAGGTGTGTTTGGGTGGGTGATGTATATGTGTGTGTGCACGTTTATGTGTGCTTGTGTATGCGCACATTTGTGTGCACATGCATGCTCAGAACCAGTTTAAGTAGATCAATTCTTCATAGACACAAACTATCTATTTGTCACTGGTCTTCATCAAAGCAAAGAAAAAATAAATTACATTAAACTTCCAATCTCACTCATGTACATTTGTTTTCTTCTTGTAGTCTATTTAATTGACAATATAATTTATTGAACAACTTAAAAAATGACAGAATGGTTTACTGATAATCCAATAGTCCTTAAATCTCTAGCACATAATCATTTTGCATTCTAATCCATAATTTTCTCTTTAAGGAAGTGCTGTTTTGTATTAACTGAAAGTGAGTAATGGTGGCAGCATATAAGGAATATAAAGGTGATGATAATCATATGATATTTTCAAAAATGATATAAAATAAATATTGTATTATATGATAAAATTTATGCCTAAATATATGCAAAAGAATGTTTTTTTTGTTTGTTTCTACATTTTTACCGTACAAAAGAGCAGGTATACATTCCTGCTAACATGCTGAAATGGAACTTGTCTTCCTCAAATATCGCTGAAGCTCTTGGCTTATCAACCTGAATTCCTTGCCACCTTTATTTACTATTGCAGTTTTATTCTGTCTTACCTTTATTTATTAATCTTTGTGGCACAGACCATTAGTAAGTGGAATATTCTCTTTCCTTATCAGCTAATAGGTTATCTATTAAAGTTACTATGAACTATGTAGTGGACAGTTATCATTAAAAGGTGAGACAAAGTATTTTGTATTTAGAATTTTGCAGCCAAAGAAAAGTAGCAAAATTATAGTATAGTAGCTGTGGAGCATATTCAAATAGAGATGGGGGATAACTGTGTAGTGGTCAAAATCAATTATATTAAACATCCAGTCACATATTTCAGACTGGGAAAGAGAAATATGTAAGCACTCATTAAATTTGCTACATATAAATGTTAAATACCACCCCCTCTACAATTCATATTTTGAAATCTCAACCCCAAGGTGATAGCATTAGGGAAAAGGGCCTTTAGGAGGTAATCAGATCATGAGTATGGAACTCTCTTTATTGAAACTAAGGTCCTTGTATAAAAGACCCCAGAGACATAGGTAGTTCCTTCTACCAGATGAAGATACAAGAAGATGCCAAATATAAATGAGGATAAATGCTCTTTATCCTCAAGACTGTGAATGATAACAAATACGAATGAGGATATATGCTCTTGACATCCAGACTGTGAAAAATGAATTTTTGTTGTTTATTTGATACCATGTGTATGGCACTTTGTTATTGCATCCTAATGGAGTAAGACAAATTTTGACTGATTTGGGTTATATTTTCCCATCGAATATACAAAACACAATGCCAAATCATAGTAATGTTAAATGTAAACAGAAGGACACAATGGATTTATTTGAGCTATTCCTGTAATTGATTTCATGTATCAAATTTTCTTTGTATACAGGGAGACAGCTTTAATGAGAAATGACTACTTCCAATGTTAGGCAACATTTGGTGATCTTAGATGTGTATTCTGCTTAGTTACATGAACATCCTTCAAGGGAACTAAACTTGGTTAAGAGAGGAATCCCTTAGGATATGCTTTTGCAACAAAAGGAATTATGAAATTATCTACCTATTTTGGATTTGCATTTAAATTTGATTTTAGAATTGGAAAGACTAGCCATAAAATATAATGGCAAAGAGTTTAATCTTGCAGCATTTTTAAAAAAAATAATTTTTTAGTTGTAGATGAATACAATAACTGTATTTTATTTATTTATTTTTATGTGGTGCTGGGGATTGAACCCAGGGCCTCACTCACACTAGGAAAGCAATCTACCACTGAGCCACAAACCCAGGCCCTTGCAGCATTTTTTTTAAATGAATGAAATCACTAAGTACCACAGGTTAGTAGAGGTTCATTCCAATATCCTTTTTTTTGTACTTTTTATCCATTTTTTTTTAAATTTTAACTTTTTATGTATGTTTACAGAGTACATTTCATTTCATATTACATATAAAGAGCACAATTTCTCTAGTTGCTGGTTTTATATAGGGTATTTTTACAACAATTGTGTCTTCATACATGTATTTAGGGTAGTCACCAATATCTTAATGTAGAAACATATTGTGCTATTGTAGATAATGTATTATTTACTTATATTTTAATAGTGACTCCTTGATTAATGACCAATATTTACCAAAGAAATGATAAATTTGAAAATTAAAAAAAGCTGGGGAATTTTGTCTTTGAACATGCAACATTTTCATAATATTCCTCACTATTTCATGGTATAGTCAGTAATTGAAGAAACATGATCATTACTCATAATGAAAGGGATTTCTATTTTATATCTTTTTAGCTATATTTATAACTGTATGAAAATAATGATAATGTGATCCTCTAGATGACCACCATACAAGAGGTTTCAAAGCATTGTGTTTTCGAAGAAAATGATACTCCCAGTGTGTTTCAAATAAGCCTTCAGAATGGCTTATCTTTCTTAGCAAGGGTCGCTAGAGAATGTTCTATAGAAAGAGTGATGAATACCCAGGCATCTAATTACACAGGACACAATATAAAATTAAAAGGATTCTACTAGCTTGGATAATTATCATCCCTCTTGCCTGATTAAAATTTGACACTTTACAGAGTTGTTTATTTCTTAATCTATTCAATTGTTAAAGCAACTCCTTTCAACATGTTATTATAATTTTATCTCCATTTTTAGTTTTTGCCATCTATTTTAAAAGGGAATGCAAAGTGCTGTTAATTCTTTCAAAATGCAAATTAGTAGTTAGAAAGTAGATCAATTAAATGTAACATAAAATAAGATACTCTAAAGTTTTAGAAGCATTTTAGTTTTTGGTTAGACTAAAATTAATTGAATAAATTCTTCCTAGCACATTTATTTTTGGTTCTCTAAATTATGATGCTCTTTTACTGTGTAGTGTAGTTCATTTTTGAATGGTAAGTTTATTGTTTTTTAATTAAAGTAAAATTTACATTTGTAACTGGAACCTCATTAACTAATGATACAAAAAAAAAAAAAAAAACAAAAACAAAAAAAAAACAATGGGTAGTTGCAAGAAAGTAAAACTCAAAGAATTTTGATTTGATGATCATTTTGTCAGAATTTGGCATTAAGTTGTTTCTATTGTTTTAATTCCATAGTGTGCAAATGTTTCAATAAAATCATTTATTTCCTTGGCAAAATCATTAATTGATGTTTTTTTTTTTTTTTTTTTAAAAAAAGGAAAAACTGTTGTATATTTAATTAAAGAAATATGTCATTTTGACACTCTTATCCAGGGAAAACACTGCACTTACTAATGATAAAACTTAAAAGAATGATATTTCTGCATTAAAGAATAGCATCCCATTGAAGATGTTCCATAATTTTCTTTATATTTTTCCCTTTTCTGCCTCTCCAACTCTCTCTCTCTCCCCTTTTCAAAAATTACCACACCAAACAAATACACAAACAGTAAATAATCCTCTTTATTTAGTTTTTACTTTCCCCAGAAATGTTGTCACCTGATTAACTTTTGTTTCTAAAGTCTTTTCTGTTTTAACTTATACAATGGCATGTAAAAAGGCTTTGAAACTCCTATGTTGTTATATGTAAGTGTATTATTATTGTTAGAATACTCTTGGTTAATCAAAGCTGAAGATTTGTCATGAGTGTTTCTTTATATTGCTCTTCAATTTATTCCTTTCTCATTGCTTTCCTTAGCTTCCTTCTATGCCTTCTGGTTTCTATTCTCTCTCTCTCTCTCTCTCTCTCTCTCTCATCCTTTTCCCTAGTTACGTTACACGTCTTGTTGCTAGGTCTAAATATCATAAGCTATCAAATATGCCTTTTTAAACAAATTTAATAAAGGATATAAGCATTTCGTGTTTTTTTTTTTTTAAACTGGTTATAGAATTAGGAGTATTATTTTCTTACAAATTTTTGTTTCACATGGGGTGGAAGAGTCATTTACTTATTTAATCCCCCCCCCCCAGGTTCCTTCTACATTTATTTTATACCAAAATTTGTATGCAAAAAACAAACATTCTTACCTAATTACAGAATCCTCCTAATTATGTTAAAGGGGAAATTCTGCCCAGTGAACTCAATTTAAAATGAATATTTATTCAGGAGCTTAAAGCACTAGTAATAAATATTTTTGATGGAGCATACTATAGAGATCAGAAACCTAATCCTTAGGGCTTCTTCAGTACAGGTTTATAACCAAACATTTCACCTTCTCTGGGCTAATTTGTCAATAAATAAATAAACAAGAAGATGTTTGAACAAGTTGCCTGAACTCCCATCTCTGTCCTTTTGTTTTACGAAAGGGCTGTTCTTATAAGTGAGGATTCTTAAGTATTGCCTAGTTGTTGAAATAGAAATGCTTCACCAAGGCCTGTGTGCTGGACAATACATTGAGGATGAAAACAAACACTAGAAATAACGGTGGGCTTCTTCACTGGCATTTGTCTAAAACTGACTTCTACCATGAGACTGCATGTCAGTATTCATTGGCCTCAAGCAGAGGTGCCAGCCAAAGTTATGACCAGTGCAGAAGATTTCTTTGCATTTTTAAAAAGATACTCTCTGGAAAATAAAAGAAACAAACAAAAGCCAATTACTTTAAATTTTGCTGTAGTTTTGGTCCTAAATGTTACTTCAGAGGCCCAAAGATCCTTTGTACACAATGAAGAATCTTTGTTTCTTTATATGAAAAGTCATTACTTTCAACATTGTGCTAAAATCATGAATTGGAGAAGAGGCTACATATATCAAGAAAAAGTAAATCCTGGCACACATCAAGTTAAACCTGAGTTTTATTCAGAAGTTTACCTTCACTGACAGCAACAAGTTGTAATGAAAAACCAAATTAAATCCTCCAAGTCTCTCCAAGGCCACTGAGTCCCTAGAATTTATCATCTCACCACAACTTTTCTTATTTCCTCAAGTACTTATGGATATTAAGCAAATAAGATGTTTTGTTTGTTATGAACCAGTTCAAAAACACAAAGCATGTAATTACTGCTAAAACCAATTTTTACCTAATATGTCCTTATTTCTATACTTCATATTTTGCACATTGCACACTCAAAATTAGGTTGAAAAGGAGGACAAAACAGAGAGATATATAGACACTTACAAGTGCACACATAATAAGAAAACTAAGCAGGTTCCAGTGTTCATTACAAACATATTCGTCTAAGGATAATTCCAGTTATTCCTCAATTTTTATGAGCTTTCTAGAGCAACAACAGTCAGATACCTCTACAGTGCATTCTGTGGATAGTTTACTTATGCATACACTTAAAATTCAATGGCATTGCTGACACTGGTCTCTGTTCTGTAGTTCTGTGTAGTTTCCTTAGCTGGGTGTTCTTCAGCAACATTCAAAGACTTAATAAATGATTTGGCACTATATAAGCCATAATTCTCTCTGCAATATTTAAAAATAATTTCTTTTTACTTTGCATTTGACATGTTTATAATGTTTATAAGATTGTTCATACTGTTGTTTGAAACAAATTATAGCTAAGATTATAATTTGAAATGTGTGATTGAATAATTTATGTGCAATTTTGAATTAACTATTATTAACCTATGAAAATGATAAGTGCATTTTTTAAACTTAGATATTTAAATCGTAAGAATTAAAAGAATTACTTATTTTACAAGATTTTGTATAATAATTAGCAAAATAAACTGCCTAAAAAAGAAATAAAATGTTATAATTTATTGCAGCTTTAAGTTGACAGGACAATTTGATTAATAAAATTATCAAGTATTTAAAATACTTCAAAACCATAGTTATGCCAGGCATGGTGGCGCATGCCTGTAATCTCAGCAGCTCAGGAGTCTGAGGCAGTAGCATCATGAGTTCAAAGCCAACCTCAGTAATGGTAAGACATTAAGTAACTCAATGAGACCCTGTCTCTAAGTAAAATACAAAATAAGGCTGGGGAGGTGGCTCAGTGATTGAGTGCCCCTGAGTTCAATCCCCAGTGCACTCCCCCCCCCAAAAAAAAAACTTCGCTATTTCTTAGTATTATTTTTATGTACCTTTTTTTTTGCTATGCTGCCTTCAAGTACAACAAAAAAGGAATACTTTACACTGATATCATTCACTTTTTAAAATTAATTTATTTATTTTTGCTGTTAATTTTTATTCTGTATTTTGTGATAATCACTTTTATTGATGTTTTGATCTTTGTGATTTTTGTTTGGTTTTTCAGTTGTATCTTACTTTCTGTTTTCAATTATATTCTTAAGCATGTATGGTAAAGAAGTCCTTATATTTTCTAAGAATATTCCTTAATGCTTTTATGGACATGCTTTTATAACAGAATCCATTCTCATTAATTTTTTATTTGTTTGGTTCTTCACAGTTAGAATGTTATTAGCTCTGTCACAGGTGTGACTAGAATGGGACTCCTTAGCACAGAGTTTGTAGTCACTAACTATTTGTTAAATAAATGCATATTTGTGTATTCCAAATATGCTATATATGGAATGTTCTGCAAATATATGGACAAATTAGTTATCAATACATATTTATAAATGAATGGCAGAATTGATATGTATTTGCAACTCTAATATGTTTCCTGCATTCTGTGTGAAAATTTCTTCTTGCCTTGGAAATGAATACAGACTCTGAGAATAAACTCTCTCTTTGGAATGAGTGTACAGTGAAATGGGTGAATATGACGTCTGTGAGCTTTATTTCAGTTGTAGAGGGAACTTCTCTCTTAGTGAAGTAGTCCTTGTCTAGTGTAGTAACCTAAAGTCTATTGGACTGTTATTCTACTTCCTTTATGCCCCTAAATTCCAATATCAAGGGGAATCATCTAGAGTTACCTATTATTTTAGGTAATGAGACCTACAGATATAAAAATAGATGAATACCTACTATGTTGGATGATAAAATTTCATATTAGAGTTGCTATTATATTGTACTAGATGTCATATGATAAATTTTAATTCAGAATTTGCTTTTAAAAATTTAGCTATATAAGTGAGACAGTTGACATACAACAATGCCATTGAAAAATCTCTGGATTATCTTTTATCAATATTACTTGCCAAATGAACAAAAGATAAGGGATATGATAACTTATTGATGAGGTTACATCTGGGAGGAATATTGGGTACATTATTTGTACAAAACATCAGGTATAAGCAGTAGACATTCTGCATTAACTCAATGGATAAAAATAGGTTGTTAAAATAAAATAGTGGAACCCATATTGTAATTTGAATTATCATCTTGATTGTATTAAGAGATCCCAAAGATTAAGATGGTTCTGGGTGTGTCAATGAGGGTGTGTCTAGAAATGATTGGCATGTAGTATAGGGACTGAAATGGAGACCATCCTTAAGCGTGGGCAGCACCATACAATAGGCTGGAGGCTTGGATGGAATAAAAGAACAAGGAAGTCACAGCATATGAAAGCTAGATTCTTCTTGAACTTGTTCTTGCTTGGATCCCCAGCTGACATTAGACTCTTGCTCTTTCACTTTTTCAAAGACAGCTCTTCCAGTGATTCTCCATGGACTTTCTAGAAGCCTTTGGTCTTGGACTAAGGTAGCATCATTGATCCCTCTTGTTCTGAGGTCCAGCCTCTTGGACTGCACAGCTATAGGTTCGTCCTGCTCTCCAGCCTATAGACAGCCATTGTGGACTATCCAGCTCTGGTCATGTAAGCCTGTGGTGACCCACACAGCATCAACAAAGGATCTGGAGTAGGGGTGACTGGAGATGGAGAAAAACACAAAGACAAATAAAACACAAAGATATTTTTAAGCAAAGCTGAGGCCAGGTAGGAGACTGCACTTAGATGGAGGAATAGTGACCCAGAATTAGCTCTGCAAATTTATCATATAAGCTCTCATAATCAAGAATTTAAACTATAGGGGCATTGGAAATTGTTCAACACTTGTGAAATTGTTCAATGTTATCAAGAAGCTTCTTAGTGTACTATAAAGTTACAGAGCTGGGAACATTTTTGCAGCTATCTTGCTGCACTCAGGAAGCCCATTGTACTGGACTGTCTTAAAACTGTTAGCTTCAGAGCTGATGTCAAGGTTGTTAACATTCTTGCTATTTGGCAAGGAATATTTCCCAGGTTTGGTTTTTGCTGACTCTGCAGGATCAGCTGATAATTATACATACTGTGGATCTATTCCTCTAGAGAATCCTGACTAATAGACATATTTTTACCCAGTACACTGAGTAATTTTTAATGAGAATAAATTCTGTCACAATTGACCTGGATGTCTATTGACAAGTGCCATTACTGGACAGTTAGTAAAATAAACATTTCAGAATTGGAATCTTTGAATTTAATATTCCTTTCATTCTGATATCTCAATAAATTCAGGTTTTGAATTTCAGAGAGTTGAAGGAAAGGATGGCATATTCTTTTTTGGATCAAAATAGTTTAGCTGATCATGCATCCTAAGCATACTTCTGTGTATTAGTTTACCCTTTCAAATTTACGTTTCTCCATTCTGTCTCTATATTCTGTCATTTCCTCTCAATATCTATTTTAGTTTTCAGCTGCTGTGTTTGGTTCATTGTTCTCTTTCACACTCAAGACAAATGAGCTGATTTAAACTTAATTTTACCTTATTCCAACTAATTGTTCAGCTTTTCCATTATTGGATCTTTCATCTGTCCACATCTAGCCTTTTGTCTATCACTTACTTTCTACTTAATCCATTATCAATCTTCTTTGCTCACATCAGTCAGATAATTCAATCAATTTGTTTACAAACCAATTCTGTGACAGTACAAATATCACATCTTGCTGAAATGAACATGATTCATTTGTTCAGATGTTACGAGAAATCAATGAACTACTCAATTCTACTTAAAACATCCCATTCGTTAATTCACAAGTATTTATAGGGAACATTTTGTTATCTAAACACAGTTCTATATATTGAAGACATAGTAGTGTATGAGACATAGGAAATCATTCTAACTGAAGGGACATAGAAGAAAACATTGAAAATATGAATAAGATAAATTCAGATGAGGATAACTACCATTAAGAAAATAAATTTGGGAGACTACATGTGAGAGTAATTTAGGCAGCCTTCTATACAGCAAGTATGACATATCTCTTTCTGTAAGAGGAGGCATTGGATAGGAAGTAAATGCCATGAAGGAGTTAGATATATAAAAAAATTAAGGGCAGAACTTTCTAGGCAAAGAGATATTATTTTAGTTGTTATTGTGATAAAACCATGTCATAAAAGTTACCATCTTAACCATTTTTAGGCATACAGTATGCAGAGTTGATTATATTTGCATTATTGAGCAATGGATTATGAACAGGAAACTTTTCACTTTTCAGAACAGAAGATTTATAGTCAACATAGAACCCCCCCTTTGTTGGTCCTCTATATCTGCAGGACTTACCTCCACAGACATAACTAACATTCAGTGGAAAACATTAAAATAATGCAGACTTTTATTTGTAATTACTTCCAAAATAATGCAGTACAACAATTATTTACATAGCATTTACATTTACATTGGGAATTATGAGTAATCTAAGGATAATTTTCAGCATTTATGTGTACATACATTGGTTGTATACACATAGTACACATTTTAGATAAAGAACTTGAACATTCACAATTTTTATTTTTTATCTATGCAGGAGGTCCTGGATCCAATCCAATACAGATAATAAGGGAAAACTATATATATCATATTTTATTTCTCTATTTATGTGATGAAGGACATTTGGGTTGCTTCCACCTTCTGGCCATCACTAGTAGTGTTGGTATTAACAGGGCAATCCATATATGTTTTAACGACCCTACTTTAATTTTCTTAGATGTGTATTCAGAAGGAGTGTGGATGGATCACTCAGTAGTTTTATTTTTAATTTTCTGAGAAAGTGCCATACTGATTCCCATAGTGGTTTCCCCATTTACAAGCTTTACAAGCATAAAGGTTTCAAATTTTCCAATTCCCTGTCAACACTTGTTATTTTTTGTTTTTGTTCTTATTTTGTTGTATTGTAACCATAACACTTAGTCTGAGGTGGCATCTCATTGTCATTTTATGTTTCTATGATATGTGATGTTGGCCAAATTTGACAAGTTTCTAGGACATTGCATATGATCTGTGAAGAAATGTATATTCAAGCCCTATTCTTATTTTTGACTGAAGTATTTGAGTTTTTGTTTTTGAGATATAGACATTCTTTGCAGATTCTGCATATTGATTCCTCATTGGATATATGATTCAGAACTTTTTTCGTCCATTCTCTAGATTGTCTTTTCACAGTGTCATAGTGTTAATTGTGGCTCTTGGTCAACATAAGTGTTTAAATTAGGCATAGTATCATTTGCATATTTCAGCTTTTATTGCCCATGTTTAAATGGCATATCCAAGAAAATAATTGCCAAATTCAATGTCACAAGTCTTCTTTGTATTTTCTTCAAGGAGTTCCATAATTTTGAATATGAGATTTTTTTGTAAGAGAAGAAAAATAGAAGATGAAGGAAAAAGAGTTGTCCCCAGGAGCAGAGTGAATGACAAGAGAATGATGATATGAGATAAAGTTAGGAGCCAATTTTGGGTTCTAGAGCCATGTTAAGGAGATGTAATTTTCTTTAACCTGTTAAATCCCAATTTTTCAATTCTGTGAATATTTCAATGAAATTTACACAGGTGCATTAAAATAGGTTGAAATCACAATCTAAAATTTGCATATATTTTATTAATGCCATTATATTGTAATGTAATTATATTCTTGTTGTTATTCTTATTCTAAAAGTTTTTACAAGTATTGCATATCTGGGCTGATGGCAAAAATTAATATTATAGGGAAACCACTGGCAAGTTTAAAGAGAGTGACTAATATAATTTGATTTTCATTTTTAAGTATCTCCTGGACTCTGATAGGGTGATACCTGTAAATCCCAGATACTCAGTAGGTTGAGATAGGAGGATTGCAAGTTCAGTGGCAGCTTTAAACCCTTTTTTAAAAATAAAAGGGAAAAAGCTCTGGACATGTACTTAGTGGTAAAGTGCCCCTGGGTTTAATCTCCAGGTTAAAAAAGGAAAAAAAAAAAAAAAAAAAAAAGACTTGGGAGCTGTGTGGGGAATTGACTTTGAGTGATCAAAATTGAATAAAGAGTAATAATTTAGGAAGTCATTATCTCTTTTCAGGAGAAATAATTTAAGGAATAAAAAAAAGAATTAGATAGAATTCAGGATTTATTTGCACATGGATGTAGCATGGAAATTGAGTGAGAGTGATGAAGAAGAGCTATTTTCATGACTTCTATGTATATATATACCATTATCTAAGATAAAATTAAGGGGGATGTCAAAGATCATAGGCAGCCCTGGCAAGATAATGAGTGAAGAAGTTAATGGCAGGTCCAGACAAAAGGAGATTGGAGAAGGGCCTCCAATTAGGTCCACTTACCAGTTGATGAAAGTGCTCATGTACCTAAGTAGGGGATCTGATAGACAAATAAAATAGACATGTGGACACAGGGAGCACCAATGAACTATAGAGAGGAATCCATGAACAGGAGAGAAGATAAGAAAAGGAAAAAATCCAGGGACCATAAAAAGAACAATCCAAAATTTCTCCAATAGACTCTTGGCTCCTGGGCCCCTTCTCTTCAGAGGAGTTTGTTGCTATAGCTTACAATAAATCTTTGTTTCCTGCTATCTGTATCTGTGTCCTGTTTATCAATTCTTTGCTGAATGGAGACAAGGAACCAGAGACCTCTAGACAGTAACAAAAAATGTTTTGGAGTAAACTAAGACTGAGAATTTGGTATCAAAAGGACTGCCTTGGCCATATTAAGCTGTAGAAGCTTAAGTATTAATGCTGAGGAAACAATTAGATATGTGAATGTGAGGTTCAGTAGAAAGGTTATTGATAAGTATATACATAGACAAGTCATTGTTACAAAGGTGACAGTTAAAGCTATGTGAATAATTAGGAATAGTGAAGATGAATACTTAAGGTGCCACTCTGCACCTGGAATTCATTCAAATGGCAAATTCTTCAATTCAACTTTACCATTATTCAACCTCAAATCTGTATATATTTTGTGATGAATGGTTCATTGTTAGCAAGATTTTTTTCCCCCTGTTATCTTCCAATGAATTTATTTAACATACCTGAGGAAATATATTGGAAAGATGTAACACTGGAATGATTACAAAGGTAACAGACAAATGCTGATATAGGGTAGATCTCAAAGAATGGTATTTCATTGTTTTGGAAATTATGAAATAAATAATTAAGAAAAACATATTAAATAAAATTAAGAGCTAAAATTAGTGAAATGATTTCTAACTTTTAATCTTAAGTCAATGCAAATGAGAAAGAACTTTATGTATCAATATTTATGTGGGAGGGTCACATATGGATAAACATAATATGGACCAGAAAAGTTCATCTTATAAGAATCAGGGAAATTTAAATTTAGAAAAACATGAATGAATAATTAAATTAATTTTTGTCTATAAAATTAGAAAAATAATTCTCAAGATCATAACAAGACTAGCAAATTGAGTTGAGACCTGCTCACTCCTGTTTTGCTGGCAGCACTATAAGTTGACACAAACTTTCTTAAAAGCAACTTACATAGAATTTCTAAGATGTATGTTACTTTTGTCTATTGGTTTTTCTATTAGGAACTGATGTGAAGATAGTTTTCAAACATGTTTTCCTGTGTGATATCTAAAAGTTATTTAACATATTTTAAGATAATAAAATAAAGAAGTAATGATTTTTCAGATTCTAATTTTACGGCAAGATACTTACAAATTATTTCACAGCAGTATTTCTCACCATGTAAAAGTGTTTATAAGGTTGGGCCACCAAATCTAATTTCATATAGGGGCTAAAATTGAATGCGAGACTTTGCGGGTCAAGACTATAAATTTTCACACTGTCTCTTCTCTAACACACAATACAAGTGTAAGCAGAAATAATGATATAGTGACAAGTGTTAAAGAGAGATAGCCCAGAAGCAAGATAAAAAATGGGGGTGGTAGTGAATGATTTGTAAAACTATAATTATGTATGTATTATCTTTATTTGTTTTTATCAAAGGTATTTTAGCTAATATATATACAAACTTACATCAGTGTTTGTGACTTTTACTTTTGCATTTTTATTGATTTGACAGTTGTTTTATTTAAATGTTTACTTTAGTATTCACTGGTTTTATTTTTCCAAAGTTGATCAACAACATAGAAGATTTATTTTGAGTAACTGTAGAGAGTAATGACAAATAATAAATTCAAACTCTCTGGGAAAGTTTTGGATGTATCCTCTCACTTCAGAAATATTTGATTAAAAGATTATCTCCTCAAATTTTATTGAAACATTTTCTGTTGTTGCTTTTGTGCCTTTCTTTTCATAGAATAGCCATAAATATTTTTCCCAAAAGTCAATATAAATTCTAATGTGTATGTGATTTATAGAGCTGTGTCTTTTTAATATATTATTTCCACAAATTTTATTGGGAGATTTGAGTCAAAAATTACTGTCTCGGTACGGTTATATTTAAGTACATTCAATTGAATTTATAAAATAGGATTGTTTTTGAGTTATGCATACATTTGATATACTTTGTATATTTCTTTGTTAAAGTATATTCTGTGCAATATAAAGAATAATTTAATATTAATTTAAAAGTACTTTGGTTTTATTTTTTGAAATAAATTATTGCTTACATGAGTAAAGACAATAGGATAAAGAAATTCAGGAATACATATTTTCTGTAATTATTTTTAAATAATATTTATAATGCAGAGTCCCAAGGGCATTTTTTTTTAATTTAAAATTAGTCTTAGAGACAGAGAGATATAATATATATCTATGATATTGCACTATTTTATTTATGCACAGATGGGATTTGTATTGTCCTCTTTCTTTCTTTCTTTTTTTTCTTTTTTGTAGGGATATACTTTTATATTTTTATTTTTAAAGTTTTTTATTACTTCTTTTTAGTTACACATAACATTAGGCTTATTTTAACATAATTATAAAAACATGGAATATAATTTGTTCTAATTCAGTGCAAGTACTTCCACTTTCCCTCTTCTCTTCTCTCCACTGATTCCTTCTCGCTACCTTTCTTTTTGCCCTTTACTTATTATTATTTATTAATGCTATATAGGTGTGCCTTTTATTTCTTTCAGAAATCCTTTGAAATCTTTGTTTCAAACTTTCTTATATGGAAAGATTATAGTTTTTTATTCATTTGTATAATTTTATCTATCACACAATATTTTTAATAAATGCAGATGATGAATGCAAAAACATTATTGCTTACTTTCTGGTAGACATGTTTATGATTAGTTTTGTGCTAGAGAATTTGATAAAAAGTAATAATACAGTTACAAATATTTTTGCTCTATTTCCCTAGGGCCATGTGATATCCACTTTCATCATCAGGTACATTATGGTGCAATATTTGGGTGCAGATTTTGCAAAAATGGTGACTACATCTCTAATTCTTATTTGGCATGTTGCTCAAGTGTGAGTGTGAGATGAGTGTATAAATTTTACTAGCAGCATGAATTGTGATATATATGCATATATATATATATATATGTATATATATATTTTTTTTATACTGGGGATTTTATACTGGGGATGCATATATATATGTATATATATATACATATATATATATGCATGCATATATATATATATATGTATATATATATATTTTTTATACCGGGGATTGAACTCAGGGGCACTTGACCACTGGGCCACATCCCCAGCCCTTTTTGTATTTTATTTAGAGACAGGGTCTCACTGAGTTGCTAAGTGCCTCACCATTGCTGAGGCTGGCTTTGAACTCGAGATCCTCCTGCCTCAGCCTCCCAAGAGCTGGGATTACAGTAGTGCGCCACTGCGCCCTGCTAATTATTTTCTTATGTGCTCAGTTAAACATATAAGATTCAGTAGGTAATAACTTTTGTGCTAAAGAAATAAATAGAAAACATCTTAGGCACTGAGTTAAAATAATAATTTCATCAAGCAATATAGTTTTAATTTATGTAATGAAAACTTATTCTTTATGAAAATTCAAAATGGTTTCCCTGGGTATCACTTGAAAATTTCTGGTTTAATAAGGGCTGGGTACTGCAAAATCTATGTTGTGGTTTCTTGGATATCAAAATATCAGCTCACTGGAAATAAACTTCAAATGCTTTCACATATGGGTCATGTGTATGATAGAATTTATGGGAAAACAAAATATTAAAATTAGAGGGCACAAATGGGAGCTAATTACAATGACTCAGACTATGAAATGACTTCCATAAAAATTAAAATAATGGTGTTATAGTTTGGATGTAAGGTGTATCCCAAAGCTCATGTGTGAGATAATGCAATAAGGATTAGAGGTGAAATGATTGAGTTATGAGAACCTTAACTCAATTACTGAATTAATCCCTTGATAGTAATTAACTGAGTGGTAACTGAATGTAGGTAGCATATGGCTGCAGGAGGTGGGTCATTGGGGCGTGATTTTGGGGTATTTATTTTGTACTGCTTCTTGCTGGTCATGTCCTGACCTGCTTTGCTGTGCCATCCTCTTCTACTGTGATGTTCTGCCTCACCACCATGCCCAAGGAATGGAGCTGGCTGTCTATACATTGAGACCTCCAAAACTGTGAGCCTCCAAATTAACTTTTCCTTCTCTAAAATTTCTTTTTTCACAAGCATGACGAAAGCAAATGGCAATATATTTGAGATTTACATTTATTTTAACTAATAAAACATAAAACATTATGTATAAATAGGGTTACATTATATTTCTATATACATGTATTGTGTAATGTTTAAATCAGTCTAAACCATCTCCCCAAATATTAACCATTTATTATGGTGAAAACATAAAAACTCCTTTCTTCTAATGTTTTTGAAATAAGTAGAACATTATTGTTATCTTCACACCAAAAAGTATAATTCTATCTAATTATAAGTTAGTACCCATTGCTACCCAGACCCTCCCTATCTCGCTACACAGTTTTTGCAGTCTTGAGTAGCAACAATTGTATTCTCAACTTCCATAAAGTCCACTTCTTGTTTTAGATTTCACAGATGAAGTGAGAGCATATTGTAGTTGTGTTTCAATGCCTGGTTTATTTCACTATACATAATGATTGCCAGTTCCATCCATTTGTCCCAATTGACAAAACTGCATTTTTTTCAGAAGCTAATATTATTACATGTATATGTACATTCACCCATTTTCTTTATCCATTTTTCAGTTGATGGTCACTAAGGTTGTTTCAATTTCTCAGCTCTTGTGAATAGCGCTGTAATAAACATTGCCATGCAGATGTCTCCTTGACATAATGACTATGGACTTCTTTTCCATGGGATATATACCAAGTAGTGGGATTGCTGGATCATGTGCCAGCCCTATTTTTCATATTTTGAGGAACATCCATATTGTTTTTTATAATATTTTTATGAATTTACATTTATACCAGCATTGTGCAAAGATTCCCTACTTCCTCTTCAGAAGTTGTTACCTTTAGTCTTTTTTATAGTAGACATTCTTACTATAGTAAGAATAAATCTCATTGTGGTTTTGATCTGCATTTTCTTCAAGATTAGTGACAGTGAATTTTTTTCCCCATACCTGTTGGTCATTTGTATGTCTTATTTTGAGAAAGGTATATTCAGACTGATCACCCATTTTAAACTAGGTTTTTTTTAAATTGAATTTAGAGATCTTATTATATTCTAGATATTAACCCATTGTCAGATGTATGCTTTGCAAGTGTTTTCTCCAATTCTATTTGTTGTCTTTTTAGAGTACTCTTTAATATGAAAAACAAACAGAAGAGACCCGAAAAAATCATTAAGAAATTACATATTACAAATTGTACATATGTGAGGAAACTTAAAAGAGGTGTTTTCTTCCTTTTATGTTTTTAATCTTTTGTTATCTAATGCTTTGGATATAGTTCTCTGTGAGCTCTTTTAAAGTCTAAACTAATTTGTTTTTAAATACTAAGTTTGGGCTTCTGCCCATGTCTGTTAACTCTGTCCTCAAATTAAAAAGGCCAGTGTGACTTCTTATAAATCCAGTGTTTTCACCCTAGGCAGTATCAGAGATGAACATCTGATACATTTATTTTATTGTCAAATTAAAAAAAAAGTCATAGGCAAGCTAGTAAGAAATTGCTCAATGTTTTCTTGTATGTATTTATCCACATGTGCAATCAGAGATACTTGCCTTCTCCACACTTTGGTGCAATTGGCTCTTTCTGTCCAAGGATAATTCATCTGATCTCTGAATCCTCTTACAAGATTCTGAGATTCTCTTGATCAGTCACAATTCTTTATCTTTATTTTTTCTCATGGAATGCCTGAACATAGTAAACACATGTCAACTTGAGTTATTTTAACATAATTAACATAAGCACATTTCAGTAACATTTTGTAGTAATTACCAAACTAGCATAACTAATTTAACTAAGATGTGGCATGATCTAATATACAAAAGATGCCTAAATATACAATATTCAAATATACATACAAATTTACATGTAAATAAATATACAAAATAATGTATACATATATCTACAAATATATATATGTGTGTATATATGTGTATATATATGTGTGTGTGTATATAAATATGTATGTATGTATATGCATACAATTATATCTGAATATAAAAAGGGTGCTTAAAAATAATTCAAGCCTACATATCAAAGACCTGGGCATACTTACTGTAAATGTATCAACATGCAATCCGTCCTGACAAACTTTCAAAAGAGAAGAAAAGAAGAAATATTTTATTATATTAGGAAGGATAATATTATGAGGGTGAAATGTAAAGTGTTCTTCAATATTAACTTTCTATAAAAGCCCACTAAAATCCACTGAATATGCTCTCTAAGCACTGCAACAATGTTGGTGTAGATTTATAATATTCATAATTATCTGGATGATGCACTTGCTGCCTGTGCCCACAAGCTGCCTTTGGTCATACTAAAGCATTTGTTAGGAGAGTGTGGCTGACAAAAAGAATACCCCATTACAACAGCTGGCAGTACCAGCCTTCATATTTTAAGGACCATTTTAATTCCACTTTTTAATTTCATTGTTCTATGCTACTTAACAAAATATTGGGTACAAATTAGTGGTTTAAAATCATGCCCCCTTAAATTGATTTCTCTTAATAAAGATTCCCCATAAAATAAAAGCTTAGGCATGGTTTTAGAGCTGGTTATTTATTAGGAATGTTTATTCTCAATGTAGTAAGAATAAGGAAGACAATAAATGTAGCAAGGAAGAAGGGTAAATAATAAATGGGATGTGTGGCTACATTGGTCAATGATTCTCTTTGTTTTCAAATTTTGAAAGCAATATTTTCTTTATCATTATATTAAATTTTTAAGAAAGATGAAGAAATATTTTACTTGAGTATATATATCCACATTTTCATGTCTAGAAACTCCTCTTCCTCTTCAGAAGTTGTCCTAAATGATAATCTTCAGATTTACCACCTATAGAGTGAACAGCTTCAGAAACAGATTAGTTGAGAGAAAGGGGGATAAGATTTTAATCAGCACAGTTGAGTTTTGATCACTTGTTCTATTTAATTGATAAGAGCCTCAGAAAAAGGAAGTCAGCAATATCATCTCACATTATTGTGAGGTTACAATGAGCATTTAAAACTGCATTGAAAAATAATTATACCAGTTATTATATTTGACTGAAGAAACAGTGATTAATATTAAAGGTTTAAAATCTATCATTTTCTGTGCATTGTTTTATTTAATCTTTACAATAATCTTGCAAGATAATTATTGGCTTAAAATGGTCTCAACAGTCAACAACCTTTATATACTCTTTAGATATTCTTTCACCAGAAGTAAAAATTTCTACCAGCAATCTTAAATTTATTCACTTCAATTTCTATATCTCCTATTTTTCCCCTCATAAACACATATTAAATTCACTCAATCACTAATGTGAATATTTCTAATCAATGTGAAGTACTTCTTGAAAAAAAACTGAGTAAATAACATTCTAGTATTCCCATACCTTGCACAATTGTATTTAGAATCATTTGTTTCATCAGCTGAGTCTAATAGGTTTGTAAGCAGATAGATCGATATGCAAGCCCAATTAAATGGATAGTTCCAAGAAATAGGTATGAGAACTTTTGACATAACCATTTTTTACTTTTCCTTAATTCAACTGTTAACAAATATTTACTCTAGATTTTTTAATGATTTTTAAAATTTAAAGTTGTTGTATATGACAGGAGAATGCATTACAATTCATAATACACATGGTAGAGCACATTTTTACATATCTCTGATTGTATACAAAATATATTCACACCATTCGTGTCTTCATACATGTACTTAGGGTAATGATATCCATCTCATTCTACCATCTTTTTTTTTTTTCCTTTTCTTTGATGCTTTTTTGATCATTAGGTCTGTAATCAATTTGCTTTGTGAGGTGACAAAGCCAGGAAAGTAAGGGGATAGTTTAGATTGGTATTTCAAGTTTTCTATTCTTTAGTATCAAACTTACAAGAAAACAAAAAAACAAAAACAAAACTCAAGATATACATCTCAAGGTATACATGATGAGTGTGTGCATATGTATGTGTGCTAAGTATGTGCTAGTATGATTGAATAAATGGTATTGCCATTTAATTTTAAAATCTTAAAATCCATCATCCAGTTTTGAAGTCACTTTTATTTGTTGTTGTGCCACATACCTAGTGAATACGGAAAATTTTTTTAAACTGGAGAGACAGAAGAAAATTTTTATTAATAGTTTTGCCTAAGCTTAGAAACATAATCTGGAATACAATTTCTGAGAAGTTAATTCTCTGCTCTACTCATGGAAAGAACTTTCAACATGTGAAAGGAGTCACTTTCATATTTAAAGATGACTATGTAAACTATTGAGCCTATAATAATAAATTAATGGATACCAAGGATTCATTTCTTTCTCTGCATGCTCTCAAACTCTTTTTGTTAGGGGATTCCCCTTTGAGGGAGTTAGGAATGTGGTAGTGCTTGTTTATAATAGAATTTGAAAAGACAAATCTTTCTGGGTTAGGAATTGGCCATAGGAATGAAACTACAAGTCAAAGATGAATAAAACTTATTCTAGGTATGTACTGAGTTCAAAGTGGAGAAAAACGTTCAGGAATTTGAGTAAAGCACCAAGATAAAACTTAAGTTTTTTCAAGATAAGCAAAATCCAAGTTCATGTAAACCCTAAGACTGTTAGTTCAACGCAAAGCACTAGAAAACAAAATGGCAGCCAGCATGGGCTATAGGAAATCAGCAAGAGGCAAGCACCTAGTCTAAGTTGTTAGGCTACAGTTCTAGAGGCAACTAGAGACTCTGTATACAGAGGAATTTTAGGTACCTAAGACATATAGTTAAGAATTGGATAAGTTAAAAACTGACCTCAATCACTCCTTAGAACAAAAATGCATCACCATTTAAAAAAATATTTCAGGAAAATATGTGTGTTCTGTGTAGATACCAGAGAGTTTCTGGAAACCAAAGATGATAAATGACCATCTTGATGCATTGTTTCTGAAGCAGAATGAATACAATTCTCAAATTCACCTCACTAATAGAATTAGATGGTTGTCCATGGAATCCAGAAGAAGGATCAGCCAGCTGCCTGAGTGATTCCATGATCATTTCTTATAACTGGGATGCAGGGGTAGGAAAGAAATTGAAAACATCCCTACTTTGGATCGTGGGATTTATAAGTCAATTGAAGACTTTCAAGCAATACTTTAATGATTTTTTAGATTATATGGATAGAGAGAAGAGCAAAACTAAAGTTTCTTCTTTTCAAACATAGTACCTAGTGTTAGTTTGATAGTAAGTCTTACCAGTGAACTTAGGAAATGAATAGCATTCTCAAAAACAGTTAAATTATTTATTAAAGTGAAAGTATTCTACTTCTTTCTCTAAAAATATCTACAGTATAATTTAAGAGATTACAAATAATGAAAAAAGATTATCAACATTCTGTAAGCATAAATTTAGTATTTTATAAATAAAAGTTCAATATTCCATAATTGTAAGTTCAAATTTAAATTTCATATGTCATAAACTTAGAGTCAACATCATGTTAATGGCATTCTACTAGTGGAGTTCAATCTTGTATATTAGAAGAACAAATTATGGATTGTATTTTAATTTAGAGACTCCAAAGACTAATCTCAGAGACATTATGAATGATTAGGTTTCCTTTGGGATTTATAAATCTGTATTTACATACAATCTTCCTCTAACCAACTCAGTTCTCAGTTGAGGATCACAGCTGCAATCCAAAGAAGGCTTTTTTTTTTTGGTAATGAAATTAGTTATGGATACTTTTAAATAGAAACATTATTAAAAGACTGATATTTACTAGGTTTAATAGAAGAAGTGTCTGTGTTTCTATCCAGTGAATAATCTTTTCTTTTAGTTTTGACCTGAAATAAAGATGAGAGATGCTCTTTGAAAGAATACCCCAAGAACAATCTGCCCAAAACACTTCATAGACTTCTTAACACTAATAACAAATACTTACATATCACTACCAAATCATCTCAGTGTAGCAGGAAATATAGAGTATAGATTCAGGGTGTCTGGGTTCGGAGGTTGGTGAACGAGAGAGGGAGACAGAGAGAGGGGGGGAAGGAAGAAAGGGAGTCATTCATTCCCAGAATAACTCATCATTCAGCACACAGATTTTGAAAATAGAGAAATATTGCAGTTATATTAAATGATAAAGACTGTTTAAAGTGAAAGTTGAGTTATTCAGCAAAAGATATGAGAAATATTGTGTCAACAGAATTAAGGGCAACTCAGGATAGAACACATGGTTGTTGTAGGTATATTAAATAATCCACAGCATCTGGGAGAAAAGTTTGGATTACCCCAGAACTCATTTTTTTCCCCACTGGAGTATACTGATTAAATACAATCTTTATTTCTTTGTCAGGTTAAGTACTGAAAATACATAACTTGTATTATATGCCTTGTATAACAGGAATTTTATTTGAATGCAGCTGTCATAAAATGTTAAAGACATTAATTTGTATAAAATTGAGGTGAAACTAAAGATATAAGGATGGAAAAAAATTATTCAGGATTGTGAAACTTTGTTGAAGAAAATAAAAACATGTTAATATCTCCCAGACAACTGTATTCATAAGTTGAATGAGAAATTAGAACACAAAATGAATAGAAAGGTTAAAAGATTTTATTGCAAAATTCTAATTATGTAAAAAGAAATGTCCATGGAAGAAACTTTTTTCAATGAAAGAGAAGCAAAAGTTGATGTGCCATCTACTCAAAATGTTCAGCAGGAAGAGGTTAACTAAATAATATGCATGTGTGCATGTATATATGGCTAAGCTACTTTTTAAATACAAAATATATTTTAACTTAAAAAGACCTTCATCTATATGTACTTTGATTGCTATTGCATGGAAAAAATACCTTTTAGTATTTAAAATACTTCTATGCAGAATAAACTTAAAAATATCTATGCATTTTTAAAATATTTATTAATTTTTTTTAAAATAGTTTACACGTAAGTACTTCAAACCTCTCAGGAAAGACAGATGTCTTAGTATCTTTGTGCTTTAAGGCACAAAGCACCTCATGGAATTGTGGGTTTCTGTTATAGAATGATAAGCTGGATTGAGCTTGTCTTATCTCTCTCTCTTTTATTTTTTTTTTCCTCTCCAATATGAATATATGTCTATGTTCTGGTCAAAGATGTCTTTGGTCAATAGGCACATTTGGGAAAATATATAGTTGGAACACTACATTCCTGCAGTGCTATGATTATTTAACTTGTAGATGAGTGTTATTCAATCCTAGGAAAATTAGAAATAGGTAGAGATAACATGATCTTACAAATTTTGCTTTGGGCTAAACTTTAAGAAGAAAAATGAATGTATTTGGAGTATTGATAATATTAATGGAAAATTGACATATTAAAGTATCCAAAAGATTGTGGCTTCAATTTAAATATGTCTGAGGAACAACATATTCATTATTTTACATTGAAAGGCAACATAATTGCTTAATGTATAAATCAAAGTAAATTTAATCACTTTTATAAAAAATAGTTTATATTCCTGTAATGATCTTGAATTTTAACCAGACTAGAGAAAAAAATTAAAGAAAACCATAAACCCCCCAAACTCAATACATTAGAGTGATATTGGCTTGTTAATTTATTCTGGGGGTAGTTTGTTATTAGTGTATAGAAACAAAACCATTTTGCACACTGACTTTGTATACTGCAATTTTACCAAATTGTTCATTATCTTTAGCAACATTTTGATAGATTCTATAGGCTTTCAGCACATAAAACCTTGCCATCCACAAACAGGCATAATTTTTAACTCCCAAAACATCCTAACAAAGTAAAGATCAAGACCAGATGGTTTCACAGTTAAATTTTATCAAACATTTAAGTAGTTAGTGCTAATACTCTTCAAAAGTGTTGAAGAGGAGACAACACTTCTAAGCATGTTCTATGAGATCAGCATTACCCCTACAAATTTAGGTAAGGACACCACACACACACACACACACACACACACACACAGAATTTACATGTTAATGAACAGGGGTGCAAAAATCCTCACCAAAATACTAGTAAAGCAACTCAATAGCACATGAACAGGATTACATACCATGAACAAGTGGCAATTTTCCCAGAATGCAAGGATGTTTCACATAAGTAAATTAATATGCAACACACCACAGTGATAGAATGAATAATACAAATCTCATGAGGACCTCAATAAATATAGAAGTCATATTCAACAAAATTCAACATTGTATTATAATAAAAACCCTCAACAAATTAGATAGACAAAGGATGAAATCAATATAACAAAGGCCACACTGGACAAAACCACAGCTAATGTTATATTCTGTAGTGAAAAACTGAAAGCATCTTCTCTAACATCATGTACAAGAAATGGTGTACACTTTCACCACCTCTAACTAATGCAGTACTGAAAGTCCTAGCCAGAGCAGCCAGACAAAAAAAGAAAGAAAGAAAAAAGCACCCATCCAACATGAAATGGAAATAAAAGAGAAAAGTGGTTTCGTAATGAGAAGTAAGGTAGGTTACAGAAGTACAGATGTTGAGCAATTCATTAATGATTTGTGACCCAAAGTTTTTGCTTGGGTGTTTAGAAATGATAATATCTACCCTATTTACTTGCTGTGAAAATTGAATGAAATAACACATAAGGAACCATCAGAAAACAAAAGGAAGCAAAAAAGAAAACTTGCATAATATATTTACTGTAGAATACAAAGACTGAGATTCAGAAATTAGATATTTTCCAAATTATCAAAAGTATTTATAAATTTAAAATTATTATTTTAGGGCACTGTACCATCAAAAAAGTAATTCATATTGTTTCAATAAATAAATTCCAATAATTTGGGCCTAATTCTTATTGAAAATGAAAATTATGAGAAAGTTCTCTTTAGTTGTTCTTCAGATCAGGTAATTCATTGTACCTGATATATCTTCAGGAAAATTTCCAGTGGGAGGTTTAGATGCTTAAAATGTGGTACCACAATGAAGATGTGGACTACATTTCCATTGTGAATCTGCATGCATTTTTTTTTCTTTATGGGAACATCAATGGGACAATGTTTTATTCAGTATATGAAAATTTATTTCTGGATTATTTAGAAATATTAGCTCTGACAGATCATAATAGAAAAAGAAGATGTAGAGGTAGCTAGGATACAAGATTTTTCACTATGTTGTTAGAAACAAGAGAACCACTGAAGGATAGTAAATCATCTTTAAAATAGCATTATAGACTTCAAGACCAAGTGTCAAGTCACCATAACTTTTGAGGTAAGATATGTACTTATATGTGTCAAACAGGTACAGGTAATGGATAATTTTTATCTGAAAAACTCAATTAATTTTTCAGATAAAAATTTTCAAAGTAAAACATATTCTTAGAAAAATATAAATGATTAAAAAACAAAATTCCCCCTTCATACAGTCTGCTCATATTTCTGAATCTTTTCTTGCAAAGGTAGTTAGGACTAAAGTTCTTTATATCTTTCCAGAAATTTGATAAAAATTATGTGATAAAGGATTGTATTTTCACCTAAACTTTGCTATTTTTATAAATACTATATATATATATAGTACTATATACATATATATGTATATATACTATATATATACTATGTACTATATATATAATACTATATATATATATATATATATATAAAATACTATATATATATATATAGTACCAGGGGTTGAACCCAGGGGATCTTAAACACTGACCCACATCCCCATTATTTTTTATTTTGAGATAGAGTATCACTAAGTTGCTTAGGGGCTTGCTAAATTGCTTAGGCTGGCTTTGAACTTGCAATCCTTCAGTTTCAGCCTCCCAAGACTTTGGGATTACAAGCGTGTGCCACCACACCTGGATTCATAGCATGTTTTTTTTTTTTATTTTTTATTTTTTATTGGTTCTTCTTAGTTACACATGACAGTAGAATCCATTTCAATAAAATACAAGCATAAGATTTATCTTATTCTAATTAGAACCCCATTCTTGTGGGTGGGAATTATGGGGGGGTTCATTTAGGTATTTTCAAATATGTATAAAGGAAAATTATGGTAGATTCATTCTACTGTCTTTCCTATTCCTAACCACACTCCCTTCCTTTTGTACCCCTTTGTCTAATCTACTGAACACTTCTCCTCCCCCAACCTTTATTGTGGTTTAGCTTCCACATATCAATGAAAACATTCAACATTTGCTTTTTCTTTTTTTTTTTTTTTCTGGGATTGGCTTATTTCACTTAGCTTTATAGTCTCCAGATCTATACTATGCTTATTTAAAAGATCTGTTTATTTAAAAGATCTGTATAGTAATTTTTGTATGGTAAACTAGAATTCACTTAACTAGTACCTTCTTACATTTAGGTTGCTTTCAATCTTTGGAGGCTATAATGTAATATAATGAAAAATTCTAACACAAGCCTGTTTTCACATGTATAAGATTTTAATATTTGGATTACTTACTACATATGGAACTGCTGAGTGAAAATATATATGAATTTTCAGTTTTAATAGAAATTGCAGGTTAGCCTTCAAAAAAATAGGAACTATTTCTAAACCCATTGAAAGTGTATGAAAATTCCTGTTTTGTCACATGGAAGTCTTATTACTTTTATTCTCTGGGACTACATAGGAATATGAGGTTGTACATCATGATTCAGCCACAGAGAATAACACTGGATGAAGGAATCAGATCATTAAAGTACCTCTTAGAAGGACTATTAGTTGAGAGCCAAATTAAAAATGATAAAGCACTCAAAACTTCTGATGACAAGGAATTATAAATGGAAGTTTTAAAATAATAACCATCACTAACCATCTAAGACATGCAAACATATCTGAATTTCTTTTTAGTAACCACTTTGTGATACAACTTTTTTATTTTAGAGTATACAGACTATTTGAGTGATTTTTATAAACAAACTTTTCATAGTGCTCCCTTTCCCTGTATAATTTTTAAATTCCCTAAATGTGACCTGTGTTTCTCTTCTGTTTTACGAAGGATAAGAGCATGGGGGGAGAAAAAGAGGGATTATTGTATTGTGAAATAATCTTCAAAATTTTATTTGGCTATTCTCATTTTTTTTGTGTGTTCTCAATAGAAATGAAGGAATATATGCTTATTTTTGGTTGATTCCTTTGCCAACTCCTTCAAAGTCTGGAAAGTTATGTGTGTGTGTATGCGCACACACATACACATATGCTTTATTTAAGGATTTACCATTTTTTCCAAAACTCTGGATAAGACATGGCTGGGAAACTTTATAAATCAAATTCTACATATTTATTTCTACAAAATGTATAAGTTGCTGCACTAGTAGATTATAAAACTATTATAATGACTCTATTTTAGGTATAGAAAATAGAAAAAATTTATAAACATGTATTTTACCATAATTACAAGTTGTCCTTAATTTTGTTATATTAATTCTCACTACTTAGATTACTTTTAAAAAGGAAATACTTGGAAATGTTATTGAATATATGTGATTAGTAAAATTCGCATACACATAATCCTAAAACCTGCAGTAATGAGTATTTAAGATGCTGAGTTTTATAGAATGTTCTCAGAAAAGAGATACTTAAAGGTGATTTTAAGCCATCAAAACCTAAATAACACAATTTTTATAAATCATTCTCTAAATCTCTTACATCCTGAAAAGGCTTGTCATTTTATTAATAGCCTAATACCTGAGAATGATGTACAAGATTATTTTGGAAATTTCCCTTTTCTAGCTGCCTGATGAGCTGTTAAGATCGTTTTTCTGCAATTGATGTTATATTCAGTACTTGAGGAAGTCGTTGAAATGTTAGTTTCTAGTTATATATTACTTTGGTAGTGGTTTCATTTTATCTGCACTTTTATTGGGTATATTAAATGTCTGTGGTAGTTCTAGTTCATTTACTGAAAAATGATCAAGCTTCTCAGAATATATTTTATGGTTCTCAAAATCCTACAAATGATAATTCTTGCTTATCATTTGATATAGTTGAAATAGTTAAGTGGAGTAACTGTAACAAGAAGAGATATTTATAATGAATGTCTTTCAAAAGACTCATTTTTCTTTTAACTGATGTCAGATAATAGAAATAAAATGTAAAATTAAAGGCTCAAAGTTTTAGAATCTAGGAACTTGTATCCATCACACTGCAAGACCATTAATAATCCTATAATTGCATAATATAAATACTCAGGAAAGATAAAGCATGTAATTTTAAGGCACGACCCCATAAAAGTTGATGACTACATGGCTAAGGTCATTACACTGAGGAAAGAAGACATCAAAATGGGGTATGATCTTTTAAAAATATCAGAAGTGGGAACTGTGTATGTAGCTCAGTGACAGAGCACCCTTCTAGTATTTGTAAGGCCCTGGGTTAAATCCCCAGTGTAACAACCAAAAGAGAAAAATCAGAAATAATCATTTGGCAAATAATCTTCCAAGTGTTACGCTTTTCTGATGATTAGAAATAGTTCTAATTTAAACTCTGTACTGCTTTTAGGTAATTAGCCATTAAAACCAAATAATTTTTTTAAAAAATTCTACATGATTATTAAAACCATAGCTCATTGTTCAACTACAGACAATATTCTAATTTTCTTTAAATAATTTAAACTTTCATTGCTTTATGTAGGTAATTCATTTTCCTTTCATTATTGAAAAGTTTTTAGTTCAGTGATTTCATAGCATATTATAATAGTGAAAATAACTTCTTAAACCAAAGTAACATAAGTATTCAAACCAACAGCATATTATTGGGGGGGCCCAATCAAATTTGCATTTTCAAGTTAATGATTTCTCTAATGAGATTAGTCAGTGTCTACTGGAGCAGGATCTACATGCATTTGAAAGGCTGAGACACAACACTTCTACAAGCACAGGATGGATGAAGAAATTTGTAAAACATAAAAGTAGAATTATTTACAATCCATGAACTAGGGGATTTTTAAATATTAGGAATCATATTCAGTGTTCATATTAGCTGTCTAGAAGGGCAAGTTCTTCGAATTTTATATTTGTCTTGAGTTAATGACTGATATAAAATTCATTCACATAATATTGACTGTAAAAAAATAAATGATAGTTGTGTTGACCTAGATTATCTTCAAGCTATGTCTTCTGTTTTTCAATAGCAGTTCTCAAGAATGTTATTTACAATAAATGCTATCTGCTAGCAGAGGTGATCTCCACTTTGTGCCTGTGAAGTTATTTATTACTTTTATTTTCCAAAGGTGACTAATCATGAGAAGTTTCAGTAAGATACTAAGCTCTATCAAGTAATCATATTCTCAAGAGGTTGGGTCTAGGGATTTCTATTTTATACAAAACTGACAGTAACTAATTCCAGTTAATTTTGCCAAATACTGTATTTATATATATATATATATATATATATATATATAAAACTCAAGTTTTCTATTTTGTCTTTTTATAAATCAGACATTCGTTTGAAGATATGATTTCATTAACTTTTTACTTTAGAATAGCTTCAGTGCCGAATTTTCTAAAATCTTTTTTGATATTTTTAAAAATAGATTTTAATAAGTTTATAAGAAAAGAAATATGTTGTTCTGACATCTGTAAGGGTACTTTGTTGTGCTTTGTTCCAAACTCTGCTTTGTTTCTGGTTCATCAGCAAGTGATCCATTATACAAATGTAGCACTTTAGCCAAGATATACATTACTATGTTTTAATTTCAATATTTCTAACTAATCTTTCATACAGCTTTTCCATTTTCATACCTATGAGTGTGTGTGTGTGTGTGTGTGTGTGTGTGTGTGTGTGCACGCACGCACACCTTGCTCCTTGCTTTCCCCAGTTTTTATTTGGGTTGTGCTCTTTGTTTTCAGCTGTCTCCCTTTCTCTGTTTCTCTCATGGCTAGTTCATTCTCATTTTTCTAGCTTTCATTTGCTTTGTACTTATTGCTTCTAAATTTAATTAATGTTTATTCACAAATATTTATTAAACAATTTTGCTTGTCAAGCACCTGCTGTTTATGGGACTCAGCAATAAGTAAAACTCCATGATTTCTGCCAAAAATGAACTTACAGTTTAGATAAACATAATGGCCTTATTTCTACATATGTTTTAAATTTAATTTTTAATTGATACATGAAGATTATATATATGTATGGGGTACAATGAATGTGCTTGCTGTTTTTAATTTGTGTATATACTGTGTAATATTCAATTCACAAGGAACTTATCTACTAAAAATTTATCATTTTTTATGACACAAACTTTCAAAATCCTTTTTCTAGCTTTTGTGAAATATACACTCTTTTATCATCTATAATTAATCTGCTGTGCAATAGCACACTGGAATTCTTTCTCCTACATAGCAAAGTACAACATATTACCTGTTAGTCAACTTTTGCAATCCCTCTGTAGACACCTCAGGCTCTGGCATCTACTTGTAACTTGTATAAGATAAGCTTTTTTAAGTTACACATATAAATGTAAGCATACTAAGTCTTTCAGTGCCTGACTTATTTCACTTAACATAATGTTCTCCAGTTCCATACATGTTTTCCCAAATGATAGGATTTTATCTTTTTCATGGCTGTGTAGGGTTCAGTTGTGTGTGTCTGTGTATGTATATTTCCTTTATCCATTCATGAGTTGTTATATACTTTGGTTGTTTCTGTTTCTTGGCTATTGTGAATAATGCTGCAATACATTTGGGCAAATAGGTGCATCTTCAACACACTGATTTTCTTTCTTTTGGATATGTATAGAGTAGTGGATCTCTTAGCATTTTGACTCCATCTGCTTTAAAGTAGCCAGAACAGTACTCCCAAAAACTTTGTTTAAAAGTAAAGGTGATAAAGGGAAGTAGAAAATGGGCTCTGGGGTTTTCTCTTCGCTCTGTGAACTTCAGAACCTCAATCTGTTGATAATATCAGCATTCTTGTAGTGTACTCATACCACAACCATGTGTCACACATCACTTGCTGGGACACATTAAAAGATTAACCCCATTATATTTTGATTCTTTTTTCTTAATATTTTCCTTTCTTGTGAAAGTTTTTCTAAATTTAATTGTCAATTTTTCTATTTATTTTAGTAGAGTTTCTAAACACAATGCTGATTTTTTTCAATGAAAAAAGGTTTAAATATACATATATTGTTATGGCTCTTTTTAGGCAGATTCCCATAACTTTTTTTCTATTTGTCTTCTTTGTAACACCTTTCTTGTTTTAGACAAACAGCTATTCTCTAATTGGCTTATCCATTAGCATTTCATTCTTTCCTCCTCTGCAAATATGAAGGGAAGGGAGGGAGTATGGGAATAAGAAAGACAGTAGAATGAATCATACATAGCTTTCCTATGTTCATATATGAATACATGACCACTGAACCTCCACATCATGTACAACTACAAAGAATGGGATCCTAATTAGGATAAGTTATACTCTATGTATTTATAATATGCTAAAATACACTCTACTATCATGTATGTCGAAAAAGAACAAATAAAAATGATAAAAAAGAATAGCTCTTTATTATTTAGCTACTTCCGTTTTCTCTAATCTTAATGTTGAAGTTCATGAAATTTAGTAAAGGTTCTTCTCAGGTGTTCAACTACGAGAGAGGTCTCAATAGCACTGCTAATAGGAATGAGTAGAAATAAACAGTTTTAAAGAGATTACCCCTTTGAAGCAAATTAACTCTTTAAGAACATAAATGGTGCTATCTGGTAAGGTAGTTCTTCCCCAGGTTCAAACAATATTTTAAAGCCATGCTACTTTCAATTAAATTATTTCTTAGAGAATATGTATTCACCAACTCAATATCAGTGTATGAACAAAACCATATACAATACTACTAAGAACTGGGACAAGTGGGACCTCAAAGAATCTATTTCTTTACAAAACCATAACTTTATTTTATCAGAATATTGGCCTATAGCACGTGCTGAGGACATGGCCACAAAGTTTTGCTGCTCACTTTGACAACATATTGACTTTTGCTGACAATTTTTGTATTTTTCACTCAATATTGAGGTTCTTACTCAGAATTCACTTTATTAGAAGCTATTTACACTCAAAAATGTTACAGAGTAGCAGATGTTTTCATACTGATTTCCAGGCCATGATGCTGATAACAAGTTTATGTTCCAATAATTTATTTACTTCAACACACATAGCAAAAATAAATTAAACATAAAAAAGATAGAGCCAAAAGACCTGGCCAGGTTCATATGAAAGAAAAACAAACAAAACAAAATATTGCTGTGCCAAATATCAAAAACAGCACCTATAGCTACCACAGAAGCTGAAAACTTAAGCTGAGTTGATGATTGGGTGTTCCTGTCTTAAATGGGGAAAGGGGGGTGCTTGCACAAAAATATTTATGTCAGAGGATTGTTGTGCCTTATCTAATTGGAAAAAAGAAAACTGGAATCAAGGAAGGAAGGATGGAGCAAAGGAGAGAAGAAGGAACAGGGAAGGGCCATCAAACAAAACATTGCTACCAATTTGGCAGAGGTTATAGTCTTCCACTCAACCCCCTCACAAAAAAATAAAACTACAGGAAAAAAAATTAGTAAAACTATAGTGGGAGGACAAACACTCATTGTCCCATACAAGAATTGAGGAAAACTGCCAACAGGTTCTGCAACTGGATCATCACATGTTCAATGTTGCTGCAGCCTATTACAAGTCATTGTAAGTCCTAGACTGTACACAAGCAAAATGATTCATGCACAAGAAAGCAAAAAAAAAAAAAAAAAAAAATTGCTAGATAAGAGAAAAAGTACTAGGGGTGGGGGGGAGAAAAGGAAGAAAAGAACAAAACTGCCTGCCACACAAAATAAATACTAGTACCTTCCTTCTCAAATGCATCAATAAATCTAGTCCTAAGAAACATTACTATCAAGTCCATATCAAAAATGTGAATTCTCTCTTGGGCTGGGATTGTGACTCAGTGGTAGTGTGCTTGCCTAGCACACCTGAGGCACTGGGTTCGATCCCCAGCACCACAATAAAAACAAACAACAACAACACAAAAATAAATAAAATAAAGGTATAAAAATGTGAATTCTCACCAGATGACAGAAATTTTGTTCAATTATCTGATAAAGATGTTCAAGTGATACATGAGACATAGCTTCCAATATAAAATGAATAAGACATTTTGAAATCAAATTTAAAATTAAGATAAACGATTTGTCTTAAGTTTAAAGAATTAAAATTTTCTAAGAAAAGAAAGTGGAAAAATAACTCTTCCCTAGATCAAAAGGGAGCTTAGCAAATTAGAAGGTGCCACAAAGGAAAGTATTTATAATCTATTTTTCAAAGGAAAAAAAGGTTTTTAAAAATTAAGAAATTTAGAGACATGGAAGAGAGATTAATTCTACCACATATTCAAAAGCATTCAAAGAATGAGATTATTTCATAGGATCAGCACTCCAGCACATTGGCACAAGTACCAACTTTCTTTCTAAGACTCCTGAAACTCAAGAAGTAAAACCAAGAATCAACAAATGGGATGACATTAAATTAAAAAGCTTCTATACAGCAAAAGAAACAAGAGTGTGAAGAGAGAGCCTAAGAATGAATGAAAATCTTCTTTGATAGGGGATTATTACCCAGAATCTATAAAGAACTCAAAAAACTTAACATTTAAAAAATGCTGGGTGCAATGGTATGCACCTGTAATCCCAGTGACTTGAGAGACTGAGTCAGGAGAATTGTAAATCAGAGATCATCAATTCATCTCAGAAATTCACGAGACCCTCAGTCACTTAAACTCTGCCTCAAAATTTTAAAAATAAATAAATTAATAAATAAAATAAACAGGTTTGGGGATGTAGCTCAGTGGTGAAAAATCCCCTGGGTTCAAACCCCAGCACACACGCATGCACATACACACAAAAATAATAGCAAAAGAAAAAAACATAAAAACAAACAAAACCAAATAATTCAATCAATAAATGGGCAAAAGAACTGAATAAATACAAAAGCCAACAAATATATGAAAAAATGTTCAACATACCTAGATATCAGGGAAATTCAAATGAAAACTACATTGAGATGTTGTCTCACTGCAGTTAGAATGACAGTCATCAAGAATAAAAATAATAATAAATGCTGGCAAGGATGTCAGGGGAAAGGTACACTCATCAGTTTGTTGTTGGAATTGTAAATTAGTACAAGACTTTGGAAAGCAGTATGGAGATTCCTCAAAAGACTGGAAATAGTTCTTCCCTAACTTTCTGTAAGAGCCCTAATTGAGGAGATAGCTAAGATGGCGGCTAGCTGAGAGCCATTAAGGTGTTCAAGTATTTTCACCTGAATCTTTTTATGCCCGTGAACACTGTGTGATGCACCTGTAAGCTTGAGCTGTTAGCACGTGTCCTTGTTAAGGCAAAAGGTACTTAACCGGGTGAGGGTTAGTCAGTTGGTGGTTGGAGTTGGAGTTGGAGAGGTTGTTGGAGCCAGAGAGAGAAGAATAAAAGAACTTTTTCATTTCCATCCTGCCTCCGAATTTTCTCCACGGTGTCGTTGCTGTAAGCGGCAGCCACAGGCGGCAACAACTTTCCTCTGTAAATATATGAGTACAGCATAGTTAAACTTTTCTTCATGTATATCCACAAGGCACTAATTAAAAAAAAAAAAAAAAACTGATAAAGCTCTAAATAAATACTTGAAAATTCAGTAGAGGGAAGGGAACAGAGGTGGGGATGGGAGAAAAAAGGAAAGTACTGGGGCCTGAATTAGAGCAAATTATGTTGCATGCTCGTATAACTATGTAAAAACGAATGCTAATATTATGTATAGCTAGGAGGAGCTATTAAAAAAATAGATGAGCTATATGACCCAAGTATCCCACTCCTTGCTATTTATCCAAAGGAATTAAAAGGAGCATACTATAGTGATACAAGTGCATCAATGTTTATAGCAATGTGACTCACTATATCCATATTGTGGAACCAGACTGGATGCCCATCAACAGATGAACAGATAAAGAAAATATGGTACATATACAAAATTGAGTTTTACTCAGCCATAAAGAGGAATAAACTTATGACATTTGCCTGTAAATGGATGGAACTGGAGAACATCATGCTAAGTGAAGTAAGCCAGACTCAGAAAGTCAATGATCAAATGTTTTCTCTCATGTGTGGAAGATAGAGCAAAATAAGGAAAAGGGGTGTAGGAGGGAATCCCATAAAAACAGAAGGACTATCAGTGAAGTAGAGGAAGGGGATTGAGGGACAGGTAAGAAGGATGGGAAAAGGGAAGAACTGAGGATGAAATTGACCAAATTATACCATGTTCATTTATGAATCACCACAGTGAATTCTGCCTTTATGTGTATCTATAAAGCACTGATTTTAAAAATAAGAAATAAATAGAAAGGACACCCCTAGAGTAGAGAAAGGGGAATGGGGGGGGGAGGGAGGAAGGGAGGGAAAGAGGTAGTACTAAGGACTGAAATGAAGCAAATTATATTCCATGAAGGTACAATTGTGTCAAAATAACCCTCTTTCCCACGTCCCATGAGGGCGGTGGCATTTGGGTTTCCTCTGCGTGGAGTGAGCTGGCTGTGAAAAAAACATAGAACACATAAAGTAATTTTAGAAAGCGGGGATGAGACAGCTCTTCAACCTTAGGGGTTGAGCTTCCACACTGGAAAGAGTGAGAGCAAGAGCCCATGTTTGGTTTATTTATATGGGGGAAACATCAAAGGTTTCCTACAGAATGTTCTTTTGCCAAATAGGTAGAAGGTGGGCTGTCCAGGCCCAATGGGTTATGCCCAGCTCCAGAGCTAGGAATGCTGTCCCACTAGTACAGCAAGGGCAGAGCTCTCACCCCTCGGGCAATCTTCGCACAGGAGTGCTGGGTCCCTTATCAAAGGGAGACCTAAGTCCCCCATTGCTCAGTACAGTGTAAAAGACTACTCAACTAGCTTCACTGGTGGCATACCACATAACTCCGTTATTATGCATAATTATAATGTACAAACATTTATAAAATGAAAAAAAAGAATGAGATGAGTGAGTGGATTGAAGAAATGAATATTTGAGAGGATAATTTATAAGACTTTTCAATAATCAAAGAATAGTGAGGGCCCTTAGCCTGAAAGAATTCTCTAGAATTTTGGCCAGGATACATTTTAAATGTAGATACTTTGGAGAAGAACTAATGAACATCCTGCAAGATACACAGTTAAAATAATTTTAGAAAGAGAAATGGAGCAATAGAATAGTGAAATTTTTGTCTTTGGCAACAATGGATGTTGAGACACTGATAAAAAAAAGTCAATATAGTTTTTTATACTTAACCAGTCTTTTATTTAAGGGGAGAAGAAAATACTAAGATTCTAAAATATGAATTATGAAGATCTGAGCCTAAACAGACCTAGAGTAAACAATAACAGGGCCATTAAAACAAAACTATTACAATGTGTGCTTTAAAAACAATTTTAAAAAGCAACAGAATAATATTATAAAAACAATAGGTACGTAATTTTATTAAATAAATTAATAATTACTTGACAGGGAAAATAGTACTGATTTTTTTTGTGTATGTCTTTTAAGAAAGTGATTAAAGAAAAGCTCTTAACAAAATGGTGGTGGTCAGAATAGAATTAAAATAGGCTAATTCTTGCAAATAATTGTAAACTTAATAATTACAACTTTGTACAAAATATTTAAATAAATACTATTGCTTAATATTAATTTTTATAACTTTAAAATATTACAGTCAGTTTAAGAGTAAGTAATAAAAATACCATGTATCACTCCAAGCAATCAGATGAAGTAATGGGGAATATAGAAAGTTTAATATAAAGAAAGAGAGAATGAGGCAAAAATTAAGAAAAATATGATCGACAATCCATATCAGAAAATAGAAATAAGGAAAATCAATATCCATACCAAATTTCAGGAAAGATATATGATTCCTTTAGTAGATGAAGTCATGAAAATGGGGCCCTCATGGTAGTATTAGTGGTTTAGTGAGAAGAGGAAGACAGACCTGATCTAGCAAGTTCACTTTCTCTCATCATGTGATGCCCTGTGCCACCTTGGGGTGCTGCTAAGAGTCCCCATCAACATGAACCCCAGTAGATGTGGCCCCTTGACTTTTGACCTCCAGTTCCATGAACTGAATAAATCCTTATTCAAAAAAAAAAAAAAAAAAAAAAAAAGCCCACATGTCTCTTCCTTAGTACTCATGCTGTATGTGTTCCGCATTATTTCTTCACTAGGAATATGTTGGACAAGTGTACGTGAGTTTTTCCCTTTTATTTCTTTTTGAGAGCTATCCCGGTCATTAGGATTAGGCTAACCCAGGCTAATTATGTCATTCCTAGGTGATTAGTTATGTCCAGTTCTAGGGTTTAATGTTAAGAAACCAATTTTGATTCTTGCAACTTGACTTTTCCTGGGTACTAGTTGTAGATGTAAAATGGAATCTTACTTGCATATATCTACTGGAAAATAGAATATTTATCAGGATCCTTCTAACTTTAGCAAATAGGTACAAATTAATTATTGGAAAGATAGTAATATTCTATATTGTAAAAAATCTAGCCATCTACTTCTAAAGAGATGGAATTCACATAACACCACAATAAAATATTAAAAGTGAAAGGAGTGTAATGGGCATACTAGTATTTATTAAATCTGTACCTAAACCTGCTATCTTCAACCATTGTCTGTTTTTTTTTTTTCTCTCCTTTCCCAACATTCACTGAATGTTTAGTATGTGACATGTGACATGAATTTTTGTGGGGAGCCACCCCTGAGCTACTTGAGGGGTCTTCACTTGGTATAGAGCCATGGAGACTTAGGTTTTTGCCTTGGGAACTATCCGGGCTTTCTCAGGTGCATTGGATCTCTAAGGCATGAGATCTCTGTTTGGGCTCTACTAGGGAGACAACTCTCATAGCTCTGGAGTTGCATATCCCTTTGGAAACTGTATAGCCCACCTCCTACCTTATTTGGCAAAGAGCATTCCATGGAAAACCTTTGATGTTTCCCCATGTAAATAAAGCAAGCGTGAGCTCCATTGCTCTCTTTTCCTAATGTGGAAGTTTGATCCTTAAGATGGGCTAGGCATCCTGCTCCTGATTTTTAAAAAATTACTTTCTGTGTCCTTTTCGCCGCCTTCTCTTTCTTAGCTTTTATTTTGCAGCCAGCCCACTACACAAAGAGGAACCCCAATTCCGTCACCTGTATGGGACGCGGGCCAGACATTCTCCTACATACTTTTTATACATTAACTTAGTTATCTTAACAATCCAAAGAGATAATTCTCTTTTATTCTTATAATTTTGATGTGGAAAATGAAGCATAGAGGATCAGATTATTTGCCCAGTCATTCATCTATTCAATGATTGAGTTGGGATATGAACTCAAGAGTTTTTTGTTGTTGTTGTTTTGTTTTTTTGTTTTCATAACCCAAATAGTAACCCAGAGAATTTTAGCAATTTCAAAATCAGATAAGCTATCATTTAAGGTAAAATAATGGGACTAATATTAAATTGAAATTTTAATAACATAAATGCTTCCACAAGAATACATAGCTGCCATAATAAATTTGTATACATAGGATAAAATGCTGGAATACTCATCATTTTATCACTTTTAACAAATTCCTAAGAAAATCAATTTGAAAAAGGAATGATTTATTTTGGTTCATGGTTAGTGAGGTTCTAGCTCATAGTCAGCTGGCTCCATTGCTTCCAGCCTGAGATGAGGCAGAACGTCATGGAAGAAGACATGGTGGAGAAAAGCTGCTCAGCTCACCACAGCCAGGAAGTAGAACACAGAAAGGGCCAGGGACAAGAAATATCCTTCCAGGGCATACCACTGTGTGACCTACTTCTTCCAACCAGGCCCCTTTCCTGCAGTTCCCACTACCTCCCCATAATACCATTGAATTATTCATTCATCAGATGACTAATGTATTGATAAAGTCAGAGCCCCTGTGATTCAATCACTTCCTAAAGGACCATCATTGAATCTTATTGTATTGAGGAACAAGTCTGTCTTCAGGGAACACTTCATATGCAACCATAACAATTGTTTTGAAACATTATAAGAAAAACTGACATTAAAGAAGAAAAAATGGTTAAGTATGCCAAAAAACAAATGAAGAATAAAATTAACCAACCTAATTATATGTATGTATTGTGTGTTTATGTATGTAAGAATATTCACTATTTTGAGTACTAATGGGAGCAGTTATAAAATTGTATTGTATGTAAGAAGAATATATAAATTTCAAGTAGCTGATATCCTGTTTACCACAATTTCTCCCAGTTATTCAATTTCAATTTTAATTGGCTGTGTTCCAATAAAACATTAGTCATTACACTTAGAATTTGAAATTTATATAATTTTAATCTGTAATGATATATTCTTTTCTTCAAGTATTTATACATGTAAAAAATTAGCCCTCAGGTGATACAAAAGAAGAGTGAAGGCTGCATTGAACATGTAGGCTTGGTTTGATGTCCATTAATTTTTGCATTGATATCAAAGATTTTATTTCCCCCCTAAAAGTAGTGATGTTAATATGAAATATATATGGTGTACAGCTCTAATGATTGGTTCTTGAAAAAAGTCCTATGTAAACAGAGAAGATTGCATAGAGCTCTTATTTATACTGTTTTAATTTACATTATTCTATTGAAGATTAATAGATGTGCTTTATTGTATTTCTGTATTCTAGACAATGATTTAAGATGATAGTGTACCTCAGAAGGTTCATATTTGACTTTCTTCATTTTTAGCTGCCAAAATCTTTTCTAAATCTAGTTGAATATTTCTTTCCGAATTTCTTGCTTTACCTTGCTGAGCATTAGCATTTCCCTTCCTATACCACTGAGTTTTATAATTCAGATAATTATCTGCCTTGTTATCTCATAACCCAAAATTTTCTTGGTATAAATCTCAGTGGAGTAAAGAACTTTAAACAAAGTTTAGTAATATCTTGCCCAGTACGTGATGATTGTTCGTAATTAATGATTTCTGGGTCTTTATTGCTGTACTTCTCCACAAGTATTTCCTACACTTTGGCTCACATTTGCATTATAGAAAAGGCTAATTTTTCATATTTTTGTCTTTATGTAGTAATTTTACTTATTTTCCAACATCGGACATTATTTGTATTAAAGATAATGTAACCTAAAATATACTTGAAAATGTTTTCATTGAAAACTTAGTATTTCTATAAGTTATCAATACAAGTATTTGTTTTTATCTGTTGTATATATATATATATATGTTACATTTTGCATGGATATTGATATTTCTTTGAATATAGTTATATTTTTCAGTTTGTCATTTTGCTAAATAAGAACATCAATTTTTATATAGTCAGTAAAGGTACATTTTTTTTCATTAATTCTATTTTGCATTTTTATTGCAGATTTAACATATTTACATTGGTATGTGCAGCCATACATTAGAAGCTATAAACTTCAGGTGAAACCATATTAAAATTTAAGAGACATTTAGCAAGTAGTAAGAATTCATTAGTTTTGATGCTTAAGCATTTATATTTACTAATGATAGTTATGTAAACAAAGCATTCTGCTAATTTAATGGAAGTTATATAAAAGTGAAATATAAACCCAAATTATTTTAACCTCATTTTCATACCAACTCTTCCTTTCTTTCTTTTATTTCTCAAATATTTTAGTCAGGTAAACTCTAAACACACACACACACACACACACACACACACACACAGAGTAAACCAACTTAGTGTAAACTGTAGCCTGAATAACATGAATTTCCCTTTATTTCCAATGTAACTAGAGAAATATTTAACTAATTGTAATCTATAGACACCTAGGATCCTTGGAGACCTTTTAAAAGCAACTCTAAGGTCAATACTCCTCAATCCTTAGCACTGGGAAAACAAAACCTATTTTCATAATAATATTAACATGTATGTCTTTTTTGCTCCATTGATATTTGCACATGAACTGAAAAAACAATGATGGATGGAAATTGCTATCCTGGATTACTGAGGTGACAGCCAACTGCACCTGTAGTTTTTGTGTAGGTCACTTTTATACACACAACACCCAAGACAAACTGCCATATTTTTAAAATGGCCTGGAAGGAGCAATAAAAGTACTAATTTCATTATGGTTGACCTTTAATTACACATTCTTTTATAATTTTTTGTATCAAAATGTGATGTATATAAAAGTTATAAAAAGCTCTTTGGTACTTTAGTAAGTCCTTGTTTTTGGCGGTTGTAGTGGTATGTGAAGACAACACACACTAGCTAACAAGAGCAAATTGTATACATATCTTGCCTATTTTATATTTGCAGACAACACTGTGGTGACTTATACTCAGCCACAGTAGAATTTATACTACAGAAATCGGCAAACATCCAAACATAAATCATAGCCATATTATTATGGCTTTGATATTTTAAAAAAAATACTGGTAATAATAAATGTTAGTAAGAATAGAGCAACTGAAATATTTATACTTTCATGAAAAGAATATAAAATAGTACAATGACTCTAGAAAACTGTTGGACAGTTTTTTATATAGGCAAACTTATATTTTATGCTGTGATCACAATTTCATTTCTGGGTTTTAATTTTTTCCTTAAGAAGGATGAATACAAACTTCCATAAAAAGACTTGTTCAGGAATGTTTATTCTAGCTTTGTTCATAATGGTTAAAAACTTGAAACATCATATGTGTGTGAGTCCTTAAGAACATATACTTTGCTATATTCATATACTTGCTAATGGGTTGTAGCTCAGTGGTAGAGCACTTACCTAGCACATGTGAGGTACTGAGTTTGATACTCAGCACCACATAAAAGTAAATAAGTAAAAAAAAGGTATTTTGTATATCTACAACTAACAAAAATTTAAACATAATAGTATTCAGCAATACAATAAAATGCAATACTGGTAGACAAAAAAAGCAGGTAAGTTACAAAAGTATTTTGGTAAGTAATAGTATGATTTCCTTTACACAAGATTCAGACATAGGCAACACTGATCTACAGTGATAAAAAGAGTAATGGATACCCATAGGTGGAAAGGCATCCACCTTCTATCAGAGGTTCTAATTTCGCTTGTTTCATTTATTCAATATTTACATAATATTTCAATTAAAGAGAACACTCTAAAATTAATAAAATTTGAAAATTATGATAATATTTCATTAAATTTTGTGAGCAGATATTTGACACAAATAGAGCTCAAGATTGAGGAGGCTAGAATAGGAAAAGTTCTTAATGACAAATATTGTATTTTATCTTTCAAGCTATTAGGAAATCACAGTTACCAAACACACTGGATAAATGAGCTGTTGTGTATTATTGTATATTAAAAGTAAAATGTTTAACTCCAAAAAAAGTGAAAGAAATAAAGAGAAGAAAAGCAAATGATAACTTATTTTATTCCTTCAGCATGTTAAAATAAAATTAAGGGTCAATAATTTATAATGAGACAAAAAAAAATACACATAGCCAAATACACTGTGTTTTATTTAAGCATTATTACCAGTAAGCATTTATCTAAGTAGACTGGATAGCAGTAAAATTCCATATCTGCTTGATATTTTTAGCAGATATTCATGTATAAAATCAATACTAGAGATACCACTTTGGCGATATCATAATGGGACTTAATGTTCTCTTTTATGTGTTACATCTCAACATAAAATTTATTTTACAACTACATTGTATACCTAGCTAAACTTGACAGAGATTGCTACCATCATTATATTCTTTCTGTAAGATTACTTTGCTCTGAGTTGAGTTGTTATTTTTTTGTCTGCTGTTACTTTGCTCCCTGCTTTAATGAAAGCCATGCATCATTGCATTAAGTGAAGTAAAGCACTGGATAAAATAGGACATTGCTATTAACCTCTAACATTAGTGTGTAGGGAGGCAGAGACAAGTTTAATAACTCAGAGATAAAATACTCAAAGTGTAATTACCTAAGCCTGCTTCACCCTGGCACATTAACATAGGGTAATAAACTTGAGTCCATTTTCAAAGAGGAATGAAATCATTGTCAATAATCAATTGTGTCCATTTTATGGCTTATGAAATGATTGGTCTTTAAAATGGGGTCATCATTTGATGTTTAACTTTTGTGAAACAATGCAGTGTTTCATTTTATTGCTACATAAAGCAGACTTTAGAAAGTGCAAATTTAAATTCAGTATTTGGTTTTTAAAAATGTCTTGTTTTGTTAAATATAACTCATTCCAAATACAGTTTCTAATTTGTATTATGTGTCATTTTTAAATTTTGAGGTTGTATGAAGGACAGCAAAGAATTTCTTACTTCCCAGACTGCACACAAATGGTGATATAATAGCATCTAATTTTAATTGTTTAATGCATCAATGTCATATAAAATATAAAAAAAATTATTTTGTGACAAAAGTGGTGCTTCTTTTTTAAAAAATGATTTTTAGCTGTAGATGGACACAATACTTTTATTTACTTATCTTTATGTGATACTGAGGATTGAACCTAGTGCCTCACACATGCTAGGCGAGTGCTCTACCACTGAGCCATAATCCTGAAAGGTGGTACTTTTTGATAAGAAGAAAAGAATTTGCTGTTTACCCTTGAATTCATTTGGCTATTTATATCTTCCTTTGTCATATAGTTTTTTTTTTTTTTTGTAAAGAATACAAAATATAATTGAAGCACATGTTAATTCAAATAATATAAATCATAACTACCAATAACATTTACTTATAATGATGACAATGAAATAGGAGATTATCAGGAACATTGAAAGTCTACAAGAAAAAAAAAATTCAGAAGTCGAAAATATATTATCTCTACCTCAGAACGCATTTGAAACACTGACTATTTCAAAAAACTTTTTAGGAAAGTTAAGGTTTTAGCCCTAGGCAGTAGAACCAAAGAAACTTAAATATAAATTTTTATTTACAAGCAAATCATTATTTGACCCTACTAGAAAATTACTTGGAAATATGGCCCTGAAGCCAAGAAAACTGAAAATTTCCCATCTTGAGTCATGAATATGAAGATGCTGATGATTAATTGATGTGTTCTTGCTAGGAGTTAAATTTATGTCAACACATTCCCGTTTGCATTTGTAAATCATTTCATGGCTATTTGATGGTGCTTGGATTATTATTTATTAATAGTAATGTCAAACAAACAAAAATGTCTAGCAATTAAACATCTGAATAGCCATTCTGACAACCTGAGTTTTCATCCACTTATTAGGCTTGGCCCATTCATAGGTCTTGTCAAAATGTTTAAGGAAAAATTTGGCACAGATGTAAGTCAGCATTAAAAACAAAAGTATATTTTCTTGATGGTACTAACAATAAACCTCAACAAAACACATACTAATGATAGAAAACCTACTCTAGGTCTTTTAGGAAGATGATAAGATTTAATACAAAGTGAGGGAAGCTCCCCATGGTTAGAAATTAACTTACAAATCTTTTTCAGAAATCTTCTAAAGAAGAAGCATATGAATGAGACCAAATGAATCATAGTAAAATGAAATCCATCACAGAAACACTGGTGACCTCTATGCCCATTACCTTTGCTTAACCATGATGGTGAACGACACTTACAAAGGCTGTTAGGTTTGAGTGCAAGGCAGATTAAAAAATTAGTTTTAACTGTTTTATATTATTATGGTTTCAAGGGTGAAGGCGTGTTTTGAAACTCTGCTTTGTTTTGAAGTATGGATGCCACAGGGTAGAAGGTATACAAAGGAAGAAAAGAACATAATTTTTATTAGGTCAGAAATTATAATGATAAATCAAAAGAGCAAGTCACATTGTAAAATTGTGGATGAGTCATGAAAAGCAAACCCCTTCCAAGTTTATGCTAGAAAGGCTAACAGTATATTTTATGTGGAACTTGGCAGTGATTTGAAAAAAGCCCCAAATGGCAGAAGTGTTAGGAATTTTCTGTGGTGTTATTTAACCCCTGCATTTAGAAAATGCTATGAAAGACAAGTACCAATAAGGTATATGATATTTTCTTGCTCCCATATTTTAAAAGTAATTTTTATAATCTTGTTAAGCAGGAATCTGTGTGAATGGTCCTGCCATGAATTAGATCAAATGAGATTATGTAGAATAAACTTTTCTAACTCAACAAGTGACACCAAAGTTAATTAACATCATAGAAATTGAATGACTTAACAAAAACTGTTGTAAATTTCAATGAGGTGATGACAGATTGGTTATTGGTACAATTTGCACAAATACAGAGGGGGAAAATGAGACCTAACATGATGTCCTATCTAAAAATTCTAAGAAAGTATTATTTATTAAATACATAGCTTCATAAACAACTTTTATTAATTTAGTTGATCTATTGAGATTCTAAAAGCACATCTGACAATAATAATAGTAATACTATTATTATTTTCTCATTAGACTTGTCAATTTTAGTGATTATGTATTCTTGGAATTATCATATAATCAACGCATCCAAGGACAAACTTTCAAAGAACTGTATTCTGACCTTAATGTTGTGCAGTAACTATGGCTTCCTTTACTTTTTAATTATTATTATTTTGCCCTTATTTTTATGATAAAGTTTTCAATAATTATGGTAAAATATTGGCAGTTTATTTTCCAAAGCCATATGTAATTTAAAAATGTAATTAATTATAGTCTTTTTAAAATAACCTATAATAATGGTCATCATTGTGATATATTAAAGCTATCAGACAAGTTTATATTTCTGTAAATACATTGAATTTAATAAAATAACATTTCAACATGCTATGTTTATTGGAATTTGTCATTCTAAAATAGTGTGGATGTATCAATTTAGAATAGAAGTTCAGTGGATTAGACAAAAGGGAATGAAGGAAAGGTAAGGGTGAGAGAAAAAAGAATGACACTGGAAAGAATCCGATGTAACTTTCCTATGTACATGTATGAATACACCACAGTGAATATCACCATTGTGTACATCCACAAGAATGGAGTTCTAATGAGGTTCTAATTAGATTATAATGTACTTCATGCTGGTATAATTACATCAAAATGAATTCTGCTGTCATATATAATTAAAGAATATCAATAGAATTTAAGAAGCAAGACTCTTTAAGAAACATTTTTCCTGCACCTGTATCATGCATTGAGATAATACTAGTTTAATTTCTACATATATGCACATTTTACTGTAATAAATTTGCCTTTAAAATTATGATAATTTTGCAACAGCTGAATTCTATTATGTTCATATTACATGGTGATGAAATTCAGAATAGTTGCCTCTGTTATAAAATATTACAAAAATAATGTATAACTTTAAATTTAGAAAAATAATAATATTCTTTCCCCATTATATAGTGTAATAATGATCCGATTGAAATCTGAATTAAGCACCATCATTGTTTCCATCCCTATGTGTAGCACTATGAAAGTCTCAGAAAAATGACTTAGATCTTTAAGATCACCTGTGTTATAACTTTCTCCCTTCATTAGGGAAAGTTCAGGTTCTAGCCAGGCCCTTGATGGGCTGGTACCATCTCCACTCTGCAATGTTCTGATCTCAAAATGTCTTCTTCCACAAAGTATATGCAATGTTTACATGCCCCCAGATTATCTCCTATGGCCACAGCATCCACAGCTCCTCCTGCTATTTTTTTTTTTTTCATGATTAATGGTAATTCCATTCTATCAGTAGCCCGGGTTGCAAAACTTCGTGTGACTCTTAACATCAGTCCATCAGCAAATTATACTACTTCAAACTTCAATACATACCCAGAACTTCACCTTATTTCTCTAGTACTCTTTTGAAGCATGTTTCCATTTTCTCTATTCTGGTTTATTGTAATAACCTTATTACTGATTTACTTTTTTATGCCCAACCCCCTACTGTCCCTACAAAAATCAGTTATTATTATTCTCAACATGCAAGTCATAGAGCTTCTGTGGTTCATTCATATGTGATGATCTCAAAACCCTGTATTGGCTTTCCAGTTCCTTTGGGGTTAAAATAAAGACCCCTACTTATCTTAGGTAAAGTTAGACGAAGTTCATATTATCTGCCTGTATTTATTGTTTACCACTGACTTTCTTATCGCTCCATTTTATCTGTTCTTTGATTTTTTTTAAGTCTCTGTCTTTTTAAACATTTTTTAGTTGTAGATGGACATGATACCTTTATTGTATTTATTTATTTTTATGTGGTGCTGAGGATCAAACCCAGTGCCTCCCACTTGCAAGGTAAGGACTGATCTACAACCCCAGACCTCAGGTTTTTTTTTTTTTTTTTAGTTATCCTTTGCTTACTTCAGATTTCATATTTATAATTTCAATGCTCTCCCTCCTGTACCATACTCCTGGATATAATGTTTTCATTGTCAACTTATTTATTTATCTTATTAGTTAACCTCCTTTCCTCTAGTGTAGATACTTCAAGGAGTCAGGGAGTTTTGTCTCTTTTGTCTGTGTTGTATCCATAAATCCTAGAATTGTACCATACCACGGTAGGTGTTAAATAAATATACATTAGTTAACAAATATATAAAGCAGCATAAAGTCTTTGCCTTGTGATTTTCTAGACTTTTAGATGATGGTAGTAAAGGAGGATAAAGAAGGTTGCTATGGGAATACTGATTCTCTTCCTCTTAAATGTGCATGAAAAGACCTAATGGAATTGTACTGCATTTTCGGAGGTCTGTCTTCTTTCAGGAAGAGGCATGACTGGCAAACATCTCCAGGCAAAGTAGGCTTCTACAAGGCTCATGTTAATTGCAAAAATGAAGGGATTGTCAAAGAAGATCACAGCCACAAACAGGGGCCCTTTAAATAACTTTTAATTTTGGTAACTACGAATGTTGGGCAGACACATCAAAACAGTACTTGGAAAATGTTATCAATTGTTATTCTACTTTCACCACTAGCTGCAAAAAGAGTCACAGATGTACATGATCTGTGCCACATGTGGTATGTAAGATACTGTCAGACCAGTGATCTAGCATATATCAGTTGAGTACACCATACATTTTATAATATAAACACAGTCATTGTTTCCCCTAAACTTCTGTCATTTTATAATACAGGCTACATGCAGATGTTCTGTATGTATCATCACCAAAGTTTCAGCAGGGAGAAGACCACCAAAGCCAGCAGACTGTACATAAAAATCCAAAACCACACAATGAGGATAAAAATCTCACCTTCTTATCACATGTCCTGTAGGGCTACCAGATTGGTCTCATATTAGTCCCATTCTCTGGGCACTGTGGACTCATTAAGCATTATTTCCATCAATTGTGATTGATTCCAGGTCACAGTGTCTTCTGCAGTAGTGTTTGGGCATTGCATAATTGCAGAATGCTATTTGGGGTTGGTTAAATCTATAGTATCTCCTCCAACAAGATTCATACATATTTATATGCAGTTATTTGAACTGTTATCTCTTCTTGAAGATGAGAAAGACTGTTTATTCCTGTTTCAGATATATGAGTTCATTAGGCTCCTGTGGTTGCATGTGTCATCATATGTGACCTCTGGGCAGGGGAAGGAGAGTAGGAAAGGACCTGGTGTGGAAAAGCCAGTATCTGAGTTCATGTAGTTCTAGGTATCATTGATCTGAGCATTTACTTTCACCAATGCAGCCACCATATAAATTGCTTAGAATCCTTAGATAACAGGGAAAGAAAAAGAAGAGCAAATTCTTCTGAAAAGGACGAAAATAAGAATGCCTTTGAAGGAAAGGATGTTTTGCTGTATTCATCTCTCATTTGAGGAGAATGCAACCAGTAGGAAGCTTTTCCATCCCAAAGTGAAAAGTGAAGGGCACCATAAGTATATTTTTAAAAATATGTGACAATGCTTGGATATTTTTCCACCCTCCACTAAGTCAGAGACTTTTTATCACAGAGAGGAGCTATGCTGGTTGGCCAGAAGACAGCCTTCATGTCCCTCACTCCTTGTCATTTAGAATAAGTGAGTGTCCCATAGAAGCAAAGGTGTTTAGGAAAAGAGTGGTACTGCACCTATTATTGATATAATTTCCTATATATTTACCCAAATAAAATGAAACTTCTCACTAAACTACTTACAGAATTTGGTTTAATAGAAAAAGGGATAAAACTTTCAGAAGGTGAAAACTATTAAAATAGATTATTATATTTATTTCAAAAAATATTGGAGGAAATGGTATCCAAATATGATATGATTCATAGAAAACAATTACCCAAGATTTTATTTGATGGCTAAATAGAAGTTATTCTAATATCTGTACCAAAAAAAAATATACATGTCAAACAGCAAACCCATTAGGTCCCTACTGGTTATTACATTGTCAGTATTACTACATCAACTTTGAACTGAAATGTTTTGCTTAGAATTTGTTGGTAATGTGTTTTTGATCTGCTAAATGAGTTAGAATTTCATTTTCAAAAGTGCAATTCTATTTCCAATAATTTTTTTACTGACCTTCACAAAAGAATGACAAGCAGAGCCATAATTTATAAATGTTAACTTTAGGACCAAATTAGCATGTACATAATACATGTATTAGCCTTTGTTCAGCATGTTTATCTTATGTGTGAAATGCAAATGGCAGATTAAATATTGCCAGCCATTTATTGATTATGATGGATTGGCTGATTTAAAAATTGTTATATTAAATGGCCTCACCCCATAATCATTTGTATAGGGCGCTTAAATTGTTTCTGCTTTTTGACTGCTATGTGATTATTTATTTGCATATTTTATTCATATGTCTTAGTTTTCCTTTGAAATATTCCTAACAATACAATGCAATTGTTGAATTACACTTCTTTTAATTTTTTTAAACTTCTGATTCAGAATAGCTGAACACTCTTCCAAAATTTGTAATTTATACTTTCACTAGTAGCATAGATGGTCATCTTTTTTGTACTGAAAGGTAGTTAATTTTAGCTTTGAGAATTGGTTTAAATTTGGATCTCATTGCGATAATTGGCAGCTTCTTGCTTTCTAGTTTGAACTCATATATATTATGAATTTACATATCAAAATAAATCTTTCATATTTTTGTTAGGCATTTGTATTTTCATCCATTTAATGTATCCTACAATGTTTAATTTTTGCAATTATGCTATTGTTGAGTCTTTAATATGCACAAGTACATTATTTTTATTTGGCCAAATCAAAAACATATATTGTTGTTATTGCTTTCACCATTTTTTTAATTTAAAAAGTTTTTTTTTTTTTTTTTTTTTTTTTTTTTACTGTGCGTTTTCTCTTATAAACACTCTAAATACTCAGAGATTAGAATTTTTGTCTTCAGGCTGGCCTGACCCTGATGTAAGGCTATGTCTGGTTATAGGCATTGTCTATCTGTTTGTGATGATATGAAAATGAGTTCAGATCACTGTCACAAGCCATCCATGAGCTGTGTGTGTGAGCTATGTGCATTGGTGATATATGAGGGGATAGGTCTGGCATTGCACACTGATCAGGCTGCGAGATGCAAGTGCATCTCTCCTCTCACTCTGTCTGTGATCCCACACAGCACCTGACATGGGTGTGACTTGCCAAGATGTCAATCAATCTGCTGACTGCAAGACATCAAAGCAAGACTCCACCCTTGAAACCTTATCCCCTGCCTTATTTGGTGAAAAACATTGAATGGATTATGAGGGTGGTAATCTTAGGTAGGAGGGTATGGCAGGAGAGGTAAGTCATTGGGGGTATGCCTTTGGGATAATATTTTGTTCCTTGTGAGGAGCATTCTCTTTCTCTGCATCCTGGTGGGATGTCCTGAGCTGTTCTCAAATGCCACATATTTCCATCATGATGTTCTTCTCCTCCAGCCCAGAGCAAAGGAGTTGGTTGTTTATGGACTAAAACCTCTGAAACCATGAGCCCCAAATAAACTTTACTTTATGACTAAAATACTCGTATTTTCCACTACCAGTTCTATAATTTTTTAAAAATGGATAAAACACACCATAGTGTCATGGTTTGGCTTTAAGTATAGTCATTTATGTCTTAAAAAGATCTAGAAAGGAATGCAATATGATTACCTGCATAGACTATAACTATTTTTTCTTTTTATTCCATTGTGTAGATTGTATATTTTCATCTTGTAACATTTTTTTCCACCTTGAAAACTTCTCTTAAAAGTTTGTCTATTTTAAGCCGGGCGCGGTGGCGCACGCCTGTAATCCCAGCACTTTGGGAGGCTGAGGCAGGAGGATCGCGAGTTCAAAGCCAGCCTCAGCAATGGCGAGGCACTTAGCAACTCAGTGAGACCCTGTCTCTAATAAAATACAAAAAAGGGCTGGGGATGCGGCCCAGTGGTCGAGTGCCCCTGATTCAATCCCTGGTACCAAAAAAAAAAAAAAAAAAGTTTGTCTATTTTTAGTTTTGCCATGTTAAATTCATACACCTTTCTGTGATTGTCTTTATTTCAACCCTCTTGTTTACATATGATTTAGCCAGAAATAAAATTATAGATTGACATTTTTTATTTTGTTTCTTTCACCACTTTGAAATAATTTCCCCCACTGCCTCCTATTTGCAATTTTTCAAGTGGAAGTTGCTATCTTTCTTATCTTTCTTCTTCTGTCTGTCATCTCTCCTTTCTCCTCTGGCTGGTTTTAAGATTTCATTTTTATCACTATGTTTAAGCATCTAGGTTTTGGCATCCCTTGGGTAGTTTTATATCTTTTTCTCATGCTTGTTTTTTATTGAGTTTTAAAGGTTCATATTGTGTATTAAACTTGGAAAATTTATCTGTTATTTATTGAATTTTGTATTTCTTTTCACTGTCTTTCACTTTGTTTTTTTCTGAAATTTTACTCCACATAGTTTAGACGACTTAAAGATTTTCCACAGTTCACTTAAGCTCTGCTCATTTTTAATTCAGTATTTTTTCTTATTTCTGTACTTGTTGGGACTATGTCTGCCAAGGGGCAGGGTTTTGACTGCTTACCACGCCCTAAAGGACCAGGGCTAAACTAAGGGGTGTGGCTATGACGTAGCATGAGAGACTGAACTGCCTTGCTTGCTGATTGGTTAGTTCTAGGCCTATTTAAGTCAATGCTTGTTCAATAAATCTGAGTTCTTCTGGCATCCCGCGTGCTATACAAAACTCCCTGGGTATGGCGTGTTTTCTGTTAAACAAACAGAGGTAAGGCACCTAGCGATTTCTGTCCTTAAGATCACCCCGCCAGGTGAGTTGCAGTTTTTCCTGCAGGCAGGCAAAAACCCCTCTTTTAGGGCCCAAAAAGGGAAGCGCAACTTAGAGCCGGGCTCCATTCATACCCCAGCAGCCCCGGCATGTACTTTCTACTGTTTTTCTACAGTTCTATTAATCTTTAGTTGGCAGTGTATAATCTGCAATTAACCATATCAAGTCTATTTTTCCTCATTAATTTATTTTTATCTCTATAAATTTCATACAGGGATATTTATATCCTTTGTGTCTCTTGAAAATGTACTATTTTTGTTTTTCTTTTTGGAACATATAAAATGTTATTATAATAAATAACTTTGCCATCTCTACTTCATCCCATCACTCCCTTCTTGGATCTCTTAATATTAATTAATGTTTCTCCTTAGTGTGGGTTATATTTTCCATATTTTTTGCATGCCTATTAATTTGTTTGGATTCAACTAATGTGAAGTTTGTTTTATTGGGTTCTGAAGATGTTTTTGTACTTATAAATATTCTTGGACTTTGTTTTAAGATGTAGTTAAGCTATTTAGGAACAGTTTGATTATCTTCAAGACTGCTTTTGCACACTGTTAGGGAGGAGCAAAGCATCCTTTAAAGACAATTCCTCCCACTATTGAAGAAACTTTTTTTTTTTTTTTTAAATTACTTTAGCTGTTGTCCCAAATTATAACATTTTCTACTCTGACTTGTACAAATTCAAACTAATACCTATTCTGTTTGATCCGCAGGAATTGTTCCTACTGTATCTTTAAGATGGTCTTTCCCTGGTCTTGGCTATTTTCTTCACACTGATGATTTGATTCTTGCTCAACTGAAGATCTGAAGAAGCTAAAGGTGCAAAATTTATGTCGCTGTAACTTACTCTTCACTAATTCTCAGTCTTGTGAGGTACAGTTGCTTTCTTCTGACTGAACTCAGGAAGGCTGCTGGACCCACCTCTATGTTCCTCCTCCAAGATCACAGCCTGAAGACTCTCTCTAGACAAGAGTCTGAGGAAATCATAGATCCTGGTTCCTGGAATTAATGTCTGATGTCCAATGTCATAAAACAGTTTCATATGCCTTGGGAAGCTTGATAGTTGGTTCAAGCAGGAGGGAAAATCAGATACATTTTATTCATTTTTTTTTTTTTATAAAAACATAAGTTCAAAAGTAATGTCTAAAGAAATGTTTAGTCCATTCATGTTGCACAAATAACATAAAAAGTAATAATAGTACAAGTATCCCTCATCTGAAGGACTTAAGACCAATAGTATTTTAGATTTTGTATTATTTTTTCAGACTTTAGAATATTTTCACATGCACAATGAGATATCTTGGGAATGGAACCCAAGTCTAAATATAACATTCGTTTGTGTTTTATACACACCTTATATACATAGCCCAAAGGTAATTTTATGCAATTTTTTCAGTGTGCTGTATTTTGACTGCAATCCATCACATAGGGTGGTAATGTGTGGAATTTTCTACTTGTGGCATCATGTCAGCACTCAAAAAGTTTGTTATTTTGTGTTGTTTCAGATTTCACAGTTTTAGTTTAGGAATGCTCAACTGGTAATAGTTTTTCAAAGGTACTTATTTGATTAGAAAAATGTTCCAGTTTATCTGGACCCTGGGCCCTATTAACTTTTGGATATTAAAAATTAATTAATTAATTAATTAATTAATAAGAACACTAAGTTGCTTTATGCAACTAGTTTAATTGATTAACTTGTTAAATCCAGTTTTAACATCTTCTAAAACTCTAAAGAAACAAGAAGCTGAACTTTTTTTGTGTCATTTTCTATAATGGTTAATTGACTCTAGTAAATTTTTTAGTATAAAAAGTGGAATCTGGTACATTATGTGCAAAATTTATTATTTAAACTCTTTGTACATTCACATATATTTCATACATATTGTTGACAAGCAAAAAAAAGTTTAAAATAATGTAATAATCAGAAAATCAAGATTCAGAGCAAGGGATAAAAGATTAGAAAACGTCAAACTATCAAATAGTGAATGGCTCTACTCCTTTAAAGTCTGAAAAATTAGATTTAAATGTGGAAAATTTTAAAAATATTTAGAAATACATGTAAGCACACTTTGATAATGTTATTATAATTTGTTAAATCACTGTTTAGTCTACAACCTTATCCTGTAATGTAAACTGCTTTTCTGGATGTTAAAAATAAAAACAATATAAAATTCATAGTGATATGTGAGGTCTTAGCTCTGTGAACATACTTTGGAAGTTAAGTGAATAAATTCTATCTCTGTAGATACATTACCAATATGGAAGCTGTGTTTTCATTTAGCCTCTTTATTTTGTTAGTCCAAATGTCACTTTTCATTTGTTTATTTTGCAAACAATGGAGAGGACAATATTTTAGCTTCCAATCATAGAAATTATACTAAATCATATTCTTTTCTTTAATATTCACTTCTTTAATGCTTTCTATATCACATGTTAGTATTGTTATAAGATTCTTCTTTATTTACTCTTTGAAGTGCAAATGTAGTTCTAGTTCTTAGAACAAGAACAGATGATCTATCATTCAGATATTATCAGCTTTCAGTGGCTACAATTACTTCATCCCTATCTGCAGTTCTAAATTTCTATAAAACAAATTGCAGCTTTCTTTGAAAATAAGATAGTGATACTTTGTGTTGTGCAGAATAAAGAAAATAAATTGATAGCAATAGGAGGGCAAAATTAATCTAAGATAATAGCACTATTTGGATATCAGCAGGAGTATAGTTAAAAAAAAGTGATAAATAGACTATATACCCACATGCCAGAACTGCGCACCAGAAAAGTGACACAATTTTATGAGAATATAGCAGCTTTTACCTTCAGGAGACATAAATAAGACATAGTTATTATAGCTCTTACAAGCAGTTCTTAATTAAAAGGCTAATATACAAAAGTAATTACAAATGGAAACAATCCTATATTGCCCCAATATTTTATGCATTAAAAGTTTCAACTTATGTAGCTTACTTTAATTATAAACAGAACAGTACAGAAAATTATGATGTCACTCACTCTTATGCCACCAGAGCCATCATAGAAAGACATCTGGACATGAGATTTATTATATTGAAATTATCACTATTTTCATTATCCAAGCTTATAAATAAATAATAAAATCCTTTTAAAGTACATAGTGTTCTTTTAATTTTCAATAATCAAATAAGCATGCATGTTTGGCAACCTTTTTGCATGTTATACACTAAATATTCTATATAAGTTGAGAAAAGAAAGTAACATAACTATCCATATTTCTTAAATGAAAAATTCTATGATACATGGGTTCAGGAACTTAGACATTCTCACTGTGACTAATTGATAAATATTAACATTTAAGATTTTATATGTGTGGGAAAATGTGACATGATTTGAGTCAGACTTGGAATATATAGCTCTCCTAATAACATTGCTAATGTTCATAAGAGCTTAAAGCGTAATTCCCAAGGAATAAAATGCATTCAGAGGAATAGTATTCTCTAAAATATATTTAGGAAAATTAAAGTATGTATTGCCATCTAAAGAATATATTCATAAAGCATCCAAACTACCTTTTTAAAGGAACTTGATACATAAAACCTAATCTCCCCACTACTTCCTACCCCAGCCTGTGAATATTATCAGTTATTTTAAAATTGTTTGTTTTTACATTCATATTATAATACCTTATATGCATTATTCTGTGGGTATTTATTAAATCTGGAACCCTTATTATTCTGGGCATTTTTTCCATAGACTGTGTACCTGAACTAATTAGGTACTCATACCAAAAGAGCCCGTTAAATTTATCAGTTATTCTTTAAATTGTAAAGCATTATGAAATAAAATAAAACATTGTTTGCTGTAAAGAAAGATATTACTTTTTAAACTAATCATAATTTATCAAGAATTTACAGTCTTTCATATTTTCCATCATGTAAATGTTCCAGCAAGCTAGCCTGAGTATTTTCTATATATAATGTCTCAAATTCTTGCCATATATAACATTGGTTTAAACATGGAATTTCCTAAACAAAGTTTTGAATGTGGTGATTTATAGGAAATGTCTTAAGAATGAATAGAATGAACAATGCAGTTACTGGAAAGATCAAATGCCTTCAGTATGACTGTTCTACCTGCACATGGTTGTTAGCTACTGTGCAGATATAGCTACTATGAATGATGAGAGGAAAGATCCAAGCTTCTCACAGATACATAGGCCATTTAAGACATATTGCTCCACTGCACAGATGTTTAATAGTGATTCCCACTTTGCATCAAAGAAAGTAAATGTTGTGTAGAAAAGTTGTTTCAAAATTAGTAACAAATTTTAATCATGTGACAGGGGAAAATTTTTGTTATAATAATTATTTTCATTTTATTGTGGCATTATAAACAGACTCATGTGTTGAGTTTTCTTTATTTTTCTAACTAGGGATTAAGACATTGAGCTGGTACCAAATTATAACTTTTGATTGTGAGAAAATGTGCCTTAAATTTACTGTATTATATTGAATGACATTATTAATGAAGACTCTGTCAAGAATATTTTTTGCCAAATTTACTTAATATTGAAAAAACACATAACAAAATGCTACTTTGGTAAAAATGAAAATATTGAGAATGGAATTTTAAAATGGACTAAAAAAGACAAACTATTTGAAAGACATATAATATAGATCCTCAAAAAGTTTAAAAACTAAACTGTATAAAAGAAATAAAGATGAGAGATATTGTAAGACAACAAATATGTAAGTTAGTCTTTACATTGACTGAAATGAATCCAAGAGGTTTCTAAAAGGACAGACTATTCAAAGAAATTCATTTTGAAGTTCCAGGAAATTTGGTGTATTTATACAGTTTGTACTACATTGACAGCAGGTAAAATAATTTGATATTTCAGTATATCATTATTTTGCTTTTTTTTTGCTATCAGAAGGAATGTAATAATGAATTTAATAGTTTATTTAAATAGCATAACATTCTCAACCTATTTCTTTGCTTTCACGAGTGTTTTCTAGTCTCCTGTTGTAGTCTATTATATCCTTGTACAATTAGTAGAAAATCTGGTTTGATGAGTCACCAGTGGGCTCCTCGGCAAGGGAATCTCCTTTTTTATACCCAAGTTCCTAGATAAATTTGCAGAGTATAGAAAAGCAACTGTTGAGGCTAGAATGATGTAGTAACCATCTCTGAAGTATGTGGCATAATCAAGTTCCTAGAACCATCCCTACTCCAGCCAAGATGGGACTTCAAAAAGTAAATTGAGTGTGTACATTGTCAGGTACTTTGAAAGAAGTGCTGAATTATGGATCACAGAGGGTGGGTGACAATAGCAGGCAGAAAGAGATATTGGTGCTTCATGGTAAATGAGCAGCAGCACATCACTTCACTTGAGTTTCTGAACCTGAATTGGTAATTGTGCAATTATACTTACCTTTTGATGTCTCTGTGCTTTAAAAATCAGACAGGTTCCTCAAATATCCGAATGCATAAATGTTACAAGAAGAAATTGTTTATAGTTTCCTGGCATTTATTCCATTAGATTTTTAAAATTTTTCTCATTAACACATTCTACTTTTTTTTGTAACTATTGGTATTTGAATTTTAGGAAAATTCTTGATGATTGTGGAATGTTTATTAAAATGAAAATAACATGCTTACAAAAAATAAAATTTGAATAAAAATAGTAGAAATAGTTGTCATTTAGAAAATTCATGTCAATGAACTCATTGATAAACTATATATTGAATGATGATAAACTAAAAAATTATTTTATTCAATACTTGCATTTCTAAAATTTGGGAATTTTTAAGGCACCCAATTAGTTTACATCAAATAATCAATATTTTTCAAAATTGTTCTTTTTTATTTCTTTTTTAAAGTTTTTGATATGATTGGGCTAGAGTTGTAATGGGAACCCTGTTTTAGAATATGGAAGTCTCTTTGGTAAAGTTTGCTATACAAATAGTTGCAAATCTTCTACTCCAGGAAGGAAGGACGTCCTTAAGAAAAGTTTAACAGCACATATGAGCTGGAGTCTGGTAAGGAATACAAGACTCTCAAGACAGTAATGTGTACTCTTGCTAAAATAACGGAGTTTAATGTGAAAATACCCATAACATAAGAAAGCAAGAAGTATGGGCATAAAGAAAGCAAATAGCATTAACTAAAACTGTGGATTATCGATACTGTTTTTATTGTTCTTTTAGTTATACAATATATTAGGATTTATTTTGACATAATTTTAAAGGCATGGAATATAATTTGCTCTAATTCAATCTCCAGTACTTCCCTCCCTTCTTTCCTCCCTCCACCCTCCACCTATTCCCTTCTATCCACCCTACTAATCTTTTTGCTATTTACTTTTAGCTTTGTGTATGTGTGTGTGTGTGTGTGTGTGTGTGTGTGTGTTTTGTTAATGTCTTAGGGATATATATGATGGTGAAATTCACTGTTGTATATTCATATATGTACATAGGAAATTTAGGTCAGATTCATTAAGCTGTTCTTTTCTTTAACCCATTACTTTCCCCTCCACCTCGGTCCCCTTCATCTAGTCCATCCATCTTTCTCCTTTTTTGCTTAAATACACACTTTTCCCTTTTTTTTCTCTATCTCTTTCTCTTTTTAAACATTATTTTGGACTAGCTTCCACATGTCAGAGAAAACATAAGACCTTTGGCTATCTAAGTCTGACTTATTTCACTTAGCATGAACTCCAGTTTCATCCATTTACAGGAAAAGCCATTTTCTTTATCCATTTATCTTTTGAAGGGTACCTGGTTGGTTCCATAGCTTGGCTAGTATGAATTCTGCTGCTATACACATTGATGTGACTGTATCACTATAGTATGCTCATTTTATATCTTTTGTGAAAATACCAAGGGGGAGAATAGCAACATTATATGGTGGTTCCATTCCTAGTTTTGGGGGAAGTTACCATACTGCTTTCTAGAGTCGTTTCATTAATTTTCAGTCCCACTAGCATTATTTTTACCCATATTCTAGCGAATAGTCATTATTATTTGTATTCTTGATAATTGCCATTCTGAAGAGAGTAAGATGACATCTCAATGTAGTTTTGACTTGCACTTTCATTATGCTATATATATTGAAATTTTTTCATATATTTGTTGGCCAATCGTATGTCTTCTTTCGAGAAATGTCTTTTTAGTACTTTTTCCCATTTATTAATTGAGTTGTGTTTTTTGGTGTCAAAGTTTTGAGTTCTTTATATATTCTTGATATTAATTCCCTAAGGAACAGGCAGCAAATATCTTCTCCCATTCTTTAGGTTCTCTCTTCATGCTCTTACTTCTTTCCTTTGCTATGCAGAAATTTTTAATTTGATGTTGTCCCACTTACTGAATTTTTATTTTATGTCTTCTGCTTTAGGAGTCTTGTTAAGAAAGCTGGTTACAGTGAAAACACCTTGGATTATTGGGCGTATATTTTCTTCTAGAAGTTGTAAAGTTACTGGTCTAATTCTTAGGTCTTTAGTCTGCTTTACGTTGACTTTTGTGCAGGGTGAGAAATAGGGATTAAATTTCATTCTTTTACATATACATTTTCAGGTTTTGCTGCCCCATTTGTTGAAAAATTTATCTTTTCTCCAGTGATTGTTTTTGGCAACTTTGTCGGTATAATTTTATCTACATGAATTTGTCTCTGTGTCTTCTTTTCTATTCCATTGGTCTTCATGTCTGTTTTCATGTCAGTACCATGTTGTTTTTGCTACTAAAGCTCTGTAGTATAATTTGAAAATGGGTATTGTATTGCCTCCAAAATTCATTTTAATTTATTTTTTAAAGATTGGTCTGGATATTCTAGATCTCTTATTTTTCTAAGCGAATTTTAGGATTCTTTTGCTAATTCTGTGAAGAATGTGATGGTTATTTTGATGAGAATTGCACTGAATCTGTACAATGCTTTTGTTAGTATAGCTGTTTTAATAATACTAATTCTGCCCATCCAATAACATGAGAAGTCTTTTCTTCTCCTAAAATCTTCAATTTCTTTCTTCAGTGTTCTATATTAGTTTTCACTGTTGAGGTCCTTGACATCCTTTGTTAGATTAATTCCCAAGTTTCTTTCTTCCTTTCCTTATTTTTTTTTTTTAAGGTTATTGTGAATGGAATAGTTTTCCTAATTTATTTTTTAGCAGGTTTATTGTTGGATTATAGGAAAGTGATTGATTTATGTATGTTGATCTTCTGTCCTGCTGCTTCACTAAATTTGCTTATCAGCTCTAGAATTCTTCTGGTGGAGTTTTTTTTTGTGTGTGTGTTTGTGTTGTCTTCTAAATATATGATCATATCATCAACAAATAGAGATAATTTCACTTTTCCTTTCCTATTTATATCCTTTTGATTTTCTTTTCTTATCTGATTGCTCTGGCTATAGTTTTGGGAACTATGTTGAACACGAGTGTGAGAATGGGCATCCTTCTCTTGTTTCTATTTTTAGAGGAAATGTTTTTAGTTTTTCTCCTTTTGGTATGATGTTGGCTTTGGGTTGATATATATATATATATCAGATATACATACATATATATATATATATATATATATATATATGATGTATATATATCATATATACATGTGGCCTTTACAATGTTAAGATAAATTCCTTTGATCCCTACTTTCTCTAGTGTTTTAACTATAATTGGTTATTGCACTTCATGAAATGCTTTTTTCTGCATTTATTGAGATAATCATGTGTTTTGTATTCTTAAGTTTGTTTATGTGATGTATTAAATTTACTAATTTGCATATCTCAACCAACCTTGCACCCAGGAATGATACCCATTGATCATGGTGCAATATCTTTCTAATGTTCAAAACTAATTTTATAGTGTGTGAATTGAAGACATGGCCACACATCTTGTGGGTACCATGGCTGTAGTGAATGCAAGTAGGAAGATCCACACTCCATGTTCTGACAGGATTACACACCATTTTTACTTTTAAAACTCCTTTGTGTGTGTGTGTGTGTGTGTGTGTGTGTGTGTGTGTTTCTGTGTGTTCTCTTCATATAAACTATAAGATTTTTTTTTTCTATTTCATCCAATTGCTTCTTTATTAAAAATATTTTTAGTTGTAGATGGACATAATACCTTTATTTTATTTATTTATTTTTATGTGGTGCTGCTGGGGTTTCTAGCTCCCCTCAACTCAGGTTTGGCCTTCTCTGGCCAGTGGAGAAGGCTGGGGGAACACGCCCCAGCAGTGAGGCGGAATCAGGAAGAGGTAGAAGTCAATTGGTGGCCACACTCAGCCCTCACAATGGAAGACAATCAGGCATACACCAGGGAGTCCAGTCAAGGCACGAGCTCAGTTTATTGAGGAAGTTGGACTGCCTTTATAGAAGACATTGGCCAATCAGCAGAAAGATCATAGGGGCACATAGGGAGCATGAGCAAATCACATTGGCAGAGCCATTAGCCTATCCTAGTGGCAGTCTGACCTCTTGACATACATCAGGGAAACACCCCTTGGCTAGGCCAAGTTCCCATATCAGGAAGTGGGAGACAGCCAGAGAGTTTCTATCTACTGGCATGTTCTTAAATTTCCCAACATGGTGCTAAGGACTGAACCCAGTGCCTCATACGTGCTAGGCAAGTGCTCTATCACTGAGCTACAACCAGAACTCCTCTAATCCCTTCTGGACACAATTTAGTAGAGAATAGAAAATTGCAAAATTAATATTAAGCAAGGATAGAATGCTACATTTGCCTACAGAGATCATTTTTCCTTAAATACTAAATATTTGAAAATACTATGAATTTTCTTCAAATATTTATTTAAATATAGAATTTTTCTAATTTGTCATTTTGCCTTTGTCTTCCATAAACGAGAGGATAATCAAACTCCCAGATTAAATATAGTGTAGGGAACTGTTTTAAAACTAACTCACCTTTTTGTGTGTATATTGAGGGTGGAGTGCTGTGCTGTGTAGCATTTATAAATTTATATTACTTTGTTGTATAAATACTGTAGTTCATTTCAAACTTTTCATAGATGACACTGAACACAGAATTAAGAAGAGATATGCACAATTATCTCTGATGAGTATGTGCAAGACAGTTTCACGACATCACTAGCTTACATGCCATGTTGGAAACAATATTTATATTGGACCTCTTTGGCTTCTCTACTCTAAAGTGTCTATATGCTAGTAAATTATATTCCATCAACTATTTAAAAAAACTAATATTTTTATTATTAATCAAAACAAATGTCAATTTTTAAATATTTTCAAAACAATTTCATTATTTTTTATTTTGAAAATGTATCAAATACTTCCATGTTATAAAAACATGGTAGAGGAATAATTAAAAAAGAAAACAAATAAAACAGAGCCATCTGCCAAGGCCACAAAATTTGATGAACTCATATTGTGTGACCACTGCTATACAAGGTTACCCTAGGAAAGTAGAAATAAAACATATTTATTGCTTATCTAATGTCACTAATTTTGCATAACTGACATAATCACTAAACTTACTTTGATTTAATTTTTTGTTTTACCTTACAGGTGAAGAAATGGTGCTATTTAAAGAAATTTGTGCTATTTTGCCCAAACTAAGATTGGAAACCAAATTTAAATGATACCAAAATCAACCCTTTTCTCACTGCACTTAAATAATTAGTATCCCTCAGCAAAGATTTTTGAATGCTGTGAAAATCTTTGCATATTTAGTCATGGAAAATACATTCACCTCCCCACAGAAACCAGAGACACAGAAGAAAGAAGTGACAATTGTACAGAAAATTGGGCTTTAGATTGGATGCATGTGTTCCTAAAGTTTAATATATTTAGGATCCAGGGATTTGGGCAATTGAGTTTGAGAAAAAAATATTTTTTAGATAATTGGGGTTTAAAAGAAATAGTCAGTTTTGTATGAAAATAATTCACTGGGATATGGCATCAAAAGGGCATGAGCTACAAGGCAAATGCAGTGGTCCAACATAGAGACTGAGGCAGAGCTGTGGAGATAAAAGGTGATATCAAATTGAGAAATATTTTTTATTTATTTTTATTCTAATTTGTGATACATGCTTGCAGAGTGAAATTCATTTCATATTACATATAAAGCACACCACAAATTGAGAAATATATACTAGTTAGAATCAATAGAAATTTCCTTGTTTTTATGTAAAGGAAAAAGAGATTTGTATATCCTATTGTTGACCTGTTTACATTTTGCTGATGAAGTGATCACATGGGAACTGCTGTCACAAACTATGCTTCTAAGGAACATGATTTAAGACAGACATCAAGGATGTCTTAATTTTATAACCAAACAAGGTAAAGCAAATATTTGCAGGTTAATGAATGTATTCTGTTCCCAGCAGTTTGGTCTCAATCTGTTGGTCTCTATGCCATCCCTCAGAATGAACTACAGCTTCATAAATTAGTACCTAAAATATTTCGTATTGGTAGGCTTGCTATTGAGCCTCCCGATCTCCCCACTTTTTTTGTTAAAGATGATTAAGAAATTTACCATCCACAAATGTACATATTTAGCACATAATTAAACATAGTATTCTTAGATTTGTCCCTCATGTATGAACCAGTTTGAAAAAACGTCACAGTCTAACAATTTCTTTTGTGTCTAATGAAATATATTCTTTATTATGAATTGACACAAGATTGATGGCCCAATTTTCTAGTCATTCTTAAATGAAGTATGTAGTATAGATTATCTCTTTTAATTTAAAGGTTTTTGACATAAGGATTTTTGAGTATTTACAGATAGTGTATTTATAAAGAGAGTTTTCTTTTACTATATATTTAAGTTTTATTTGATATTACCTATTTTTTAATTTTAAGAAATAAAGATATTTACAAACACATCTGATTAAAATCATGAAAAATTAATCAAAACGTCTTTTTTTATGGTTACATTGATATATTGAGAGCAGGTGCTTAAGAATTGCTTGGATTGCAGCTTCCATGTGAATTTGTACTTATTATCTGCATGAAAGAGTCATAAAACCCTCTGTGATTGCCTTTTATATAGGACATTAACTTTCTCAAAATATTAAATATCTATAGGACTTGACAATATCATTGTGATCCTGGAGGATGAACCCATTTTTCATCTTAATTAAGCATTCAAATAATTGAATGGAAGAGGATTCCCTTTTCGTTTAACCTCCTCTTGTCAACTATGTACTTTGTGCTATTGACATATATCCAATAGAGTTTCACATTTTAAAGAAGACCTATGTATTACTTACCTAGAAAAACAGATCCAATATGGCCAAATATTTAGTTAACTAGTTCCAGTAAATAAAACTATAGTCATTTTGCCTTGCACGGTTAACTCTAAGATGAAATCTCTTAGAAAAAAGTAAATATTCTTATAAATGAGGTTACCATGCTTTCTCTCTCATTTGATGATGTTCACTGAAATGCTCCAACTGAAAAGGTGGAATCATCTTTTATTCTCCTTTCTTCCATATGGTGCTGTATGGAATATGGAATTCATTGCTAAGATATAATTATTCTAGCTTCAGAATATTTCTTGAACCTTGGACCCCACACATATATGAGAACTCATTTGTTTTTTGCTTTAAGAATGCCTTTGTTTCACAGAGTTGTGCCATAATGACACATTTCAATAAGTACTGTGGTTAATGCTTATAGCATAATTAAACCTGATAACAACCTTATAGAAATTTTAAGTTATGAGAATATAAACATTTAAGTATCTTATCAATACTTAAATGTTTATATTTATTTTATAAAATAAGCATGAAATTCTAAAAATAATCTTTCTTTATAGTAAGCCAATAGCTAACATTATGCTGAATGGAGAAAAGCTGAAATCTTTCTAAGAACTGGAATAAGACAAGCATGAATATTTTCACCACTTTTATTCAACACAGTGCTAGAAGACCTAACCAGAGAAATCCATCAAGAGAAAGAAATAAGAGACAACCACAAAATTGGAAAGAGAATGCTAAATGGTTTCTCTTTGTAGATGACATGATCTTATATACAGAAAACCCCAAAGACTGTGTCCAAAATATATTAAAAGAAATAAATTAATTCAGATAAATTGCATGATACAAAATCAACATACAAAAATAAGTTGCATTGCTATGTGCCAATAATGAACTATCTGAAATAGAGATTAAGAAAGCAATCTAATTAATGATAACTACAAAAATATTAAAATACTGAAGAATAAATTTAACCAAAGAACTAACAAATATTTACAATGAAAAATATAAAGCACTGGTGAAAGAAATTGAAGGGAACACAAAAAGTGGAAAGACATCCTGTGTAAAATTTCCAAACTACCAAAGCTATTTTAAAAGTCAATGTAATCCCTATCAAAATATCAGTGACTTTCTTTAAAGAACTAAACCAAATAATTGTAAAATATATATGGAACCACAAAAGACCTCTGAACAACAAAAGTCATCTTGAACAAAAGGAACAAAGCAAAGGGCATTGCACTACCTGACTTCAAAATATAGAAGGCAATGGTAATCAAGACATCATGTTATTTGTATAAAACTGACACACAGACCAATGGAACAAAACAAAGAGCCTAGAAAAAAACTCACACATCTACAGCCAATTAATATTTCCAAAAGGTGCTAAAAACACTCATTGGAGAAAAGACTGTCTTTTCAACAAATGGTGCTGGGAAAATTGGATAGCCACAAACAGAAGTATGAAACTAGACCCTTTCTCTCATTTTTAAGTGGATTAAAGACTTGAATTGAGACTTTAAAATGTAAAACTACTAGAATAAAATGTAGGGGAAGTGCTTCAGGTAAGTGGAATAGAACAATATATTTTTTGATAAGTCATGAAAGTATAGGAAACAAAAGCAAAAATAGGCAAATAAGATTACATCAAAGGAAAACATTTTAGACAGCAAAGAAAACAACAGGGAAGAGATAACTTATGAAATGGGAGAAAATGTTTGTAATCTAATACAGAGTTGATATCTTGGATTTATAAAGAATTCCCAAAACTCAATAACAACAAAAATTAAAGGTGAAAGCTCTAGATAGACATTTTTCATGACATTAAGACATACAAGTGTCTTTTTTTAAAGAGTATTAAATGTCAATAATCATCAGGAAATACAATAAAAACCAACATGGGAAATCTTCCTACTTTAGTAAGAATGTCTATTATCAGGCTAAGGACAGCAAGCCCTGGCAAGGATTTGGAGAAAACAAACACATACTGATGGTGGGAATGTAAGTTAGTTCAACCATTATGGAAAACAGTATGCAAACTTCTCAAAAATTAAAAATAGAACTACTATATATAAGATCCTGCAATCCCATTTCTGGTACACATACAAAGGAATTGATATCAGCATGTTGAAAAGACACCTGCACTTCCAGGTTCATTGCAGCACTATTTATAATGGGCAATAAATGAAAACAACCTGAGTGCCCATCAACTGATGCATGGGTAAAACAAAAAACAGCACATATACACAATGGAATACTATTAAGCCATTAAAACAATGAATTCCTGTCATTTGTGATAAGATGGATTGAACTGGAGATCATTTGTAAATAAAGGAAGTCAGGAACAGAAAGATAAGTGCCACATGATCTAACTCATATGTGGAATCTAAAAATAGAAGATGATATCATGAAAGTTGATAGAATGGTTAGAGAATAAGGGAAATTCAAGGATGGGCAAAGGTTGATCAGTTTGTATTATATTACATACAGTCAAAGAGCAGCAAGAAGTTCTGGGTTGGTATTCTATCATAGTGTGTGACCATAGATGGCAAATATGTACTATGTAGTTCCAAAAGCAAGAAGAAAAATTTAAAAGTTCTTACTAAAAAGAAATGATGGATCAGGATTATTATGCTTAAACTTGTTTAAGCATTACATAATTCATGCATGTATCAAAATATTATACTGCCTCATTAATGTATTCAATTTGTATGTTTTTGTGTGTGCGTTAAAATGGAATGTAATATAAATAAAATATAAATGAATAATCCTCTCTCTCAGGAGTGAAACATAAATCCATTTCTTGATCAATGGCAAATCATATTTAGTTGTGTAAAATCAACTTTAATCCATTTTTTATGTTGCTTGTCAAGATCTAAGCAAAATAATTATTTGAGTGGGTACAGTGGCACAAGCCTATACTCCCAGTGATTCTGAAGGTTGAGGGGGGAGGATGGCAAGCTCAAGTTTGAGGCCAGCTTCAGCACTTAATGAGATCCTGTGTCAAAATTAAATAAATTTAAAAGAAGAGCTTGGGATGCTGATCATTGGTAAAACACCCCTTGGTTTATTCTCCAGCATGAAAACATATTTTTGATCATGTAAATATGTTACCTGATATAAGAATGGAAGGTTCAATAATTATGATTTTTAACAACCATGAGAATAAAACAAATGTCATATTGTGGGACTTGAAATCTATATTTCTTAACATTTTCTTGGGTATTTAAAATCACTTGTCTGGCAGAATTAAACTTATTTTTAAAAATTGAGCTTAATTAATAAAAGCAATAGTGTTTAAAGAGTAACATGGTAAAACAAAACAGGTGAACCTTTCATTCCTAAGGTGCCTATGATTCATTATTACACAATATTGGTATTTGAATGTTCAAGGTCCCATAAATTTATGGGGACTCTGTATAATGATGATGATAGAAGAAAGAAATTTTTCTTGCCTTTTTTATTGGTTCTTTTTAGTTATACATGATAATAGGATTTATTTTGACCAAAAAAAAAGCATAGAATATAATTTGTTCTAATTCAGTCCCTGTACTTCTTCTTTGCCTGCTCTTCTCTCTTCTCCTGTTCCCTTCCTTCTACTCTTCTGGTCTTTTGCTATTTACTTAGTAGGGTTTTTTTTTTTGTAGTTGTTCATTATTTTTTTTAATTAGCATCTTATGGACGTACAAGATGGTGAGATTCATGATGGTATATCCATATATGTACGTAGGAAAGTTAGGTCAGATTTATTCCACTGTATTTCAATATCTCAGATCTCCCCCTTTCTTCATTCCCCTTGGTCTACTCCAATTATCATTCTTCTATTTTTTGTTTTATTTTTTATTTTTTTTTATTCCCCCCATCCTTATTTTGAATTAGCTTCTGCATATAAGCGAAAACATTTTACCTTTGACTTTGGGGATTGGCTTATTTCACTTATTATGATAGTCTCCAGTTCCATCCATATACTGTTATTGCCCTTTCCCTATAATCAGATATTCTGAGAATATACTGTCACCTTATTACTTGTGATTAAAAATAAATAACATAGGACTAAATAGTAGCACAAACAGAATGGTTTACCTCTGCATAATTTTTATAGTATTGCAGGCATATTTGAATCATTATCACAGAACCACAAACTCAGAAAATATCTTTTATTATCTTAAAGTAGTAGTCATGTATGAAAAACTATCAAGGAGGTTTACAGGTGGGCTTAATTGTTAAGAATTTTTAATTATGAATCAACTTATATATGTCATTTTTGAATCAATAGATTTCTTAAAACAATATGCCTATTAAGGGACCAATAAATAACCCCTAAGATATTTTAAGTTAATATTTATGTTATTCTAAAGCATTTTATATTAAATCTAATTTTCCTAAATCTAATTTTCCTATAGTACTTTATAAATAATTTTGAACTTATAAGTATTACATTGAGTTCCAACTAAAGCTACCAAAATATGAAAACTGTAAATGATAATTTGTATTTTGATTATATTTAGAAGTTAAAATGTTTATTTTATTGTTTTCTTTCTTTTTTTCTTTTTTAGAAGTACTGGTTATGTGTTATAACCTGTGAATTAGGTGGCAATTAGGTTTCTATATAAAATGATATGAGTTTAGTGAAATGCTTTCTTTGTTTCTGGGCTATGCAATCAAGTAATATCATTTTAACAAAATGTAATATTTGGGAAAATTCTAGTTAGTGGCCATGGATCCTATATACTTATTTTTGTGAATGTTTATATGGTAAGGCATTACTGCAATTTTTATAGTGGAAAAGGAGTGTATATCATACCTCTCTATCCCTCATTTCCTTCCCACATTTACATTCAATCAGAATGAGAACGGTTCTGAACACAAACAAAAATAAATGCAATCAGCTTAAATGAAGCTGAAGGGTGTAAACTAGAATCAGTAAAGTTTTTTCTAGTCTCCAGTATTTTCTCTGTGTTTACACTGCTGATCCCAATTCACTATAGGATACTATGTGTCAGAGACCTGATAGGATAGAAATGGCATATTCAAGATGGGTTATTGAGAAGAGTGAGGGAAGTACTACTTCCAAAGGTGTGAGAAAGGATATGAAAAGTCAACACTGAGTGTTGGAGGAATTACTACTGCTTTTAGGAGTCAAGTGGCCATAAGAGGGGTGGTTAATTAATGCAAAAGAATTGCTGTAAGTTTGGAAGAGCCCTCCTATGGAAGGAACAACCAAATTCCTGTCTACTGAAGGAGAAAGCTTGGAGAAAAAGAAATTGGCACCCTCTTTACTTCCTCCCCTCTCCTAAAATGCATGTCTTATCCAAAAGTGCAACAGCAAACCAGAAGCCCAGGGTCCAGTGATGCCATCCTTGAAGGTCAAGTCTCCCAGGAAAGCATGAGCTAATGAGAAATAAACAACACATATGCAACCACTGATAATAGTTCAAAATACTCAAAAAGTTGTCTAGGAAAGGAGATGATTCTGAATGTTCATAGCAGGGGGACTTTGTAGTTTTTTTCCTCCATTAACACAAGAATGCAACTAAATAAATTCTACTAGCATTCTCTATTAACTATAATATTCCTACATCCTTTTTTTCCCTTAGCATTTCTTATTATATACACTATGTGAAATTGAACACTGCCCTCGGCTGAATATGTGATTACTCTCTTCTTTGTCACTAATTGCAGTGGATACCCTGTCATTAGGCAAAAAGGCAGACTGCTAATGATCTAATTCCAACATTCTCATTCAAATTACTCAGTATTCTGGCCCTGTAACTGATTAATTCTGTCATCCTGCTGCCCATGCAATTAATAAAATTATACTGAATAAGTATACCAGATGCTATGAATTTGATGTTGAATATTCATGTGTTAATATGAAAGTATCTGAAGCACTCTTAAATTTTGAAAACATACATAGACTGAAATCTCTTAACTCTAGTTAGCTGTCTACGTTTGACATATTTTAACTTCATTTAATACTTTTGCTAATGCCAAAATAATGATTCTTCAAATTGTTAGATTATTTTACTTAATATTGCCATAATCCTTTTTTGTTTGTTTGTTTTGGAATATACATAGTCTAAAATATTGTCTGTCATGTAGTAGGCTCTTAATAAATACTAAGTATCTGAATGAGTCAGATTTCATGGTCTTTCTCCTTAGGGTTCAAAGACCACAGGCAGTGCTGCTTATCATGAAGTAAGGAACAAACCACCTTTTATTAGCTATAATGAAATTCAGGGGTAGTTGAAGGATGAGTCACAGATAAGTATAGAGAAATACTATTGATTTTTAATTTTCTATTAAAAGATGAAATAATCCCTTAATGATCTCTAAAATTCATGTTAATGGCCAAAATTTGTGACATATATTAATGCATATCCAACATAACATTTTATCAAACTGTGCTATTTTACTTTGAAAACTCTTGTGCTGCTTTCCACTGAGAAATTTTCAAGAAGTTAAGGAAATGTCTGGAAAGCATAGATATTCTTATTATCAATTTTCTAGGGAAGAATTTCTGAGGTATGAAACTGAAATAAAAATTTCAGCTCATGACATTTAAGGAAAAATTATATTGGCTCTTGGGATCATGATTTCTGAGGCATAGACTTTGAAGATTAATTCTATGATATTTGAAAGTTTTCAAGTGATATTCATTAGCAGGAGAATTTGTACAACCGGGCAAGTCAGAAATTTCAAGAGCGCAGTTACATGATTCTGAGAGAGTTATCCAAATTTATGCCACCTTCCTTGCTTTGTGGAGGCTAAAATGCAAAGTCATGCTTAAATATTCATTCTTAACTCAGCTGTTGTCAGATGGGGCTCTCTGGACAAAATATTATTTTTTTTTTTTTTTTTTTTTGCCTAGAAGACAACATAACATCATACTTTAAATAGCTGATAAAAGACAAAATGTTATGTAAACAAAGATTGACTTGGGAGCAATAAATGGTGCAGCTAGTTGCACTATTCAGGCAGGTATCAGTAAGTGGGGAAAATCAGACTTCAATTGTTTCAAAGAAAATGCATTGGCAAAATTAATTAATTTTAAGTTTTCCAATATTCTCATGTAAGTTAAGCTTGGAAAGAAGATACCTGTGAAATATTTCCCGAGTCGTTCAGAACTGCAAAATCTATGAGCATAATAATTTTAAAATATTCCTCTGCTACTTGCTTTCCCTTCTCCATCCAACAAAACAAGAATTGTCCTCATATTTGTGTACTTTTTTCTGTCTTTTCTGTTGACAGCTTTGGAACTCTTTTTTGTCTTTGTGATTTACTCATAGATCTCTGGCTCTAGAGATTTATAACTTTCCCTGATGGATAATTTTCCACTGGATTCATAATAAGAACATTTAAGTTGTAGTTGGATTCTACAACACTTTATCTCTAAGACTCAGCCTTCTCATCTGTAAAGTTGAAAAATCTCATTGCATAAAGTGTAGATATTCCATTACTGTTTCAAAATTAAATGCCCCTACACTATCTTTTGCACATTTTATACCTTTGCATTTCCTCTGCACCTACCATAACTGTGGTCTTCATTATGTTTTGCCTATGCATGTTTGGCAGAAGTATCATTGTATACTATCATGTATACTTGCAATTTCTGTCAAAATGGTCACCTCTCAAAGTTGCTTGGATTAAAACCTACAAACTTCAGAGACAGGACAAGTTGACCAAAAATTGTATTGTAATTTTTTCTAGCAAAGAACTTAACAACAACTTTCAGTGAACTACTTGGAAACTACTTGTTACTGAAATATAGCTATTGCGATTACAAGTAACAACTAAATACCATGATAACTGAGGTTTAACTTCCAGTTCACTGGGCAGGAGCTTAGGAAAAACTATTATTTGAGTGCACACAATTATACCTTCCCCTGTACAGTACACATTAAGCATCTGGCCTGGCTGACAAAGAAATAAATAACCCCAAAAATTTACTTCCTGCTTCAAAATTAGGATTTATAGTAATATAACTCTTTACAATTGTATTTATTATTTATTTTCTGGAAAAATTGATGATTAATGCATTGATTACTTTTATGCCAAGACCACTAAGTAACTTTTAAATTTCTGTAAATAAATTACTATAATTTTCAAATGTTTTTCTATTCCTAAAGTCATATTCAATTCAATTCAATTCCATTTTTAGAGAAGTTTCTAATATGTGAGACATGTCTCTGACTTATTTAGAAATAAGTGTGTAGAAGTAATCTTGCTTTTCAAACAAGACTTGCACAAGCAGATACTAGTAGAAGTTTCAAGATTTAATGCAGCATTCATATCCAAGAAGAATAATTATTTCCATACTATTTCTGATGTTTATAATTGGGTTTCTATACATTTTCCAGAAAAGAAAAAAGGGAAAATATCATTCATTTACTTCAAGTAATACAGTATTTGCAAACGAAAATTAAATATTTTAGATCTGGTATGACTTTGTTAGGGAATTAAGAATCCCACAGTTAAAATACAAGGATTAATTTATGAAATCCAATTATAGTATAAAAAATCAAAGTCTTGAGTGGTATGGTGACACATGTGTGTCTCTCAGTTACTCTAGCGGCTGAGGCAGGAGGATCACAAATTCGAGACTGGCCTGGGCAACTTAGAACCTGTCTCTCAAAATAAAAACAAAAAAGGGATGAGAAGATAGTGTAGTTGGGAGAGTGCCCTTCGTTAAATTCTCAGTAAACACACACACACACACACACACACTCCACATACACACACAGAAATGCACACATACACAGAGGCTAGGGAGGTAGCCCAGTGGCAGAGTTCTTTCTAGCATGTACAAGGAACTGGGTTCAATTCTCAGTACCATTAAACAAATAAATAAAAGATGAGAAACCTGCTTGCATTTTTTAAATATTCAGTTGCTAATTGTATAGTAATAGAATGGAAGTTAGAATTCCTTTGCATAAAATCAGTTATTCCACCTGATATGTATCTTCTAAAATGTCTGGATTCTTTATTTATCTGTAACAATAAAAAGTTAGGATTATATACACTCTAATCTTCCTTCCATACCTAATTAATTTTAATAATTAGGAAAAAATTTCAAATAAAAGAAGGCAGCATAATAAAGTATAAAACTCTGATTTAGTTATCTTGAATCTTCCATATTATGCAAATTTGCAAGATTGTGACAGTCTGTGTGACTGTTTTTAATGATTGTTTCATAAACTCTTGCAATGAATGTGTAACTAGGAGGAAAGCTGAACAAGTGTGAAACCTCTGCTACAATACAAAAACAGAAACAGAATTCTATTTTAGTGCATTATAAATTTTTTGGTTAATATGGCACTAGAAATATCTCAGTTCCTTATAAGAAATTATTCATGTGTAAATACTTAGTAATGATTATGTTTTACATTTTTATGTCTATCAAATATTTTGAACATCTAAATCTTTATAGCTCATACTTCTTTAAAAAATAATAGAATGAAAATTGACCTGAAAAAGAAATTTGTACCAGAGAAACAATAAATAAACATAATGAACCTGAAGTAAATCTCCTTTGTACAAATAAAATAAACAATGCTATTTTCTTCAATTAATTTACCAAAAAATATAATAATCATATACACCATGCTCTTGTGTGGTGATCATATTAGGATACTGTTGCAGTACTGGCTCAATGTGATTTATTGGAATCTCTTTGAAAAGTAATTTTGTGGCTCCATCAAAATTCTTAAATATGTTTTTTTTTTTAACCTAAACATATCATTTTTGCAATTTCACCTAAGCATGAATTTGGTAAACAAGAATTTCTTATAGAAAAAAAGGGAGTAAAAATGTATACAATAGGAAAACATTAAGTAAATAATTGCTTATTAAAATTTATAATATTAGTGATATAAGTTGAAATATTTTTTATCTTACGTAAAAATCCAAATGGTTAATAATAAAATACTGTATTAAATAGTATAAATATAAATGAACACTGCAAAGAAAGCAAAAGTGAAAATGACTGGTATTGAGAATTTTATTTCCCTCATATTTATGTATTAGAGTGACTCATGTTGGGCAGAAATCATGAATCACATGCAAGTTTGAGATTTATCATATCCATTTTAAGTATAAAATAATATGTAAATTATAGGAAATATTAAAAGATAAGAAAAATGTGAAAATAACAATTACTTCTCTAACCTCACTAGAAAATCACTGTCACCAGTGGTTTTAGTTTGTTGCTTGTGTTTTTGTCTGTTTCTCTCTCTGGATGTTTGAAAAATGGAATTTGGTTCATTCCTTACTCTAATCTAATACACTGTAAATATAATCTTGTATAAACTGAATTTCATATCAGTAAATTCCTGTCAATATTTAAGTGCTTCAGAGTACAATTTTACCAATTGTTCATTGTTAGACATTTAATTCCCTGCCATTTATTTTTTAATCTAATAAACAATTCTCTGACAATATATTCTAGCTAAACTTTTTTTACATGGCTTTTTAGAATATTTGTTCAAGCTGTGGAAAAATATCTTCAAATATTACTAAGTATTATTACTATTATTTGTAGATAAAAATATCTACAAATATTACTAAGTAATATTACTAAGTAACATATATAAGCTGCATTTGAGAAAGACCCCTCCAGTATAGAAAGAATAATACTTAATACTATGTAGCAAAATAATGCTATTTTGTTATTTTTATATGGAAGATATTTAAACCTAAAGTAGCTTAGAATGTGACTGTGTCTGGAAATAAGGTCATTAAATTGATGATTAAGTTAAAATGAGAATATCTAAGAGGTTCATAATCCAGTATGACTGATGTCTTTATACCCAGAGGAAATTTGGGTACCAGAGACCAAAGATGCTTGTGCATAGAAGAAGAACCACGTGAGGAAGCAGTGAGAAGGAAAGCAGACATCCACAAGCAAAGGGCAGAGGTCTTAGAAAAACAAACCTGCCAAAACACTGGTGTTGGACTTGAAGCTTCCAGTACTAAAGAAAATCATTCTTTTGTTTAAGTGCCCCCCCCCAGTCTGTCTGTCTGTCTGTCTCTCTCTTTCTCCCTCTTTCCATATATATATATATATATATATACATATATATATACACACACACATATATATATACATGTATATATACATATATAATACATTTAGTTTTTTTTTTTCCATTTCGAAATAAATTTAGTTTGTTCAGTCTTTGCAAAGAGCATCGAAAGTTTCCACGTACTGTTCAATTTTCTTTCATACTTGTTTTTTTTTTTTTGTTTTGTTTTGTTTTGTACTGGGTACTGAACCCAGGGACACTTAAGCACTGAGCCATACCTACCCTTTTTTATTTTATATTTTGAGAAAGGGTTTATCTAAATTGCTTAGGGCCTTGCTAAGTTGCTGAGGCTGGCTTGGAACTTGTGATCCTTCTGCTTTAGCTTCCTGAGCCACTGGGATAATAGGTGTGTGTGTGCCTTGCCACCCAGCATCAATTTTTCAATGTTTATAGCTTGCATAATTCTTGCACAACATAAAATTTTGAAACTGACATTGTCATAATTTGTATCTCTAGTTTATGCCCTTTGTCATATGTATAACTTTGTGTGATAACCCCCACAATCAGTATATAAAATTATCCCACCATGAGAAGAAATTGACTTGTGCCATCCCTACAACTTTCCCCTATCATTCTTATCCATTGACAACCACTAATCCTTTCTCCACATCTATGTAATTTTCCATTTTAAGAACATCATGTAAATAGATGTAAATAGAATCATATGATAATAAACATGTAATCTCTAGTTTTTTTTTTTTTTTTTTTTTTTTTTTTTGGCTAAGTAATACCCCATTGTATGGAAAGCCCTAGTTCATCTATCCATTCACTTATTGGTAGGTATTTTGATTGTTTGCAGTTTTGGGTTGCTATGAAGAATTGTGTATAGGTTTTGCTTTAGACAAAAGTATGATTTCTCTCAGATAAATGCTCATTATAAGATATTAGCAATGTACGGGTATGCACAGGAAGCTTAGGCAAGAGGATCTCAAGTTTGAGACCAACTCAGCAATGTAGTGAGATCTTCAGCAACTTATTGAACCCTATCTCAAAATAAAAAAATAAATAAATAAAAATATTTGGGGTTGTAGCTCAGGGGTAAGGCACTCTATGTTCAATCCCCAGTACAAAAAAAACAAACACACAAACAAAATGATAATAATTGATGGGTCATATGGTAGTTATGTTTAGTTTTTAAAGAAAGTGTCAAAACTATTTTTCAGAGTGATTATATCAGTTAAATTGTCCTCAATTAGGTGAGTTAAATATAATTTTTCTGGATCCTCACCAGAATTTTTCATGCTCTTTATTTTGTCCACTATAACAGGAATACAGTGATATTTCATCATGGTTTTTTTTGAATTTCTTTTATGACTAATTATATAGAATATCTTTACTTTTTTAAACTTGTCTTTAAACTTAGAATTATGTGTGACATACATAAATATCACACCTTACATAGAGTAAGGCATGATATTTGAACACATGTGTATAATGTGTAATGATCAAATCAAGGAAAGTAGTATCTCCTTCGTGTTAAAAATTATTATTTCTTTGAGATGAAAACATTAAAAAACTCTTCATCTAGCTACTTCATCTTCTTCATCTTCATCTAGCTACTTTAAAATGCAATGCATTATTGTTAACTCTTGCTATCCTACTATGTAAAAGAACACCAGAAATTATTCTTCCTAGTAACTGCACCTTGGTACACTTTAACTAAACTCTACCCATCTTTTGCTCCCCCCATATACTAGCCACACTCTGGTAATCCTGATTCTACTTTCTAATTCTACAATAACATTTTGTGCTTATTTCCTATCTGTGGGTCCTGTTTGTTTAGATGTCCCTTTGTGTCTTTACCAACCACAAAAACTGAACTATTTTTATAACTGTTGAATATCCTTCTGTTAACCAGTCATTTTTGAAACAATCAGAAAAACGTTCATTCAATTATTTTTTTAAAAAAACTCATCTTTAGTAGTTTTTTTTTTCCCCTGCAAAATCATTTGAAGTGAGTTCTAGGAATTTTCCAAAAAAGAATGATACCAATTTTTTTTCAGCCCACCAAATTTACAGTTAATCCAACCTCACTATGTTGAGTATATCTTTATTACCTGAAAGAGATCATGTTCTAAATATATCTAATCCAGAAGCTAATTTTTACTAAATGAATTTGAATGCTTTAGTATTTCTCTGATGCATATCTTACACTATTGCATGGAAGTCACATTCAATGAATATCTTTGATTCTTAAAATCAATTAAACAAAATGCATTTAATAGAATTTTTATGATTATAAAATTCTGTTTGAAACAGAGTCACTTCAACTTATTCACATTGGGTGAAACTAAGTCAAAGAAAAAAATCTTTTGGATTTCTTATTTATTTCACACTTGAATCACTAGAATTATTTTAATGTTGACAAACTCATGTTGACTGGACAAATGAATGAGTAATAGAATCCTATTCTTTCTAAGTTTGAGACACTTTAATTTGGAAGAAAATAATTAACATTTATGCTATAGGCATCAATCTGAGCTGTTTGTTTAATTAACATAGTATTTAGAACTGCTTGGGGAGAAAACTTTCTGGAAGATAGAAGGCATCAGTTGCACTATTAAGGATAAATGTGGGTACAATGTAGGGAGGGTTGAAGAAGGAAAGGTATTGTAGGATAGATAAGAGACACAATAAAACCAGCAGGTGATTAGGGAGATTTTTATGAATAAAATGAAGTTTAAATTACAAAATAATGATAGACATGTAAATTGGAACTATATCATTGAAAGTATTCAAAATTAAGCAGATTTTTTATTTGTTGCAGGTAGCACTTTCTTTTGAAGTTGTAGGATAGCCATTTATAAGTTTTGTCAACTTGGCTCTAAAAAGATCTTTCAAGTGTATTTGTAGCTTAAACTTTAATCAAATCCATACCCTCACCTTCCACCAGAGTTCTGCAGTACTCTCCTAAATGGCATCCCACCCTGTTAGCTCCTCTCTAGTGTGCAGGATGTATTTTGAAGGAGGAAGCTCCAGGTGAGAAATCAGTGGGCAGGGTAGGAGGCACAGCTTGGTGACTTCTTGGGGAGGAAAATTTCATCAGAGTGAAAGAGAAGAATTTGGGAAATATTTAGAAGAGAAAAGTAAGAAGGCTTTTTTAAAAAATATTTATTTATTATAATTTGTTATACATGACAGCAGAATACATTTTAATTCATAGTACATATACAGAGCACAGTTTTTTGTATCTGGTTGTACACAAAGTAGAGTCACACCATTAGTGTCTTCATACATGTACTTAGGGTAATGATGTCCATCTCATTCCACTATCTTTCCTGCCCCCATGCCCTCTCCCATTCCTTCCCTCCACTTTGCACTATCTAAAGTTTCTCTATTCCTCCCATGCTCCCAGCCATCCCCATTATGGATCAGCATCTACATATCAAAGAAAACATTCAGCATTTACTTTTTGGGGATTGGCTTACTTCACTTAGCATAATATTCTCCAACTCCATCCATTTACCTGCAAATGCCATGATTCTATTCTCTTTTAATTCTGAGTATTATTCCATTGTGTATATATACCACAGTTTCTTTATCCATTCATATACTGAAGGGCATCTAGGTTGGTTCCACAATTTAGCTATTGTGAACTCTGCTGCTATAAACATTGATGTGGCTGTGTCTCTGTAGTATGCTGTTCTTTTCAGTCCTTTGGATATAAACCGAGGAGTGGAATAGCTGGGTCAAATAGTGGTTCCATTCCAAGTTTTCCAAGAAATCGTCATACTGCTTTCCATATTGGCTGCACCAGTCCCACCAGTAATGTATGAGTGTGCCTTTTCCCCCATACCCTGGCCAACACTTACATGTTGTTTGTATTTTTAATAGCTGCCATTATGACTGGAATGAAATGAAATCTTAAAGAGTAGTTTGATTTGAATTTCTCTAATTGCTAGAGATGTTGAATATTTTTTCAGATATTATAGCTCAGTTGGTAGAGTGTTTGCCTTGCATGAACAAGGCCCTGGGTTCAATCCCCAGAACAACAAAAAATAAATAAATAAATAAATAAAGAAGAAGAAGACTTTTTATATTAGGTTCTGGGGTTTAAGAAAATGCTATCAGCCAGGCACAGTGGTTCACACCTGTAATCCAGGAGGTTCAGGAGGCTGAAGCAGGAGGATTGCAAGTTCAAAGCCAGCCTCAGCAATGGCAAGGCTCTATGGCAAGGTTCTAATCAACTAAGTGAGACCCTGTGTCTAAATAAAATGCAAAACAGGGCTGGGATGTGGCTCAGTGGTTGAATGCCCCTGTAACCAAAAAAAAAAAAAAAAAAAAAAAAAAAAAAAAACAAAGAAAGAAAGAAAGAAAAAGAAAATGTTAGTATTTCTATATACTATTTACATATTTTAAGCACATTACTGATAATGATTCATAATTTTGCTCTTTTGACAAGTTTTCATATTTATTTATATATTCATTTATACATTTTAAACCTATCTTTCTTTATCTACATAGCTTAATAAAAAAAAATCAGTGACTTGGCAAATTGCATTCTAATTAATAATTCTATAAGAAATACAAGTATAAATTACTTATCCAGATGTTATAAAAGTATAAAAACACTAATTATGAATCATAAACCATTAAGGATATTATAATGTGGCATTATATCAATAGGATGAGTAAGCATTTACATTTACTCCTGATTTCCTGAGTTTGTTTTAATGATATTTTTCTTCCCTTCATTTCGTCTTATTAAAAATGATAGTTTCTAGATTTGGGTATGAACTTAAGTTTCAGAAATAAACTGAAAAAAACCACAGTGTATATATAGTAGAATAAACATAGTGTTATTTTCTTTTTCCCTCCCAAGGGTTAAACTGAGTCTCTTATATTAAGTGTAAAATGGAGAAATAGAGACCCTCTTATTAAATATAAAGAAATTGCTGAACAAAGATACATATTAACCATATGTAGCTGTATAACTATGAAAACTTTGTGACAATATGAAAGATGCCTCATTATAAATATTTAATGAAGCAACATTGGTGATATTTGTTTTGCAGTGTTGTTTTGTGATAGGAACATGAGTTATTCATATTTAAATTGTAAGACTCTTACAAAGCAATAAATCTAAATTCTATCAAAGTGTATTCAAACATGATGAGTTTCCTCATGAATAGGTCAACAGGAAAATTTATAGTCTGCCCACAGACGATGGTATTAAGTTTCTGTCAGTGTTACTAACAAAAAAATTTCCTCATGTTGATCTACTGACTAGTACAATATGTTTTTAAGTATTTTAGTGTCCACTGTAATAAAATATGTCTCTACTAAACTTTCAAAATACACTATTACTTTGATTGTATTTCCTCAGAATCATAATGTATGTGGTTTTGTTGAAGTCACCATGAATGTTTTATATAAAAGTAAGACTTATATATGCATGCTATGAGCATACTCAACTCTTTATATAGTAAAGCATGACAACCTTTCCCCACAATCCAAACCTTCTCGTTCTCATGAACTAATCCAATCTATGCTTTTATGGTATAGAAAGGGACATGAAGTATCCTTTTTCCCTTCTTTCTCTCCTTCCTATCTCCCTCCCTCCCCCTCCCTCTCTGTCTCTTTGCCTCTTTCTCTCTCTCTCTCTCTTTCTCATTCACCAAGTTACCATTGCTTTTTCCCATGTCAGATGGAAATAATGTTTAGAAATCAAGAGTCAAAAAACATTACACACTAGTTGTGAGGGTCTTTTTTGGTCCTCTCTTAAGGAATATTCAAAATCATCTGTCATGACAAGAGTCCAATTACTGGGTTCTTCTTTCTCAGGGCATTTTGTTAGACTCTTTGGTCACTTAAGAGTTTTCTTCTGCATTCCCACATGGAACACTTCACTCTTGCTAAATTGTTGTGAAATGTAACTTGCTGTTCTATAGCTATCTCTCTTTACTCTGTTATCTAAGGCAGCTCCCTTAGATATGCTTCACCTACTAAGAAACCAGGTGTGCTCTATGCTGATAGTTGTCAAGGCATCTCTGCAGGTTACAAGAACCCATCTAGGAATAAGGTGGATCCTTTCTAAGTCTTCCTATGGCTCTGACCTGAGCTTTTACTGGTCCCTTACTGGGTTTGAGCAGTAAAATACAATTTGTTTTTCCCCACATAGAGAAGTGAAGACATAATAGGTCTGTATTTTTTCTTCATAGGGCTAACTGTCCTTTTAAACAAATTCCTTTCTATCATTAAATGATCTATTTTCAATTTATTTTCTTTTCTTGTATAGACAGATGAGCTACAACATTGTAATGGCTTAGGATTGCAAGATTGGTCCTACTACATTTTATCATACTTTAAAAAGTATTTAGCATGAATGTTTATTTTGTTCTCATACTTATTACTCATTGTCCTCATAGTAATAACTTCAGATAAGGCATTGAAGAATTTTTAGTATAATTGTCCTTTATTGATAAGTAATATTTGACCTGCATTTTAAAATTAATATTTTCAACATTAGTAGTTGTTAAAATATATGTTTTCTTAATATTGAGGGAAATAATTTCTTTAAAGATTATCTCCATCCTGAGTTGAATACCCATAGTTATAGCTATAAACATTCTACCCTTTTCTAAACTTAGTGAACTGACAGTGCTGTATTTCAGAAAACATTCCATTATACTTGAAAGTACTTCATAAGTCACTTTTTTTTCTACTTGAATTCATCTTCTGTTTTCAAAGGACTAATTTACATAAGAAGTATTTTAAAATGTATTCTAAGCTGTATTAGTTTATATAAAAACACACAATCATTACAAAATATCTGTAATACAAGAAATCATGTGTATTTTTTAAATGTGATTTACACAGATTGATATAGTTGGGACAATTGAGAATTTGATATGTCAACTTGAATTGGCTATGGTGTATGTACAATTGAAATATTGTTTTAGATGTATTTTTTTTCTTAATACCTTTTCCTTCTTTTTTTTTTTAGACTAAAATCTAAACCAATGCATGAACTAAAAAATCTCACTTGTGTAATACTTATGAAAGTACTATTTTATTTTTTTGATTGATATCGAGGTAAACGCTGAAAAATAAAGTTTTATGGACATTTTGCAAAGTGAATTCTGTGAAATTAATGTAATTTTTGAGATTCATACTATTAAAGAGTACCCTTTATATGAAGTTCAAAATGAAGTCATTTGATGATTCATTTACCTGAAAAAAACTTAAAGTTGATGAAAGTGAAGAAAATGATTGACATAATCAAAATGACATAATCAATGTCATTATGATTGTTCCTGTGAATGACTTAGATAAAAGACCCCCTTTAGCTACAAAGGCTATGCCTTACATGCTGAAAGACAGTACTTGACAGAGGGAGCAGCCATACCTCACCTTCATGCACTGTAGGTGGGAGAATGAATGGGTGAAATCTTGAAAATATGCCACCAGACTTAAAAATGTTTAGATCTTTTAAAATATTAAATGCATATCTAGAAATGCAACCAGTAAAGATATTTATACCTCTAGGAAAAAAATGTGCTCAGGGACATTTAGTACATATAACACTCAAAATAAGGGAAACCACATTACTCTCCATTTGGAAAGAGAATAATGATATTCAGGACACATCTCACTGAATCACAGTGACTGCAGTGAGGTTCTCACTTATTGGTGTTAGGCAAATTTGATAGTGCACATGCATATGAGTTTTTAGGAGTTGTTTAATCTTCAGCAGATTCAAAGAAGATTGTTTCAGAATGCTAAGATTTTAAATCAAGATCTAAGTTTAAAATCATATATTCAGATTCAAGAAAAGTTTTGAATGTAGGTACATTTGGCTGACTAACCTTCAATATCAACATTACAGAATGAGTTTATTGAAGTATTTGTAAGGGTTAATTTAATGAAAGCCTTGTAGGCTGGATTGTGTAATTTTATAAATTTACCCTAATTTTAATGCAAGGCAAAAATACCATAACCAGAAAAAAATGGGAAAAAGATTTTAATACACATCTCTTGAATGAAGACATGCAACTGGACAGATGAAAATGTTTAGTATCACTAATCATAACTGAATACCAATAAAAACAATGGGATATATCTTCACTGCTATTAGTATGGTTATTAGAAAAACCAAAGAATTTTGGTGAGAAAGTGGAGAAATGGGAGCCCTTGCACACTGTTTGTAGAAATATAAATTAACACAGCCACTATAGAAAAGAGAATGGATATACCCCCAAATTAAGAATAGATATACCATATTATCAAGCAATACAAATATTGAATATATGTATATATATATATGTATACACACATATACATATGTATATGTATATAGAAAGAATATTAAGTTGTGTGCCAAAAATATATCACACTCCCACGTTAACACAATACACAATAGTAAATACTTAGAATCAACCTGTGTGAACATCAATAGATAAATGAATGGAACTGGAGATCATTTTGTTCAGAGAAATAAGCCAGGCAGAGAAAGACAGGTATGGCATGAATTCACTCATTTGTTTACTCTAAAACAATTGGTCTCATAGATGTTGAGAGTTGAATATGGTTACAAGAAACCAGGAGAGATATTGGTTAAGGGATATGTAATTATATTTAGAAGAAATAAGCTTTTTAGTGTTCTATTTTCCTGATACTACATTTAATGACAATGTATTCTGTGCCTGAACAGAGTGGATAGTAAGTTTTCTCACCACAAAATTTTAACTATCTGAAATAATGCATTTTGTAATTAGTTGATGGAATCATTCAACAATCTATAAATACTTCAAATATCATATTGTACATGGCAAATGAATTCATTATGTCAAATTTAAAAAGTTAAAAGAAAGAAAATAGTAAATTACAATGTAGCTATTATTGGGGATATCTGTATTGCTAACAGAGATTCTTACTTTAAGCTGATGTAGGTAGACAAGGGAGCAAAGAGTAAGGCTCCTGCTTATTCTTTTTTTTTTTTTAATTTCTTCACATAGATATAATTTTCTTCAAAAGCAACTCAAAAAGTTGTATAGAATTATCATCTCCAGCCAGGTGCGATGGTGCATGCCTGTAATCCCAGCACTTGGGAGGCTGAGACAGGAGGATTATGATTTCAAAGCCAGCCTCAGCAATGGGGAGGCATTTAGCAACTCAGTGAGACCCTGTCTCTAATAAAATGCAAAAAAGGGATAGGGATGTGGCCCAGTAGTCAAGTGCCCCTGAGTTCGATCCCCAGTACCAAAAAAAATAAATAAATAAATAAAAATTTAAAAAAATAAAATAAAAAATAAAAAAAAAAAAATAAAAGAAAAAAAAAGAATTATCATCTCCAGGATTAGAAATTTTGTTTGAAAGTGATCATGAAAATTTATTGAAATCATTTAAAACTAAAGTTTCTCCACATTTTTTCAAATGATGCCTTTACACTATATTTGGGCATAATTTTTGCCGCTGTGCATGTGTGTGTGTGTGTGTATACTTTTAAAATTATTGTATTTACTTGGTCATTTATACTATCACTTGAGGAAAATGCAAAGTATGAAGTTTTCTTAAGTTCCCTGGGAAATATAATGCATTTATATAAATAAATATTAAATAAATATTAAATACACTTTGCAAAAATTTTAAAGTATTTTGAATAGTAATAGTTGAAACATATTACCATTTAGACATGGTTTAATCACCTTTATTTTAAATTGTGTTACTTTCCTACTTTTTAATCATTTGTTGGTTCAAATAAGATATGATTAAATATTTCTCCCAGTGGTATTTAGTAAATGCAACTTCTTTTTATGGTTTTATTTTATTTGCATATATTTTTTTGATTTATTTGATTGTGTGAACATTTTCCATAATTGCATTTATACAGATAATTAGCTTTCAAACATCATTAGTTGTCACAGATTTTATTTTTGTGATGTAAAGTATACATTTTTATCAACTTGTAGTTGTTAACATCTTCATTTTTTTAAGATTTATATTCACCAATTATATCTGGAAAGATTATTTGTATTTATTATGAGCATTTGTATAATAACAATAAATGGAAATTACATGGTTCATATTTTTATGCTGTCTAGACATAATGATGGAAATCTGCTTGATCACAAGTTATTTGATCATGAACAATTTTAGGATTGTCAGAAATGACATTAAATGGATGTTGACTGTTAGCTTTTCCAATCCAAGACAAAAAAGAAATGGACAAATAGTGGTTTTTGGATGATTACCAAAGTCAAAATCAAACATATTTGAGTCCCCAGTGATAAGTATAACACTGGAGGCCAGGGGCCTTTGATGGATCAATACTAAATCTTGGCAAGTAGAATATTTACAAAATTCATTTTCACAAGGAACTTGACCCTTACTTAAGCTTTCCAGCTCATTGTGTATCTTTAACCTCAAAGTCAATGTAGTTTAAAACAGAGATTTTAATGTACTGTGTGAGGTATGCATCTGTTAGGGTTCTCCACAGAAACAGAACCAACAGGGCATATTTATAAATAGATTCAAAGAATTGACTGATATAGTTTTGGAATAAAGCTCATCTTAAATTTGTAGGGGAGACCTAACCTGCATAAAAGAAACCACCATTCCTCACTTTTTTTTTTTAATTAGAAAGATTCACTTTATTTATTTTTAATACACTAGTGTTTGTTTATTCATTCATTTGTGTTGTCCATATTTAAGTTGTACTTATTAAAACATTTATAAGAATTCTACTGTGAGCTATAATGAATTGTCTAATACTTATTTCTTTCCCACCCTTCCCCTGATTTTACATTTAATTTATTATCCTTTAAATTCCCATAACCATTAGGGGACAGTCAGTCGGCTTATTCTATTTTGTATATCCCTTCACCATTGTGTACTATTACATCTATTTTTTCAAAGAATATAGTATTGATATAGGATATACCTTTTACACTATGATATAACCTTTTTCTAAAGTTAAATGTGTTCAATTCTTGCCATTAGATGTCTTATTCAAGCTTGTCTTTTACTTTTTTGGTTGTTTGAAGTTTTCTGCATTCGTAGACAGGAAAATGTTCATAGGTTTTAGATTTTCTATATAGTAACAGATTGTCTATAACCTTTATACTGACTTAGATGGATGTAAAATCTTTGGCTCACATTTTCTTTCATTGTGCAACTAAAATGTATTGTTCTGATGTCTTCTGATGTGAAGTATTGCTGTTATTAAGTTAGCTTTTTTGTCTTTCTGGATGGCTAAATATACATGGTTTTTACTTTGTCCCTTCTGCACAAAATAAACTTTTGTCCTTCAAATCAGCCTTGGTTTAATTTAGAACTTGAGCATTTCAAATTTGAATTTGAATTTGTATTTACTAGCAATTATATCTAAAAGCAGATTTATATAGCATAAAATCTCAAATGTGCCTGCATTTTTCTTTTCATAGAATCAAAGTCAAATAAGCACAACTACCAATGGTATACTGCTGAAAACTGGGAGATGCTACCTATGTGCACAGTTGAAGACATGATCAGAATATCTACACAAAGAAAAAAATATGTTCATTGAATCCTATAGATGCTTAATTCCCCACAACCAAGCATCTTCTTCATGCTCTGTGTACTTCTCTGGAAGCTAAGGACACATATTGACTATAACTAAAACTCGATATGCCCTGTGGGATGGACATTAAATAATTAGTAATAAATTACATTGTCATCTTGAGAACTCTTCTTCTTCTAATTTTTGTGACTGCTTATGTGGTAGAAAGAAGGTAAATAAAGGACCTGTACTGGATTAGCTGGCAAAATGTACATAACTGCTCTTTCCTATATTGGAAAGAGTTGGCAGAACATAGACAACTTGGTTAAGATAAAAAGTATTTAGCTAATGAAAAGCAAAGCAATGATTTGGGGACAAGTATCTCTATTAGAACAACAATAAAAAGATAAAGAATAAGAGAAATTGACACTCTAAGACCAGTTGTAACAACTTTACCAATATTGTTTTCTAAGACTGATGTACACTTCCAGGCCTCTTGGAAGTTAGTAATTGCTAGTTTCATTCCTAGAAATTCTAGGAATTTTCTTTATATTCAGCCAATTATATATTGGTTTTACATCCCAGAGAATGATGTTCGCTAGTATCATAACTACCACATATTGAGTTGCGATGTCCTCCTGCATTTTCTTTTAAACACATAAAAAGAAACATCATGTCCATATCTTACATAAATTTTTATGTTGTGGATTACTAGTAAGTAAGAGATGTGAACTCTGATATCAGTTATGCCTAATTCCATAGGTTTAAAGGTTGATTTATGTAATTACTGTTTCATTATAGATGATAGAAATCAAATGGGTATGGCAATAAATCATGATTATGTAATTTCAGGTAGTATGCTAACTAAGACAAATGAGATACCAATAATAGTAAATTTTCACAAACTATCACAACGCCCAGAAAGCAGGCCATACTCTCAATTATAGTACATTATTATAGCAGTAATGTTTCTAACATGTACTCTTGTCCAATTCTTGTTTTCCTAAGCAACAATGTTCCCATAAAAGTTTTACTAATAGTATTATACATGCTGTACATGTAAAAATAATATGTTTTTTTGTTGTTGTTTTTATTTTTAAAAAGCAAGAAAGGTCCTGGGTAAGATCAAGGGCCTTTGAAAGTTCTGGAAGCAAGTATTGTTTACATAAGGACTGCCTAGTTTCTAAAACACTTTAACAGCTTGTGTAAATCTTCAGAGTCAGGATACAAGCTATCCTTCATTTATAAATTAGTTAATGAACTCTTTGAGTCAGGTAACTACATCTGAAAATGAGTTTTATCCTTCCCTTTACACCCCATATCCGATTGGTCACTGCATCATACAGTATTTATTATACGTCTTTCATGTAAACCTGACCTCTGCATGTGCAATGCCACTGGATGAATTCCTATCCTTATAATCTCTTGTTTGGGTTAGTACAATGAACTTCCTATTGGCATCTCTTTTATAGCCCTTCCATCAACCATTTTCCATATTGCTGAAAGTAGCTCTTATTTCCTTCCTTAATCCTTAAGTGGTCACTGTTTTCAAGAAAATGGTGGTAACAGTACTTAGCATGATATGAAATGCCATTCATTGTCTCTCACTAATCTTATCTTTCTCCATTCCCAGAATAACCATTTTTCTCAAGTTAAAACAACTCTAAAAGAATAACTCCTCCCCATCCATTAGGACACAATTTGTGACATTTATTCTATGAAGGCTTTGCAAACACTTCTTCCTCTATTTAGGAAACAACTAATGTAAAGTACAAAACCACATACCAAAACTCTTCATATCATATCAACATAGCAGAAGAAATTTTAATTTTTCTCATGAACCATGACTTCCTGATGTGCATGTAACCCACACAGTAACACACAGAGCTTATAAAAGTAAATGTAATATATGATGCATACAAAACATGTTGAGGTAATATTTTTAAAAGAAAAAAATAAGAGCTTGAATGGCCCATTTTTTTTAATAGTAGAAAGGTCCAGTGAGTATACAGGCTTTGATAATGATTCATATAGTATCCCTAATAAATATTATATCCTAAATCTATAACACTCTCATTCTTCAAACACAGAATTATATGCTGCTTGTTTGGGTTTCTGAGATTTTGAAATTATAAAAATGAATCTTGCATTCAAAAAATACATATGAAGATAAATATGATTATAGACTAAATAAATTACTTTGTAAATATATTACCCCACAATGCTGATGTTCACATAGAAAATTGTGTAATCTGATAAACACTAACTTTCTTTTAATCATGGAGCAGAAAGAACTTTTAATTAAATAAGTCTGTATGCATTTGATTTCATATCCTTTTGAGATTGGAAGCTTAAAAATGATTTGATTGTAATTATGAGCTTCATGGTAAAAGAAATCACAGATTTGTTGAGTATCAAGGAAAGCTGAATTTGAAAGTCAGGATTAAAATACAAGCTTATTTATTTGTCTATTATGAGGTTCTGCTTCTGAATGAAGTATTTCACTTCATATGATATATAAACATAAATAAATATGTACATATATACACACATATGTGCACATGTGCACACACACATTGAGTTTTACAAGTTTACTTATTAAATTCAAGTAAATAAAAAGTTGCAAAATTTTTATTTAAATTTCTGTCTACCTTATTCTAAATTCCAAGGTCTTTCTGCCACATGAATCTACTTCTCACTATGCCTTCTAAATCAACCACTTTAAAACCATTTCTACCCATGCAGCTAATATAGTTCAATAGATTTATAAATTTTTGCTCAAGGCACTCATTTAGAGCTTTAGAAGCCTTAGGAATAAGTAGTACACAACATGAGGTATCACCTATCCTCAAATATCTTACTTTCTGGTGGATTGTTGAAACTAGCTTGAAAATGATCTCCCTCTCTGTCCCGAGGTCAATTATATATAATCATGCATGAAAATATTGTTCCTAAAATGCATCCTTGATCGTATAGCTGCTTGAAGAAGTAATGCCATGAGTTGTTATGGAGACATGAGCTCTATAGTCTGATGCAGATATTTTGCACAGCATCTTCATAATTTACCCGTTGTGTGATCTTTTAAGCATGCTATCTACTTTGTACTTCCTTAGCTTCACGTGTTAAATGAGGGCAATAATACTACCTAATTTATAGGAAGCTTCTGAAAATTAAGTAAAATCATGTATATGAAATACTCAGCAGAAGAGAGGCTACACAGTGCCTGTTCAATATGTATTATCTATTATTTTATTACTGAAATCCTTGCCCCTGGAGCTCCAGTTTCTGTCTTTTTCTTCATTATTTTCAACATCATTCAGCTGGATGTCCTTTCCTTACTTAATCTGCTTCATCCTTGTATCTAAATTCCTATTTTTGTCTGAGACTGAAAGAAAATGTCTACAGCTTTGTGCCTTTCCAGCCACACATGGGCTACCTGGTTGAACTTGGGAAAGGAACTGAGTCTAGAATCCTCAAACTGGACTTCAATGAGACAATCACAAAAGACAATTTATTTTACTGTCAGTATAGAGGATTTCCTGTGCTGTGTAGGCAAATTCTGAGAATTCCTGGCTTCTTATACACACTCTTCTTTGATAGCCTAGTTCTATGAATTGAAAATCATGCCTTAAATCACCAATTGCAAAACTGCCCCAGTTACCTTTAAGGACCACTGACTTCCTAACGTCTGAGATCCTTCCCAATTAGCTTTCCCTTATTCAACAGGATCCTGCTTCCTACAACCATTGATAATTCTATCGTTTTTTACATAGGCATATTTCTCAAGGTAAAGCTGAAATATCTAATACCCAGCACCCACTCATAGGCTGGACTTGAACCACATTTGAGCTTTACAGGGTTTCAGATATTAGCTTGGCCCACATTTCAGTGACAGATTATTTTCCTAGAGAAAGGTTTTCAGTTAGTACAAGTGATACATTAATCTCTTTTAAAGATTCAATAAGAGAATATTCAAATAATTGCATCCCAGTTACATATTGCACTTTTTATATAGAAAAAATTCACAGACTTCAAAAAATCATGGATTACATAAAGAGTTCAAAACTTACACTGGCTATAAAATTGTAGCATATTACAAATAATAAAAGTCATTTGATTTATAAATAGATGAAAATTACTAATATGTAAATTTTAAATAGTAATTTAGTCTTTCTTCTGACTCTTATATTGCTTCTCCAAGTTCCATGTGTTCTTCTTGCTTTTCACACTGAGCCTTCATTTCTCTAGACTTACTGTGTTTTCATTCCACTTTGCTTTCTTTCATTTCTCTCATTTACTAAGAATTACCCATTGGCATTTCATTCTTTGGCAAGAGGTAACGTACTTTTCATTTTTTTTTCTCTTCTATTATATTCTTTCCTGAAAAATTCACTGGGCAAATGTATTCTCATATGAATATTCTGTCACAAGAGAGAGCTACAAGGACGGTGATATCTGTCATTTTCAATGGCTTATTTCTTCCCTCCTGCTGGCTCTGGGGCTCCCTAATGTTTCATGTGTTCCTGCCCACAGATTGGTAGCTACTTTTTATAAAAATATTCATCTGGGAACCACTTAATCCTCTGCGAATTTTTCACTATAAATTTAAATTAAGGCAGTTGGCATAAGTCACAACTGAAAATAAATAGCATATTCACTGGAGATCCAAATAACTAAAAGTAAAATAGCAAATCATTTTCCCCATTTTACCTGCTTTTCAATTGTAAGCAATTCACAAGTTCAAAATTCTTTCAGCTGGGAACAATGATAAGTAAACCATTTTTTAAATGTAATTTTTGGTCTCCTTTCAAAATGCTTATTTAAGGCTACACAAATCTATATTAAAACAGGAAAATTAAGAATTGAGTCAATGCAATAGTAAATGAAAGATTGCATTAGATTCACTAGTAAATTCTGTCTTTGATGGTTAACCTTAGTGAAAATGTCTCCAATTTATCAATGAAACAAAATCAACAATTTCAATTGTCTTAACAAAATGATCTAAATCAGTAAATTATTTGCCTATTCTGACTCTTCCTAATTTCTCCAGAGCCATCTCTCACTTTTGTTCATTCACATTGTACTATCTTTCAAGCTCCCTCTTGTTTCACTGGCTTCATACCCTTTGAAAATACGCAGTTGCCACTCCCTCAAATTGCCTACACATGCTGTGTAAAGAATATATAGCCCATGGAGTTAGGTTTGTGGCTCAGTGGTAGAGCGCTTGCCTAACACGTGAAGCCCTGGGTTTGATCCTTATCAACACATAAAAATATAAATACAGAAATGAACTTATTATACATAAAAGAACATGCAGTCCTAAATCTCCTTCGTTACAATGCCTCTTTACAGAAATAGCCACCCTTGACCTATGGATGGGTAGGTCCATGTTTTCAGAACTCCTTTTATTTTGTAGCATTTATCATAACTGGAACCAAGTTCATGATGATATCATGAATTACCTGTGTCTTCTCTTCCTGAATGCAACGTTCCATATAAATTGTGGTGTTCATTGATATCCCAGTTTTTAGCACTTAGAATAGCCCAGTTTGGGCACATATTCAGTGATAGACAAGTACTTTATGGATTTATTAATACATGAATGAATAAATAAAGGCAGGGAAGAGTAAAAATAATAATGAATTAAACATATAATTTATAGTTCTTCATCTGTATATGTAGTCATGTATTTATTTTGCAAAGTTAAAGATAATGTATAAAAATGATGATTCTGATGACAATCTCACATAAGGAATTTAATATGTGGTTGACCTTATTAAATGTTTCTCAGTGATCCTTCTTCCTCCACTGGTGGCCAACTTCTAAGACTTTTAATAATCTGGACCTCCCGACTCTTTTGAGATACTTCCCAAGGGATAGGATGTGCTATTTATTCTTTTCTTTTTTATCCAGCTGCAGTAGCTTTATATAAGTTTCTTCCTCAACAATTTAAGACTTTGTTCCCTAGAGGATAAGGTCTGGGTCAGATTGTGCCATAGTCACTTCCTGTCCTGCCTGATGAGAGAGGCTTTGTGTGGTTCCATCTCATCATCAGTTTTTATTTTGATCCTTTGATAGAGGCCCCCAGAGAACCTCTAGGAGCATCCTCACCTGTGCCTGAGGTTCCCATGGATTCCATGCTCTATATTAGTCAGCTTGGGCTGACATAATAAAACACCTTGGCATGGGTGGTTTAAATGACAGAAATTGATCTTCTCATATTCCTGGAGACAGGAAGCCAAAGATGAATGCAGTGCACATTTGGTTTCTTCTGAGGCTGCTCTGCTTGGTTTGAGATGGCTTCTTCTTGTGTGTTTGTGTTGCTGGTTCTGGGCACACACGTGTCTAAGTCTCTTTTTGTGTTCAGTATGTTCAAATTTCCCCTTCATATAAGGACATCAGCTATACCAGCTTAGGACTTGCTTTAAAAACTATACTATAAACACCTTTTTACAAATGTTATTTCCAAATCTAATTTGGAGAGACACAGTTCAGCCCATTACATTCTTAAACTGAGAGGCAGCCTTTAACACCTGATGAAATGTTTCCTCTGAATAATCACTATCTACTTGCAGGAGCAATGCTCACATATACTTTCCTCTTGCAGGTGCTGTCTCAGATTTTAGGCTTGCTGCTATCCTGCATTATCAATTTTTTATAGTTTCAAGAGAAGTCAGTCTTTGAAGATGATCTCATTTTTTGTCAGTCAGATAATGATAATATTCTAACTTTTAATATCCTGGGGGGAAAATTCTGTTTAAAATTAAAAATTTGTGAGCTCTTGTTCCATTTGTCTCATTTCTATGACTTCTGAATATGAACATTCTCATGGATAAATCATATAACTGCATTTGTATGCTAGTCACAGAGTAATCTGGCACATTATTGTGATTTCAAACCAACTAAACATGGATCGATCCCTACATCTCTCCTCTGAACTCCATATGTGTAACTGCCTACTAGATATCTTTACTTCATTATCTAAGGAGCACTGCAAAACTTAGCAAGCTTAAGTATGAGATCACTCAAGAAAGAAGTTTAGAGTCCTTCCCTTACCACCATATTTAAACTTCCTATAACTCTATTACCCTCTTCTTTTGCATTTTTCTTATTTACAATTGTCATTATCTGACCTATCTTGTTCATTTTTCATCTTCCTTTCAGAACATCAGTTCCATTAATGGAGAAATTTTTGTCATCATTGTTAAATCTTCAGCACACAAAAAGGGACAGACACCTGGTAGGCACTAAACTACGAAGAGAAAATAAAGAAAACTGGGAAGATAAAGGATAAGAATCGCCTAAGTATATCATAAAAATATTGAGGTGATAACAGAGAAAAGAAAAAGCAATAAAATTATTTTTTTCAAAAAATCGGGGGCTTCAGAGGAAGAAACAAAAAAGAAAATAAATGAGGAAAATAAGTTACCAAAGCAAAATAAAGGTAAATATCCAAGACCCTCTGGATATAACTTATAAAATAGAAAAGACACATTAGAAACTCAGAAAAATAGATTTAAAAATTCACACAAGGCATTTATTCTGAATATGAGTATTTCACAATATTTAATTTCATAATATTAAAATATAAATTCCTGAGAGCTTCCTGGCATGTCATATCAATAAATAGAGAACCAAAGGAACTTCAGACCACTCAGTAGATGCTTATTATTTGTTTCTTTTTTTTTTTTTTTTAATTTTGGTGGTGCTAGGGATTGAACCCAGGGCCTTGTGCATGTGATGCAAGCACTCTACTAACTGAGCTATATCCCTAGTCCTAGATGCTTGTTAGTAAAGAATGTAATGATATCAGATGTTTATCCAAATAATTTTAAACCAAAAATTATGTTCAGCCAAACCTCAATCATGTGTGAGGATAGAAAGAATTCTCCAGGTATGCAATATCGTATTTGCTTCTTTATATATGTCCTTTATTAGGAAGGTGTTAGATGATCAAAACATATAAATAAGATGCAACCCAAGAATCAATGAAATCACATCCAGGAAATAGGACATTTAATTCAAATGTAGCAAACAAATGTAGGTAGGAAACAGCACTGCACAAACCCTAGAGAGAAGGAGCATGGAGCATTATGGAAGAAGCATTTGGGGAAATGAAGTGATCATGTATAATAATTAGAATGTTTGGACATCTGCAGCACTCAGATGTGTTGCTTGTTGCCATGTAAAGAGACTGTTAGGAAACCTGTAAAAAATATATATTATATATTCAAAGAAATTTTGGTAAAAAAAGAAATAACATAGATATTAATTGAAGCATTGAAAGGATAGAAGTGCTGGAGAAAAGGTGATAAAGATATGAAATGACACAAATGGAAATTAAGTACAATACCAACATGATTAGATAAGATACGATTAGAAAATTATTTGGAAGTACAGAAATTCATGTCAAATGACAGAAATTTGTTTATTATTTCCCCTAATGAGTATGGAAAGGTAAGTCAGGAGTCTTCTACTTTCTTATGGTAATTTCAGTGTTCTTTAATACATATATATATTTAATATATATATTCTATATATATATATGTTTTTTATATATATATATATATATATATATATATATACACATTCTATATATATATATATATAAATGTGCTACCTTGGACCTCCCTCAAGGAAGTAGTTCTATAGCAGCTTGTTTCTTCTCGATCTGCCTGAGCTGCAGAGAGCCTCTTTGCTAAATGATGTGCCCATCATGGTGCAGCCTGCATCTGGTGACGGGGCAAGATGGGGTGGGACAGTTGGGCATTTATGTTTGATAGGGGACAGCTCTGATAGACACCACATGCTCTGAGCTCTATGCCAGACTGATGGAGGCTTTTGATGACCTCTGCACTTTGCCTAGACCCACTTTCTGCCTTCCTTGCACTGATACTGATCACTAGCAAACATTTTGCTCTCTGCTCTTGTCTTAATTTGTTTAGCTGGTTCCTGAACTAATCTGAGACAAAAAAGATAGGGGATGGTTTTTGTAGTGGATCAGTGAGTTGCCTGCTGTCCATGAAGACATTACTGGTGGTTGTGGGACAGTTAGTGTATGCCATACTGTTGAGCACTAAGCCCACGTAGGTAGTTTAATTTCCATAACCATTTTATAACATCTTATAATATTTTTATCCTCATTCTGCTGATGTGGAAACTGGATAAAAAATGTTATGATTGGGGCTACAGTTGTAGCTCAGCAGTTGAGTGCTTGCTTACTATATGTGAGGCACTGGAGTCGATCCTTAGCACCACATAAAAATAAATACATAAATAAATGTATATAAAAATCATTAAAATATTTTTTAAATTTTATGATCCTTTTTCAAGGTCATATGTGTAGTAAGGATTAGAAACAGCATTTAAATCCCCAGAGTTTATTTAGACTGTTCAGTCAATTGTTTGAATGACTGGAGTATAAAACTATAGATATATAAATGATGGTGCTCAACCATAGCTAAATATAAATCTGGAGAAAAGATCAAATGACTTTCAGAAACAAGGATTTTTTTTTTTATGAATAAGCCAAGCAATACATTGAAAGGAGAAACTTATTTTTAATTTTTCTTTCTCTGTACTATTGCTCATGCCTTATTAAAACACTACTAAATTTGACATCTATATTTCTGGTCCATGGTTAATTTTACTTCAGTACAATAAATGTGCAAATCGTAACTTTGACTTTCCAAATGATATTGTGTGATATTTTGTTTTCAATTATGTTTTCAATTATGAACACAGTCTACCTCCTGAGGTTTCCAGTTAAGATAAAAGGATATGTCACAGTTAGGAACAGTCAACTCATCAAGAGTCATGGTGTGAAGTGGTTTCTATGAATCCCTGCCAGATGGAATTATTTGTAATGATGAATGATCTCAATTTCTGTACAAGTAATTTAAAACTCATTCTCAGTTGTGAGTGAATTTTGTATCATATAACCAAGAATTAATTGTATCAGATTTTTAAAAAATGAAACACTTTGATTTTGTCACACACACACACACACACACACACACACACGCACATCTGTGCTAAAATATTAAATTTAACAAAGACAGAATGTCTAGTAGATAGCAACAAATGTGACTATCACCACTAAACATATTATTTGAAATGTCAGCATTTCTGTGGAGGAACTTTATTTTTTAGATAAGTAGGGTATGTTTGATGGAAAAATGATTTATGGAGGATACACAAAGCAAGATCAGTTCAGACTACATTGCTCTCTTTTTCTGTCCTTATATCTTATATAGCATCAAAGATCTTCAAGCTGAAATGGGTTTGAGGCATTTTTACTGTCCAATTACCTATACTAAGTAAGGGAAGGTTTTAAAAGCTTTTCTGTTTTTTATTCTTTTAAGAGAATGTACTGAATAGTCTGAAGGAAGTTACATAAAAAGGAAAAGGACTGGGATGTAAATAGAAAGAGAGAGAGGTATCAGCAGATGCACTGAGAGTAAACAGGAGAAAGAAAAGTTTCTCTTATAGTAAATAGGAGGAAGAAAAGTATTTCATGTGCACAGGAGAGAGGATACTAATTATCATGGTTGGACAAAACAGTTTTTCTTTCATTTTTATTCCTTTCAGAACTAAATACATGTGTTATGGAGAAATGGGAGAAAATATGACCTAGCTGTTTAAAGAGACCATAATAGAAGTGGCTTTTAACCATAACAGAAGTGACTTTTAAAATTTGGGCTTAAAGAAAGACAGTATTGCCTCTAAAAATCTTAATTTATTAATGTTAATTAAAGAAGTTGTTTGTATTAGATTTGATTAAGTACTTTTTTGGCAACTGACAGTGTCTTTCATGTGAATGGAAGAATTTTTTTATTTCTACAGTTAACAAAACAGAAGTTTGAAAAGCAATTTTTATAAAATAGATTATTTGATTAAGTGCATGAATGAGAAATCACTGACCAGACAATTGGCCAGAAATTATGTGAATCCTAGGAAAGTGTTCAATACAGAGAATACCTTGTTTTCCATAGCCCTGATGCTAGTGTTCTACCTATGTGCAAGAAAGTTGCATCTCTACTTCAGTCCTCTAGAGTTGAAGAGCTATGAGGAGGCAGCTTAGGGCTGTTCTTACTGTGCAAATGTTTCCTCTACCCAACTCTTTCTTCAATGTGTTCTTTATTACCATCAAAAAATATACTAAAAAGTGTAAGTAAAAATAGGAAATAATGAGAAGAAAGTAAAATTGGTGTAGGAAGTTAAATATTCATGAATGCTAGAAGGTTATGATCAGAAAAATAATTTTTAAATTATGCATAGGGAAAAGATAACTCAAAAGACATGAACGATGATTAATGTTTACATTAATTATTGACATTCAAAATAGTCTCTGTATTTCATATATATCAAAATGAAGAAAATACTACATTTTATAAAATCAAAATGCAATTATTCTGGATCATCCCCCAAAGGCCCATGTTAACATTTTGATGCTTGACTTGGGAGATAATGGAAATTTTAAGAGCTGGAACCCATTGGGAAGTGTTTAGGTCATTGATAGCATGTTCCCAATGGGGATTGTAGGATCCCAGTCTCTTCCTCATTTATTCTCTCCCTCTCTCTCTCTCCCTCTCTCTCTCTTTTAACTTCTTGACTATGAGAAGAGCAGTTTTGCTCTAACACATGCATCTGCCATAATGTGTCACAACAAAAGCAACTGGGTCATTTGGACATACATAGACTGAAACCTCCAAAAGTCTAAGTCCAAATATTTTTTTTCTTTGAAAGTTGATTATCTCAGGTTGTTATAGTGATGCAAAACTGATTAGAACACAAAGTGAGAAAATGATAACTAAAAGCTGTTAAATTTAAAAATTAGTTGGGCATATTAGAAAATACCTGTAACCACATCTACTGAGGGAGGCTGAGGCAGGAAGATTACAAGTTCAAGGTCAGTCTCAGCAACTGAGCAAGACCCTGTTTCAAAACAAAATTTTTAAAAACCAATTGCAGATGAAACTCAGTGATAGGGCACCCATGATTTCAATTCCCAGTACTGAAAAAAAATCAAAATGAGTTTCAAGCCTTTCTTATGTTCATTATATAAGAATTTAATGCTGTAAATTATCTGCAAGTTCTACTTTAGTTGAATTCCATAAATTTGATGTGTCATATTAAATTTTATTCAATTCATTGTGTTTTGAATTTGTTATGTAGCTTTTTAAATTTAGAAACATGTACCATAATTTGCAAGCACTTGGAACATTTCTAGTTGTCTTTCAACAACTTCTAATTTAACTTTGTTGAAGAAAGATGATATAATTTATATGATTATAATTTTTTTAAATTTGCATAATTCTTTCTCTAGTTACATTTTACTGTTCATTTGATACCTGTGGGGTCCATGGACAGGTCCTTTTTTCCCAAATAAGCTTGCATTTTCTCTTTCTTTCTTTCTTTCTTTTTTTTTTTTAATTATTTTTGTAGTTGTAGATGGACTCAATGCCTTCATTTTGTGTGTTTATTTTTTTTAATGTGGTGCTGAGGATTGAATCCAGGGCCCCATGCACACTTGGCAAGTGTTCTGCTACTGATCCACAGTTCTTCTTAATCAGTTTTACGGGTTGGCTTCATTTTTTAAATTTCTTCAAAGGGCATATATTAGGCTTTGTTTATTTTCTCTTACTTCATTTTGTTAATAATTTTACTGCTGTACACATTATTATTTTCTTTTCTATGCTTTACTTGAATTTAATTTTCTACCTACTTGATTTTGAAGATTAGACATGCCACTCGTCTTCAGTTATAGCTATACATTTTTCTCTGAAGTACAGCTTTAACCAAAAGTTTTTCTATGACATATCTTTATTATTACTATTCAACTAAACTTTTGTCAGTGTTATGATGGAGGAGCAGACAAAACTACAAATCATATTCTACAGTTATTAAATTAATGATAATAATTTTATGCTCATGCATTTGATAACTTAAGTGAATTGGAAATATTCTTTGCAAGATGCAAACTACAAGGTTTACTTCAAGTGAATAATTTAATTTCTTTACAGTTATTCAAGAAATTCAAATTTTCTTATTAAAAAACCTTCCAGTGTGGAAAACTGTGGGAACAAACAATTTCATTGGTAAATTCTAACCTATGTTAAAGGAAAAAAAAAAGAACCAAGTTTTTAAACTCTTGCAGAAAATATAAAAGAAGGAAGCAATTCCCTCCTCACTTTACAAGTTCAGAATTCTCCTGCTGAAGGATGCACACAAGAGTATTATAAGAAAAAGGAAACCAACAAAAATACTACCAAAATTATTTTCATCTAATTATAGTGGTAAAAGTATTTTAAAATTCTTATCAAATTAAATTAGTGATATATAAAATGAACAATGCATCATAACCAAAGGGAAGTTGTTGCTGGAATGCTGGTTTGACTTTACTTTGAAAATCATCAATGTAAGTCACCATTTTAACTGACAAAACAACTTTAAAGAAAACATTTGAGCATCTTAATAGATGTAGTTAATAGTATTGACAAAAATATATTGACAAAATTCAATGTAATTTATGGTAAAAATTTTTTAAAAATAGTAGAAATAGAAACAACCACACTCAACATAATAGAACACATTTGTATAATATATTCTTCATGTTTTTCTTCATGATGAAAGTCTGAAAGCTGTTGTCCAAGAAAGGAAGGTACATGGAAGTCTAGCTCACATGTCGATCTTTTGAGGTGCTAAAGTCTTAGCAAATGTAATAGACTTGAGAAATGTGAGAATGCAACTGGAAAGGAAGAAACAGTAAAGTTTTTGAATTAAGAGTTTCAAGTAACTTTTCTTTAATGAAACCAGATAACAGTCATTTCCATTTTATCATTAAGTAATATTTTTCTTTATATAATGTTGAAGTCTTTGACACTGGGTTTAGATGTAATTAAACATGCATCTATTTTCTGGTTCCCTTTTCATCTCTATCATTTACTTCATATCCTAAGTATTTTAATGCTATTCATTAGTCTCGAAGCTGACTTTCAATTCTTTTCTTTTTAATTTTTTTATTATTCTAATTTGTTATAGATGTTTTCAGAGTACATTTCATTTTATATTACATATAAAGAGCACAATTTTTCAAGTTGCTGGTTAATATATAAAGTATTTTTACAACAATTGTGTCTTCATACATGTATTTAGGGTAATCATGGATAACTCAGTCTGCCATTATTCCTATCCCCTTGCCCCTTCCCTTCCATCCCCCCTCTTTGTTGTATTTAAAGCTCTTTCATTCCTCTCATCCCTTCCCTCTTGCCTTTATAAGTTAGTATCTTCATATCAAAGAGCTCATTTGACCTTTGGTTTTTTGGGATTGGCTAACTTTACCTAGCATTATTTTCCTCCAATTCCATCCATTTACCTGCAAATGCCATGATTTTATTCTCTTTTAGTGCTGAGTAGTGTTCCATTGTGTATATATACCAAAGTTTCCCTATCCATTCATCAGCTGATGGGCATCAGGGTTGATTCCATAATCTAGCTATTGTGAATTGTGCTGCTATAAACATTGATGTGGCTGTGTCCCTGTAGTAAGCTGTTTTTGGGTCCTTTGGGAATAGGCCAAGGAGTGGGATAGCTGGGTCAAATGGTGGTTACATTCCAAGTTTTCCTAGGAATCTCCATAGTACTTTCCAGATTGGCTTCACCAATTTGTAGTTCCACCAGCAATGTAAGAGTGTGCCTTTTCTTTTTTTTTTTTTTTTTAATTTTATTTTTATAATTTTTAATATGTACAACTCATAGTGCATATATTTAGTATCTTTTTACATACAACTGTTTGTATACAAAGTATATTCATACAATTCAGGTCTTCAATCATGCATTAAGGAAAATGATATCCATCTCATTCAACAACCTTTTTTTTTCTCCCCCTCCCTCCCCTCTTGCTCCCTCCCTTACCCTCCCTTCCCTTGACCATTCTAGTGTTCCTCTAATCCTCCTATGTACCCCCATCCAACAATACTTTGAAATAGCCTCCTTATATAAGAGAGAACATTTGGTACTTGGATTTTTGAGACTGACTAACTTCACTTAGCATTATTTCTTCCAACTTCATCCATTTACCTGCAAATGCCATTAATTTGTTTTCTTTTATTGCTGAGTAAAATTCCATTGTGCGTATATACCACATTTTCTTAATCCACTCATTTACTGAGGGACATCTAGGTTGGTTCCACAACCTAGCTATTGTGAATTGCGCAGCTACAAACATTGAGATAGCTGTGTCACTGTAATATGCTGTTTTTAAGTCCTTTGGGAATAGACCCAGGAGTGGGATGGCTGGGTCATAGGATGGTTCCATTCCCAGTTTTCCAAGAAATCTCCATACTGCTTTCCATAATGGTTGCACCATTTTGCAGTCCCACCAGCAATGTATGAGTGTGCCTGTAAGCTACCTGGTACCGTAACCCTGGAGGAAAACTCTCGGAGGCAGAGTAACGCTATTACTACTTTTACTTCTACTTTCTTAGAGCTTAGAGAGGGAAAGAAAGATTTTTAGAGAGAAAGATTAAAGAGAGCTTTTCTTCTTGTCTTCTTAGCTTAGAGAGAAAGAAAGATAGAGCTTAGCTTCTTGTCTTCTTGTATTCTTGTTTAGAGAGAAAGATTAAAGAGAGCTTTTCTTCTTGTCTTCTTAGCTTAGAGAGAAAGAAAGATAGAGCTTAGCTTCTTGTCTTCTTGTCTTCTTAGCTTATAGAGAGAGAAAGAAAGGTAGAGAGAGCTTAGCTTAGAGAAAGATTATTTTTTAGAGCTTCTTCTTTCTTCTTCGGGAGCCTCGGCCTAACTCTGACCAGCAATTTCTTCTTCTATCTGGTTTCTCTTCTGTAACCGCTCTGCCTACGTTCTGGCCATTCTGATTCTCCGACCCGAACTCTTCTTCTGACCAACCAAGTGACTGCACGACTGACTGAATGAATTCGTTCTCCTAACTCGGACCGCTTTCACCCGGTTATATACCTTCAGCTTTGCGGGTGCCTACAGGTGCGTCACATACATATCAGGTGGAACTTATGGCTTCCAGCTAGCTGCAACAGCCCTTCCTAATTAGGGCTCCTTCATGTGCCTTTTCCCCCACATCCTCTCCAACATTTATTTTTGCTTGTGTTCTTGATGGCTGCCATTCTGACTGGAGTGAAGTGAAATCTTAGAGTAGTTTTGATTTGCATTTCTCTAATTGCCAGTGATGTTGACCATTTTTTTATGTATTTGTTGATTAATCGTTATCTTCTTCTGAGAGGTGTCTTCTCAATTCCTTAGCCCATTTATTGATTGGGTTATTTGTTTTCTTAGTGTAAACTTTTTTGAGTTCTTTATATATTCTAGAGATTAGTGCTCTATCTGATGTGCATGTATTAAATATTTGTTCCCAATTAGTTGGCTCTCTATTCACCTCACTGATTGTTTCTTTTGCTGAAAAGAAGCTTTTTAGTTTAAATCAATCCCATTCATTAATTCTTGGTAGTAATTCTTGCGCTACAGGATTCTTATTAAGGAACTTGGGGCCTAATCCAACATGTTGGAAATTGGAGCTTACTTTTTCTTCTATTAGGTGTATTGTCTCTGGTCTAATTCCTAGGTCCTTGATCCACTTTGAATTGAGTTTTGTGCATGGTGAGAGATAAAGGTTTAATTTCAATTTGTTGCATATGGATTTCCAGTTTTCCCAGCACCATTTGTTGAAGAGGCTATCCTTTCTCCACTGTACATTTTTGGCACCTTTGTCTAATATAAGATAGCTGTAATTATATGTATTAGTCTCTGTATCCTCAATTCTGTACCATTGGTCCACCAGTCTGTTTTGGTGCCAATACCATGCTGTTTTTGTTACTATTGCTCTATAGAATAATTTAAAGTCCGGTATGGTGATGCCCCCTGCTTCACTTTTCTTGCTCAGGATTGCTTTGGCTATTCTGGGTCTCTTATATTTCCAGATGAATTTCATGACTGCTATTTCTATTTCTTTGAAGAATGACATTGGGAGTTTGATTGGGATTGCATTAAATCTGTATAATGCTTTTGGTAGTATGGACATTTTGACAATATTAATTCTACCTATCCAAGAGCAAGGTAGGTCTTTCCATCTTCTGAGCTCATCTACAATTTCTTTCTTTAGTGTTCTATAATTTTCGTTATAGAGGTCTTCTTTCACCTCTTTCGTTAGGTTGATTCCCAGGTATTTTATTTTTTTTGATGCTATTGTAAATGGGGTATTTTTCATCATTTCCCTTTCAGAGTCTTTGTCGCTGATGTACACAAATGCCTTTGACTTATGTGTATTGATTTTGTATCCTGCAACTTTGACAAATTCGTTCACTAGTTGTAAAAGTTTTCTATAGAGTTTTTTGGGTCTTCTAGGTATATTATCATGTCATCAGCAAATAGTGCTAATTTGAGCTCTTCTTTTCCTATCTTGATCCCTTTAATTTCTTTCGTCTGTCTAATTGCTCTGGCCAGAGTTTCCAGTACTATGTTAAATAAAAGTGGTGAAAGGGGGCATCCCTGTCTTTTTCCAGTTTTTAGAGGGAATGCTTTCAATTTTTCTCCATTTAAGATAATGTTAGCTTGGGGCCTTGCATAAATAGCTTTTATAATGTTCAGATATGTTCCTGATATTCCTAGTTTTTCCAGTGTTTTGAACATAAAGGGGTGTTGTATTTTGTCAAGTGCTTTTTCTGCATCAATTGAGATGATCATATGATTTTTGTCTTTAAGTCTATTGATGTGATGTATTATGTTTATTGATTTCTGAATGTTGAACCAGCCTTGCATCCCTGGGATAAACCCCACTTGATCATGGTGCACTATCTTTTTGATATGTTTTTGTATCCGATTTGCCAGGATTTTTGTTGAGGATTTTTGCATCTATGTTCATTAAAGATATGGGCCTGAAGTTTTCTTTTTTGGATGTGTCTTTGCCTGGCTTTGGAATTAATGTATTATTGGCCTCATAGAAAGAGTCTGGAAGAGCTCCCTCTTTTTCTATTTCTTGAAATAGTTTGAAGAGCATTGGTATTAGTTCTTCTTTGAAAGTCTTATAGAACTCGGCCTAAAACCCATCAGGTCCTGGACTTTTCCTTGTTGGTAGCTTTTTGATGACATCTTCTATTTCTTCGCTTGTAATTGATCTGTTTAAATTGTGTATAGCCTCCACATCCAGTTTAGGCAAATCATATGACTCTAGAAATCTGTCAATGCATTCAGTATTTTCTATTTTATTAGAGTACAAGTTTTCAAAGTAATTTCTAATTATATTCTGTATATCTGAGGTGTTTGTTGTGATATTCCCTTTTTCATCACCAATGTTAGTAATTTGAGTTTTTTCTCTTCTTCTTTTTGTTAGCATTGCTAAGGGCCTGTCAATTTTGTTTATTTTTTCAAAGAACCAACTTTTAGTCTTGTCAATTCTCTGAATGGTTTCTTTAGTCTCAATTTCATTAATTTCTGCTCTGATTTTAATTATTTCCTGTCTTCTACTGCTCTTGGTGTTGGTCTGTTCTTCTTTTTCTAATGCTTTGAGGTGTGATGTTAAGTCATTTATTTGTTGTTTTTTTTTCCTCTTAAGGAATGAACTCAGTGCAATGAATTTTCCTCTTACTACTGCCTTCATAGTGTCCCAGAGATTTCTATATGATGTATCTGTGTTCTCATTTACCTCTAGGAATTTTTTGATCTCCTCTTTGATGTCTTCTTCAACCCCTTGTTCATTCAGTAGCATGTTGTTTAGCTTCCAGTTGATGGAGTAGTTTTTCTTATTCCTTGTTTTGCTGTTGATTTCCAATTTCATCCCTTTATGGTCCGATAGCATGCAGAGTAGTATCTCTATTTTTTTATATTTGCTGAGAGTTGCCTTGTGACATAATATATGGTCTATTTTGGAGAAGGAGCCATGTGCTGCTGAGAAAAATGTGTATTCGTTTACTGAGGGATGAAATATTCTATATATGTCCGTTAGGTCTAAATTGTTAATTGTTTTGAGGAGGCTTAAAGTTTCTTTGTTTAGCTTTTGTTTGGATGATCTATCCATTGGTGAGAGAGGTGTGTTGAAGTCCCCTAGAATAACTGTGTTGTGGTCTATTTTACTCTTGAATTTAAGAAGCGTTTGTTTGATGAATGTAGGTGCTCCATTATTTGGGGCATACAGATTTATGATTGTTATATCCTGTTGATGGATGGTTCCCTTAAGTAATAAAAATATCCATCTTTGTCCCTCTTGATTAGTTTTTGTTTGAAGTCTACCTTATTTGATATGAGAATGGAAACCCCTGCTTGCTTCCGCCGGCCATGTGAGTGATAAGATTTTTCCCAGCCTTTCACTTTCAGTCTGTTGATGTCTTTTTCTATGAGGTGTGTTTCTTGGAGACAGAAAATTGTTGGGTCGTTTCTTTTAATCCATTCTGATAATCTGTGTCTTTTGATTGGCGAGTTTAGGCCATTAACATTCAGGGTTATTATTGAGATGTGATTTTTATTCCCATCCATTTTTATTTGTATTATGGTCTTTAGCTTGATTTGGTTTCTCTTCTGGTTGGTATTTCCTTTAGTTTAATATCTCCCTTTGTTGATTTTCATTATCATCTTTCTCTTCATCTTCATGAAAAATGTTGCCCAGGATGCTCTGAAGTGCTGGCTTTCGAGTTGTGAAATCTTTTAACTTTTGCTTGTCGTGGAAGGTTTTTATTTCATCTTCGAATCTAAAGCTCAATTTTGCTGGATATAAGATTCTTGGTTGACATCCCTTTTCTTTCAGAGCTTGAAATATGCTATTCCAGGATCTTCTTGCTTTTAAGGTCTGGGTTGAAAAATCTGAACATAGTCTGATTGGTTTCCCCCTATATGTAATTTGCTTCCTTTCTCTTGTGGCTTTTAGTATTCTCTCCTTGCTCAGTGTATTAGGCATTTTCATTATAATGTGTCTTGGTGTGGATCTGTTGAGATTTTGTTTGGTGTTTGGTATGCCTCTTGAACTTGGTTTTCCCATTCATTCCTCAAGTTTGGAAAATTTTCTGTAATTATTTCGTTAAATAGATTACTCATTCCTTTGGCTTGAAACTCTGCCCCTTCCTCTACGCCGATCACTCTTAAGTTTGGTCTTTTTATGCTGTCCCATAATTCTTGGATGTTATGTTCTTGATTTCTAACAAGTTTTGCTGTATGGTCTAAATTCTTCTCTAGGACATATATTTTGTCTTCATTGTCTGAGGTTCTTTCTTCCAAGTGGTCTGTTCTGTTGGAGATGTTTTCAATTGAGCTTTTATTTTGGTTTATTGCTTCTTTCATTTCTGGAATTTCTGTTTGGATTCTCTTTAGAGCCTCTATTTCCCTATTGAAGTAATCTTTTACTTCCTGTATTTGTTTTTGGAGTTCTTTGTCAAAATGATCTTTTGCCTCCTGTACCTGCTCCCTCATCTCATTTTTGAGTTCATTCTTAAGTTCCATAAACATTTGGCATATGTAATTTCTAAATTCCATCTCTGGCATTTGACCAACTGTGCTTGCCATGACATCTACCGATGAGGTATCTTGATTTGTTTGCTTCATTTTCTTTCCTTGTTTTTTCATGTTGCTTGTGTGTCTATTCTTCCTGCACTGTGGGACCTTGACTATTTCGATTTTACCTTAAAGCCTTATGTTGTTCCTGTAGTACAATGCTATCAGATCACCTTATAATTCATTTACACTTTTAAAACCTAACACTTTCTATTCAGAAAATCCCAGTTTGATCACAATGTACAGATTTTGTTAACCGAGATATTATTTCCAATTTACTCTGTACGCTTCTGATTGGGTTTTATAGCTTCAAGTATTAGATACAGAGGTGTTATGTTTAGGAAGAAGGAAGTGTCTTGAATTGTTCTTTCTTGGAAAGTATGAAAAGAGATATCTATTGAAGTGGTTTAGTGGAAGTGGTTTAGTATCAGTAGACGATGGAAGAACGAGAATGGATTTGACAATTAGGTGGAAAGACCGATTTTATATATAAAGTAAGTTGGAAAAGAAAAAAAAATGATAAAAGAGTAGGAATTGGTGTAAGATAGAGGAGAGAGAGAATCAAGGAAATAGAGAGTAAACTATATATAACACCACTTTGCTACCCAGTTCAATTGGGCTGGTTCTAGAAATCCCAAGTTCTGCGTATAACTAGTTTTTGCCTCTGTTTAGTATGCACTGGCAGGATGTAAACATGAAAGATGAAGGAGGAAGAAAAGATACAAGAGTGAGAAGGAAGAAAAGAAGGAAAGAAAAAAGGAGCAGAAGCAAACAAACACACTAACAATCTATGCGGAAGGAAGAAAAAAAAAAGCAGAACAAAACAAAGCCAAAAAAAGAAAAAGAAAAAGAAACAAAACAAAACAAAACAAAAAACCTCCCTGCAATCCAACAAAACAAGCAAACCAACAAAAAGAAAAGGAAAAAAAAAGTCGAACTCCAAGTCTCAGACAAAACGGGCCCTGGGAAGCCCCCCTCTTTTTTGTCCTTTCCAGTTCAAACCAATTGTTATTGGATCACGTCTAGACAGTCTGTGATCCTGTTAGTGAAATCAAGGCTGCATTTAGGCCAGTGGCTGTACAGTTCAGTGAAGGAGTGGCCCAGGGTGTTTGTGTGTGTCAGCAGATGAATGGCACCGGGAAGGGGACCCTCCAGAAGGCACCCTCTCCCCAAGCCCACCCACAGTTGCAGCTTCTTGTGGCCGCTGCGCTGGCCTCAGAAACGCCTTCCCCTGCTGACCACCCGAGCCTCACCCAATTGTGCGTTGTCTTCAGAGAGCTGGAGGGTCCCTGGATGGCTGCAGCTGTCTTCAATTAGCATATCCCTTCATTTTTCATAGGCAACATCTCATATCATTACTTTCACATTCATTTCTTAAAAAACTTATGAATACTTGTAAAGTGGAAAGCTCTTCTTTTCTACTTAACAATTTATTCAAAGCTAAATTTTATTGAAACTGGTTAGAGCACTAGAGGATTTGGTGGATAGAAAGGGAAAAGCAGAACTGAGTTCTTTGAATAAACCTTCCTGAGGTTCTAATTTAAAAAAAGCTTTGATAATTATAATAATAATAATTCCAGTATGAGTAACTACTATTTATGGAGCACTCATTGTGACTTGAGTGTTTCAAATTTTACCATTAAATTTAAAATAATCTTAAGAGATTAGTAAATTATTAAACTTATTTGTATATATAAGCATAAAAAATACTTTGACCATTTACTTAGTTCCTATGGTGTAAGCTGCCTGTCACAGCCAGCCACGGCGCCGCCACGGGAGGAAAATTCTCGGAGGCAGAGTTAAGCTTTTACTACTTTTACTTCTACTTTCTTAGAGCTTAGAGAGGGAAAGAAAGATTTTTCTTCTTAGCTTAGAGTAGAGTAGCTTAGAGTAAAGAAAGATAGAGCTTAGCTTTTCTTCTTAGCTTAGAGTAGAGCTTAGAGTAAAGAAAGATAGAGCTTAGAGTAGCTTAGAGTAAAGAAAGATAGAGCTTAGAGTAGCTTAGAGTAAAGAAAGATAGAGCTTAGCTTAGAGAAAGATTAGAGCTTCTTTCTTCTCTCTTCTTTCTTCCTTCTTCTTTCTTCTGTCTTCTGTCTTCCTTGGGAGCCTCGGCCTAACTCTGACCAGTCATTACTTCTTCTATCTGGTTTCTCTTCTGTAACCGCTCTGCCTACGTTCTGGCCGCTCTGATTTTTCTGACCGACCGAGTGACTGCCCGGCTGACTGAATTCTCCGTTCTCCTAACTCGGACCGCTTTCACCCGGTTATATACCTTCAGGTTTGCGGGTGCCTACAGGTGCGTCACATACATATCAGGTGGAACTTATGGCTTCCAGCTAGCTACAACAGCCCTTCCTAATTAGGGCTCCTTCATATTCCTTCCCTTTAGTTTAAAAAGGTGCTTTAATTCTATTTTCTCTATTTTATTTTCTCTATTTTCTTTTATTTTCTTGTCCCTACCTAGCTTTTCACCTTTTATTTTTGAAAGGGTGGATATTTGAGCCCTTTTTGAGAAGGTGCTGTGGCTTTAAGGAAGCCTAATGCTGAGGAGCAGCTAACGCACCTAGTTAAGCACAATTGCATAAGCGGCTTTGACTTTTTTTTTTTTTTTTTTTTTTTTTTTTTCTCCTCTTCTTTATTTTTCTTTATGGCTTTCTTGCCAAAGCTCAATGGCTTTTTTTTTTTTTTCCTGCATGGTTTTTACCATGCTATTTAATTCTCTATTTTCTTTTAAGCTCATGGCTTTTTTCTTTATACTAAAGCTCAAGGCTTTTTCTCTATATTTTTTATGGCTTTTGGCTGGCTACTCGGCTTCGGCTTTTGGCCGGCTACTCTGCTTCAGCTTAATTCTTAACTGGCTTCAACTGAGTCAGAGGCTATGCTCTCTTGTTTCTACTCTTTTTGCTGGTCTCAACTGAGTCTGGCTTCTTCATTTTTTATGGCTTTTGGCCGGCTCGGCTTTTCACCGGCTACTCTGCTTCAGCTTAATTCTTAACTGGCCTCAACTAAGTCGGCTTTTGGCCGGCTCGCTTCGGCTTTTCGCTGGCTACTCTGCTTCGGCTTAATTCTTAACTGGCCTCAACTGAGTCAGAGGCTATGCTTTTTCATTGCTCTTATTTCTTAGCTTTTCTTCTCTGCCTGCCGAGCCCCGGACGGACCACCACTATGGGCCATATCTGTTTGCCTGAACTCAAAATCAACTTCTAAAATTTGTTTTAATTGGTTATACATGATAGTAGAATGTATTTTGACATATTATACATGTATGCAATAAAACTTCTCATTCTTCTGGTTGTACATGATGTACAGTAATGTTGGTTGTGTAATCATATATGCATATAGGACAGTTATGTCTGACTCATTCTACTGTCTTTCTTATTCCTATTTCCCCTCCCTTCCTTTCATTTCCCTTTGTCTAATCCAAAGTACTTTTATTCTTCCCTCACCCTGTCCCTTATTGTGAAATAGCATCCACATATCAGAGAAAACATTTGGCCTCTCATTTTGTGGGGGAATTGGCTTATCACACTTAACATGATAGTTTTCAGTTCCATCCATTTAATGGTAAATGCCATAATTTCATTTTTCTCTTTTAGATGAGTAATATTACATTTTGTGTGTGTGTGTGTGTGTATACACACATGTGTATATAGACATATATACACACATACATATCACATTTTCTTTATCCATTCATTTGTTGAAGGGCACCTAGGTTGGTTTCATAGTTTAGTTATTGTGAATTGTGCTGCTATAAACATTGATGTGGCTGTGTTACTGTCGTATACTGATTTTAATCCTTTGGGCGTAAACTGAGGAGTGGGATAACTGGGTCAAATGTTGGTTCTATTCCAAGTTTCATGAGGAATCTCTGTACTGTATTCCTGAGTGGTTGTACTAATTTGCAGTCCTACCAGCAATGTGTACCTTTTTACCCACATCCTCACCAACATTTATTGTTGCTTGTATTCTTGATAACTGCCGTCCTGATTGGAGTGAGATGAAACCTCTGTGTAGTTTTAATTTGCATTTCTCTAATTGCTAGTGTTGTTGAACAATTTTTCATGTATTTGTTGCTAGATGGTATTTACTGTTTATTTGTGTGTGTGTGTGTGTGTATACGTTTTTTTTGAGTTCTTTATATATCCTGAAGATTAATGCTTTATCTGAGTTGCAGGTGGCAAAGATTGTCTTCTATTCTGTAGGCTTTCTCTTCACATTATTGATTGTTAAAAAGATAGCTTTTTAGTTTGATTCCATGCCACTTATTGATACTTGATTTTACTTCTTGTACTTTAGGAGTCTTGTTATGGAAGATAGTTCCTAAGCCTACATGATGTAGATTTGGGCCTAATTTTTCTTCTGTTACATGCAGGGTATCTGGTCTAATGCCTAAGTCCTTGATCCACTTTGAGTTGAGTTTTGTGCAGGGTGAGAAATAGGGGTCTAATTTTATTTTACTACATAAGGACTTCCAGTTTTGACAGCACCATTTGTTGAAGAGGCTATCTTTTCTCCAATGCATGTTTTTGGAGTTTTTGTCTAATGTGTGATAATTATATTTATGTGGGATTTTCTCTGTTTTATATTCTGTACCATCGTTCTACTTGTCTGTTTGGGTGCCAATACTATGCCATTATTGTTACTATTGCTCTGTAGTATAGTTTAAGGACTGGTATTGTGATAACTCCTGCTTCACTCTTCTTGCTAAGGATTGCTTTGGCTATTCTGGGTCTCTTATTTTTCCAAATGAATTTCATGGCTGCTTTTACTATTTGTAGGAAGAATGTCATTGGGGTCTTAATAAGAATTGCATTAAATATGTATAGTACTAGCTTTTGGTAGTATGGCCATTTTGACAATGTCAATTCTGCCTATCCAAGAGCATGGAAGATCTTTTCATCTTCTAAAGTCTTCTTCAATTTCTTTCTTTAGTGGTGTGTAGTTTTCATTGTAGAGGTCTTTCATGTCTTTTATTAAATTGATTCCCAAATATTTTATTATTTTTTGAGGCTATTGTGAATGGGGTAGTTTTCCTAATTTCTCTTTCAGTAGATTCAACACTGACATATAGAAATACATTTGATTTATGAATGTTAAATTTATATGTTGCTACTTTGCTGAATTCATTTATTAATTCTAGAAGTTTTCTGGTGGAATTTTTTGACTCTTGTAAATATAGAATCTTGTCATCAGCAAATAGGCATAGTTTGAATTCTTCTTTTCCTGTTTGTATTATTTTAATTACTTTTATCTGTCTGATTGCTCTAGCTAGAGTTTCAAGGACTATGTTGAATAAAAGTGAAAGAGCGCCTCTTTGTCTTGTTCCGGTTCTTAGAGGGAATGCTTTCAATTTTTCTCCATTTAGAATGATGTTGGCCTTGGGTTTAGCATATATCGCTTTTAAAATATTGAGGTATGTTCCTACTATCCCTACTTCAAAACCAATTTAATAAAAATATCATCCACTTGTCATTATTTCCATTCCAGTACAGAGCATTAAGTTGTAAGTTTCACAAAGAGGATTGGATGGAATCTGTGCTGTTTCATACCTGCCTATGACAAAAAAGCATCTGGGAGATAAAAATGCATGATCTTATGTCTATTTTGTAGCATAAGTCTATTGAATTAAACCTGTTCTTTTTGTGTGTGTGTGTGTGTGTGTGTGTAGTGGGGGGAGGCAGTCAGGTACAGAGGATTGAACTCAGGTGCATTCGACCACTGAGCCACATCCTCAGCCCTATTTTCTATTTTATTTAACTCTCAATCCTCCTGCATCAGCCTCCCCAGCCACTGAGATTAAGTCAGATTAATATTATTAACTTGTTTAAATGTCCAATTTTTATAAAATCAAAAAACTGGACCCAGTAGACTTGTATAATTGAGTGAAATTATGTGTATTTAAAAAGATAGGGTAGGGACTTAGAAATATGCAGAATATCCTCACCAAACATGCACTATCAGGAAATGAAGTTTCAATACTTACACACTCATAAACCAAAATAATTCATATAAGGCTGTTAAATCTTCTACTTTATCAGAAACCTTATCTTTGGCATAAAATTGGTAACATCTGAAAGACTTCAAAGTTCATCTAATTTAGCAGAAAGAAGATGATGGGTTAAACTGCTTACGCAAATCTTCCAAGAAAGTTGTTGACCCACATTAGAAACTCTGACTTTATGACAGTGGCTTCTGTCTTGCCTAGTGTTTAGAGACAGCACTCTCACTGTAGCAGAATTGGCTTATGCCCAGCTCCCACCCTATCCCCTCCACTGGAAGCCATTATTCTTGCACATCTTTCACTTGGGAAGGCTCCATATCATCGCTGATAAGAAATAATTGTTATTCTCAGCAGAAACACAGAGGAGTGCACAGCGTTGATATTCTTGTCCTCAAAAGAATTTTTTTCCTGAAATCAGGGTTAAGTCACATTGATTAACAGACATGAGCTTCAATCTGATATTGCCATTGATTGCCCTGCACTTGCCTGTGCTTTAGTAAAGGATTTCAATTTCCAGAATCTGTGCTCCACTTTTCACAAGTTGAAAACTTACTCCAAGTGAAGAAATAAAAATGACAACAGCTACTTTCCTCATTTCAATCCCCGATGTGACCCTGCATTCACCACAGTGCTTTCTTAAATATTCAGTTGCCTCATCTCAATTCTAATGGGCAGCTAGTCCTCCTGACAGTCTCACTTGATCCTTCCAATCTGAAAGTATTACAGCTCTCCACTGTGGTTTTGCCTAATTCATTC